>JAODKN010000001.1:34118257-34131932 GCA_026774425.1 Petrocephalus zakoni
GGTCCCACTTTTCTTAGTTCATTGCATTGCATTCAGACTGGAATGTTCAGAATTCTTGGCAGTCTGTAGGCCTCGGCCTGCATTGCAGATCAGCGGTTACTGTTATGGATGTATGGGTCCTGGTACTAACTTTGATTGCTTGGGCTGTTAATGCAGACTATTTGCAGGCCGTGGACAGCTGGCTGGCTGTACTCTTACCCAAGGTGAAGCCGTGGCTGTACCGCGAGGGAGGGAACATCCTCAGCGTTCAGGTACGTTGTGCATCAGCTGGTGTTAAATCAAAGCCTGCTTAAGGTAGAGTGCATGGGGCGAACTCTTGATGTCTTCTTGTCATATTGAGGCCAGGCATCCCTAGGCACATGTCTGTGAGGGCTTCTCTGCCAACCTCCCAGGTGGAGAACGAGTACGGCAGTTACTTTACTTGTGACTACAACTACCTTCGGCACCTGCAAAGCGTCTTCCGGTTCTTCCTGGGGGAAGACACGGTCCTGTTCACTACCGATGGGAACACGGACCAGGAAATGACATGTGGAACACTGCAGGGTCTGTACGCCACCATTGACTTTGGAACAGGTAGGAAGGAGCTTTGGAACATGAACTGAGATGCAGTCTTGGCCTGTTTTTTATACACTGATTCACCTTAAAGTTGATTGATTGTTATGATTCGTTGAGGGAATCCCTTCCCATTGTCTTTAAGTTTTTGTCTAAGGTGAGAATGGATTTGGGTTTGATTGGATATTTGTGTTTGGAATGTGGCTTTGTTGCATAACTTGTATAGTACCATATTCGAACAGGTCTGCATTACTGTCCTAATTTGGTCCATTTCCTGCCCAGACACCAATGCCAGTGCCGCCTTTGACCGCCAGCGTAGGTTTGAGCCACATGGTCCACTGGTGAGTGAGATCTCTGCACCGTGTCGCACAGCCCCGTTCAGGTAGGGGCTTGGTTGGAGGAGGGGGGGAGGCCACAGCCCTGAACACTGACTCACTTATTACAATTTTCAGGTCAACTCTGAGTTTTATGCTGGCTGGTTAGACCACTGGGGTGATCAGCACGCCCAGGTTGACACCAACAAAGTTACCCGAATGCTGGAGGAGATGCTATCCATGGGAGCCAGTGTCAATATGTGAGTCTTGGGAGATGGAGAGGCACAGCTTGTAATGGCATGGCCCATGGTTACTGGGGAAAAACTGTATGAGCTATTGGGTTTAGAATTGTCTAATCTATTAATAACAATATGGACTAATATTCAAGAAATTATGTGCACTGACCACTAGAGGGAGGTAATCAATTGCAATATTCATTGCCCATGACGGACAAACCGTGACGTGTCTAATATTAGAAAGGATCTGAGATAAAAAATTGGTGTAACTTTCCCATTTTTGCAGTCCCTTGACTTATAAAATCTTCTTCTGACCTTTTTCACCTTAGGTACATGTTTGAAGGTGGAACAAACTTTGGCTACTGGAATGGTTGGTCAACTACTCCTAACTAGTTGTTTTAACTTGTTGGCACCTGCCAGTGACTTGCCACCGCTGCATGTGACATTAACAGAAGAGACCCCCACGCACACAGCTCCACATGCTGCTGCGGCACTCAGACCTGAGCCTGTTTGATGTGATTCCTCAGGAGCCGATCACGATACAAAGTACCGGCCAGTGGTCACCAGCTACGACTACGACGCCCCTCTCTCAGAGGCAGGGGACCCCACCGACAAGCTGCTGGCCATCAAGGAAGTCATAAAGAGGGTAGCAACAAGCATCCATCCAAAAATGAGGTTTTAAACTGGAAGTGAATATAATGGGGTACTCTAATGTAAATATTTAATGATATTTCTGTTAACTGCTTATATGACTGTTATGTAACATTCAAAATGATAGACTAGGTACCTTTTTTAGAGATCATGTATTAATGTCTGTTTGTTTATTTTGCTGTAAGTGTTTGGGTATGATTTCTTTTTTATTTCCCTTCCCAGTTCCGGGTAGTCCCAGAAGGTTCCATGCCACCACCCACACCGAAGTTTGCTTATGGCTTTGTCACCTTAAAAAAGGTATGACTGTCATGTGTTGTGACACTGGGCTCATTATGTCCAGCCACTCGGTCAGCCTGCAGGGCACTTCAGTATAGCTGCCTGAAGGGCCATTGGATGTTTACAAAAATGACACGGGAGGGGGGTGTTTGAATGTAAGAATAATCCCCAGGGGTTATTTCTTGCTGTCTTGCCCTGCAGGTGGGCAAAGTGAGCAGCCTGCTAGACACCCTCTCACCCCAGGGCCCCGTCCAATCTCCACATCTCATGACATTTGAGCAGATGAAGCAGGTACGGAAATGAGAGGAGGGCCTCAGGGGGTGGACCTGCCCGAAAGGGCCTCCACCATGCTGGGAGAGTCTAGTAGCACAACATGACTGTTGGTTTCTTTGCAGTATTATGGCTACATGCTGTATCGCACCAAGCTGCCCAGATTGCTGTATGATAAAACCCCCCTCATCTCCCCCCTGAACGGTGTCCATGACCGGGCATACGTCTCTGTCAATGGGGTAAGGACTTTGGGTGCATATGAATGCTGGGTAGTCCCTGTCACGTTGGCAGCGGGAGGAACGACCCATGATGCAGGCTGCTGAGACAGATCCCCTTCTGGGGCGTTTATTGTCGGGAAAAGGGGAAACAAGGGAGCCAAAATGACATCTAGCATAGACAACAACTGACAGGGGTAACAGGACTCAGACTAATAAAGGGCAGGACATCAGGGAACAAGCACAAGGCAGGTGTGCTGGGCTAACAAGGGGATAGAAACGCAAGGCAAAGCTAAACAGGACTCAGGTGTGGGCAATTAAGCCAGGCCTGAGGGAAACGCAGGGGAAAAGACACGCAAGGCGGGGCTAAGCATGACAGTCCCTAACTGGGAATGTAAGAGGATGCTTTATCCAAGGGGGAAATTCTTTTCCATAGAGCAGCAAGGTACATAAAGTGCACTGATACAAATGCATAATGTGATAAATGGTAAAAACTGTACACATAGTGCAAACACTGCAGAAATGTAGAAAGTTGAGCAGACAAAGGCAAAAATGTGTGACTGTGAAGTTGAATGTTATTTTTGTTTAGTTGTGACATTTAATGTGCAACACCAGTCCTCTGGGTTTTAAATGCATCCTCATTCTAGTACCAGGCGACTGCTCCCATAAAAATCATCACATGATCCATGACTGAATCCCAGTGGTGCTCAAGAACTGGCTTTACATATTGCTATCAACAGCCTAATAACCTGTTTTATGACTTTGGACAGGTGTACCAGGGCCTGCTGGAGCGAGATGCTACATTAGCTGTCAATGTGACAGGGCAGCGGGGCGACCAGATGGACATCCTGGTGGAGAACATGGGTCGGGTCAACTTTGGCAGCAAGATCAATGACTGCAAGGCAAGGCTGGATTTAACACCCCCTTATCACAGTTACTACAGTTGCCTGGTGCTGGTGTGCTGAGTGGCTCTGTGGACTAGAGTGATGTCACCACTGGGCCCTTAAGCTAGGCCTTTAACCCCAGATGTTCCAGAGGTTGGCTGACTCTGCTTTCTCAATTGTACTTGGGATAAAAGCATCTGCTGCATAAGTTTTTAAGGTAACCTCAGTATTTGCAGGTCCAGGATGGACCTTTCAGGCAAGTCTAGTAACGGCCAGAACTTCCTGCTAGCTGCAGTGTATGCAGATGTATTGCGGTTATGTTCTTCTGACACTATTTGTTGAAAGGGATGATCATAGATTTTCTAGGTGCAAGATAAAATGGTTCTAAATGACTTATGGAAAGCGTGGCAGCGTTTTTAATTCTCCAATTAATTTCTGCTAAGTAAAATTTGTTTTGAAGCACAGATGCTATCATGGACATATTTCAATGAAAAGCACCCTTCTGCTATCTCGTGTGAGTTGCATTGCTGTGCTCTAATACGCCAAGATTTTTCACGTAAAAGCTGCGCTGCATATTTTCAGGTAAGATGCACACTGAGCACCCAGTGAAAGGTCTCAGAATGACATACTCCTACTGTCCTCAGGGCTTGGTGAGCCATCTCTTCCTTGGCAGCGATGTGCTCACTGATTGGCAGATATATTCTCTGGATATCGATGAAGTCATTGCAAATGGGTGGCCACATTCAGGGGGGCAGGACCTCCGTCTTGAGCCAGAGAGTGAAGATTTTGATGGACCAGTTCTTTATACGGGGACCTTGGAGCCAAGGGGCTTGGCCTGGGATACTTTTCTTAAGCTCAGAGGATGGACCAAGGTAAGTGGAACTGCTGGCAAATCCATGGCATGTAGTGCTGGCTTTGTGCCATGGAAATCAATCTGACCTTCAGTGTCCCTTTCCAGAAGGGCCTGGGCACCATGGTGGCAGGTGCTGAATTCATATCTTGACAGCTGAACATGTTCCTGTCTGCCTCTCTCTAGGGCCATGTCTGGATCAATGGGGTGAATTTGGGCAGATACTGGCCTCAGAGAGGCCCACAGCAAACTCTGTTTGTTCCTGGGCCTCTGCTCAGCAGCTCACAACCAAACAATATCACAGTTTTGGAGCTGGAGCGAGCACCAACTAACACTAGAGTCCTGTTCATGGATCGGGCCCAGCTGAACAGCGCCACCGGGGGATTATGATGGTCATGCAGTCATATGGCAAGCTTCATGGAATGTCCTGCCATATTATTGGCTGTAATTTGATTATATGAATATCTAACTTTTGCACTCAAAGCTAACGTTATCTGTGCCCCGTTGAGCCCTGCATTACTGAGCAATTTTCTGAGGAATTTTACTGAGCAATTTTCTTATCATGCACATATATCCCAGTGTCACACCTGCTGAAACAATGTAAATTGCATTGATTGTAATTGTTTCTTGCTCATGGGAGTTTTGCTTACACAAAAAGATGTCAGACCACCCAATCAGATGTCTGCAGATCGTCAACAATCTGATTGGTTATGTCTCTGAACCAATCATTTTTTTGTTCCACCCTCAGAACATTTTTGTGTAAATAAAACTATGAGCTTGTTTCTTGACTAAATTGTTGCTCTGATACAGGGAGGAAAATGGGGCTACAATATTTCTTGATTTATTGTATATATTGCTTGATATATAAATGATATATTGATTGATGTATAAATATAGTGATTGATATAGAAATCATTTTCATGCTTGGAAATAAATTTATTCAACATTTGAATACTCATTTGGATTTATGTAATCAGTGCTTTCCTGGCTTTAAGTATTTTCTGTTGATATCTTAGTTTTTGCTTGTAGTATCTGTAAAATTAAGTTGCCAGGAGCTTTGATTTGGTACTGAGCACACATTGTAATTGCTTTGAAGCGAAAAGACGTAGTATTATATCTGAGCTTGTTAAATGGACAAGCGAGTCGTGTACTGAGTAAGGATGACTGGCTGGGGACCGGAGTGTACCTGATAGTGTGGCCCGACTGGTGGCTGTGCTGCCCTGGAGGCCCATAGCTAACGGCAGCAGTGGGAGGCACACAGTGGTACATGAATAATGACGGCAGCACAGAATGTGAGATACCTAGCGTGCTGTGATTCCGATATGCGGTGGTGGCCTTTACGTGTCCTGCTTTCTGCGCCTGTTCGCTACTGTGCACTAAAGGAGAGTATCGAATATTCAGGAGCCGGCTGCTATCTGATGTCTCTGTTCATCTTTCCCGTTTCTTTCCGTTACCTCATTGGCTTTCAGGGGAGCAGCACTGCCCATTGGCCTGCCACACATACTCCCCCTCCCACATGACCGGTACCTACAGCATTTCCCAGACACCATCACTCATGTGCATGCGGAGGGGGGCGTCTTCCAGGCTTCCCCCCGCGAGCTTTTACTTAATTTTCGCATACTTTGCATAGATACACATTTATTTAGACACACACCAGGCAGCATCTATTTTTTCATACTCTCATACTGTCGAGACACTATACTGCAGTATACTGTCATTTGATGGTATTTTCCAAAGTAATGCTATTTTGGGATTCTGAAGTCTTGGCGATAAAATTCACTGAGCGATTTGGGGGAGGGGGTCTCCATGATGTACTTTGCTGAGTGGTGACCGGGGGGGGTGGGGGGTGCATTACCCCTCAGTATACCGTAGTACCGCCCAACCCTAGCTACATGTACACTGGTGGTCACAATTAAATATAGGCACATATGAATCGCATATGTATTCTTGGTGCCTAGCAAGCATTTTTGCTTAGCATTTTCACTCGCATCTCTGGGTTCAAATCTTCACCATGGCTCCCTGTGTGTGGAGAAGCATGTGTGGGGGGCAAATAAAATTCTGCTTAGGGCCCCATAAAGGCTCGGGCTGGCCCATAGCTTCCAGGATAGGCTCTAGACCCCCTCCACACACACACCTGAATAGGACAAGCTGCTGCAGAAGATGGATGAATGGATACATACAAGGTACAAACCTGTGGCAGAACCAATGAGCACACGGCAGGGACTAACCCAGGATGGGAGGCCAAAACCAGCACAGGGCACTCGCACCGCTCACACCTACAGACATACAGGCAACTCTGATTTACCTTAGCATATTTTTGGACTTTGGGGGGAACCCAGAGATCCCGCTGGAAACCCCACAACCACAGGGTTGAAACATGCAAACTCTGCATATGGAGCGCCTGGGTGGGGACTCTCATCCAGGTTCCCAGAGGCATGAGGCATGAGCCTGTGCTAACCACAGCACCACTATGCCAGCCCAGGAACAGGTATAGATACAGAGAATCCTGTACTCACTCAGCCCTACTGGGCGTCAGATCCATCTGGGCACTGCGCCACGGCAATACGTGAAACTACACAAGCAGCACTGGTAGGCTGGAACTTCCTTTTAAAGAATCATGGTCTTTTGCACATTTACTGTGCCAGAATCTAACTGAGACATCAGCATTGCCCTCCTGAGTGGTAAACACTTACTTCCTGTGTGGTATAATATAACCCTACCTCTGCCATTCCCTCCGAGTGAGGCAATAATCCAAGTCCTCCTAGCACCACTCATTTGTCATGGCACTTTCCGGACTACTGGGAGCTAGGGCTGAGCAACTTGGCCTCTAAATAATATTCGACCCTGCACCAATTTTCTGATGTTAAGTTATCATTGAAATACATTTTATTTTTATTCTAACAATACCAACCAACAAAGTGTGTAATAGCAAACACATATCTTGAATTCACACTGTATATTTGGGCACCCTGTCTTTGGCAACATGAAGCCCCTCTGCCTCTGTAATATCTCTCCAGCAGGATCCCCCCTTATCATCCTGCGGCCTTCTTTTGAGCAGTCGATTGGGGGGGCTGCCGCTAGCTGGCACACCTCACATGACCACGCGCTTCTCCCATTCAGCTGCCCTGCCGCGCTTGGAGGTGCTGGGATTAGTTTGTCCCACTGCTGCCTTCACTTGCCACAGACTTGAGACAGACTTTACAAACAGAGTGGGATCCGTTTGACGTCAGACTTTGTGTGATCGAACCACTTCCAAATGACTGAAGAGACAATGCAAGTTTTAGAGATGAGCTGCTAACTTGCTGATATGCGTATCGCCTTCTCACTTTCCTGTGTTTGTGTTTGAGGCTGATCTCACAGAGAGCGGCTTCGGCATGGTTAAAAATACCCGGGTTAATTACCCAGCCTGTTTACCGTCTAGCTGTTGAAGTCTGACATTCCTGATTCATCTGGTCTAGTAGCTGACATTGTCATGTCTGTGAAAAACAGAAAAGCCTGATGAAGTTCAGCTGTTTGAAGCAGAGGTGATCCAGAGTCTCAGTCAACAGCTTAGGATTCAGGGCGACCAAAATTTCAGAACACTGGCTGTCAATTTTATGCTTTGAGTTGTCTGTTGATTTAGGTCGCAGCTACAGGTTCGGTACTTTTCATTTTAAGTGTGGTTTAATGATATATTGTGTTAACAAAAAATTTAAAAGAAAATATATCAATGTCAAAACAGAGAGACTGATAATGCCAACTGTATAGCATCAGTTGTTTGTCAGGTGAGAGTTTTATTATAAATATGTATGTGTATTATGTACATTTATATTCACAGCATTTGGCAGAAGCCCTTAGCCAGCAGACAGACTTACATAAGTGCTTTAAGACTTAGTGAATGTTTTCTGATACTGGTTCAATAAAAGGTAGTATATGAATACCATCTGTCTAATACTCTGAATTTTTTTTCCTTTAAGAAAATAGTTTAATACCAGAAGTGCTATTCCAGATATTTCTGAAAGAGGTAGGTTTTTTGTCGTTGTTTGAAGACACCCAGTGACTCTGTTCAGACATCTAGGGGGAGTTTATCCCACCAACTAGGTGCCAGAACAGAGAAGAGCCTAGATGCATGTCTTCCTTGTGCCTTGGGAGAGTTATGTCATCCCCGTGCTTCTCAGTGAACCCAAAAAAGTCATGTATACCCTCCTCAGAGTTGAAGGCTGCTATACTATGTTTTTTTCTGGCTTGTGATGCTTCTTGTTACAAGAGGATGCTTATTCTTGGTTGAAGAGATGGACTAAACAGATGTTACGTAGCTGTTATTTGTGTAGTGGCTTTGCCCTGCAGTTGAACACAACTTTTTATACACTCTGGGTTTTCCATACAGAATATGTTCTCCTGATTTCATAATCACCAGCAATTTCAGAGGTGAATGGCAATAAGAAAGAATTATATCTTTTTTATGTTTTTTTATGTTTTGAAAATGCCCCCAATATATGAGAAGCCGAGCTTTCAGTTACACATGTTTGGTCATTGATTTCCTCTCTCAGATTTTGGGCATTACAAAATATAAGCTGGATGTGTTATAGTTTACCAACCTCCCCCTCCCCTCTAAACAAACTGATCTGTACAGGGGCAGGGGGTGCCCATGGTCAGGGGTGGTCAGGGGTGCCTATGGCCACCCGTAATAAATACGTGGCCACTCCTGTCACCACCCCACATCAACATATTAAAACCAAAATATGCATTATTTTATTTTCTGAGAGGAACCATAAAATAGATTCGGTGCAGTGCGGCCTCCCCCATAAATATAACTGGCCCCTGATGGCCGCCCCAATCAAGCTTTTCTGCTGACACCACTGGGTCTGTGAAAGTTTAACTGTTGATCTTGTCCCATGTGTAGAAATAGACTGCTTGTGTTTCATTTTAAACTCATCATATCTATATTACACCAATATTACACTGACGTGCTCTGCAGCAGTCAGCGACGAACTGCACCTAACCCTGACTGATCTGTTAAATGACCCTACATTCAAGTCAGCTATTTTGGGCTGGGTGTCGTCTTCCAGGGGGATTTTGTTTTAAATCACAATCACAATAAGACTCCAATTCCTTTCGGTCTGGCATCTCATGTGCATGCAGCCCTAAATGACTTCTTGGATTATTAAATTTGCTATTTTGATATTTAAAATGCATTTACTCACATGTTCAGAAGATCTAACATTTTTACTGTGGTATCCAGTGTCTGGCTAAATATGGTATTTTGTATAATAAGTACAAATGCAGGCTTTTACATACCGAGGAACGGGTATTGTAGGCCTATTCAAAACCTAAATAATAAAACTTGGAGTAATCTTAACAAGTCAAAAGCTCTGAATTTCATGGCAATATCTTTTATTGCAAGTGATTAATGGGTCTTAATTCCTAGACAGGCACAGCAGTTTGAAGTCAGGACATCTTTGATAATACTTTTCCAAAGTTTCTATACCTCTTCAGGTTCTTCCGACTGATCAAGGCATTGATGGGGCACTACCAGCCCAAAATGGCAGTTTAATGTGTCCTTACAGTAAGCTAGACGTAGCCCAGCTTGTTGCTGGTTAGTGGGCTGGGGGCACGGAGTTTTCCCCCAGTTGTCATTTGGGCGCCCATGCTGCCCACAATAATAACGCTGCTCCCGTCAGCAGGAGTCACGGAAGTCCGCGTGGGCATCCTTCTCATCTCTGCGCTCTACCATTCTTTACTGAGGCGCTGCGGGACGTCACGGGCAGCTCTTTCCAGCCGATAGAATGTACATTTATTAACGATCAATAACAGTATGAATTATTTGTATTTTTTCTCGCTTTTCGTATTAACAGGTAAGTCGCATATTTAAATGTTTCTACAGATTGTCGATATTTTGTGTATTTCTGCGCCGTGATTTAATAACTTCGTGGTCACTGTTCGCGATAAGAGAAATTAAAATGTACGTGTAATTTTAACTAACGAGAGCAGTCTGGCTTTTTATACATACGAGCCAAATTACAGCCTAGTTCATAAATGACAAATGTCTACAAATGTTATTCACTTGGAAAAAAAAACAAACGCCTACATTACTTCTTAGAATAAAGCAGGACAAGCGGGTATGGAAAATGTAGGAATGGATGGAAGTATTTAGATCACACAATTTAAAGTTACAACTTGTGAGAATTAGAACAGCGCAATGTTTCTGCCGAGCAGTGGAGGTGGTCTTGATTGACATGTACATGTGCGTTGTTTCTCTTATAGCAGTACATTGCCCTCGTCGGGAAAGCAAACGTGTTACTTACACCTTGAAAGAATTAGTTGTCCGCATCGTTACATAAACTGCATTCCCCGTTAATTTTCGTCTAGTTCATAACTTTGCAAAGATTCCTCATGAATGTAAAGCTTTGGCGTCAAGGTCATACGTAGAGGAAAATCGGGCACTGCTTACTTGGTTCAGAGTTTAGGCGGAAATAGCAGGTGGTCTGCTGTAACTGTATCTTGTGTCTGTCACAATTATCATCTGTCAATGGGAGTTTAAAAACTAGCTGAATAAAGCAACGTTTAGCTAGTAATAAAACAGACAATTTTACCTAGTGTTCCCGTTATAATAGTTGTACTAAAATGCACCACACTGACTGAAAATATTAACTGATCTCTTGCTATCATTATGATTTTATAATTGGTGACTGCTCATATTGTCAATTAAACCTCTGTTGTTATTTTTAAGTTTAGTGTAAGTATTGATAACACAACTTCTCCGCAACTGGCTTGCTTGGCCACACGGAAGTCTGGGCTGTTTGCAAGCGCTTCTCATTCATGAACTCTCTCCTCAGCTGTTAGGGCAGCTGCTAATCTCCTGCCGCACGAAGGGGTATTTGCACTCTTAAAATACACCATGTGACACATTCGGATGCTGCCTAGTGTCTTCCGGTCACTGCTGGTGGCACACCATGAGCAGAACGTGACAGTAAACTTTAAGTAGGTTACGAGTCACCATAAAGTGCAGAATGTGTTTCTTCATTTTTATGATTGTTGTATAGCAGGCCTGTTGGTCTGTTGCAGTTCCAATGTCCCATATTGCAATGAAGCTCTGTCTTACAGTACACAGGATTCTTCTTGTAGCCACCTTTAAAGATTCCTATTGACTGAACACATTTGTGGCTGTCTGCCTATTCCAGTATCGGAGTTTGTCAAACACTTGGATCTAACACATATTAAAGCACACTGTACATGGCTTTTTTTTTAGGACTGGCTTGGTGCTCAGAGGATGAAACCCGGCTGGTCAAGCAGCTTTTCAAAGGCTACAACAAGGTGGTTCGTCCTGTCAACCACTTCAAAGACCCAGTGGTGGTGACAGTGGGCCTGCAGCTCATCCAGCTCATTAGCGTGGTACGAGACTCATGAAAAATTGTGCTTATTAACGCCCCCCGGCCCACCCCAGTCCCATCTCCAGATTTACCTATCTTTTTATCCTCCTTCAGGATGAAGTCAATCAGATCGTCACTAGCAACGTGAGACTTAAGCAGGTGACTCTTCTTTTCCAGTACTCAGTCAGAAATAATGCAGCTTAAAACTGAACGCATGCTTAATGACATGGGTTACATGGTTAGGATTGAATTAGTAATTCCGACTAATTTCATGTCACATGGTTGTATGATGACTTATACTGTTTTGCTTTTAGCAATGGAAAGATGTAAACTTGCAATGGAACCCAGATGAATATGGCGGAATAAGGAAAATCCGAGTACCGTCGTCTGACATTTGGCGCCCCGATCTTGTTCTTTATAACAAGTAAGAATCCATACTTTTATGTCATTGTTGGCCACGCAGTTCCAGTGTGCTTGGCCCTGGCTGGCTCAGTTTTCTAGCAGTGACTTAACTGCTTTTAACTGTTTCTGCTTTGATGTTACACGGCTCCCTCGTCAGTGGAGCTTGCAAACAGTCACTCTGACTGAATCCGGTCACCAGCCCGGACGCTATATCAGTCACGGCCGCCATTTATACGGGGCGACAGCCCTCCCCGTGTTTTGGCAGCTGCTGCGGGGGGCATTCCTGACTTAGTTACAGAGTTACAGTGCAGTTGTCCGGCCCGTTCCTGCATTCCAAAGAGCTTTCCGTCTCTGATGTCCCCAACCGTCTGTCTGCGCAGTGCTGATGGGGACTTCGCCATTGTCCATGAGACGAAAGTGCTGCTGGAGCACACCGGCATGATCACGTGGACCCCACCTGCCATCTTCAAGAGCTACTGTGAGATCACTGTGTTGTACTTTCCTTTCGACCTTCAGAACTGCAGCATGAAACTGGGAACCTGGACATATGACGGCAACCTGGTCGTGGTCAATCCGGTAATCATGTGATCTGGGCTTCCTTTCCTTTATTCCGCCGTGCATACAGGGCTGGTGTCACACCACATGCATCTGAATATAATGAAATGTTATCGGGATAATGGATTCTTGGCCTACCTTACTCCCCCTACATAGCCATGTTGCCTCTCCTGTCCTCCTCAGGACAGCGACAGGCCTGACTTGAGTAACTTCATGGAGAGTGGCGAGTGGGTGATGAAGGATTATCGTAGCTGGAAACACTGGGTGTATTACGCCTGCTGCCCCGACACGCCCTACCTGGACATCACCTACCACTTCCTCATGCTCCGGCTGCCCCTCTACTTCATCGTCAACGTCATCATCCCCTGCATGCTCTTCTCCTTCCTCACAGGCCTGGTCTTCTACTTGCCCACTGACTCAGGTAATGGGTTTCCTTAATAGTGCAACACGCTCATGACACCTGATGATGACCACCAATATGAAGCCTTTCAGTAGAATGACATCAGACGTATGTTTTTACTTCTGCACTGACTGGTTCCTCTGAGAACTTTGCAGATCATTGCAAGGCAGCGATTACAGCTGAAGATGCTGTGGCCTATACATAGAGCAGGCTCAGTTCATCTCACCAGCTAATCCATTAACTTTATTGAAAAAGTCTAGTTGTGTTTTTTTTATACCATTCAAGAGTAAGCTAAGAATAATAGTGTAGATTAGATTAGTCTATCTGACTGGAATTCCTTGTCATCTTCAGTATGTATGCGAATCCAGAATCCGTTAATTGGAATTGCCAAATTGCCCGTTGGAGTGCATGTGTGAGTGACTGGTGTGTGAGTGTTCCCTGCGATGGGCTGACGCCCCATCCTGGGTTGTTCCTTGCCTTGCGCCCTTACCCTCCAGGATAGGCTCTGGGCCTCCTGGAAAATGGATGCATAATCTTGAAATTGAACACTCATCAAAATTGCAATGCATGCGATGTTGCCTACAGCTGAGTTAGGAAGTTTTGTTTCCTATGTCAAAGTAAAAAGACAAATGAAGGTATGAAGTATGAAGGTATGAAAAAGCCTGATCTCAACCCAACTGACCATTGCGGTCCTTGCGATGTGAAATTTGCATGTACTGTA
>JAODKN010000001.1:34143307-34155459 GCA_026774425.1 Petrocephalus zakoni
TGACACATGCATGTGCACATTTAGACTATACTGAACTGAAGGGTCAGCCAACATCTAGCTCCCCTGTACACAAATGGAGGTCTTGGGCCTTATTCATTCACTCTGACCACCTTCCGATCACAGACCTAGGTTGTGTCTGTAATCAGGGCTGCATCCTTCAAAGGACACGGTCTGTGTAGCCGTTGTAGGCTACGTTCTTCAAAAGTTCACACAATGAGTCTTGGGATCTCAGCACGAGAATAGTGCATCTCCTGGCTGCATCTGAAGGAGCCTTCGTAACGGAATGGCGTTGTCACGCCATTGTGACACATTCGGTTTTTGAATGCAGCCTCCGAATTCGTACACAGCCAGAGAGTCCTGACCCACTGAGCCCACCCCTCTTTGTCTTGTAAATGTAGGTGTTGACACTGAGAAAACATTAACAGTGAAGATGTTTCTATGGTGAATACCAGCATAATATCATTAATATATTTGCTTGGAAAAATGTGTGACAATTACTTTTAACTTATTGTAATCGAATCATAAACAAGTGTGAGCACAGGTATGCACAATGCGTAACATTGACGTCTGGCTAAGGTACTCGTTCTAAACAAATCAGTTGAGTCCTACTTTACACTTTTGCCTTATTTGGATGCTGTTAAATAAATTTGTCTAATCTGAATGATTTTTTATCTAGCGTAACAAGCGATATTTGCTTCTGTTTTATATTGTCTTTTTTTAAGCTGAGCCGAGCATGTCGAGCTTTATGGTTTTGGTCCTGGATTGAAGTCAGTTGTCACAAAAGGCTGTTCAGTCTTAAATGCTGCTGCTCTGGGAATAGTCTGTAGTTTGTTACTGCAGCTCCATTGGCTATGCTAGGAGGCAGATTGCCTAGGATTAAGCTGATGGATGGCCCATGCATATTGTAATGGGCTTCCTGAGAAGGTATAAAACTATATCACAATGTCGCGTCAAGTGTGTCAGCTTAGCCATTTCTGAACTTCTCCAAAAGTGACAAAAGTGAGATACATGCACTTGACAGAACAGTGCTGCATATCTAAACATTCATATGTAGACGGTATGTGAGAACATTGGTGTCACTCACTCTCTCTCTGTACCTCTGTGCAGGCTGAGAAATGCAGGGTCCTTTATGGTACATTGCTTGCTTCCTGTGCGGTGCTGTCATACTTTCAAAATGCGGGTTCAAGTTTCTGCCATTCTATGTTGCAACCATTCAGCAATGAAGGAGGGTCCTTCTTGAGCAGGGGTGGGCAATCTTATTCGCAAAAGGGCCAGTGTGCATGCAGGTTTTTGGGATAACCTGTAGGTCAGCTGTTCAAACCCAGGTGAGAGAACTTTTTGGCCATTTCTGGATAAGGTTGCCCACCCCTGATCTTGAGGATGCATCTGATAAACTAATCCAAAAGGCTCCTATACTTGAAATCAGATCTTCTTTAGCACTGCTTACACAGAACTGACTGCAGGCCTGGAGATACAGATTTCTTATGTATCTGTTACACAATATTTTAGCACTGAAGGACCTTATGGAGAGACAGGGAGACATACCTTTGGCAAATTTTGGTTGTGCTTTCTAGAATGCTACATGAACAGGGCAGTGTTTTGAGGAACTCTGTGACCTCACACGCCCAGGGTTGTGAGTTCACACCTTTCTGTTCTGTGCGTATTGACTTTGCATGTTGTTACTGATGCCTATGTGATGTTTCTGCCTGCTGTCACAAACATTAACATTTAGGTTGACTGGTGTCCAATGTGCAGTGTATTTCCTGGTGTAGTGTGCTTCCTGGTGCATTAAATAAGTTGTTATACAAGAACAGTAGTCAATGATTCAAATGCTAGTGACCTTTGGGCAGAAGGCAGGTGTTCCTCATTTCTAATGTAATTTAAACAGGAACAAGATAAGAAATATCAAAGTGTAATTATTCCAGTAAGCGCACATAAATTGTAATTCTTTCCCATCTTGTAAGTCACCTTGGATAAAAGCATCAGATAAACGAGTCAATGTAGTGTAAACATTATGGGATTTCGCCTTTAGCTTTGGCTTCTATGTCCTGGTAGTGTAGTGGGTT
This sequence comes from Petrocephalus zakoni, assembly GCA_026774425.1. Lineage (NCBI taxonomy): Eukaryota > Metazoa > Chordata > Actinopteri > Osteoglossiformes > Mormyridae > Petrocephalus > Petrocephalus zakoni. Next base: position 34,145,374 of record JAODKN010000001.1, read on the forward strand.
GCACTCTCAGCTCACTTCTCATGGGTCAAAGGTCGAAATCCGTTTCCTGGTTTTGACTGTATGGAATTTGCATGTTTTCTCTTTGTTTGTCTGAGATTCTTCTGGGTTCATCTCACAGTTAAAAATCATGCATTTGCATGGATTGCCACCTATATTTTATGCCTATAGTGTGTGTGTGTGTGTGTGTGTGTGTGTGCGCGCGCACACATGCAGACCCTGTGACAGACTGGCATCCTGTTTGGGATGTCCTCTACCTTGTGCCTGGGATAGGCTTCAGGTTACTACCAGAGGCAATCCTAGGGACTATGGGGGCCTCGGATAAAAAACTCCATGGGGCCCTCCAGATCCCCCTCCCCTGGCATGGTAAGATTTATTACCTTTATTTAACTGTGAAGCATAAGTTAATAATAGCAACAAAGAGAATTTGTTTTTTTATTCACATTATTTAAAAACAATTATTCAAATTATTTATTTACTACACCTTCATTTTCACTTTTGTGAAAAATAGAATACAGAAATAAAGCAGATTTGTCGTTGCAATGTGCTTCGTTATCGGCCGCCCTCAGGGGCCCCCTCTCCCCCCCAAGTCCTTGCCTGCCCTGCCTGTAGGATGCTAACTGCTGCTGGGATGCCTGTGAGCAACTTGTGAGAGTACATTACACTTTGAAGGGGGACCTTAGGGAGTCACATTTTATTTAGTTCCCTTATCCACTTCTGAGCTTTGCAGTCACTTAAAGGAACTGTTAGTAAAAGCATGGTTGCAAAATAAGTAACAGCGTAAAAAAAAACATGAAATAGAGGCTTTGGTGGGCCTGCCTGTACTTATGTGATAGGGAGCTTTTGAGGGGGGCGGGGCAGGGGGGGGAGGAAGTGTGGCGTGCAGCTCTGCACAATACGGCAATACAGGAAGCGAGCATGCTGGGAACTCAGTGCCGGCTGAAGCGACTGGACAGCAAGTTCTAGGTGAGCACGTCAAACCCCCCCCTCCCCCACCCCCCGCGAACCTCCAGCGTCACTCTCCAGGAAGGGAAAGGTGTGGATAGGAGGGAAACAATTCCTTTGTTGGTAATGTGCATTTCTCGCGGAGGCAGGGCTTTCAGCACAGGGGTCCTCGCCCTACTCGCTGTCAGTACCGGCTGAACACTAACCGCACGAGGAACTGAAATGCTAAATGTGGAAGTGCAAACTTTTGCAATGTCTACTGGGCTTTCGGAAACTGTAACCAAGAAAGAGGCCGTTGTGCTAGGATGCTCTGTGAGTTCTGCAATTTGGGTCGCTGCTAATTTTTCTGATCTGTTATGTTCCACAATTAACAACACTAAAGAGTACAAAGTTCAGTGTGAAGCGGGGGGTGTAGATGCCGTGAGGCTTGATAGAAGTGATTGTGTTTGCAGACATTTTGATGCCATTTGAAGACAGTGTTTTCTGTTTTATGTTCATCACCCTGTGCAGGACCCTGCTAGTCGGTCAGATTCATGGTGCCTCTATGCAGCATCTTAAGGCAGCTGGGGGTATGCATCCTCTCTTTAAATGGGTTATCTAACTGGTACAGTAGAAATCAGTGAGTAGAATGAACAAAAGCCTGAATAGTGGTGAACAATATCTTGCTGTAATTCAAGTTTGTTAGTCTTATTTTAGAAAAAAACTGTAAAGTTTTTTTAGGTACGTATACACTATATTGCCACAAATGTATATTGCCACAAATGAATTTCAATGACATCCTATTCTTAATAAATAGGCTTTAATATGGACTTGGCCCATCCTTTGCAGCTATAACAGCTTCACCTTTTCTTGGAAGGCGATCCACAAGGTTTAGGAGTGTGTTTATGGGAATTTTTGACCATTCTTCCAGGAGAGCATTTGTGAGGTCAGGCACTGATGTTGGATGAGAAGGCCTGGCTCACAGTCTCTGCTCTAATTCATCCCAAAGGTGTTCTGTCGGGTTGTGCAGGCCAGTCAAGTTCCTCCACACCAAACTTGCTCATCCCTGTCTTTACAGACCTTGCTTTGTGCACTGGTGTGCAGTCATGTTGGAACAGGAAGGGGCCATCCCCAAACTATCCCACAAAGTTGGGAGCATTTTCCAAATTGTCCAAAATGGCTTTTTATGCTGAAGCATTAAGAGTTCCTTTCACTGGAACTAAGGGGTCAAGCCCAACCTCTGAAAATCAACCCTACACCATAATACCCCTCCACCAAACATTACATTTGGCACAATACAGTCAGGCAGGTACCATTCTCCTGGCAACTTCCAAACCCAGACTCGTCCATCAGATTGCCAGACAGAGAAGCATGATTCGTCACTCCAGGGGACACGTCTCCACTGCTCTAGAGTCCAGTGGTGGTGAGCTTTACACCACTGCATCTGACACTTTGCATTGCTGATGTAAGGCTTGGATGCAGCTGCTCGGCCATGGAAACCCATTCCATGAAGCTCTCTACGCATTGTTCTTGAGCTAATCTGAAGGCCACACAAAGTTTGGAGGTCTGTAGCTATTGACTCTGCACACTGTGATATTATGTGGCCTACCACTTTGTGGCTGAGTTGCTGTTGTTCCCAATTGCTTCCACTTTGTTATAATGCCACTAACAGTTCACTGTGGAATATTTAATAGCGAGGAAATTTCGCAAATGGACTTATTGCACAGGTGGCATCCTATCACGGTACCACACTTGAATTCACTGAGCACCTGAGAGCGACCCATTCTTTCACAAGTGTTTGTAGAAGCAGTCTGCATGCTGTGGCCATGGAAGTGATTGAAACACCTGAATTCAATAATTTGGAGGGGCGTCCCAATACTCTTGGCAATATAGTGTAGTCAGATCACGTTGTGCAGAGGCATCCCGTCTAGGGTGTCTCCTGCCTCATGCCTGGTACTTCCTGGCATAACCTGGCAGTGTGTGTAGTCCAGGGGCGTCAGAAGCATTCTGAATGTGGGGGGGAGACACTAGCGGGGTGAACCAATATTTTATGTTAAATGTGGGGGGTCCAAATAATTATGAAATGTGAGGGGGACACGTCCCCCTCAGATTTAATGGTAACGACGCCCATGGTGAAGTCTCAGCACGGCCAGGGCCGGATACAAGCATAGGCAAATTAAGCAGCTGCTTAGGGCCCAATTAGCACAAGGGAGCCCAGACAAGGTCACCAAATATATATATATACCCTATATGGACAATGTTGTGACTTGAGGGACCTAGGACTCAAAGGCAGGCACAAGGAGAGCAAAAGGGGGCTTTATTAAACCAAAAAATAAACAGGACTGCGAGGGGTCAAAAGTAGGAAGACTGGTACAGGGAAGGGCACAGGCAACAGGGAGGTGGACATGAGCAGACTGCTGGGGATGTCGAGACAAACAGGTGCTTAAGCACAGAGACTAACGAGGGGCAGCAAGCAACAGGCGTGGCTCACCAGGGCCACATCAGGGAGGCGACAGGAGGGTCAGGGGGGCATGACATGCAGTCAGGTTTACGAACATTTGTGATAGAATGGGTTGTCCTGAAGAGCTGACTGAATTCAAGTGTTGTTATAGCATGCCACTTTTGCAATAAGGTAGAGGAATAGGCAAAAATTCCCACAGATACACTCCAAAATTTTGTGTAAAGCCTTCCCAGAAAAACGGCAGCTCTTATAGCTGAAAAGGGGGACCAGCTCCATATTGATGCCTGTGGATTTAGAATGGGATGTCATGGTTCCTGTAGTTGTAATGGCCAGGGGTCCCAGGACTTTTGTCCATATAGTGTATTATATACATGGCCAACTCTATAGGCAGAATAGGCAATAGGCCAGGGCCCCCGAATTACTTGCGTCGCAGAGGAAGTGATGATCTTTTGTTTTTTTGGTAGGTGGCCCTTCCTAAGGTGGCCTAAGCCCCCTGATAAGGTCAGGCCAGCCTCCACCATGACCAGCTATTTGGTGTGTTGCTCAGCAGGCTTGGGTGCTGTGCCTGTGGTCAGAATAATGATGCAGCTGATGGTAGACAGACTCCCATCATTGTTTGCCATTACACATTTCTTACATTGTTGGAATTATTGGCATACAGACCAGTTTAAAGACAAGAGAAAGTCACTAATCAGTAGTCGACCGTTTCCTATTAATGAAGGAATGTGACTATTTGGAGCCCATTTGTGACCTTCTGGTCAAGTTCTCTCAAAATATGAGACGTGGAAGTGGTGCCCGGAAATAGAAAGTGATGATAAATTCTGATTAATGGCCATTCTCGGTACCTTCTACCTTTACCAGAGAAACTGCTGAAATATCACTAATATGGTAAAATTGCAGTCAGTGATACAGTGACTTGCACATGAGCCTGCCTTCCAGCATGTTGGGGGGGTTAAAATAGCACAATCAAAAAACAGTGACCCCCCCCCCATTGTCCAGGGGTCCTCAATTCGCAGCCATCCGTCGAAACTATTTTTTCACACCTTCATTTGGCCTGTAAACATCACAGATGGAGCGGAAATAGTAGACAAGCTTAGTAATATATTTACCCAGATATAGTGGGCTTAGAGTTTAATCTTAAAGAGGCATGTCCAGGAAGATCTCTGCACCCCAGAGGAAACTTGGAAGGCAAATGAAATGCTACTTATAAACATCAACAATTTGAATAAGTTTTCCCATTCATAGGACAGCTGTGGATGCAACTTCAGGGGTGATCGGCATCAGTATTGTTGTAAAAAACTCAAAAAAGAAGGCAAATGGTCTGATGTCATCCTGATTATTATGGAAAAGTCCAATATGGCTTTCATTTCCTCAGCACTTTCTATGAATGGCATTTCCTTAGCAGGTTTCAAAAGTGTAGGAGTTGTTAAGGATGCCAGGTCTCCTGGAAACTGGGTTGCCAGTTTAAGTACAGGAATCATTAAGGTTGCCAGATCTCCTAGAAACTTGGTTACCAGTTGAAGCAGTCAGCCCTTCACAGAGATATTTTCAGCCTCTCTGGAAAGCTATAAAACCACTGATGGTTATAGTTAGCACTGTATTCTAAAGTTTCAAATAAATAATCTCCTGCCAGGCAGTGTCGTTGCTTGTCTGCAAAACCAGAAGCCACTATTAGTTTGTCAGGGAAGGGGGCCGAAGTACACTGATTGGCTAACAGTGTGCTTTGCCAAGTGTGGATTAATGACTAGCCATGATACAGATGTGACCAGTGTCCTTACCTAACATGACTCAGGAGTGGTACCACCTGGAACAATAATGAATTTCCCCTTGAACTGTTTCTGCTACTTGATCTAATGGTTTTTACAGCAAGGGTTCTAATGGGACCAGATTCACTATGCTCTGCAGTGCATCTGTTTGTAATCAAGGATTAAGCTATTCTAAAAAAACAGATGGCAACCAGTATTTCTCGGAGAACCCGTCGAACAAGTGGCACCAAGTGTTGCCAGTTTTTATGGCCCTGTGGTTCTCTTTGCAGAACCTCCCGCCTCAAAACTCTAAATCTTCTGTTTTCCGGGCGAAAGGCAAATTCACATATTCCTGACATCCATCTCTGAGTAAGACGTCTCTGGTGTGGTATTGCCGCATAGACTGATGCGGTTCTGGATAGCATATGCTATGACGTAGTGTCCTGTGATCTGGTAATGATCCATTGTGATGTTACTTACAGTCGCAACATAAACTGAGTACTTTCCGTGGATGCTTTTGGCACCTAAAATGGTCTGGAACCTGCTGGAAAACCCGCGGATGTTTAACTGAATGTTACCCTTTAGCTACAGGCAAAATAGAAAATGTCTTACTTTTATTTCTGCCCGTTTGTGTTGATCTTGGCCTCAGCTGTCAGCACTTTGCATCATAGATGGAAAAGATTGAATTATGGAAATAATGGAAATAAGCATTTTCTGTCCTTCACCCTCCAGGCCGGGAACTTTACGTTTGTGTGTGTTTGTGGTTTTTTATGCTGCTAGTTAAAGAATTGTGTTGCCTGGGGGGGGGGCACTGGAACAGAGGATGAAAGAAAAGCTGTTTCTTGAAGAGCCTGTAAACTGGAGCTTCAAAAGACCTCTTGGTGTGAGTAGCAGAGCCAGCGGGTTACCTCCTGGCCCCATATCCCAGAATCCCGCCGCAGCGGGCTCAGCAGCACACCGGTATGCCAAGCGGCCACGCGGACATTGGGAAGCAATTACAATGGGGAAGAGCCGCAGCCCGGCGGGCGTCCTTTAATGTGCTAAATCTGTAGCGCTGCTGTAACTCTAGCCGCTGTCCTGGCTCCTGCCGCCGAACAGGCCGCCTTCAATGGGTGCTTTGTGGACCTCGGTCTTGGCATGATTCCCGTAAGCCTGCTGCAGCACCTCGCGGAAGCATCCCCATGGAGGGGCTGGCGTGCAGGGCAAGGCCTGCGGGACATGGCCGGGACACGCGTGGCTGATGGACCTGCTAGGTGCCTGCATGGGACTTAGGAATCTATTGTTTAACAGCACTTGAAAAATGTTAGATTTGCTGTTCGGGTGCATTTGCAGGCCAGCCATTTCTCTGTGGCTCATATTTCAATCTCCCAGGATGGACAGGTATAAACATGGCTGACACAAATAGATGGGAGTCATCTACTGACTACTGAGCAGAATTAAAACAAGAACTGTTTAATCTGATTCCAGTAGGCAGGTAGCAGGAAGTTCTATTAAACTTTTATAAACAGTAACCACATATGCAAGTTCTTTTCTTTCCACTACTGATTCTGTGAGAGATCTGAGCTGCAATTTTCTCTACCTCTCTGAAAGTGGAATACAGTCTATGGGCTTTGAGGTGTGTGGCATGATTTGAGAAGGTTGTAGTTAGAGGAGCAGTGCATAGACCTCTTTCTGACTTGCTCTTGTGCTGGAATAATGGGATGAATCAGAGTGAGAGGGAGTGAGATTTTTTTTTGACCATCTGTTGGCATGCAATGTAGAGCTGCATGCTATGCAAGACACTCTCCATAGGCAAAGTATCTATCTTACCCTGCAAAGATTACTTGAGAGATTTCAGCAGTGACGGTGCATCCTGAAAGTCAGGCTCCCTGGGTAAAACGTCACACATTCTTTTGGTGCAGGAAATCATCACATCCATCAGAATGAGTGTTCATGGGAAGTCAGAGAAATGCAAATTATGCCTGTAGCTTCAGTGTCACAGAAGCTAAAGGAAGAGAAAGGGAAAGATTTTCTGCTGCGGCGACAGGATGGCTGCGGGTTTGCATTCAGCACACGTCTTCCTGTTAGCCGATTGAACAGGAAACCAGAGGCTTCTCGCAGACCGTCCTCAGTTGGTTATTTCTGACAGACAAGGCCAGTGTGCATCTGCCATTAATATGCTTTCTCATGAATTGCCTTGCTGGCTCGTATGGCACTCTCGAGGGTTCTTTGAGGAGCCATTGGGGCACGCCAGTTCTCAGCAGCCATCTGCAAAAGCTGACCGGAAAGCAAGGAGGAAGGGGATCTTTTATGGCATGAAAGCGATGAGAACTTCACATTCCTGTGCTGGTTATGAAAGGCAGTTAGGATTTTTGCCCCTAAGCATTAGATTCCAGCAAATTGTTTAAAAATGAGGCTCGTAGTATTAGGGTCTTTATGAGCAATTTCATGGTGAGCAGTCAATCCAAAACATGAATGTGAGTGTGTGTCTTCTATCTTTCCGACCACTAGCACAGATCCGAGTCTCTCTAAGTGAGGTTCGCATGCTACGCTGTCCTTCATTCACAGCAGTTTCTTTCAGGTACTAGGCTTTCCTCCCACAATGCATCGGGGTGCTGTTTGGGGACACTTGACGACTTTCAGTTGACTGTATGATTTCGTGTGAATGTGTGAATGTGGGTGTGACGATCATCTCATTCTCGGTGGTTTCTGCGACTGTCACTGAGCTTCTCATCCTGTCACTGAGCCCCCAGTCAGATGGCTGGCCAGTTGGCTCTTCATGATAGTCTGCGTTGTTTGTCAGGTCTGAGAAGTGAGTGAAGAATCTCCCAGGAGAGACAATGCCTGTTCCTCCACCACCTCCTCCAGCACCTCCACCTACCTTGGCTCTGGTAAGCCATTCTTTCTTTTCTTTGTGATCAAAGCCTACCGAAGGAGGTTTTGTTCCTCGTTTGTCATCCTTCTTTCTTTTCAAAAACTAACTTTAATGGCAGCTGACTCTGTCTATGATGTGATGATCTTGGTTATTATTCATTTATGTCTGACTGGTACTGGTGATGGTTGCTTGGATTTTGAAATCATTTATAAAGCTGAAGATTTTACAGGAGAAAGTTGGTTTATAACTTTAGAAGGGCCGGAGGGGCAAGCCACATCTAGATTATCAGTTTCTCGACTATGCGCTGCCTGTGGCCCCATTATTTACTACACATGTACTTGAAGCACTATTGCAAAGTCAATATAGATAAGATAAACTTCATTGATCTCAGGGGGAAATTCTGGAGTAGAACTCTGAAGTTATGCAGTTGCAATGTAAAACACTATTGGAGCAAATGTTAAACCTGTCTTTACTGTCTATAACATAAAACCTGTTTCGTCAAGAGCATATGTGTAATGTTTTTATAGTGTATAATAGTTCTGTTGGCGATCTCCCTGTTTGTCAGAGCTCTATAGCGACATCTGGTGGAATATTACAGCTACAAAAATGGCCTTAATATGAAACTGTTTCTTTTCCGGTTTTAGGCCAACACAGAAAAACCATCACTCAACAAGTCTGAACAGCAAGGAAGAAGTGCTCTTTTATCGGACATCTCCAAAGGCGCTCGCTTGAAGAAGACCGTCACTAATGACCGGAGTGCTCCAGTATTTGACAGTAAGTAAACTGCTGGGTGCATCTGCTACTCGGGCAAACGCTGAAGTTTCAAAATTTGGGATGAAATTATTCAAAATGTTACACTACATTACTTTAAACACTTATTTACCTTAAAGCAACACACTGGGCTTTATTAGGCATCTAGTTAATAAAACGTGTTTTAATTAATAAAACGTGTTACTCGGACTGCAAATGTTCAGTGAAGAGCACAGAAGTGACACACTGACTCCTAGAATGGACCCCCAGCATTAACTGATCCTCTTGTAATAGATCATAGTTAGCTTCTCATTTCAGTTCGAGTGCATAAGACCAATACTAGGTTAGAACTTTTTGACTGTTCTGTCTTTGGTTAAATGTTACTGATGGACAAAATGATGCTTCATGAACCATTTGCTGTATTTTTTAATGCCACTAGATGGTGCCCTTGGTTTGCGTTGTAGCATGTTTTTGCATTAAATATGATTAAATGTTGCTTTTCTCTCTGATTTGAGATCCATCCATTATTATTTTATTATAGAGCCCAAAGGTGGAGCTGGAGGAATGGGAGGAGGTGGAGGAGGTGGAGGAGGCGGAGGGGGAGGTGGAGGATTTGGTGGGGGGGCAGCAGGGGGATTAGGAGGCCTTTTCCAAGGAGGGATGCCAAAGCTCAGATCTGCAGGGAACAGAGACAGTAACGGTAATGCATATTCTTACACTGAAGAAACATTTAATAATGTTCAATGCACTTAATTAAATAAAAAGGCGAAGTAATAACAAATTATAATGAAGTTATGAAACAAAAGTTTGGTAGCGTTAGTAAATGAGGACCTTCCAGTATATGGTATTAGTGACCTTCTGGTGTATGGTATCAATGACCTTCTGGTCTATGGTATTAGGACATCCTGGTATGTGTTATTAGTGATTTCTGTTATATGGTATTAGGAACTTCTGGTGTATGGCATTAGTGACCTTCTGGTCTATGGTATTAGGGCATCCTGGTATATGGTATTAGTGATTTCTGTTATATGGTATTAGAAACTTTCTGGTGTATGTTGTTAGTGACTTTTTGGTGTATGGTATTAGTGGCCTTCTGGTGTATGGTATTAGTAACTTTCTGGTGTATTATATTTGCACCTTTTGGTGTATGGTATTAGTAGCCTTCTGGTGTATGGTATTAGTGACCTTCTGGTGTATAGTATTAATGACTTTTTGGTGTATGGTGTTAGGACCTTCTGGTGTATGGTATTAGTGACCTTCTGGTGTATGACATTAGTGACCTGGGCCCTCATTTATCAACCATTCGTAGAAACTGTCCTAAATTCTATCCTACGAATGAAATTTAGAATGTCAAT
>JAODKN010000001.1:34168575-34191990 GCA_026774425.1 Petrocephalus zakoni
GTGTTGGGGTAGTGCGCAAACTCAACAGACTATTTCCATCTACACAATGGCAGACATACAGAGCTACCACATTGCAGGTGTGCTGAGCATAAACAGTCTGGATCTAAAATGAATTAGTGGCTATGATGTCTCAAATGTCAACTTTCCGTCTTCAAATGTACATTTAACTGTATAGAAGCTGTCGGTCATTCCCGATATTGAGAAAATTTCATCACGAAAACATGGTAAAAATAATGACGTGACATAGAATTCATAGATGCAGAATTCTCATAATTTGTCCAATTAGCATTTCCTTTCCTTTCCTTTCGAGAAAGTCATTTACAGATTTTACAGACATTTTAAAAGACAAAGTCATTGTAGAAGAGGCAAGAACATACCAAAATCACCCCTGGCGATTCTACTGAAATCTACCTACCGGCCTGGTGTGAGTGATGTGCTCAAAATGCAGTTTAATGTACATTATCACATTTATGCATGCAGCACTGAAGTGAAAATCTGTGATTACTTCCTCATTAACTAGTGGTTAGTCTGGAGATTGACCTATCTTTATTATTAGTGGAGAACAAGTCGTTGCGAGAGACGTGTCTAGTTCAAATACTGACAATTCATAGTATTTTCCAATAGGGGGAGCCAAATCCATTAACGTGAAAACGGCTGGTCTATAGATTATACCTTTCGTTTAATATAACAGCAAAGCAGATACCATATTAGACATGCAACCAATTTAAGATTTCAGATCATGGTTCAGGTTTTGTGCTTAATTACTGTACAGGCCTATTTGCAATGTAGAAAAGCGTAGTCTCTTCCAAACTTCTTTAATGAGTGACAAATACGCATTTGGTGAAATATTAAGGGTTAAAATAAAGCAGTAACTGCTTCATTTACGGTTTAATTTCGGGCGTAGAAGTCGGAATTCTGTTATCAATATAGCCTACAGGAAAATTTTTCTAAAACGACATAAAATATTTGGTTTCTTTAAATTTAATGGTAGGCGCAGTAGGTGCTGATAAAGTTCGTTTCCAGCGTCCTGTCCTGAGCAGGGTCTTTTAATTTATTGATGCAATCGATCGTGTAGGGAACATTATATGCTGGATTTTGTTTTTCCTCCGGTAGATTTGTAGAATGTTATATTTGATTTACTTCAGCACAATTCTACACGTCATTTCTGTGGACGGGTCTACACTGATTTCAAAGAACAATAGGCTATTTTGAATTTGCATTTGGATTTTAGATTTATTCAGTCTTAGACCTATACGTTGAATCGTTTTGTGGTTCACCTTTTCGTATTGGGTTTTGTTGCTGGAAGTCGGTTACTTGGGGCTTGTATTGACTTTTATTAATGTATTTTAAAAATTCTTAAAAAGCGTCAAGAGAAATGGAAATGACAAAATATGAGACACATATCGACGAAAACATTTCTTCCTCAGTTTCATCTTTCTTCGCTGGAAACAGTCATTCCTCTTAACAGTTAATATGGATAGATTTCATATTGGTTCTGTATAACTAAATGCAATATTTGTTTCAGGCAGGAACGTCAAACTTATTCCTGAGCACCCATTTTTAAGTTAAGTGAGTTTGGTCGTTAGCACTTTCCTAAAATTTTATACTGTTTTACAATACACCGTGTCTTCGCCTGATCATGTCATAAACCACAATTAAGGACTAGCGCAGTGGGTGAAATACGATGACCGAAAAGGAAAGTTTGTGTTAAGCCAGGAAAATACATTAACGATTTTTTTTTTTTTGTAAAAATAGCTTCTAATATATATATAAAATAGATAGTTTGTGCATGTAGAATCCGGAAATGGTAGAGAGAGAAATTAGCCGTATAAATTGTTTTTTCTTTGTTTAAAGAAGTCACCGAAATTTGTCTTGAATGATACATGAAATTTTAATGTCGTATGAAATCAGGTTTGTCATTGGACGAGTTCTCTAACCCACTTTTCGGAACGTCACATAGCGATGCAGAATTCTGATTTACCCAATTAACAATTTATCCCTAAGGAAAATCATTGACATGTTAGACCTTTGTTTTGTTTGATGCATTTATTAAAGTATATTTGCTTAATTCGATGCAGTACGTTTTTGACAGTTTTTTGAGTGTCGTTCTGTATTTATGTCCATCAGTAAAACGACCGTCAACGTGTGTTAAACATTTTGATTGAATGGAATTATTTATTTCAGGATTTTTTTGTGTTTTAAGTGTTCCGCTCTTGAAAGTGAAATTAATATTTATTAAGTGCCGTATTTATGTTGTCATTGATTAATGCTTCTTCTCAAGCTCATTAGATTTCGATTAAGAATGATTTGATGTTAATGTAATTAGTATGTAATTCCGATGTACATAATTACTGTAATTACAACACTCAGGTAACCCGGTTTGAGCAGGAAGGTTAGCTTCAAGCCCCATTTACTTTTCAGCCTTAGAAAGACCAGTGTTTGCTATGTTTATCGCTGGAATACTTCGCCCATTTACTTAAATATTGCGGTTAAGCGTGCGTGGTAAAAGATATCATTAATTTAAGTCATGTTAAGTCGGTTTTTTTCAGGATGACAAAAAGGAGGAATAACAAGATGGTGCAGTTATCTCCAAGTTGATACCATAAAGCATTTCAATTCGATCTTCTAATTTTTTTAGCGAGATATTCATTTTAACCTAAAGGTGGCACTCATGTGTAATGTTCATGCCAAATGTACGTCAATAACTAGATGCGAATTTTAGGTATCTATTTTATTTAGATGTTTCTGTTGCATTAAGTTGGGTGCGCCACATACTTGTTGCATAGCCTATTTTCTCCGGTGTTTCATATATAATATAGAACTTTATGTTCGCACTTACATGAAATGGAAACTAAACGAATGGTGTTTCGTTATTTAGATACGTGCTATTGTAATTAAAATAGCATATTTGAAGTTATCAGTATATATAGGAAAGGTGGAAGTCTATGTGATGAACAATAAAATAGCTATTCTTGCGTTGCATTGAAGGGAAATGCCTAACAATTTGCTATCTTGGAAACCTAGATGGCAGCCTCGTGAAGTCCTTGATCAGCGAGCCGGCTGGTATAACCCCGTGTCCTGCTAGGATGCATGTTGGTTCGTCTCTTTGATCCCTTTTCATTGTGACTTCCAAACAAAGATGACTTCTACTCAAAGCACAGCGAGGGGACATTCCAGTGTAATGCAGCAATAGCAGTGACTGACAACTACTACTGTCCGCGACCCCAGGCGTCTCATTGCCCCAAAAAGCAAACTTACTTAGATCATGTCGAATACAGACCCGTTTATAGATTTTAATATAACCGTGTAATTGCGTATTGTCTTCCTCGAATTTCCATTACTTTCTATGGCATTTCTTCTTTTTATAAGAAAAATATGTCATTTGAAAACAGTCGGAAGTTGATCTGCCCAGAATGAATGTAATCAATCTTTAATTTCTAATTCAATATATGTCTTGTCACATGTGGCTGTATTTATTTTTGACTGTGCAATTTTTAAATTAAAAAAGCGCTGTAAGTGTATATGTCTGCTTGCTTTTTGGCGCAAACGATTTCCCTTAAAAACCTTATATTAAATTCAAATTTGACTTGGCAGGTGGATTTTCTTTTTCACTCCGGCATTTTATGTTGTTTTAACAGTCGTCCGTGGACAAAGGGAAATGAAAATAATTTTCGTCAAAATAATTGCCTTCTGGTCAATTTAACTTTCCTGATTCTGAAAGAGATTGCCTAAATGAGATTCCTGATGCTAACGTGTTTTCCCAGGCCTGTCCTCGCCCTCTAATTATGCCTTGGTTTTTTTTTCTCTTTAGAATCGGACGCTGCACTGGGTTCGCACAAAGAAGTCAGAGAGCATCCTCGAACCTTTTCAATGCGGGGCCACTGATATTCAAATAACATGCAGGCACCGTTGACGGCGCAGCGACAGGGCCATTTCAAATTCCAAATTTGCATATATCTTTTTTCCTATTCAAAGCGAGTCAGAAACAGTTGCCTTCCCATAATGTCAAATCAAGTGCCACGTTTTATATACAATCTTAAAAGTGGCTTATGGGCTTATTAGCAACTCTTCATTTGACATGCAAATATAAGCAGTTAATTTGGACAATTAAAATAGATATTCAAGAGCGCTTTGTCACCAAGTCCATAGTCCTCTTTTCGGAAAACCTCAGATAACACAAGGCAGGACAAATTATAGAGATTAATTAGATATTTCATAAGACATGAATCCCCAACCGGGAATACAAGACTCGCGGGACTAGTATGTGCTCTAGGTCATAATTAATAACATTTAACAAGATTTTCATTTGGACATAAAATGCCTGTTCCGTACAATTAGCTATTCATATATTCAATACAAAAACGGCTCGTCGAAGCGTCAATATATAATTTTTTAATACTGTATTCTTTATTTTATACTTGTAATTCTTAATCTGTTAGCACTGAAGATGTAAATATATATATAGGCTATGCACAAACATTGAACTATTCCTATTCACTGATTTTTGGAGAGGGAAATTAACTTCGATGTGAAAATGGGTGTTAAAAGTAACACAAAAAAACTAATATTTCGAAGCATTAAACCACAAACGCTTTAGGATTTACGCAGATCGCTTTAATTGTAAGAAAATGAAAGGCGTATACCTGCGATCTTTATACAAGTACACGTTTATAATATCTTTAGAATGTCAGCGGCTCAAATGGTTAACTAATTTTAAATAGCTGTTTACATACATAGTGACATCCACAAAGTGCGTCGAACATAATGGAAATTCCCTGAATTTCAGGAACCCAACCACGGACAGAACGATAATAATTAAAATTTACAAGAAAAAATAACATGTTCCGCATTATATGTACACAATGAATGTCAACAATACACATTATCTCACGAAATTCATTGGGTTTGCTCACCTCTGTGCGCACTTTCCGTACAAAAAATAATTTGTTTACGTTTTTATATTATTCGTCTTGAATTGTCTGAACTACGCGTCGTAGTCTTTGTGTGATAGAAGCCATTGGCGCATTAAATAGTGTTTCAGATTACTGGGTATAGTGAAGTTATCTGAACCAAAAAAAAAGAAGAAAAAAAACATTATGTTTCTGATATCGGTCACATATCGAAATAAATCGTGTTAAACAAATCCCAGACCCGTTTTATTAAATCAAATGCAGATTTTTAAGTAATTTAAAAATCAATCTTCGAGGTCACTCGTATTTCATTGCGATGGCTCTCCTTGTCACTCGTTTGGCGGGGATGAGTCCTTGACCGTGACGCTGCTGGAGTTTACCCCCTCCAAAATGAGTTCCGGGGACTCGGACCTGGGGGTCTCCAGGTTACTGGTGTCCGTGTCGCTATCGCTTCCTTTTTTGCCTCCTCCTCCAGCGGTGTGGGTTTTAATGTGCTTGCTCAAGTGATCGCTTCTCATGAAACGCTTGTTGCATACTGGACAAGCAAACCGTTTCTCCCCAGTATGGGTGCGAAGATGCCTCTGAAGTTCGTCGGATCTCGTAAATCTTTTGCCACAAAAAAGCCAATTGCAAACAAACGGCCGCTCCCCGGTGTGCCATCTCAGGTGAGCCTTGAGGTGAGACGTTTTCCCATAAACCTTGCCGCAACCAGGTATGTGACAGCTGTGGAGTCCCTTTCTCCGAAGGCTTGCTCCCGCAGGCCCCAGACGCTCAGCCTCCTGACAGTTTGGGCAGTCGCACGTTGCCCTACCTGAGTACCTTCTGGATGATCTTGACGAGCCTCCTATCCCCGAACTGGCTCCCGAGATCATGGCATTTGCGGTGGAGGACTCCGTATACGTGGGGATTACGGTCTTGAAACCTTCCTGTGTCAACAGGTGCTGGCTAGTGGACAGGAGGTGAGAGGCTGTGGGACTTATTCCGGTGGAGCTGAAAGCGGAGTGGGTCAAAGTGGAGAAATCGGGATTGTAGCCGCTCAGCTGAGAGTGTATGGCCTGGGGAGTTCCCGAGTGCAAAGAGGTCTGCAGGGTGTTCGCTGGATTTTGGACTTCGAGCCACGAAGTCGGGTTTGTGTGAACGTCCCACCAAGACGACGCCCCATTTGCAACATCGCCAGAAATGGTTGAATGGAAGCCAGGCTTGTACCAGGACTCATACGGATGAGCCATCCCTACCCTCGGGTACAGGCTGTCTGATGAGGTGTGAACTTTGGAAATGAAGGCAGATTGTCCCGATTCCTGCGACGATACGTTCGCCGAGTTGGAAAACAGGCTGCTGTACTCGGTAGCGAATGCGGAGGAAGTCGGGGAGGTGGGCGCTAGGCAAAACGCGCTGTTGGCTGTGCCAGTCGTCGACGTTAGTCCGGCTGATCCTCGCGTCGTCGCCACCGTGAATCCCGGGAGGCTGGATCCCAGATTGCAGCTAGAAGGCGATCTCTTCCAGGGATGAAATCCTCCCTTCGCGAAAGCACTGGAATCGGGCAAAGTGGTAAGAGGACTCGTGTTACCGATTTTGTTGCAAGTCGCAGCCAGCATGGCCAGGGGAGTAGTTCCAAATCGTGGTTCTTCCTGACAAGAGAAAGAACAAACTTAAATTTTCTCTGAACTAACTTCAACCTTATACCTTTATAGAAATATATGCCATGTATATACATATATATATACACACACACACACACACACACATACATAAGTATGTGTGCGTGCGTTACGTGCTTTATCCAAACAACTAATACTTTTTCATATTTTAGTTGTGTCGATAAAATTTAATCGTACACATACTTTATGCCTCAGTAAATAATAAAACAATATTAATACTACATTTAAAAATACTTTTCATATAAGAAATCAAAACGCAAACTAATATTACGGTTGTTTTAATCTAATCAGTTTTTATACGTATGGGGAAGATACTGAATATAAATATTTTTCTACTTACCCCAAGTATAGACGTAGCCATAGCCAAGGCCTGTGCTATTTTTGAATTGGTCACAATGACTAATCTGTGTAATTCGATTGGAATCAAACACTGTGAGCTCTCCAGCAGTTACACGACTGATTACACACTTGGCTCAAAGCTCCTATCTCTATCTAGTTGTAGAGAGCGCCTTCTTTGAAGTGCAGCTGGCTTGAGCACACAGCCAATCGAAACACTGGAAATCTAAGCAAGGAGAAGGGCTCAGCCAATGAGAGCATCGGAGATGACAGAAGCATTATAGTTGCGTGTCAATCAATAACTGTTGCATTAAGCGTTTTTGCACTGAAGCATTAAACGCATTGATTTTTCGAAAATTTAGTTTTATATATAAACATTGTCCATCGAGCTTTTTTACATTTTGTTGACTAATTAAAATGAAAGGCACCAGTCCTCTCTGAGGGTAAGCATTTAAGTAACAAGGAAACGGCAGTTAATATTTGTAGTTTTCCGGAACAAGGACGTAGGTAGTTTGACATTTATACATTTTTAACTAAACAAATTAGCCATGAGAATAGTGTTTTCGAAGCTGACATGAATTAAATTGCTACAATTTCAATGGCAAGAATATCGCAATGGTCACATTTATTTCAGTTTAAATTAATCCTGCTATTGGATGCGATGATTTGTAATCGTCTAGAGGTATGTTCTACTGTCGTCGCTTTTATTCGAATATATATTATCGTGCATATGCATCTGAGGCATTTAGAAAATCAACCATATTTCCACAAATGAATAACCCATCTTTATGAAAACGTGTTAACCCTCACCGTTTCTCGGTACTTTTGTTAGCGTGTTCATAGCCAAACCTCACGTGTGTCCTCTCAGGGATTGCCAGCTGAAATGTTAACATATAGGTTCAGTGCCAGTGTGAAATACTCTGTAGCGTCCTATGGAGGAAGTAGCTCGATCTGATGGATTTTATCGCTACGGGATAATTTGTGACAAGGGTTACGATATTGAAGACGCATCGGTATCTGCCATGATGACTAAAGGATTTCATACAACAGGTGACTTTTTATGCTTAGATGTAACTCTGGTGTTTCCGTGATGTACGTTTATGTGCTCGCGTTTGTTTAAAGTTGACGTGAAATATCTTCAGGGTAGGACTATAAATAGATCACACCGCGACTGGTGGTGTTTTGTATAGTTAGTAATTTATTTACATTGCAATTTAACACGGGTGTATGGCTATTAAGTCTGAAGGAATTTTATTATTAGCTGCGCCAATATTGAGTATTACGTAATTTTAAATGCATTTATTTATTATTATTTTTAATAATTTAGCAAGGAATGGAATATATTGAAAAGTCATTACTATTAACACCAATATAATCTATAAAATTTTCAACTGTAAACTCCGTTCTATCAATGATTATCTGTTTTCCACGTTATGTCCCTCTTTTATCCTTCTTTCTTAAAGATCAATGCATTATGCCAATGTGTTGCAAAAGCTGTTAAAACATTAGTTGTAATGGCATAATGTAACAATGGTCCGCTTTGAGGGAATCGTTGTCCCTTTAAAAGTTAAAGCAATTTTCAAGAGAATGGCTTTCACCGAAAGCTGTGCATTACAGTATTCAGAATGGCCAAATAATGCTCTATTATGGATCCTGAATGCTGCCAGTCAGTCTAAGTGTAATTTGTTCAAAGGCGCTGTGCCTTAAATTCCCACCTATGGAGAGGTGAATATAAAACAATTTCTTCAAATCCAAGTCGTGGAGCTTAGAAAATTGCTTCATTTCTGCAATCATGGCAATTTGACTTGAGTGCAATTAGCACTATTAAATGTCGATTCTGCAAATTTGATTGAAATGCAAAGATGCCTTGGACCTTCCGAAAGGAAAGCCGCGTGCGTATCTGTTAAGGTAAAGGCGTGTATATCATCTTGCCAAACCTATCTATGTTTCCACTGTTAGTGTAGTATTACGTATACGTGCGTGTTCTTAGGGAGAGCAACCACATGTTTGTATATTCAACATCTATTGAAAGTAAAGGATTTGTTCTACGGATAAGCGACACTAAATCAAAACCGGGATAAACAGTAGCGCACAACCTCACCGATTTCGGTATACTTCAACTTGAGCGCTAAAAGAAAGCAGATCGTTTGTCCGCTAGACGACCATAAATGTTCCCCGCGAAGGGTTTTAATTAGAGGCTATTTCCAGCTTAGTCAACACACATCTGGAAGTTCATGTAGGCCTGCCCCTTAAAACATTGTCACAGAAAATGAGCAAAGCTCTACCCAAAACGGCAGCATACCAAGGAGCAACATAGACCTATTTGCAGTCAAATAAATATAAAGCTGGGATGCAATTTTCAACGGTGTACTGGCAATCTAGTGTCCAGCAGTATTTTAGAATATGCGTTGTTTTTTTCCAAAACATTTGTCTTATTTCATATTCTGGACTAACATGAGAGTGTTAAAGGCGTAAAAAGGCGTAAAAAATCGCATGATATCTCTGCAGGTTTCAACGTGAATTCATAGTCACACACTCAAAGTTTGGTCTCTGCCTCATAAACGTGACACCTGTGCCGGAACTAGAGTCTCATAGAAGGACATCAATACAATGAACATGTTATATATATATATATATATATATATATATATATATAATTTTATTTTGGGGGAAATACTGTCAATAAATGTAATGTTGAATGCGTGTCTAATATTATTGTTTTTAAATGAGCAAAAGGGGGCAGAGAGTAATAAAGGAATTGACGTGGTCTAGAGTGGCTTCCTATCACTTCACTCTCAGGCACAAGCCGGCAATTCCATGATGGCAATTAGGAGCCTATTAAAAGGCATTAGATTGATCAATGTACCTTAAACAACTGCAATGATTTATTTGCTGGCAACAAAACGCTCGGCATCTATTGTAGTGAGCCCGAGAGAAGGTGCATCCATCACGACGTTAAGCAACAAAAGACAAATGATTAATCCAGGCGTATTCATTATGATACTTGGTACAAAGAAACTCTGAATTCCTCCTTTTCTGTATTATTACAGACTCGTTTTAAGCACGTTTAACGAACCACTGTGCAGGATTTAAGGCATATCAAAGTGAAAATCAAAGTTCGTTACTCAACAGACTAATTAGATATTTGCCTCCAGGGAAAAATAAATTATTTGTAAACAATTAAGACTAATCTGCATGATCTTAAAATGCGTCGTGATAATAAATTGTTAATTTAAAATGCCTGGTTTGATTTAAGTGTTAAACGCGTGTAATTAAATAAGATAGGACAAGTTCGAAATTGGTTCCTAGGTCATGTAACGAACAGATGTTTAAAAAGCAATGCCAGATGTAGTTGTTATATGCATCATGCATTACGATAAACACAAGTAGCCTACAAGCACAAGTATATCCTAAGACAAGCATCGAAACTGGCTGCCCTGTACGGCATCTTGCCTTTGACATGACCTTTTACGAAATAATCAGTCTCTGGGAACATAATTAAACACGTAACACTGGCATTTTATTTAGATTTCTGGATGATATCATATCATTTACCAGCTACTATTATTTAAGCGTCGTTAGAGATGTTCTTCGTCCGTATGCATTTAAGGCATGCTGTTCTCCGTGTGTTACCTTAGACTAGGCAAGGCAGAATCATAGAAACTTGCGTATTTACATATGCAAATATGCCGCGAAGCGTGCTTCATCATGCAGCCGTATTTTCTCATATCATGCACATTTCGCTATATTAATAATGCAGCTATAACGGACGATGCGTGTAATTCACATATAATATACACGTAGGCCTAATTATAAAGTGAGGTGAATTGTAGACCGATACCGATGTCCCACAGAAGAAATGGATATCCAAAGCATTACTCAGCATGAGGCATTTCTGTGGTATTGGAATACCTTTATTATAGTTTGTTTCTCTTTACTATGTTATAAAACAGTTTACACTATATTTAAAGCACATGGACACATTTTCTTTCAATCTCATGAACAAAATAGACAAAGTGTGCGTGGGGGTTATTTCCTCCGGCATTGCTGCATCAACGAAAACTGGGGTGAACTTCGGCATTTTTAAAATTATTTAAACTATACTGTAGGTCATGTCACAAGCAAACTGCAATTGTTATCAGATATACGCCCGCTGTATGATTTATTTTTCTCTACATAGTGCTTTTAACCATTGTATTGAAGTATAGGCACAGTTTCAATGTGGAGTAGCCTACATTAAACGATTGATGTGGATGTTTTCAGTGGGGCTACGCAGCTCGTTTCTCCGACAAAGGACAGAGATTATTTGTCCTTTTACATTTAGATCAATTTATGTGCAAGAGTTAGCCACTACAAATGAGTGACAGAGTCAGTCTAAGCACTATGCCACATTTAAATAGCCCCATTAGAACTGTTAACGCACGATTAGCGTATTTAGCTGCATTTTATACAAAAGTGGATATGTATAAAGGCAATAAAAATATAATCATCTACAAATAACCGGGGCGCAGAGTTCATTGTGTACATGAAGAGGTGTTGTTCTGATTGCAGCTGCTAATTTTATATTAGACTGCTACTGGTTACTTTGATTAATTTAAATCTTATTAAGCCCCCACATTTAAGCAGGCTGAAATCTATTTACTTTGTGTGTGCCTGACATTATTTATATACAACTATTTTATTGCGTTGTATAATAACATATACATAATCATTCTGTATTTGTAATGTTGTAACCAGGATGAATGTAAAATTACTTTCAGCGCAGAAGCACCGAACGAAGTAAGGTGTCTGAGAATAAAAAGTGTTTGCTAAATAAGGTGACAAGTAGTAAAAGACAAGAATCCATCTGCAACACTCACTGGACCCCTAATAAGTGTACTCAGTAATGGACATTATTTTGCAAAATAACTGGATAAATAGGCCTAGCGAATAACTGAGTGTGTATGAGCATTTGGAATTGCACAATTTTGAGTATAGTACAATATGGATGAGACAGATCTGATAGTTGCTAAAATGAGTTTGTTACTTACACTTTCAGACGGTAAAAAAATGTCTCGCTGATGCAGTTTAGTCATAATTCCATTAAAAATGGCGTAAAGCGTACTTTTTACCGTCTTACTTGATTTCTTATTTATTTTACTTTTAAACTTTGCAGTCTGTCACTTGGATGCTGATGGCAAATACATCAAATGTGACAGACGTTTGTCGCGACAAAAGGAGCTTGCTTATGAGTGAACACGGATTATACACGCCACATAGAACATATTGGGTTTGAGATTCATTATCAGACCATTGTTCTTCTTTATAATAGAGTGTTAATATATTACTTAAATAATGCACTCTACACTCCCACCCGGTTCAAGATCTTTTATATAACTTTTGCATATACACTATAGTAGTAATCCACAGTATACTAGCTATCATTTGTCATCTTGTGTTTTCATACCTTGACATGACATTGACCGTTGGGACAGAAAGATAAAGCCAAAGAGTACTCTATCTAATCACAATATGTTTTAATTTGTTGATTTAAAATGGTAATATCTCCACTATTCATGTAATAAACATTGTTTATTTTTTAATTCAATACTGTGCGGCTTTTACCTAAAGCGACTTAAAGTGAACGAAATGGTTACAATTTACACGTGTTCCCTGGAATCTAAGCCCATTGTTGCTGCGTGGTTACCGCAGTGTTGTACTTGTTGAAGTGCTTAATTTTATCATATGAATATTTTGCGGATAATTTCTTTGATAAGCATAGAATAGTTTTAATATACAATCGAATGCGCGATCTACACTTAAAAGAATTTCTTAACGCTTAGTGTGAGATATATCAGCCTCGTACGAACTACAAGCATCTGCAAGTTATGACGATACGTTGTCATGAACAACGCACAAGTCTGCGCAGCCAGACGCGAATGGCAGTCCGTACGTCCTCTAGTTGCTACGCAATGACGCAGGCGCCTACCGCAACACGTTTTGTCCAATGAGAAGTCGGGGATTGCTGACTCTTCCGGTCTACGCGCTGTCGTCCTCCTTTTCTAATTCATCCTGCCTAGGGTTAGCGCGTGTTCCTCTCGGCTACTGTGTCGTCTCTTTTCCAGAAGCAAGCTAATTAGATTTCAAGGTGAACGCAAAGTGTTTCCATTGCCAAACCCATTGCTTTATAAAATATACGCATTCTACCATGTATTTAAAAAAAAATCTGCTCGTTAATAAGCCCATGTTTCGGGTAGCTGCAAAGCTAACGTCAGCTACCAGAAATACTGGAGCCTGGGTTGTGTTCCACATGTTTAGATAGTTAGCTAGCATGTTAACAACAGTTAGTAGTTAAGTAATTCATCATGGTCGTCAGTCACAATATCCATATATGTTCCATCTTATTTTGTAGTCTCATTTATGTTGTAGTCTTATCATGTTGCTGTGGAAATAAGCGTTGGTTGTAATGTGGTTCTTATCGGCTGGTTAGCAAAACAGTAACTAAATATAGAAGCCCAGGGAGGCCACAGTCTCATCTTTCTTGCCTAACAGATGCGCGTTCTATTTTAGCTCTGTATAGCTGCCGAGGAATCTGTGGAGCGATTTTTACTAAGCACTTTTTTTTTTTTAAATGCACTTTAATTGAAAGTGGCTTTCGTAGTTGCAAATGTCTTGCAGTAGTATGAAAACATGGCTCCTAAAAAGGTGTGTTTGTTAGTTTGAAACCAGGATCGGCGTAGCATGATCAGCGCCTGCACCCATGCAAGCATTGAAATGACGTTGTCTCTTTCAGATGCCTCCAAAAAAGACAGGTGATGGACCAAAGCCACCACCACTGATTGGACGGTTTGGGACGTCTTTGAAGATAGGAATTGTTGGATTGCCAAATGTTGGGTATGTTTATCATGTGCAGAAAATAAAGCTCCCTTTACAATGATAAATCCTACTTTAACTCAGATATCTAAACATATTCAGTGCTCATTTTGTCAGCTATTTGGTGTTAACATTGCTGATTTTGTGCAGCTAATAATATAGTAGAGGAGTAAGGATTGGATGTATGGTTCAGTGTAAATATGTTTGTGTCATGACTGATGACTGATTTTGCATGCCACTTGAACTTTATACTGTCTTCCACCAATATTCACCATTGTGCAGTTTACATGGGAGTGCTTAACCTGCCAAGATGTCATGCATAAAGCTGGTCCCATCAAAGAGAAATGTTCAGAATCACAACTGCATCATAACTGTGTACAGTGCACATCTCATTTATTCAGTGTTTCAGCTTGCTGATGGAGTATAAAGAGCCAGCATAATTGGCACAAAATTAATATTTTATAATAGGCATTCATCTTCCAAGTATCCGCAATCCCTATTATGCAGAACTTTTCAGTTTTCACGAAGAATACTTTTGCATCAAAATATTCCGTGTATATCAAGTAGACTGCATGCATGGTACAGTACACAGCATCTGTGCTGTACCACGATAGCAAGACAAGGCAGTGTCATACAGTAAACTTTTTCTTTGCATTCCTGTACTTTTATCGTTAATATATGCAGTAAATACATAAACGCTTAACAGATGTTTATTATCGTTATCAAGTGTTATGGGTATTATAAGTTAGATAGGAACTGTGAGATGATATGCTGGAAAAGCAGTCACTTTGATTTTTAAACTCTGTTTTAACCTTATGGGACCTTGGATGTGTATACAGGCAGTCGGTGTGCAGAGGCTGTTAAGTGATGCATAACTGCAGTACGTGTATGTGGACAAAAGTATTGGCACATACCTCTTAGTCATTCTGGAGTTTCTGGAATTGCCACAGGTGTATAAAATTAAGCACCTAGCCATGCAGTCAGGTTTCCAGACACTCTCCAAAATCTTGTGGAAATCCTTCCCAGACAATTGGCAGCTGTTGTAGCTGCAAAGCGACGACCAGCTCCATGTTGATGCCTCTGGATTTACGCTGTGTGCCTAATTAGTCAAGTACTATTCCTGGGAAAAAATAGCAAAAAAATTAGCAGGCTTATAAAAGTGAATTCGTAAGTCTTTTGCCCCAAGTAAATTTAATTTTGAGAGAAAATGTTACCTTAGTTTATTGCAAACAAAAATAAAAGAGAAACACTTTATCAGCATGCATAATTATTAGGCAATCAGAAATCTTTAAGTGGACTTTTCTCTCTTAACCATCTACAGATACAGTATAATTAAAAATCTATTCAGTCTTTATAATTAATAAACTATTGGCCATTCTATACAGTCTGCTTTACCAGGATGAAAGCCCTGTGTAGCCACCTTTCTTCTCATTAACTATCATGAGCCTCTTGTCCATTGAACCAATCAACTTTTGATTTGATCTCATCCTGTATTAGCTGAGGTAGCTAGGACCGCCTGCTCTGAGAAGTGTGCTGCTTGCCACCTCAGTAAATCTCTTTTGCTTTAGTAAGGCTCAGTAGTTCACAATAGGGGTCAGATGATGAAGGGGGCCCGGTCATAATTCAGTCACCTGTCAAGCCTTTCATGGACAATCTATCGAATTCTTTGATACATGGTAAGGTGCATTGTCTTGTGTGAATATCATAACCTTTTTGAAAGCTGCTGACCTCATTTTGTACCAGTGTTTGGAGAAGGTATCTTCTAAAAGTGGCCAGTAGATCTTGTAGTTTGTAATTTTTACACCATCTGCAAGTTGTAATGTTCCGACAAGTTCATCGCTGATAATTGCTGCCTGCATCCTTACTGCTCTACCTCCTTGTTGGTGCTTGAGGAAGGTGACCATCCACTAGCCCACCCATCTGCTCCATCAAGAGTCACTCTTATCTCTTCATAAAACCCATGTAACATCAGTCCTGAGACAAGTCCATGCTCATTCTTGACATTTTAGCTTGTGAGCCTTACTGAGATGAGGTTGTTTTTCAGCCTTTGTGATCTTAGCAATGTCATGTAACACACTGCACCTAGTATTTCCAGAGATTCCATTCAGATTGCAGTTTTGAAAAATAGCATTTGATGCTAAAGAATTTCTGGAAGTCTCCCCTTTAATTTGACACACATCCTAGGCAGATCATCACCTCTACATGCTTCTCCCATCTTCTGTGGCTGTTGACCACGAAACACTTGATTGTATGATGATCACATTTTAAAGTTTGGCAGTTTTGCATCCCCCTGACTGGCACTTTACTATTTTCTTTTTTCCCCTCTGTGTAAGGTCCTTTTTGGCCCATTTTTATAATAATAACAATTTGCTTAATTCTGCACAATTCTCCAAGCTCTTTACTGTTTTTTTAATACATTTTTAACATATTTTGGTTATTCAAAATTTACTTTTGGCTTTGACAAAAACTTGGACTTATGCAGAATCTGAATTTGACCATACCACTTGTGGCTAAAGCTCATAGGAAGACGCTACAGGTACCCCCCCACTTTACCTGCATTAGCACCGGTTCGCTAGCATTCGCTAACCGGATGAAATCCCATGAGGATTTTTGTTTCCCAAAAAAAGGAGCTCAGCATTTATCAATAAGGCAATTATTGATTTACAGTTATGTATTGCATAACTTTTCAGTCAACGACGAGCTACATATATGATTGTGGCCCCGTAAGATTATAATGGAGCTGAAATAATTCCCGTTGACTAGCGACATTGTAGCGTCATAGTACATGTGATGCTAGTGTAATCAAACATATAGCACTGCCAGTTGTATGACAGTATTGCACATACAGTTATGTACAGCACATAATGCTTGATGATAAACAGCTGTTACTGGTTTATGTATTTACTGTACTATTTATCGGTTAGGCTATACCATATAGCCTAGGTGTGCAGTAGGCTATGCCATCTAGGTTTGTGTAAGTAAACGCTATAATGTTTTCATAATGGCAAAATCACCTAATGACGCATATCTCAGGACGTATCCCTGTAGTTAAGCGGAGTGTGACTGTATTGATTCTGGTAAGTGAATCTGCACTCTACATACATTATTTCTGTTAATTAGGCTGTGTATTTATATAATTTCTGCTTTTACTATAGGTTAGTGTTATTTTAGGTTTTATGTATTATTTGGTTTGATTTTTGTATTGATTTGATATTTGTTTTTTTTGGGTCAGGGAATGCTTAAATTTCCCAAAATTAATGGTAATTGCATCTTCGCTTTATGCCATTTTGGCTTACCAGAGGTTTCATAGGAACACTTCTCCTTCAGATAGAGGGGGAAACCTGTGTTATAATTTTGTAGGTCTACAAAAGGCAACCTCAAGGGGAGCATTTTATAAAAAATAAGCAAAGAGCGTTTCTGAGCTCTATAACGAATGTGTAATTCATATGTTAATTTTTTTCTAAATAAAAAAAAATCATGCAGAAGTTTTATATATTTTTTTGGAAATATGATCAAGTAAAATGGATTAGCTGTGTAAAGGAATAGATAGTTTTGCTTTTTCATTGTTTTTGGATTTCCCTGTCCTCACAATTTTCTTGTCTAATTCCTGTGCTTAGGGGAGAATGTCAGTTCGTTTTGATGTAAAAACACTGCTACTGCTTTGTATTATCTGGCGGCATACTTGTCCATTCATCTCTCTACATGCCTTAGACACAGAGCCTGTGGTGGCTGTATACATGTTGCAGGTGCTCACTCATGCAATGTCTTTTGGGGGCAGGAAGTCGACCTTCTTCAATGTGCTCACGAAAAGCCAGGCTGCAGCAGAGAATTTCCCGTTTTGCACCATCGACCCGAATGAGAGCAGGGTGCCCATTCCTGATGAGCGCTTCGATTTTCTCTGCCAGTTCCACAAGCCTGCTAGGTATGAACATGTCATTCTCTTCAAAAAAAAAAAAAACTTGCATTTGAAGGCCTTGTTTTTTATGCAGTGTAAAAATGCATTTGATACTGAATATATATTGCTGTGTAGTTTCTCTGGAGAGGAGCTGCATACATTTCTAATGAAACACAAGTATCATAGCCATTTTGCTTGTAAAGCAATAATAGATGAGTCTAAAGCATTACAATGTAACTTTTATTCAAAGTTCAGGATATTTTCATGAATATTTTCCAACAGTATCTGTATTACATTCCAATGAAATGGTTTGTACCCCGTGCAGTAAAGTTCCAGCATTCCTCAACGTTGTGGACATCGCCGGATTGGTGAAGGGGGCGCACGCCGGCCAGGGCCTGGGAAATGCTTTCCTGTCGCACATTAGTGCTTGCGACGGCATCTTCCACATGACGCGTGAGTCAGCGGCGAGCAGGACGGTAAAGGGCAGGCGTTCCCCCCGGGAGCGGGGTGCACAGGCGTGCCAGTGACTATCCCAGGCACTGAAGGGAAGCGGGCTGCCGTTGATGCTTGTTGATTTTCCCCCTCCTGAGATGCCAGCTTTTGTATAGGACCTTGTTCAGAGATGATGCCGTAAGGGTGTCGGGGTTAATTCAGAAACGCCGAGAAGGAGCAGGGACCTGGTGGATCAGATGCTGCCTCACACTGGTGGGCTTTCTTAGCCTGCAAACCCCTCTAAAATGCCAATAGTTCATAAGAAAAACATTCGAGATGGATCATTGTAAAGTGTTGCGTCAAAGTTAGAAGTTAGCCCATGTTTGTTGTACAGCCATCTTTTTCTTACCCCCCCCATTTTCCCTTTGACCGCAAATTAAGATTTTCCAGTGTCTGGAAAGCAGTTTAATCTGCCTTTTTTATTTTTGTTTGCTACACCCACTAATTTCCCATCTCTTCCTTTAGGTACACAAGCAGACTCTCACAAAATACTTATCACATCATCTTACTATGGCAGCATAGAAATTACATGCAGTTCTCTGTCTGCCACAAGTTCCTTTGTGTCTTAGACATTGTCTTTGTCTGCCACAATTAAAGTGTTACACGCTAGAATAATTTAAATTGCGGGTGCTAAATGGAGATGGGGGGTTCTTTCAGAAATAGCTGCATTTGTTTACTGATTGTGTGCGGCTATTGACGTTAGCATTTTGTGGAAAGGGCTGCTTGATTACTGGATCTTTCTTGGCTGTGCTGCGGAAGGACAGATTGGGCTTGGTCAGTGTTCCAGCACAGTTGTCCTCTCCAGTACCCTGAGTCTCTCTAACAGTGATTATTGTTTGGAAGGTGTAATAAGTATGGTTGCTTTGCTTCTGAACTTGCAGTCATTTACTGATAGTGTCTGGCTTTTCCTAATCTCATCCCCCAGTGAGGGATACCTGCTTGAAGTGTAAAATACTTTGAAAGTTGAAGTTTTTAAGTATATTTCCATATTTCCATTTTTTTCCCCCTCAAAATATTATAATAGTCATACGGATCTTCTTGTACTGGTTAGCACCTTAAAACATACCAGAACACCAACTTTGCTGCTACAGTGAACTGTAGCTGGTTAGTGGGAGGACTTTAAACAATTTATATGTGGTTTTTACCAAGAAGTCATATTCAAGAAGTATATAAGTTGTAATTACAGGCAAGTGGGAGACTGCATTGTCATTGGTTGTCGTTGTGTCGCCTCAAGGCACAGAGTTTCCTTACAGGTTATTTTAAATTCTGCCATTAGTTACCATTAGTTACCATTAGTTACCATTAGTTGCCATTAGTTGCCATTAGTTACCATTTCCCATATTGGAAAAGATTCTTTTCCATTACATGCCGCTTTCTGTCTTCACTCTCGGTGCTTTTTTGCTTTTATTTTTTTTAGCCCTCTGAGAATAGGTTGTTTATTACTTTGGTGAGCTGTTAATTTTCTCTGGTGGTATTTTTTAATGAAGAGAGGGGTTTTATGTAGTGTCACGGAGTGCATGCTACCAGCATTTAGCCTGCTGCCATTATATTGCTTGATTATACGCTGCGGAGGGAAAGACTTTTACAATCTGTAGTGGTGTGTTTGGCTCCATCAGAAATTAGAAACAGGTTCTGCAAATCACATGCGTTACAAAAGGGACCAAAACTGTAGCTGCTGTATGTCACAACCATCTAATGTTTCTAAGGTAAAGCTTGTCAGGACATCATCCCACACCTAAATATCAGGCACATTAAATGGAACACTGACGTAAGATTCAGGTGTTATTTTCTGAATGATTCTGAATGCAGCGGGCTTTTTGTTTTACTTGGTCGGGAATGATCCTTAATGAATGAGTGCCTTTTTATTGTAACCATACACATGTATAATGAAAAGCTGCACCTCCAGTGCAGTATATGTAAATCACACAACAACAATAAACAAACAAATACTGCAAAAAAGTTTGGTTGCGCTATATACATATGGAAGAATTAAAAATAAATTACTGTGTAGGTTATATACATATGGAAGAATAAATAACTGTGTAGGTTATTGCACATTATTTAAATGTTACACAGTAATGATGATCATGTGTAGTGCGTAGTGGATGGTGGACACAGCGATGATATCATACAGTATACAGATATTGCACAGATATTATCAATACCATATAGATATTGGATATTGCATAGCTGATGGATATAGGAAGTCCAGGGGTTGGGGGTTAGACTGTGTAGTCAGTGCATGTGTTTTTGAGTCTGTCCTCGCTGTGATGCACCTGTAGCGCCTCCCAGAGGGCAGCAGGTCAGACAGATCAGAGCCAGGGTGGGCGCTGTCCTTGCTGATGTTTTTTGCTCTGCTGAGGCAGCGGGAGGTGTAAATATCCTTAAGAGAATGGGAATGATCCTTACGAGTTTATTGGTAGTTCATCTATGCTGCTTCCGTCTCTGGCCCTTATGTTGCGTCCTTGTAGGGCTTAAAGGATTCCTGTTGCTTTGGCTGTTGGACCAGCCGTCCCTGGTTAATAGATGTAGGAAGGCTCAACCCCCTGACAGTGACATTTCCAGCTGGAATGTGAACACTGTCACACTGCTCCTTCACCATTGGATGGAGTTGAACAAAATGTTGCTGGCTGTTCTGTGGATCAACTTTGTCATTTCGCCTTCATCTGTTCCTACCTCTTCGCATATCTCTAGCGGATTTTTATAAATTTATAAAAATTTGTGATTTTGAGTGACATTGACTTTTTACAAAATATGAATCAGGTATACTCTGTTCTTGGATATTAGAGGATATTGTTATATACTGGTTGTCTGCACAGTATTTGGCTGAAAGTGTTCAGTACCCATTCTGTAGCCATTAAGGCAAGGCAGTGACCAAACTGGATTCTCCGCTTTGGACCTCTAACGAGACTTTATCTTTATGGCTTTGTCAAGTCATTGTAGGCTCGCTCTCTACTCCTGGCAGGCTTTTATGGCAGTTAGGTGCATTCTTCCCTCTGACTTCACAGAGGGCATACATTTCAGGCAGGGTGTGCTCTTCACTGACTGAGGTGAGATTCTCCCACGGATCAATAATTAACGAAGTGTCCCTGACTGCCTGCACATGCAGCGTGTTCCTGAGTTCCCAACCTCTGTGGCTCCATTCCCCGCATTCAGATGTGCTGCAGATATGCACACGGCTTACAGCCTTGGGCAAACCTTTTGTCTCCAGCTATGTGGTATCACTAACCCAGCCCTCCTGTCTCAGGCGTGATCATTATTTTTGTCTGCATGGTTGCTCTTCCCTCTAATGTTTGGGTTGCCTTCTCAGGAAGGCGGCAGAGAACTGGCCGTAAAGCGGGCTTTCCAGGAGAAATGGCAGCTATCACTCGGATTCTCGTGTTATGGGGTTTGCCTGAGAACCAGTGTCTCCTTGTTGGAGAATAACTGTGCGGAACCAGCACTGGAGCCTGAAACAAGCTCAGAAGCCCTCACAGTCGCCATAGTTTCTTCTTCCATGTCTTCTGTTGGCTTCCTGTCACCTCTTTCTATAGGAGCTCTGTGAAAAACTGTGGACCACATTCATGAATTCAGAATGTGTTCTCTCTGGAGCTGAGCAAATATGAAGCCATCCAAAGCAATATTTTCCTGCGTATGCCTAGGGCAGCTTCATTGTAATTAGATGGTCAACGGGGCTACTTAGCAGCCGCGAAAGCCACCTTTAATCCGTGTCTCATTTCACTCAGCTGGATGGTCTCCTCTTGATGCTGGAGTGGGTGTCTCACTTCTGTCATCAGCCTCGTGGAAGACGTGACCCTCTAAGAAGCCCGCATCTGAGCATTCGCCTCTTTGTCTGCTGTGCAGAATCTGTTATTAGTGGAGTGGATGAGGACAAATTAATGTGTAAATATGCGACTGTGTGGAAGTAATGGGTGAGGGCGATTTACTTTTCCCACAGCTTTATACACATTGAAAGTGATTATTTTGCCTGTTTTTGATAAGGGTGCAATTCTGCACTGTATTCTTACCATACTGTAGAATTTCTTTGGATTTTATACAGTCCTGCAGTGTTCATTGGATTCCCTACATTTGCCTGTAAAAAAGCTTATGCACTGGGTGTTTTTGAAGGGCGCTTTCTGCCGGCTCTGGAGCCGTGATTCCTGCTCCTGTGCTGGCACGGTTGCTCCAGCAATCACTCGCGGTGATATATATTTTTTTCTTTACCATTGAAGGGTAAAGCTGCAAAGGATGAAATGTGTGCTGGACAGACTGTCAGCTGAAGTGGCTCTTACATGCCACGCCGCATAGCTTCTGCTATTCCCTATTTCCAGGCTGAGAGAGGTGCTTTTCTGCCGCTCTATCTCTTTAAGTGCTTATTACGGTACATGACTGCCTGAGTGCATCGCTCGTCTCGCTGCAGAATGAGGCACAACAGGTAGCCGAGCTGCTCGTGGCAGATGCTGGCCTTCCAAAAGGGCAGGACGGAGAGGACAAAGACGCGTCTTACTGCAGAGCAAACGTCCACGTGCTGATTCTAATTCAGCGCTGAGACTCATGAGGATTGCTTCAGATGTGGTAGATTATATGTTAAGCATAGCCAATAAAATTTTTAATTGAAATTTATTATGCATTAGGACTTCTGAATGGCATTGTGGGTAAGGAGAGAGCAGTTTCTTGCAGTGCATCCCTTGCTAGATGGATGCCGTAGTAATGTTTTGCTGCATAAAAGCATTACTTTTTTGGTTGAGTTTAATTTTCTTTCTACAAGTGAACTGTTAATCAGTGGAAAAGGAGATGCAGTCAGATGCATCCTCCTCCATCCTGTCCTCAACCAGAGGACCAGAGTACACGAGGCTCACACAAAAACAAGCTCGTAGGGCCAGCTTCCTTATCATGGTAAAGGGTTCTGGTGTTTCTGACATGGTCTTAGGGCGCTTAAGGCTGAGCCCTTAGAGTGGCAAGATGAAGGTCAGTACATATAAAGCTGTTCACTATGGTCATATTCATCCTATTGTGAAATATTTCTGTTTCGTATTCAGTGTGTGGCCTGGTGGGCAGCCCGTGCCACCACCGTCCCAGTCTCCCGATCTGATCCCAGTCCATCACACATGGGAGATTGTGGAGTGGCGTCCTAGGCGGCACTTTCCATTAGGTGCTGAGCTTCCTCATAGAGGAATGGCTTTGCACCTCTGACACTGTTCCTGTAGTTGTGGGTGCACTTTCCATTAGGTGCTGAGCTTCCTCATAGAGGAATGGCTTTGCACCCCTGACACTGTTCCTGTAGTTGTGGGTG
>JAODKN010000001.1:34211915-34229140 GCA_026774425.1 Petrocephalus zakoni
CATCATTCCAGGAAAGTTTTGCATTTACTCAACACTTCGGGTGCTTTCATGTCTGTGTCGCTAATCCTCCGTTTGTCGCCCCCCCCCGGGGGGGGGGGTGTGGGTCCGGGGGGGGGGGGGGGGGGGCCGGGGTGGGCCCCCCCCCCCCCCCCCAACTTTCATTTCGGGCTTGAAGTGGCACTGGGCAGGGAAATGGACCACATGGGTTTGTTACATTCTCCGGGGCTGGATTAACAATAAGAGGCTGGCTGCAGCATTTTGTAGCGTCCCTCTGTCTGCGTTGTGTGCCATGCTCCTGAATCAGAGCAGCTGACATGGCAGCCATGACTGGGGGGGGTTAAGCCGGCCTTAATTGCCGCCTTTGCCTTGCGTATTCAGCATGGGGCCCTGTGCGGGGCCCGCAGGGGCATCGGCGAGCAGTCCCCGTCTCCCTGCGCCGTGTTTACGTCCCCCCTCCAGCCCGATCAGGTGTACGGCAGCGCTGTTTGTCATCTGTGTGAATGGCGCTCTCCGCCAAGCATCCCCCCCTGAAAGGGGGGGCCCCGGCCACATTCAGCCTGTCATCCTTCCAGTATGGGGTACATTGTTTCAGTCTTGGCACTGGGGCACTGCGCGCTTAGGAAATAATTACCCGGGCCCCCGCTGGGTTTACGTTCTTTTTCATCTCTGCTAATGACGTCCCTTTCGTTCCCCGTTAAACCCGAACAGGACATCATGTGCAAAATCAAGAATTGGGTAGTGGATGAAAAGAAACATGTCCGCTACTATCACGACTGGAACGACAAGGAGGTAGGCCTTTGAAGCCCCCCGCTCCCCCACAGATATATTAATGGCCTTTATCAGGGGAATCTTTTCATCAGAGCTGAAAGCTATGATTCTGCTCTGCTAATCACAATTTAATGTGTCTGTTCCCATTTTAGAGAAATATTTCAGTGTAACTTTTAACAAACGAATGTCATCTGTCCCAACTGATATTGATCTAGAAGCTTTGTAGCCCCCCCCCAAACACGGTGCCCAGGCCCTAATCTGATTTTGCTGACCCCCCCCCCTTCAGCATTCCTCTCCATGTTTTTCTCCCTCTCTCTCTCTGCATTTCTTTTTGCAGATTGACGTGTTGAACAAATACTTGTTTCTCACATCAAAGCCGATGATGTACCTCGTCAACCTCTCCGAGAAGGACTTCATCAGAAAAAAGAATAAATGGTGAGTGCCCGAGTGCTAGAGGGGCCCAGAGGGCCCACATGCTTGTATATAAACACGCCGTTTATATATGTTAGGTGTGACTGAGCAACAGCGGCTTTCTGTCAGTGTCCCCATAACTGGCACTTTGCATGTAAATAAGATGACAGAGGTCAGTGGTCAGCGCCGAATCCCCTGTGCTCCTGGTTTGGGGGGTGTTGGCCAGGGTATATTGTCACTACCTCAGGGTAAAACATTTTGGGGCTGGGGTGCCAACCTGATGCCACTAAAACAGCACCTCGCCATTGCGCCCAGCCTGGCCTCCCATCCTGCAGTACTTAAGTACTTAAGTACTTAAGTGCACATGGCTTCCATTTTACATTAAAAAAATTCTCATTTCCATGTGATATCAAAGACGGGGAAAAGGCCTTAAACCGAAAAAATAAACATGCATAGACTGGAAGCCAAAGCAGTAATTAAAGTCATATGGTCCCAGCCAATAAATCATCAGCGGAGGCTCTCTTTGAATCCCGCACTGTCCAAAATTGTCTTCCGCTTAAATATGGTCTCTTTGACATTTTCTGATCGTTTACTGTTTTCAGATGTTGTTTTCTTTGTTTGGGGAAAATTATAATAAAGTATTTATCTCTTTGTTTTTTTTTTTGGCGTATAAATTCTCAGATTTGATAGATAACATATGTGATTGTAGAAATGGTCAAGAGAAGTTTGGAAACATTTTTCACTACAGGCCTCAGGCTGAAGCTAGCCTTCACAGTGGCCTGAAGCTGGAACGTTCTTTGCTGCAGGCCTCAGGCTGAAGCTGCCCTTCACAGAGGCCTATGGCTGGAATGTTCTTCGCCACAGACCTCAGGCTGAAGCTGGCCATCACTGAACCCTCAACTGGAATGTTCTTCACTGCAGACCACACACTGAAGCTGGCCTTCACAGAGGCCTGAAGCTGGAACATACTTCACTGCAGACCACACACTGAAGCTAGCCTTCACAGAGGCCTGAAGCTGGAACATACTTCACTGCAGACCATACACTGAAGCTGGCCTTCCTAGAGGCCTGTAGCTGGAATGTTCTTTGCTGCAGGCTTCAGGATGAAACTGGCCATCACAGAACCCTGAAGCTGGAACATTCTTCACTGCAGACCATACACTGAAGCTGGCCTTCCTAGAGGCCTGTAGCTGGAATGTTCTTTGCTGCAGGCTTCAGGATGAAACTGGCCATCACAGAACCCTGAAGCTGGAACATTCTTCACTGCAGGCCACACGCTGAAGCTGGCTTTCATAGAGACCTGAACTAGGAAGTTCTTCACTAGTGGCCTCAGGCTGAAGCTGGCCTTCATAAATGCCCAAAGCTGGTACATTGTTCACCTACTAGCCTCAGACTGAAGCCGGCCATCACAGAGCCCTGAAGCTGTCTTTCACGTGAGTGTTTCCTGAAGTT
Source organism: Petrocephalus zakoni (assembly GCA_026774425.1). NCBI lineage: Eukaryota > Metazoa > Chordata > Actinopteri > Osteoglossiformes > Mormyridae > Petrocephalus > Petrocephalus zakoni. The sequence continues at coordinate 34,214,547 of JAODKN010000001.1, forward strand.
TTCCAGGAGATCTTCAAATCTTTTCTCTGCTAGAAGCCAGTGACCTCTCGCTGGGGTAAAAGCGACATAAGTGTGTGGAAACTTAAAACCCCAGGAAGAGTGGATTGTCCTGTCAGTCTCCGATGAGTTAATAACAGAGGGAAGGCTGTCCTTTTCACACCACCTCCAATCGGAGGCCACGCAATGGATACTGGAACTCATGTGGATTATCTTTCTCCTTTTAACTTGAGATTTTGCCTTTTTGGCTTAACTGATGCTGACTCTCTCGATCTTCAGTTTTAAGACATTCCTTTTAGCTTAGAAGTGCTATCAAAGAGTGCGTCCATCTCTCTGGCATTGTGATGCAACTGCCCTCAGTGGGAGGAGAAGCTTCAGTCTAATAAATCAGGTGATTCATGGGTTTGTTACCTGTCATCCGCCGGATGGCAGGTGCAGCTTTTTGTCCTCTCACAATAAATCTCCAGCTGCTGTCAATCGGCGTCTTCTAGTCCCCAGCTATCAGCCAGGCGAGCCTGAGAAGGCGTCGCACTCCGCCTGCGACTCAACCCCCCCCCCCCCCCATCCACCTGCACATGGTGGGGGGGAGAGCGCGGCCATTGCAGGTAGATGCAGCCCCTCTATTTGGGCAATTCAGGCGTCTAATTCTGCTGCCTAGTCCCCCCACGGTTTCCCCGAAGCCGGGTGGATGACGACACGGGGCAGTTGGGGGGAGGGGGGTGTTGGGCTGTAATGTACAGGGGGATATGGGGTTCGAGCTCAGATGAAACTGAAGCCCAGCCTCCAGCCTTACTGATCAGGCTGGCTGCTGGGGGGTGAAGCGGCCTGTGCTTGTGTCCGACATGGGTTTTGTTTTTGAATAATGTATTAATAAATGAATATTTTTGTTTATTTAGCAGAAACTTTTATTCAAAGCGCCGTGCAGATAGCACATTACGAGCCTAATGTTAACGTTTCAGTTTTATTTTATTTGCAGACAGCGTGTCTGACCTTCATGTTCAGCTGTGCTGGGCCGCTGTCCTCGGGTTTTACTGAAACTAAAGAGCGTCCGTCCCAAAAGACATTAATTTAAGCGCCCCCCCCCACCCCCCGCTAGATGTCTGCGCCCATGTGTGTGTACTCCCCAGCCGCGTGTGCTTGCTGGCGCATGGGAATGCACGCTCGCCTACGTTTGAACTCGCAGTCGAGGCGACTGTAGGCTCGTTTGGATCGCAGGGTAATTGCAGGCCCGGAGATCAAAGCCAGGCCGGGCCCAGTGATGTTCCCGAGAAGGGTCTGCATCAGCGGGGCTGCCCGCTGCTCCCTCCTGCCCTCCGGCCCGCCGCTGACGACCCCCTGCGCATCCCCGCTCGTAAAGAGCCGCCGCGGAAGTATGCGCCGCGTGTTTACGAGCGGCAGGCATCGCGTGACGGGCCCTCGGCCGGCCCCAGACGCCCGTCTGCCTGCCTGCCTGAGCAATGCAGGTTTTGCGGGTTAGGAAGCGTGAGATGCTTTGGCTGTGCGTCAGGACAGCCGGCGGCGGCCCGGGCTGGGAGGGCATCGCCGCCGCCGCCGTCGTCCTGTCTGCCGTCTGAGCTCACGGCGCGGCAGCATGCACCGGAACCTTGTTGGCTTTTTAGCCCGGCCTGAAGAGGCATTATCAGGCGAGTTTCCAAGCCATCATGTACGTCATCTGTTTTTCAGAGTTGATCTTGTTTACAGAGACAAATATCAAGGTGGTAAAAGAGGCCACTTTATGAGCTATGGCATCCTGTGCAGGATGTGCCTTAAAGTGAGTTTTGACCAGTGTCGGAGGAAAGCCAAATAAGCAGGCTTGACTTGTCCAGCTGCATTGCATGGTCGGTCCTCAAGGAGGTCACTGACGATCGGAGGCTTTGGGTCTGTCGGCATTCCTGCACTTGCAGTTGGTGTAGCAGACCTGCATTTATGTTTCTTTCTGAGAAAGCAGGAACAGTCAGTCCATGAAGCAATTGGGGTTTAAGGGTCTTGTTCAGGGGCCCGAAGGTGAAACCATTCTACCGACCACCGGAATTAACCTGTGACCTTCTGCTGCAAGGCACCAAGTCCAAACCTGCTGAGCCACACACTGCCCCCATCCCAATGTTTTTATATCATTTGTAATCTATAAAACGTGGACAGGAGGGTATTTAGTGAATAGACTCTCTCACCTTGTCTGCAGGTGGCGCTGTGATTAACAGATTGCGGCATAAGTAGCCAGCTGGTGCACCTAAGCCCCGGATTGTCCGGCATGTGCACAGGGTATCTGCGTCTCTGCTCAGATCTGCCACATCCGTATCCCACTCACTCCTCACCTTGAGCTCCTCTGGCTCCTCCCAGTCCTGCTACGGGGTGCCAGCTGAACTCTGCGATTTCATTGGGAACCCTGTTCTGGATGCCGTGCCTGTCACCCAGCGCTGGAGTCCAGAACCATAGTAACCGGAGAGCTTTGAAGACAACAGCCCCCCCCCCTTCCCCCAGCATTTACTTTAATAACTGTGGTTTATGTTTAAAAAGTGATGCTCTACTTTTGGTCTGGGAACATTCAGAGAGATTTATGACTGTTCATTTCTGTGTAGAGGAAGCTTGCTGAATGGGATCCATGCTAGGAATAGGAATCCCTCTAGTGTGGAAGTATTTTTTTCTTTTTTTTCTTTTTTCTGTGGTTGGGTTTCGGTGGGTAGATGGTCCTAATGTGTTTGTGATGAATACAAATGACGGAGAAGTCCTCCAGTTAAACAAACTCGAGTAGAGTCATGCAGGAGCCTCCCCCCCCCCCGCCGAGTAAGGAGAGCACAGCTGATGTCGGCCGGCGTGTCGGGTCGCCAGCGTGCTGCACAAGGCCAGCGGACGTCTTATCGCTAATGAGATCCGGGCCGCTGGTGTCAGAACGCGTCTCCTCCGCACCGGCTGGCCCCGGGCTCGTTTGCTCCAGATGGACCTGTCGCCACAAACGGGCCAAATTGGACGAGCGTGGAGAGTAAAGTGGCGACGGTTTGCGATCTTAAGGCGGCTGACAGATTTTCTGCCGGGCTAGCTGGCTGCTGATTAAAGGTCCCGTCTGACCAACAGGAATACACCATTAAAATCCATCTCTCCCAGTTTTTATGCAAAGGCTGCATTTGGGGGGAAAAATTTCTTCCATGCAGCAGATAGGTATCCTGCTAAAACAGAGAGCTAGGCTACCCTGGCACAAGAAAATGTCTCTTAAAATAGCCATTAAAAATAAAGGTAATTCTCTTCAGCATTCCAGGCTGGCTTTTCACTTGATAGAGAGAGGATAGAAATGCGTGTGACTTTGGTGGCTGGTTAGCGATCCCCGTGATGGCTCTGTGTATTATAGCCGCATTCTGCGGCCGCCCCTCTTAACGAGGTGGATAAATGAATTTCGTGTTGACACACACGGCCTTTGAAAGCTTGTTATGAGAGCGATTGTTGAACTGTTGTGAGGAGGGCAGACAGAGATGTTGAAACAGGGGCATGATTGCCTGATGTTACATGTGTCCCTGATTACCTTCCTTCTGCTTTTATTCTAATAAGTGACGTTCTTTGTGCTCCCCTGGACGGCCAGACAGCCTGACACTAGATGAGAATAAATATTGCATGTGGTGCACATTAAGCTGTCAGCCAGGAGGGCGTCTGCGAGACGGGGAGACGCGGAAATCAGCGAGAAATCCGCTCCTCTGTTTTTTTTTTTTATATTTTATTTTTTATGCCCGTTCTTGTCAGGATTGTCAGGCCTTGACAACTTTCTCCCGTCATCTCGCAGTCGGCCGCAGTGGGTGACAGAGCCGCTGCCTGTGCGGAGATGGCCCGGTGAGATTCCCGCCTCGCCCTCGCCTATCGCCTGGGTCCGCCGCTCCAGCCCGTGAGCAGTCTGCTTTGTTTGCAGGAATAACTCGCCTCTGAGGCTTTCAGAGTGTCGATGCTTTTTTGTTTGTGAGACTTTTGACTCCAGCGATGGCCAGGATTTTTCGTTTCGGTTTCTTGGCCCAGAAATGTCCCCCCTTGATAGCACTGCTTCCTGTTACCTTCTGAGTCACAGGCCTGGGTGTGAAGTGAATCGCAGCCTAAGGGCCTTTGTCAGTGATAGTGCGCTGTCCTTTTGTGCTGGGAGTCCCTCTGCACCATCCTGAGAGGATCTCTGTTCATGGTCCTGGTTGAGAGTGAAGGGCCCCTTCCTGCACTCTGATGCTGGCCTCCCGGACAGGACTCCGGCCTTCTCTCCTTTCCCTGCCCATGCGTGAGTGTCGGCTGGAACGATGGGAGCGGCATCAGGGTATGGTGACCTGTGCCTCACTCCGTGGGATCTCCCAGCCGCTAGGAGGGTCTCAATGCTCCACCTGTGGGGGGAATTCGGTAAGAGCCCCAGGGGTGGGAAAGCCCTCTGCTCTGACGGGCCCTCGGCAGATTAGCCCCCCCGGGGTCCGTCGGCCGGTCGCATGGGGAGGGGTGTCTTCCCAGAGCCCAGGTGTGGGCTGCCCTTTGTCACCCGTTTTTACGGGCTTACTCGCTGTAACGGCCGTAATAAAGCCTTTCGGCTGAAAGCAGGTAAAGCGTCGGGCCGGCGCCGCTCATCGGATCAGGTAGCCGCACCTGTCCTACAGCCCCCCCCCCACCGTTTCCGCCTCCTAAGTCATTATGACAGATCAAAGCAGGCCCACAGCTTGGGCTGGCCGGAGGCATGCCAGCTTTCAAGAATTATGTGTGATTCTTGCAGCAACATCAACAACAACAAAAAAGAGGAGAAAAAACGCAGCAAGGCCATGAGAAATTCTCAGCCCCCAACACCACCCTCCCCAAGCTTCAAGTGGCCTGTCTCAGTCGAGCTGAATCGGTCCATTATCCCCCGTTTATGCCTTAAATGGACTGTCCCCGCCATGCAGTCAGCAGACAAGCGGCTTCGCTAAATGCGTCTTTTGCTCATTTACTCATTGGCTGTCGTGATCTTAATTGCTAAATAAATGGAGGCGCGCAGTGCAGACGCTTGCTAACCCCCAGATTACACATCGCATGGCCGTGCTTTCCGCAGCACGCCACGGGAATACCATTCTTTTCTCGACTTGCGTGACTTTACGGGCAGCTGGGTGCGTTGTACCTTGCGTCAGCAGGCCAGTATTGACGTTATAGCTGTTCACCGTGAGCTGTCCTCATTTCATTTTGATTTTCCGGTATTTTAATATTCCTCACAATTTCTGATGTGGGTAATACTTACCTGTTTGTGTCCATGCAGTTTGAACTGATTACATTGATAACGCATGCTAATCCATACTGTTGGAATTTTTCTCTTCATTTAATGATACAACTGATAGAGCCTTAGCGTTTGTATTTTTAAGGATAAATCCTAATTATGAACTCCTTGAAATGGATGTAATGCATCTTAATTTAAAGAATCCTAATTACTTTTCCTTATGTGTGGTTTTTCTCTTGCCCTTGTAGCGATGTAGTGGCAGTGCCACAAACACTTCCTCGCCCTCTCTCAGATTTTTTTTTAAGCTGCTGAATGATTAGCAGAAATAATGTCCTTGTCAACCTCAATCACATTAAAGTGTGTTTAATGTTTATTCCCCTCCACACGCTTAACGTGAGAATTTCCACTAGATTTGCAGTGAAGTCTGCTACAATTCCATTAGAAGAAGTAGAAATTCCAGGCATAATTTCTTTGGAATTCTGGATTGGGAGGTGTTGAGTCTCTGCATTGAGTGTGAGCAATGATGTTTGTGCCGGAAAACTGCTAGTTTAGCCACTCAGTGCTGAGGCGCCCTCACTGTTTATGTACCTGATTTTATCGATAGAACTGTGCCATGAGAATTGCTGTCACCTTACTGATTGGACTGTCCCAATTCTGTCTGTACCTAGAATGTCCTCTGACTACCCTTAATTCTTCATGATATCCAGATGTCCCCTATGCTCATGGGAGTTTTACAAACATGTTCTGAGGGTAGAACAAAAATTATTGGTTCATTGGTTAATTATTGTATATTCTGTATTTTCCATCGAACATTATTGTTATAACACTGCTCAGAGTCGTGCAGAAGTTCCTTTGGAGTTACGAGTCTTTTCTTGGCATTATTTTTTATTATATAAACAACAACAGCAATTTTACATGCACTCGTCAGTTCTCGCACTTGCCACTTGCGTAATATAGTTCTTTGTTCCAGAACGTGCAAATGAGTGCAAAGATACTCTGCATAACAATGCACAGATAAAACTCCAGCTTAACACCAGCTATCCCACATGCTACAATATAAAAATATTATGATTAATCGATAATTGATTGTTAATTTTTCTGATTATCGATTAAGAAAATGTCTTTGAATGCCCATCCCTAGTATATTTGTATGATTCCAGTGAGAAGATTACGTTATTATAGCAGGCTTCTTGACTTGGGAATAAGGGCGACGTAACTGCAGAAGATGCCGATTGGTTCCCGATAGTCTCCAAGCTTTTTGTATGGGTGTGTAATGGAGATGTTCACTTCTGTCCAGGCGTTTGATACCTTCTGCTCCATGTCGGGTATGGTGGGGGGGAGTCCCACCTGTGCCTCGTTTGGCTCCCCCTTTGACCTCACCCTGCCCCCACCCCCGCATTATGAAATCCCATCCAACCCCAGGCCTGAGAGGTTCCGGGCTCTTGTTGAGTCTTCATTGATTACAGTCCCCGGCACAATGGCCAATTGAGGGGCCCTCACTCGGCTGAGTGATCCATGGGGCGGTGTCCGGCCGGCCGCCCGCGCTGGCCGCAGGACCTGAGGAACGCGGATGGTCTGCCAAGGCAGCAGACAGCCGTGTTCAGAATGACGGGGCACAGCTGTTATTATCTCAGATTGGCCCCTTTTCTTCTCCTTGGGGAAGCCGTCTTCTGCGCTTTCCAGTCTCGTGTTTTGGTAAATCTCTTCCCGAGAAGTGGCCCCCGTCTCAAAAGTAGCGGCTGTCGAATTTTAAAACTGCAGTTCTAACGATAGCGGGCAATCAGAGCGTGGGAATATATTCCAACTGGGCGCAACATGATTGGCAAATGACTGATGAAGCAAACTCCAGGTGTTGAATGCGGGGGTTACTGGCGAGATACTATAGTCACGGCGATGATTATGATACCGGGCAGCTTCTTGAGCAGTACAGCTGGGCAGTTGCCAACCAAATGAGACAAAGGGCAACTCACTGCTGATCAATGTTTTTTTGAATGGAAATTTGATGTCCAATAATTATGGGCCCAAGCAGCATTGCACAAAAAGTTGCCCTGTGTATTATCACCCTAAGAGAAGAGCGTCCAGCCTGCTGCTTCTTTAATAAATAAACAACAATAAAGGTCCAGCTCCAACATCAAAGCTCCTGTGCAACTATACTATGCACTTCCTGAGAACTCCAACATCTACTGAAATGCTGATAGGGACTCTCCTAAGTCTGCCTTGACCCTGTATCAGAGGACTGCGATCTTCAGACCAGATGGTTGCTCGCGGGAATAACGGTCACGTTGGACATGAAGAGGGACAAATCCGCTGATGGGGAACTTTGAACTGATTCTAAACAGGAAGCTAAGATTACATATAATAACAGGAGTCCTACTGGCAGTGAGTGGGGACAGGCCCAAGGTGTGAAGATTGGCTTTGTGAGGCCTCTCTTTTGGGATCAGCCCAGAAACGCTGCTAAAAGGGTGTGGGCCTAATCTCATAATTGCTCCCATCTCCATCCACTTTGTTCAGGCATTGAATCGTGATTAAGTGCCAGGCTATCTTTGCCCTGCACTGTCAGGTGTCCTGCTGCTTTTGCCTCTTGGCTAGAACAATTATTTCTTCTCCAATTGTTAAAAAACTCACTCTTGAGAGCTTTACAGCGACTGAATGACAAAGATATTTAAGCAGATGAATGCTTCCCAGTGGTCTGCAAGTCCCTTTTTCAGTTGGCGTGAACCCCTATAAACATGAATAAAAAAAAACCTGCAAAAGTAAGCAGTTCAGGTGGAACCAATATTTTAACATTTCTGTTCTAGCATTACATCTCAAGCATAATGCTTTTGGTAAGAACAAAATGTTAAAAATATATAGAATTGCACTTGCACAGACTGGTTAATGTAATCTGGTTTTTTATCTTGGTAGCCTAATGAAGTTTTCTAAACACAAAACATTTATGTTGAGTGCAAATTATCTTGGTTCACCTGTGAATTTTATAATTATAGTGGTTAAAAAGGCTTGAGTCACTCCGGTGTATGGTTGATAGTCATCTTTAGAGAGGTACATTGATAATTGGATGAAACCACATGAGACGGTGTTGATTCAAAGCCAGTTTGGAGTTAAGAAATAATTGGCTAATTCAAATTCTTTAGCTGTATTAGGAATTACCAAGTGTTCATTTCCTCACAGAATTTTGACACTTTTCATTCCTTCCGCTGATTTGGAGCCCTGGTTGATTTGTTGTTGATGTATCTGAGGAGCAAGGGTCTCCAGGTGACCTCAGAAGAAGCTGTGCACTGCCCCGGTGCTCTGACCTGCACTCTGTGTCTCTCCAGGCTGGCGAAAATCAAGGAGTGGGTGGATGTGCATGACCCCGGGGCGCTGGTCATCCCCTTAAGCGGGGGCCTGGAGAGCAAGCTGCAGGACATGGGCGAGGAGGAGCGCCTGAAGTACGGCGACGAGCAGAAGACCCAGAGGTTCATTAGCATGCGCTCCCCTTATACTTCATCATCGACTGGTTCCCTGTGCTCACTTAATTGCGCACGCTGATAGAATTATAAATGGCAGAGTAATTACCATTATAAAGGGGGGATCCTTCCCTTTACAGAACAACTCACTCAAAGGGTTTTATTCTAAATTAAGTTTTTAACTGTCATCTGCCATCTTGGGGATAATTATAACTTGGGGGGTTTTTAGGTACATTGTTCTCGGTGTAAAGGCCCATGGAAAGCGGTGAGCGGTGTATTTCTGGAGCGGTGAAAACAATGCGTGGTGGATCTGTGAGAGGTGCCGAATATGAGGGCTCTGCTCTGCTGATGGCGGAGCCTCGGCGCCTGGCCGCGTCCATGCCGGCTCGCCGCAGAGGCTACACGCTGTGTGAGTGTGTCAGCCGGCTCCTGACGCTGTGTATCCCCCACCCCGACAGCGTACTGCCAAAGATCATCAAGAGTGGCTACGCAGCCCTGCAGCTGGAGTACTTCTTCACCGCGGGGCCGGACGAGGTGCGCGCCTGGACCACTCGGGTGCGTAACACCCCCCCGAACTCATCTCACTGAATTACATATCTGAGAAGTTTTCCATGGCTGCGGCTATATCATATCTAATCCGGGCCTGTGTACACGTGCGTGCGTGTGCACTGGACAGTGAAAGCGGGCTGCACATTGATTGAGGAGCCCCAGCTGAATGTGCCCATTACTGGCCGGCAGTGTTTCCATCCTGCCGAGATCAGCCCGACCTCCTCCTGTGGGTGCAGATAAGGTTTCCCTCATTGTGCCTGCTTAATCTGCCCGACTGCGTTCGTTTCGAGCCAGACTGATGCGGCTTTTCATTTGCAGTTTATTTATTATTATTACACTCCGGTTTGCTGGGCAGATCCCTTTCCTGGCGTGTCTGGGTCCCCGCTGCGTCACACGTGCAGCCCAGACAAAACAATTACACGAGTGCGGCTGTTGGAATGATCCACTGGGAAGGATGTGCAGAGAGGAAGGGACAGGAGACAATCCAGATATTAAGGGGGACAAACGGAAAGATATTAAGAACTTCTTGTGAAATATTTTGCACAAAACTTCCTTTAGCACATAATAAGAGTTCTTGTAGTACCAGCGCTCTGTTGATGTGTCACTAGACGTTTTTGTCTGAACAAGACAGCAGCACAATGTTCAGGATGAAATTGCAGACGGCTGCAGTGCCCTGCACAATTGGCACCCATGGTAAATAAAATCCAAATGGGCTCTGCCTTCATCTCTCATCTCAAAATTTTAAGAAAAATCCTAATTAAAGTAATTGAATGGAACAAAAATGATCATAAAATACATATGTTTTGTTGTGATTAAAATCTGGCATTTTTTTACCTTTCTAAGTTTATGTGACAGATTAGAAACGCTGAGGAGATCAGTCTATAAAGGCCCATCACTGTGTCATTGCATCTCATAATCGACTGTTTGATTTTGCTATCCATCAGCTTGCCCTAAACTCCCAAACACTCCCTCTCTACATTTGATGCATTTTCCAGCTGGGCGAGCCACCGATGATGCTGATTTACGCAAGCGGGACTCCATCAAAAAATGACGCAGAGGGGTTGTAATGTATTGGGGCCATTAAATACACATCATTCTTTTGGCATGAAATATGTTGACCCCAACCTTACTATACAAATAAATAAAATTTCTCAAGGGCTTCGAGTGCTGTGCTGCTCATGGAGAAGGGCAGGAGCCTTTATGATGCCAAATAGTGATGTACAGTGCACTGGCACTAGCTCTTATGTCGCACATAAAACTGCTCATCTTTTTGGAGTTGCTTGGTGGTCCAGCATCTTTAACATCGTGTTTGAAAGTACGGCGTGCTGGTTTCCCCCTTGTTGCTGTTAGTGTAGCAGGCCTGCCATCCGTGTGGCTGTGCCTCGCTGCTGTGTAGCAGGCCTGCCATTCATGTAGCTGTGCCTCACTGCAGTGCAGCAGGCCTGCCATCCATGTGGCTGTGCCTCGCTGCAGTGCAGCAGGCCTGCCATCCGTGTGGCTGTCCCTCGCTGCAGTGTAGCAGGGATGCCATCTGTATGGCCGTCCCTCGCTGCAGTGTAGCAGGCCTGCCATCCGTGTGGCTGTCCCTCGCTGCAGTGTAGCAGGGATGCCATCCGTATGGCTGTCCCTCGTTGCAGTGTAGCAGGCCTGCCAGTCGTGTGGCTGTGCCTCGCTGCAGTGCAGCAGGCCTGCCATCCATCCCTCGCTGCAGTGTAGCATCACAGATTGACTTATCATGTTCGGAGCCCACCTGGCACAGTCTGTGCTCCTGGCATGACCCGACACTGCAGGCTCGGTGTTGGGGGGGCGTGGAGCAGGTGTCCGGCATGTGTCTCAGACGGGAGATTGATACCGGCAGGGGTTGGTGAGCAGAGATTACCGTGCAGAGCTCTGAGAGCGGCGCTGTCCTGTGGGTTGGGCTGCCACGGGAGAGCTGTGCCCCCATAACCCACACAGGCTGACTGTGCTGCTGTACCCCCGCCCCCCCCGCAGCAATTCATTTTCCTTGTGCCACCCCTCCCTGACAGAAAGGCACCAAGGCACCGCAGGCCGCCGGAAAGATCCACACAGACTTCGAGAAGGGTTTCATCATGGCTGAGGTGATGAAGTACCAGGACTTCAAAGAGGAGGGCAGCGAGAATGCTGTCAAGGTGAGGGGCGTCTGGGTGGGGGCGTTTACACACACACACACACACACACACACACACGTTTGGATCCATATCTTTGTGTGGACCATCCATTCATTCCCTAATCACAGCAATGACAACCTTAACCCATACCAAACCCTAACCATAAGTAACCAAACAAAATACAAGACATTTGACATTTTTAGTTCTTGATTGCAGATTTTTATAAAGGTGTGTTTGCCCTTGTGGGGACCAAAAAAATGTTTCCATGACGTCACAATAACAGGTTCTTGCCACATTTGGTCCCCACGGTGTAATATAAACCTAACCCACATACACAGAAATGTACCATGATTTCACTGGCGTACCTCTGCTCTCTGGAGGTTACTAAAAGTCAGCCAGTGCGCACCTTTCCTGCACAGCTTAGGTAACGTTGTGATTTGGCCCGTCTGTAATTCCCACGGAGACCCTCAGGCTAGAACAACATTCCCCAGGCCAGCATGTCACACGGGGGATTATGGCTGTTCCTTCCCTTGGCGTGATGAGACTTGGCCGAAGTAATGGCTTCGCCTCTGTATCCTGCTGCCCCGGAGAAACTAAAGCATAAACATGTCAGCGGCTCTTGTCGGAAGTTGCTCGGATGAGTTATCGCCAGACCCGCCTACACTGCTGCTCTCGAAGCAACTGACGAGTGACTGGCGACTGACAGGCGTCTGTTTGCGGGGGAGGGCCGCGCTGACACAATCATTATGTCGGCTGTTTTGATAATTAGGTGTCAGACATGATCAAGCATGACAGGAGCGACGTGTATGTCTGGCTGGAGTCAGAAGGGTCAGGCCTCGCCGGCATAAATGCGTCAGTCTGCGCAGAAATGCGGGCAGCTGCGGCGGGGAGCTGCGCGTTTGCCGCTTCGCCAGACGCCGCCGCTCCTGTCCTGTGTAATAAGCAGGCTTTTCGCTCCTCTCCCCCCGTCGGTACAGGCAGATTAAATGATCACTTGCACAGATCAGTACAAAGCAGAGATCACAGGCGAGCTCGAACCTCATAAATTACTGTCAAGCGGCTATGGCAGACAATGCCTTTTGTGTGGGATATTAGTGTGTAATTGAGGCCGGTCCTTTAACCCTGATTAGACTCGGGTGAGAAGAGGAACACGCAGGGAGGAACAGGCGGGCTTGTGCTAATGTCACTGAGGAGATGCCGAGGGCACCTCCTCACCCCCTGGCAGCGTGCCACTCCACCACAGCGCATCGCGCTCCCCGCTTCCTGTAAATATTATGTCAGTCCTCCTCGCCGCCTGCACACCGCTGCTCGGGTGGACTCTCAATACGCGGGCCTCGCATTTCCACATTTCCTGCTGTATTTCAGCAAGGAATGGAATTAGGTTTCTAATTAATCTCCTGTGTTCCATTTGTTTTTGAATTTCCATATTATAAATGTATTAGTTTGTGACTGACATGCGCTTATACCTAAAGCAGCCATTTACCTACCAGGTAGGTCCTAGTTTTGGCCCCAGGACCAGTTGATGGGCTGATGAGCTGTGCATTCGGAGAAGCCTTTCTGCGCACCACTGCAGCACTGAGCTGTTATTTGTGCACTTGTGGCCTTCCTGTTAGCGTTAACGAGTCTGGTCAGTCTCCTCTGACCTCTCTCATTAGCAAGGTGTTTTGGCCCCCCCCAGGAATGCCACAGACTGGAATGATTTTTGTAAACTCCATGCATTGTAGGGCCACATGGCTGTTTCTTATGTAAGCAGCAGCCGAACCTCCTGACCCTTTCTGTGTGCCGTATGTATTCAGTTGCAGCCTCATGATTCGTTATTTGTGTTAATGAGCAGATGTGCCGAATAATGTGGCCGCTGAGTGTAATGGAAACACTGTAAACATGCTTGTCAATTTTTCCTATGTTATATGTTCCTGCAGACATACATTAAGCTGGCTTAAGCTAGTTTATTTTGCTAGGAGAAATTTTTGTATTTATTCCCGATAGTTTAATAAAATTGTCACTGCCACTCTTGATGAATGTGTAGTGGAGTAGTACAGGGTCTGGCCCTGGAGACTTCAGCTTTAAGTTGAGGGAGGGACACTGTTGTCGATTGTTTCCCGACAGCGTAAATGCTTAGTGTCAGAAGGTCATTTTGATTGTATTAAAAAAAAAAAAACACTGCTTTTAGTGAAAACGACAGAACTGCACTGCAGTGATAAATGTTTCACAGCACAGTTATTTAAATATGATCATTATGGTCATGATGAGCAAAACACTGCTAAAAGATAGACTCTCGGGCTCTCGTGACCAGTATAGAGAGAATGAAAAGAGTGGCATCTGGGCAGCAGTGAGCAGCCGACCCCCCCCCCCCCCCGCTCTCGTCCCGGTGGCTTCGGCCTCGGCACCCCCGTAGGCGTAGGCACCCCCGTCGGCTCTGAATCTTACTGTGCGCCGGTGAATTTGTCCCAGGGTGCGAGTGCCGGTGGAGGCAGCCCCGGCAGAACGTCACTGGGCAGGAAGCCGTGGCAGGAATGGACCGGCGTGCCGGGGGTGTCACGTTATTAGTAATCATATCTGCACGGTGCCACCAGATGGCTGCTTTCAAGTGTAAATGAAGAGCTTCGGCGTGTCTGGTTTTATACACACTCAGGAATTACAAAAGGCCATTGATTTTTTTTTTTTTTTTATTCTCGTCTTCCTCTCCCTCTTCTCCAAACGCGTTTTCTGGTGGCATTGAGTCTGGATTAACCGGTCTCCTGGGCCCCTAAAAGGAGCATTGATTCCTTTAATTAATTGTACACTGCCGAAGCAGAATGCATAACCAATCCATATTAGCACTTCAAGTCAATTATTTTGAGTTTGACTGGAGGAGGGTGGTAACACGGGCATATAGAAAAGTCGTGAAAACAGTTTTTTGTGAAATAGTGATATATAAAGTACGTGTTTCTTATAAACAGCTCGCTCATGATTATGAATATAAATAGGAGGAGGCTCAGGGATTGAGTTTTTCCCCTTTCATGGTGAAATGGTTCCATGAATAAAACATACTTTTAAAATGTGTTTTTTGCTTCACTTTTTTTTGTCTGTTATTATTTTAAATGAAATGTCTCCCCACAGTCTGCTGGAAAATACAGACAACAAGGCAGAAACTATGTTGTGGAGGACGGAGACATCATCTTCTTCAAATTCAATACGCCGAACCAGCCCAAGAAGAAGTGATTTTGGGGGGGGGGGGGAGACCCCCCCACGACCCGGGGGGGGGGGGGCCCCCCCCACCCCAACAACAAAAAAGAAAGGAAGGGA
>JAODKN010000001.1:34257454-34280669 GCA_026774425.1 Petrocephalus zakoni
GGTTACTTACAGACCTACTGTTTTTGGTGCAGTACCTGCTCGGTTAGCAGTCTGCCGTATGCAGGGTTACTTACAGATCTGCTGTTCTTGGTGCAGTCTCTGTTCCACAGCAGGTGAAATATCATCGTTTGTTCATATCAATCCACTAATCTCATGTCTAGTCTAGATGCTTATTTATCATTTGTATATAGAATTTATTTTATTTCATTTACTTTGGTTTACCATTTATTTTTGAAGTGCTAGTGAATATTCAGAATGTAGTAGCAATGTATTCAATGAGTATACTATAAAATGCACTATTATATACTCTACTAGTGAGGCCTTGTTCTGAGCTAATTGTCTTTCATTGGATTTCGTTGACACTGTTAGCCATGCTACCTCTGGAAAGAGGACTGAAAATGTAAAATGCACATAAATGTTACATAAAACCCACCACAGCAAACAAAGTAAAACAATTCCCACAGCCGCTACTTCCAATCCACACACATCTTCGGCGGCTTTACAGAGCAGCTCCTACAGACATGCCGATGGCATCTAACACAGGTCTCTAGCTTTATTGCGGGTACATCTGCCAACCTGAAACTGGGCTGCTTCTCCCGCCGGCAAGCGGGCAGCACCAGTGCGGCTGTATCCCTCTTCTCTTTACCTTTCCAGCTTCCTTATTTAACATATGCTGCTCACGAAACTCCCACGCCAGGCCCATAATGAAGTTCCTCCTGCTTTCAGTAGAATTAACGCATGTTTTTATATAAGACGAATGCGTTGATTGCAGCCAGGTCGAGAATAAAGACTACTGTTAAGGAGTGTGAACAGACGACACTGTTCGTTTTTTATCAACATTTTTTTTTGCCCAGACAAAGGCCCTCGACCCACTGAAAACGGGTTCATGACCCACTTTTGGGTTGCAACCCACCAGTTGAGAATCACTGCTTTAGACTGTTAAGCTTGTGGGATTCCTTCTACCTGGCTCAGTGGTACAATATTAGCCTTATCTCCAGCAACTGGTCAAACCCTTGCATGTTTTCTCTCTCACTATGCAGTACACCCAGACCTTGTCCCTGGTCACACGCTTCTACAACAGACTTCACAGCACCATTCTGGATGTGGAGCTACATTTGGTCAAGGAAGACATGGAGCGGGTGAGACAGCAGCTGCGTCCTGCGCTGGAGAGCCTTTCCTGGGGTCAGGAAGACTTGTGGGATTACATACGGCAGAGCCGGGACCTGGTGCAGGACGTGGATGGCCGAGTGCAGAGGAGCAAGGCTAACGTGGAGACCATGCAGGAGCTCATGCGGACCTTCTGCCAGGCTCCCTTTGCGGGTGGAAGGAGCCAACGGCACGGAGACCTGCTGACCATCGGCCACGTGGATGACAGTATCCACAGGCAGTATGCCCTGATCACTGCCACCGGGGATAAGATCCACCAGCTGCTCCAGGTAGCCGTTGACCCTAAGCCTGCTCATCCCATGCTGTTCAAGTTGCATACTGTTTTCAGAGTTAATTAAATCAAATGAGCATTTCCAAGTTGTCATTTAAATTTCTGAGGTCATGCTGTCATGCACATTGATCAGGAACAAAAAGATGATAATTGACTCAGCGAGACATTTCTGAGAGTCTTGCGGAAACTGCGGATGGGTCTGATTTGCTCGAAATCGGTTGCGTAGCCCTAAATGTCAGTGTACGTTTTAACAGCTTTGCGGTTGCCTTGTGTATGTCGGGTGAGCAAAATGTGATTAACTGTCATTGTCGTCACACCGCAGCAACACAGTGTGTCCTTTGCATTTAACTCATATGTGACATAGCAGGGGGCAGCTAATTCAGCGTCCAGGGAGCAGTGGTTGGGGGCGCTACCTTGCTCAGGATACCTCAGTGGTACTTGTGGGTCAGGGACTCAAACCGACAACCTTTTGATTACACCGTTGCTAACCATTAGGCCACTGCCGCCCCTTGCATTTCCTCTCCCCAGGAGAATCGGGATCTGCTCTGTGCCGAGCCCGAATCAGCAGAGTGGCAGGAGTACACGGATTACATCGACCGCGTGGTCCTGCGCGGCCTTGTCGGCGCCGTCCGCTGCTGCCTGCAGTACTTCGTGGAGAACACGGACCCCGCCCTCTGTATTGCACCCCTGTTCGAAGTTCAGCTCGTCCTTAACGGCAGTGACATGAGCTTTAGGCCCCCAATTAATGTCACTAAGAAAGACAATTTCTGTGACATGATTGACAGCATGCTGAATAATATTTTTAAAATGGCTTCCTGCATTCGAAGAGTAGCCAAACACAGCCAAATAGAGACTTATCAGGTGAGGAAGTTTTCCCAGAAATCAGGTACAAGTTAAGTTGAAATAATACAGAAATATTGTGAATAATTCAAGCAGAGGATTTACTGTGGTGCATAGAAATCTTACTGACTTCCCAGATTAGTTTTTTTTTCCCATAATTCCTCATTCCCTAACAAACAGCTGGATGAACTGGGTGGTTGTTCCAAATTGTGCCAAAAAAGGATGGGAAATTATGGACAGTGTTAGATAATTAAGCTTGTCTTGGGAGACAATTTAATAATAGCCAAAAGATGCAAAAGATGTGTCACGCTTTGCCCAAGGTGCTGATCTTCGGTGTTGATGAGCTCAGTAGGGAGGAAATCGTTCTGGGCAAACAGCACCGTTATCTCTAGCTGTCAGGCTGCCCGTGTGTTTGAGGTGGCAGGATGCCCTTTGCTGGCATGTCTCGGTGCACTTCCTCTATATCTGCGAGCAATGCATGTAGTATATTAGGCCTTAAACACAATTTGGTGGAAGGCAAAGGACCAAAGGGGTAACACCCCCACTAAGACGCCACCCTACTCTGCTCCTCCGAACCTTTAGCTGGATGTCGACCAGGTGGCAGAGCTAGCCGAACTCTCCCAGGTCATCCGGAGCCGGGTCCAAGACACCGTCAGCAAGGTGACGGAGTTCCAGGGCACATTCGCCAGCTACCGCTACTTGTGGATGGATGACCGTACGGAGTTCATGAGGCAGTTCCTGCTCTACGGCCAGGTTATGAGCACCGAGGAGATGGAGCTTTATGCCGACTACGAGCTGGCTAAGAATCCGCCCAAGCTGGAGAACTTCAAGGAGCAGGTACCTTTGAAAATCAGCCTCAGGTGGGCTACCTGGTCAATTCCTCTCGATAAACAGTATTATTTAATTGTTTAATCTGTTGATAAGTTATGTTTACCCAGGTCAAAACAGTGCATATGAAATCCTGCTTGTGGTACTTCCGGAGTTCTGCTATGCTTCATATTTTGTGTAAATCACTTACTACTGGCTTGCTTCACAATTTCAACTGGTTTGGTTCTCTCACTAGATCAGCACCTTCGAGTCGTTGTACGTCAAAGTCAGTAAGTTTGAAGACAAGAAGATTTTCTGTGGCTGGTGCCAGGTTGACATCAAGCCATTCAAAGTTTCCCTGATGAACATGATCAAGAAGTGGAGCTGGATGTTCAAGGAGCACCTGCTCAGTCATGTTGTTAACAGGTTGGTGTTGGGCTCTTGGTGGGTGCGATGAGGAGGGTGAGGGCCCTGTTCTTAGCAGGGACTCTGAAGAGCTGTACATTGTTCAAAAGAGCACAAAAGAACATATTAAAGAACCACAAAGCAATTTAAATCATTAAAATACAGTCAATGCTTCTGAAGGGTTCCTATATGTTTTGAAATTAGCACTCTCTTTACCACCATTTCACTGACTTCCTCTGCTTTCAGTGTCCAAGAGCTTGCGACCTTCATCCAGAGAACAGAAGAAGGCATGTCCAGCAAGGTGTCTGACGGAGACTATGCAGTCCTGGTGGACATTATGAGACACCTCATGGCTATTCGGGACAGACAGATCTCCACCAGCCAACACTTCAAACCTCTCAAGTGTACCGCGGCCCTCCTCAAGAGCTACGGACAGCAGCTCCCAGAGCAGGTCTACAAACAGCTGGAGGTAAGGAGAGCCACTGAGACCATAGTCCTGCATCATATCTCTCCTGTTAAGTCTGTAATAAGGAGGCACAATAAGGAGAAGCACAGATGCTAACAATGGCAGACAAAGCGTTAAAGAATGAACCATTTAAACCTATAAAGAAGGAAACCGGTTTGTGAGCATCGGCTGAACCCGGGATAAACTAACTAAACAAATGACTTCATTTCGGTTGCTTCTGGTTGATACTTTCCAGGATATAATCTTTTATATTTCTCCAGTCACATGCTTGCTGACTGTGGGACTGTACTCTGTCTTTCCTTAGAATACAATTCAAGGAGTCAGTTCTGTCATCTGTGTAATGCATGGCATACAAATGTTTATGTGTTATTGCAAATGGTGTAAGTGTATTTGGCTGCCACAGTTAAACAGGTTTGGGGCCATTTTGACAATCTCTCCAGGAGCTACCAGAGAAGTGGGAGAATCTGAAGAAGGTTGCACTGACAGTGAAGCACGAGGTCGCTCCACTGCAGTCCAACGAGGTCTCTGTTATCAGGAGGAAATGTGTCCGATTGGAGGTGAGGGCGGCTTTGTGCCAGAAGCACACCACTTTTCCCCCTTTGTGCACGTAACAAGCTCCCAGCAGGCTCCAGCGAAGCGACAAATTGTAAACTCCGCGGCAAGGGCCCGTGGAAAGATAACGATTCTGTTTTTGTTGGTAATGTGGTGGGGGCTGGATCAGATAACACTGCTCCAGAATGGAAGTGATGGTACCTCCCTTTTGTACGGAGATCTGTGTTTATGGCCCCATCCTCGCATTCACCCGAACACCAGAAATGTGATCATTTTTCTGCAGTCATACAATGTGTGTTTATTAGTAATACATGTATTTCTTTTTTTGTCCACAATATTGTGGATAGATATATCTGTGTTATGTATATATGTGCGTTTGCACCTGTACATTCTCATTATTGTGAACCAAAGCAAATAAAAATTGTGTCCTATATATTTTAATTCAGATTCCCTATAAAAACAGAAATTACCTATTCTTTGAATTTTGATTCTGAACAAGGAATTACAGCTCTCTAATTAGAGCTTAATAAAATGGCAAATGATTTAATGCCACTGTAATCCATGTTCTAAAAGGTAGAATGGTGGTTGTCCAATAAAACGAGGCTTATTAAAGGGACCTTTAATGGTATTCTGTTTCAGGCTCTTGTATTTGCGGTCTAATCCCTGTAAAACTGTGTGAAGCTCATTATAGCCCCCACACTTGCATTTCAAGGCTGTTTCCATTATTACACCGGTGTGAGGCCTGTCAGCCCTCTACCAGAACCCAAATCAAGTTGTCAATTACAGCATGTGTTTATGGAAATTACATATTTGTTAACATCAGGGGAAATGTGCTTTCAGATCAAGCAGCATGAATTCAGGGAACAGTTTCGCAATGAAATCATCTTTCGGATTGACACGCGTGATCCTTATGTGCTCATAGACAAGGTAAGCACTTCATAATTCATCACGCTTGGGTTGAAACAGTACTCGTAAAAACAAGTGTCATGTTATAAATTCACCAGGCCAAAGGAAATACTTATTAATTCCATGCTGAATAAATGAATAAAAGGGGAAATAGATCTTCTCTTGCCTCTTTTTGTATCCTATTGTCTGTAACATCTCAGACATAAAAAACACATAGCTGATAAAGTTGTCTTTCTTTTTTTTTGCAAACTCTATCACTTAGCCCAGCCTTGTTGTACACAGCGAGGCTGTCTTTGGCATGGGGAGTGTCTCTGGCTTGTGTAGCTTGGGTAGCAGAGCTGTGTGCCTGTGTGTGGTCCAGGTGAACCGAGCCGTGGCCCAGCTGGAGGTGGAGATGAAGAGTCTACAGGAGACCGCCAGCCTCTTCGAGGTCAGCTTCCCCGACTACAAGCAGCTGCAGCAGTGCCGCTCTGACATCGTGCTGCTGAAATCCGTCTGGGACCTGGTCATATTCGTGCAGGTGATGATGTCATGCGAGTCGTAGTAGCTAATTCCAAATGCAGGGATGCCATTCTTATGCTCAGTTTAGATATCTCCTTTTTCCTGAGAGCAAAGTGAAGTGACACGTAAGCAGTCTTTACCCGTCAGTAATTTAATTAAAAATATTGAATTCATTCTATACAACAAAAAAATAGAGCAGCATTAAGGAATGGACGAAGACACCTTGGAAAGAAATTAACGTGGAGCAGATGGATATGGAGCTGAGGAGATTCGCCAAGGCAAGAGCGGCAGTTTCAGCTTTTCAGGTTAAGCATGTGGTGATGCTCCCCGTCCTCAACCTCCCAGGAGACAGTGCTGCATTTGTGCTGGTTTTCCACAGGAGATTAAGACCCTGGATAAAGAGGTCCGTACTTGGGATGTGTATATAGGCCTCGAGTCCACTGTGAAGAACCTGCTGACATCACTGCGGGCCGTCAACGAGCTCCAGAACCCGGCCGTGCGTGAGAGGCACTGGAAGCAGCTGATGGCTACCACTGGAGTACGAGGCCTCGCCGCTCCCGGCCTGCCCGGATGCCGGTCCCTGCTCTACACGCTACACACCTCCGCACAGGGGTACCTTCCGACCTTCTTCAGTGTGTCCTTTCCTCCAGGTCTGTTTTGTCATGGATGGTTCCACTGTCCTGGGGGATCTGCTCGAGCTGCAGCTCCACCGCTTCGAGGACGAAGTGAAGAACATTGTGGACAAGGCTGTCAAGGAAATGGGCATTGAGAAGGTCTGCTTTTTCCCCCATTACTGGCTTAATCTGAGTAAGAATGTGCAATGGCACGCATGGTGTGAGCTGCCTGTTGTTGCTGCTGCAGGTGCTAGCAGAAATTAAGCAGACGTGGAGTGTGATGGAGTTCTGCTACGAGGTGCATCAGAGCACAGGAACCCCGCTTCTTAAAGCCGATGAGAATTTGATTGAAACCCTGGAAGACAATCAGGTCACTGAAATGCTCCTTTCCAATGGGTTTCTTCTCAGTGGTTTTCAGTGACTATGGTTTGAAAATACAGGCATAATAAGCTTATTCTTCAGCCTGCACCTTTCCAGTCTTCAGATATCGATTGAGTTTATTTGTATGATGGACTTGTGATAAGATGGAAATTCTTATTTTGATTTCGAAATCATTTAAATCATTGTAAAAGAACCAAATAAATTCATTCATTTTTTTATGCTTACTTCGGAATGGGTTTCGGGTATAACCATGTCTGGGCTGTTGGTTGTAATTCTGTGATAAATATGTACTCCCTCAGAGATGACAGGTCTCTTGACACCAAATGCCTTGTGCAGGTCCAGCTGCAGAACATCCTGATGAGCAAGCATGTGGAGTACTTTCTGGTGCAGGTGAGCACCTGGCAGAAGAAGCTGATGGTGGCCGACCAGGTCATCTCCATCTGGATGGGTCTGCAGCGCACCTGGGCTCACCTGCAGAGCATCTTTACCAACTCGGAGGATATCCGGAACCAGCTGGCGCAGGACGCCCAGAGGTTTGAGGGCATCCACCTTGACTTCCAGGTGTCCAGCCCGTCTGCGAGTGCAGGAGTGTAACTGTTAGCATTGAGGATGCTTCTGCATGAATCTGTGGAAAGGCGCGGACAGCTTAAACAAAACTGATCTCATTATAAGCTTTCAGACTTTTGATAAAATAACAATAATATCTGTACTTCATAGTCAGCGTGGGTCAGCATTTAAAGGCCCAGGGGTGGTCATGGTCAGCCGCAGTGAGTACCTCCTGGGAGTGGTCTGAGGAGGGATAAACCAGGATTCACTGACGGGGTGTCTGGTGGCCAAGACTCGTCAATGCGGGTTGTAAATTAAGGCTATCCCGCCTGGTTCAACCCAGCAGCAGGGCTACTGTGGCACAAATGGCAGATAATGTTAGTGATGGTCACAGGAGTAATGGGCCGTGTAGCCGCAGGCCAGTCAGAGTGCCCATGCTGACCCCTGTCCACTGTCAAAAGCACCTACAATGGGCACCAAAGCATTGGAACTAGACCTTGAAGCAATAGAAGAATGTCCCCTGGTCTGATAAATCCCATGTTCTGCTGTACCATGTGAATGGCTAGGTTCGTGTCAAGCATCTGTGGGATGTGTTGGATCGATAAGTGTGATCCACGGCTAAGCAGCCCCTTACAGGGCAGAGCTCGATGCACAGTGTGTCGTGACAGAGTACTCCCGTGACCAGCATTAAAATTATCTGCCATCGCTGTCACAGCAGCCCCTTTGGAAGTTTGTACCAGACAAGATACCCTTCATTCAAATCTCACATCGAGGGGTCCTGGCTGCCCAACACTCTGCAAGTGGTTTGTGTTAGTAGACAGTGTCAGTGTTACTGGTTTGTGTTAGTGTTAGTGGACAGTGTTAGTGTTAGTGGACAGTGTCAGTGTTACTGGTTTGTGTTAGTGGACAGTGTTACTGGTTTGTGTTAGTGTTAGTGGACAGTGTTACTGGCTTGTGTTAGTGTTAGTGGACAGTGTCAGTGTTACTGGTTTGTGTTAGTGGACAGTGTTACTGGTTTGTGTTAGTGTAAGTGGACAGTGTTAGTGGTTTGTGTTAGTGTGTTAGTGTTAGTAGACAGTGTTAGTGGTTTGTGTTAGTGTGTTAGTGTTAGTGGACAGTGTTAGTGGTTTGTGTTAGTGTGTTAGTGGACAGTGTTAGTGGTTTTGTTAGTGTGTTAGTGTTAGTGGACAGTGAGCACCCCACAGACCTTTCTTTCTTTCTCTAGCCTTTATTATACTAGGCAAAGCATTAAGAACAAATTCTTATTTACAATGACTGCCTGGCAAGTGCCAGAAAGCACTTTAAAAACAAAATGATAAGGAATAACGAAAATAATAATAAAATAAAATTACCGTTTCAGAGATGCTCTGATCCAATTGTCTGGTCATAACAACTTGGTCCATGTCAAAGTCACTCAGATCTTTACGCTTGCCCATTTCTTTTACATTCAACATGTCGACTTTGGGTAGATTGGCTTACAATCTAATATATTCCAGACCCTGACATGCGCATGTCATGTGGGCGTGGTCATAATGCTTTGGGTCATTGGTGTATATATTGTATGTCTATATTATATTGCTTTTTTCATGGTCTGGGATTTAGACTTTGATGGGAACGGTCATCCAAACGAAAAATGTGATTGAGGTTACCAACCAGCCTGGATTTTTGCTGACGCTGGAGGAGCTCCAGCAAAGGTAACACTGGGCTCTGTGTGCCTGTGTCTGGTCACAGAGTAATTACCTTCATCCTCATACACGTGTGACCATCAGTGGCACCTCCGTCCAGGTTGTCTGTCTGTGAGAAGGCCCTGGCTGAGTACCTGGAGACCAAGAGGCTCACGTTCCCGCGGTTCTACTTTGTCTCTGCCGCTGACTTGCTGGATATCATTTCAAAGGGGACTCAGCCAAAGCAGGTATGATGTGGCAGCCTCCTCCATGCTGGCGTGCTGTACCATGACACATCAGTCAGCTGCCATGTTTCTGTGCTTTAGGTCACCCGGCACCTTCTGAAACTCTTCGACAATCTTGCGGACCTGAAGTTCAGGGAGGCGGGTGGCGTGGAGGAGGGGGAGGAGATGGTCGCGGTGGGCATGTATAGCCGAGAGCGGGAGTACGTGTCCTTTGCTGAGCCCTGTGTCTGCGAGGGGCAGGTACTTGCTTCACATACCCTGTCAGCGCGTACAGGAGTCGGGGGACACCCAGGGTGGGGTGCAAGTCCAATGTAGGACACACGTACTATGGACAATTTAGAGACACCTATTTGCCTAGACTTTTTGGACTATGGAAGAACATGCATGCACAAACACAGGCAGAACATTGGTTTCAAAGCATCTGTATGTACACTTTGCTGATCCAACCTCTCCCCGTGTCAGAATGCGATTCTGCACCGTTATTTCACAGCCTCCTCTCTCTCCAGGCCGAGCACTGGTTGGGCAGACTGGAGGCCAGCATGCGCCACACCGTCCAGCAGGAGATCATGGAAGCCGTGGCCGCCTACGAGGACAAGCCTCGTGACCAGTGGCTCTTCGACTATCCTGCTCAGGTGGCCCTGACCAGCAGCCAGATCTGGTGGGCAACCGACGTTGGCATCGCCTTCGAGCGAGTGGAAGAAGGCTTTGAGATGGCCCTCAAGGATTGCAACCGAAAACAGGCAAGCCTCCTTCAAAGCAATGCATGCTGGGATGGTGCTGAAAATCAACTGGGTCTGCTGGTATTCTTTGGCAAACGGTTGTTGCGCAGTTGTCCACTGGTCATGTGGTGCAGTGGCAGGGCTTCAGCAGTCCCTGCAGACTGAGGCACTTTCTCCTGCAGGTCGGCCAGCTAAATGCTCTCATACACATGCTTCTGGGGGAGCTCACGCCCGGGGATCGGCAGAAGATCATGACCATCTGCACCATTGACGTCCATGCCCGAGACGTGGTGGCCAAGCTCATTGCTCAGAAGGTAATTGTTCCTTTCCAATTACACCCCTAATGCACTCTGAAAGTGGTGGTGGTGGTGGGGGGGGGGCAGAAACAACTCATTTCCTCGTTAAAAGGGCATTTTCCCTGGCATATGTCAGGCCGAGACGGCATGTTTTGATTTTTTTGCTCAATTTTAGCTTTCACTTTTGAGAGGACAATAGGAGAGCTATTTCCCACCAGCAGCGGCATTTCTGCCGCCTTCCTGTAATGGCCCTTTTCACCGACGCCCCTACAGTTCAGGTATTTATGATAGGAAAGTGCACCTAATTAAGTCATACAGATGAGGAACGCTGAAGGGAAATATCGAGCTGAAATGACAGAGCTGTGGATATGATGGGAGGCATGGAAGCAGATCTGCTTACAGAGGAGCCATTTACAACAGAGATGATCCTCATCGATGATCACAGCTCCACCCGCCGACCAGCGTGTCATGACAGAGCTGCTATTCACTCCAGCTGCCATGCAGCTTTATACGTGCTTATGTATTAAGATTATACTTCAGATGCCTAATGTGTTACTGATGATGTTTATGACGATAGCGACGTTTCGGGGGTACCCTTCCCTCTCGCTCCTCTAGGAATACGGCCGTCTGAAGTCACACCTGAATGAACTGTCTTTGTTTTTATCTGCGTGTAGGTCTGCATGTGAGCATCTGTGTTCTTCATCATTTGCAAATGTTCACAGTACACAAACCTGTAAATCTATACCATGGAGCTGAGCTCGGCAATAGTAATGTTTGATAGCGAAATAGAGTGTGGTCCAGTAGAGTTAAGATGGGTACTTTAAAGCATATATAGGTCTGCCTGCAGTCGGTGTTTGGATAGACGGAGGTTGTGTGCAGTGCTTTTGTGCTACATGTGTTTCTCCCAGGTGACCAATGGTCAGGCGTTCGCATGGCTGTCTCAGCTCAGGCACCGCTGGGATGAGCACCTGAGGCACTGTTTCATCAACATCTGCGACGCCCAGTTCCAGTACTCTTATGAATACCTGGGTAACACACACAGGCTGGTCATCACCCCACTCACAGACAGGTTGGGCAGCCTCCACCAGCTTCCTCTCTCTCTGCACTGCAATATAAGAAGGGTGTTTGTTATGAGCTTTTAAGGAGGTCTTCATGGAGCCATTTATATAATGTTACACTACAACCACTCATCTTACATGATAAGATTTCAGTTCTAAGATGAACCCTTCACTCTTTTGTAACTCTCATGGTACTCTTAGCTTGTAAACTTGACAGATTAAATTATTGATGTAACTGAAATATGCAACTAAGTAAGCCAGTATTTTTTAACCATTAGGAAACAAAGATTGGCTCCCCATATTGAGCTGTCGAGTATGTGTCACATGGCAGGTGCTACATCACCCTGACCCAGTCTCTGCACCTCACAATGAGTGGAGCGCCTTCAGGTCCAGCGGGCACTGGCAAGACAGAGACCACCAAAGACCTTGGCCGCTCCCTGGGAATTATGGTCTATGTTTTCAACTGCTCTGAGCAAATGGATTACAAGGTCATTGTAATACAGCGAAAGCAACAATGTTAAGCTAGGAGTTGATGTTAGACGGAGATTTAAAGGTGGGGAATTCTAACTTTGCTCTTTTTCCCCCTTGTGTATTGGCAGTCCATCGGGAACATCTACAAAGGCCTCACCCAAACCGGAGTGTGGGGCTGCTTTGATGAGTTTAACCGCATATCTGTCGAGGTGCTGTCGGTTGTGGCAGTTCAGGTCAAAACCATACAAGATGCTATCCGAAATAAACGCCAAAGGTTGGTTTGTATCTTCTAACTTGACTTCTGACTTGACTTTGATAGGTACAGTCCTGCAAGAAAAATGCAGGGTTGTGTGCTCAAAAATTAGAAGCATTGTAACTCTTGTTGGCAGCACCTATGCTAGATGCAGTAGTATTGCATGTTACGCATGTTTGCTGACTAGGTTCCATTTCCTTGGAGAGGAGATTGAGCTGAAACCCACAGTTGGCATCTTCATCACTCTGAATCCCGGTTATGCCGGCAGAGCTGAGCTGCCGGAGAACCTTAAAGCTCTCTTCAGGTATGGGCCAGTTCTGTTTATTTCTGTAAGCCCCTCGGTGTAACAGGGCAAAATTGAACAAATTTGCTACATAACTGTGTAGCGGTTAGGGACCCAACCGTGTAGTCGAAAGATCGCTGGTTTGAGTCCCCGACCCACCAGTACCTCTGAGGTACCCTGAGCAAGGTACCATCCCCAAGCACGGCTCCCCGGGCGCTCACGTAGCTGCCCCCTGCTGTGTCACGATGTCACATGGGTTAAAAGCAGAGGACACATTTCGTTATTGCGCAATGTGTGCTGTGGTGTGTCAACAATGACGATTAATCACTTATTCACTTCACTCATATACTGTAATGAAAAATTATTTTCGAAACTGTGTTGTAGTTAGTCTTGCTCTACATTGTTCCCTTTTGGGCCCCACAGACCGTGTGCCATGGTGATCCCGGACTTTGAGCTTATCTGTGAGATCATGCTGGTGGCAGAGGGTTTCATTGATGCCCGTGTGCTGGCACGCAAGTTCATTAGCCTGTACACCCTCTGCAGGGAGTTACTGTCCAAGCAGGTAGGAGGACCCCCGGGCCTCACACACCCTCCACACACTGACAGGAATCTTGTTATATGTACAGATGGTCCCCGATGGTTCAGCTTACGATTTTTCTATCTTACGATGACAATTGCAATACGACAACACTGTAAAAACATTTTAAGTTTCATGCGGTAGGCAAACGTAGCAGCGTAACAGGTGCGATACGATGTACATGTCTCCCACCAAGTGAGATGCCTCACTCTCAAACACCATTCTTTAAGACTACTAGGTAGGCTAGGCCATGTCTCGACTTACGATATTTTCAAGTAACGATGGGGTCATCAGAACGCATTTCCATCGTAAGTCGGGGACTACCTGTGTATGTATCAGTATGGTGTTGTTGTAGGACCACTACGACTGGGGTCTGAGAGCCATCAAGTCCGTGCTGGTGGTGGCGGGGTCCTTAAAGAGGGAAGACAGGTGCAGGCCTGAAGAGCAGGTACTGGGAACATCTCTCACTCAACCCGCCCTGGGGGTAATGACAAGCTCAGTGCACTAGGGCTACTTCTTAACAAGCAGACTCAGGAATGGTAGGTCCATAAACATCACTTATGTAGTTCGTACTGTGACAGGATGGTTGCTAATTGCAGTTTTCCATCAGCTGCAGATGTGTGGTAATTGGAGTAACCAAAAAAAAACACCGTCCATCTGGGTATGAATAGAACGTTAATAAGCCAGATGGGCTGAGATTGTTGGCATCTGATCGCTCTTTTGTTTGTGGGGTTCGATGTCTTTGGTTATGTCCCCCCCCCCTCCCCTTTGTCATTGTCGATCCTACCCTGGTGCGTCATTTATGCTCTTGAAGGTCCTGATGCGAGCCCTGAGGGACTTCAATCTACCCAAGATCGTCAGCAATGACGTGCCCATTTTCCTGGGTCTGATCAGCGACTTGTTCCCCCTACTGGACGTCCCGCGGAAGAGAGACCCTGACCTGGAGCGGGCGGTGAGGCAGTCGGTGGCAGAGCTCCGTCTGCAGCCAGAGGAGAACTTCATCCTCAAGGTTGGGCTGGTGCTGCTCCACACTTCTTATCCTGCAATGATGGGGGGCTTTATTAGCTGCCTCCCCACCCCTCTCCCCCGGGACCACTGCCAACATATGACTAATGTCTTCCCGACCCGTAGCCATGAACATGCATTTTGAATTGGCTGGATGACAGGTCATTTATGGTCGACAGCGAGCCAGGAATGCATCCAAATACTTAATTCTTTCCTCACACTAAATATTGCTCAGTCATACCTAGCTCTGATGTATATAGAGGGGCCTTGCTAATAATTCAGAAATAGGGGTTTGGCGCTTATAGAATTAATTGTTTGTCCTCTGTAGCGCCAAATGTACATGACCAACCAATGCCTAAATCTTCCATTGACTGGTTGATGGATGTTTAATGATTAATGAGGTGCTGTGCCCAAGTGGGATTCAGACATAGTGTCCTGCAGTCTAGGCTTAGCTATTTTAAGTAATAGCAGAATCAGGCCACACCAATGGGGAAATACACTGTGAATGTTGTAGAGACAGAGGGGCCGAATGGATTGGACTGATTTTGCCACATGTTGGCACAGGTGACTCAGCTGGAGGAGCTGTTGGCTGTGAGACACTCGGTGTTCGTGGTGGGGAGCGCAGGAACGGGGAAGAGCCAGGTGCGTCTGACCACGTGTGCTGCTCGCTGGCAGAGAGAGAGCGCATGTTCTGGATGCTGACAGCGGAGTCATGTGGCTTGAAAACAAAGTCTGAATTAATGATTGTCCTTTAAATAGTTTCATTTGCTGAATAACCAGAGAAAACAAAACAATTTAAGCAGCCATGGAAGACGTGACATTGTCTCCTTATGTGTGACCTGAAAGATCTTGAAGACCTTGCATATGACTTACGCCAACATGAAGTTAAAACCTGTGTGGACTGACATCAACCCGAAGGCCGTGACCACAGATGAGCTGTTTGGCTTCCTCCACCCAGCCACCAGAGAGTGGAAAGATGGTGAGATGGATGCAGGAATATATGTTCATACCCATCTCTGGTTTTAATAAAATTACAACTCCTCTGCATTAACACAAGATTTTTTTTAATACTGCTAAAATTGCTAATGATTCCTTAGATATTTTTTTTTTTTTTTTTTTATGTAATATACAGATGCATGTCTTATGGCCATCCCAAAAGTCACAGGGCAGGAAACAGGGGACAGTCCATTGAAGGGCACACACTCACACACTAGGAGCAATTTCACCTAGAATAGCTGCAAATCCTAGGATTGAGGGGGGAACTCAGAACAGGCCATAGGAATAGAGCCCACGACAAGCCAGGAGGTGTCAGACTACAGTAATAGCCAATGAGCTCCTGCGTGGCAGTGGCATACAGAGTGCATCTCTGTATTCCGAATTCTCAGTATCAGAGGATATAATTCAATATTTGTGGTCACAGGGAAAAATGCAACGCTTAGCTCTCAGAGATGGTCTTTTTTCAGCCACACTGGGCGTCGTGCAAGGTTTAAAGTGACCTAATAAGCTGCTTTGGACGACATTTTCAGATTATCCCTCTGAGGCTTTTTCGAATACCTTTGTGGCTGGTTGTGGCCAGCTGGTTGAAACATGGGAGGCTAAAACCAGCTTGAAGTGAAATGGATTATAATTTTATTCCATTCGTGAAAATCTCAATGCGAGTGCAAAAACCTATTTTCGATGTTTATGACAGATTTGTTTTCCCCCCCACGGTTCTGTGGTGAGGCATTCGTTTTAGTGTGTTCCCCACAGATGCAGTCTCTGGCCAGTGCCTCTTTTTTGAGCTGTAATGACTTCCAGGTGCCTCAGATCTCCAGATCGGAGAAACACATGTAAATGCACGTTTTATAAATTGCGGCTGCTTCTCTGAGAGATCTGTATAGGCTGATTTCAGAGCCCTCCGTGGTCTATTTTGAAATTTTTATAATGACAACAGAAGTATTGGTATTCTATGTTTAGGACTCTTTTCTTTGACCATGAGAGAGCTCTCCAGCATGTCCCACGATGGCCCTAAATGGATTGTTCTCGACGGGGACATTGATCCAATGTGGATCGAGTCTTTAAACACAGTCATGGATGACAATAAGGTTAGTAGCGTCATCTTTTTTAAGAAGCCACGTAACAAACTTCCTCTGTGACCTTTACACTGACGGGCTAGGTTAATATCCTCCTGTCCCTGTAGGTCCTGACACTGGCCAGCAATGAGCGTGTTTCCCTCACGGCCTCCATGAGGTTGGTTTTCGAGATCAGCCATTTGCGGGCTGCCACCCCGGCCACCGTCTCCAGGGCGGGTATCCTGTACGTCAACACACAGGACCTCGGCTGGAATTCGTGAGTGTCCTCCTACTCTCTATGTCATGCAATGTTAATAAAAGCAGATGCAGTCTAGGTTTGTCCCCGTGGTGCCACGCATGCCAGATACTTTGGCCACAACTTTCCATTTTGCTTTGAAACCGCAGCTGTGTCACGACTCCGCTTCAAGGCTGAAAGAGTTAACCCTCCACTTTTTTGAGCAACCACCAGCTGGCTTTGTCGCTCTGTGCATTATGCCCATAATTGAGTCTCTTTAGAGGTGCTTTTGTTTCTTTTTTAGGTATGTAACGAGCTGGATTGATACTCGACATGCTCAATCAGAAAGAGCTAATCTGACTATATTGTTTGACAAGTATGTTCCTTACTGCTTGGAGCAAGTAAGATGTAATCTGAAAACAATTACACCAATTCCTGAAAACAGTATGGTGCAGGTAAGTAGCATTTTAGCTCTAGTCGGGTTTAATTTTGCTGAAATTTTGTCTGCTTTTGGTGGCCTCTTACTGGAGTTTAACTTCTCACTTTGAGAGTGAGAGTACTTTATCAAACTTTTATTGCTGTATTGTGCTCCCACTGTTACTTGCAAAATTATGACGTGGGAGAGTTTTCTGGGCCTTCGTCTTAAGCGACAACAGCGCAGAGATTGTGGAAGTGATTTTACATCACTTATGTGAAAATGTCATCGATGGCACCTGCTTGTTTTGCTAATTGTCAAGACCGCATTGTCATGTGGCTTCATTCTCTAGCAGAACAAATATTTGTGATGCAAGTGAGTTTTAGTAGAGTAGCTACTGAAGACCGAGTTCAGGTTTCTCCATTGATGCCATCAGACCTTGTGCTCCCTGCTGGACTGCCTGCTGACCCCAGAGAATACCCCTCCAGACTCCCCCAGAGAGCTCTATGAGATCTACTTTGTCTTTGCCTGTGTCTGGGCCTTTGGGGGCGCACTCTTCCAGGATCACGTGAGTCTCCCACTGTCCCTCGTCTTCACCCTCACACGTGACGGTGCCTGACCGCTTCCCCGTCACGCCTCTTCCCACAGCTTGTTGACTCGCGCGCCGTCTTCAGCCGCTGGTGGGCCAAGGAGATGAGAGCGGTCAAGTTTCCTTCCCAAGGCACTGTTTTTGACTACTTTGTTGACCCTGACACCAAGAAATTCACGCCCTGGAGTGAAAAGATGCCTTCTTTTGAACTGGAACCGGACGTTCCCCTACAGGTGAAGAACCATAATTTGACTGTGCCTGGTGTTTCTGCAGATTATGGGATCTTCTATGACTGTTTACCTTTTGAGAAAGAAATGAAATCGAGGACTGCAAGGAATTCTGGGTGACAGTGTGGAGCTACCCTGACTGGGCCCATTGGAATTGGCTTCTTACAGCTGTATCTCTTCTGGTATTTGTTCTCAAAGACAAATTGTCGGCTCATCCTGATGCCGTTCTGTCTCTTTTCTGAAGACGAGACTTAAATTTTGCCTAACTGCCCAGATTTATGACTTTTCTGTATTTCGCGTGGCAGAATCAATAACGGGACTGAAGTAGCGGAGATAAAAATTCATGGTATCTTGCAATTTAATGGTTGAAAAGATGCAATTTGAAAGATCATAAATTGTGAAGGAGTCTCCGCTTCATTGCCCTTGATTCAGTGCTCGCTGTTAGGACTTGATTTGCGAGTGCCTGCAAAGTGTGATTAACGAGGCGATCGATGCGCTGAGCCTCTGTACAGCGCTCCTAATGCTCCTCATTAGAATAAATAAAATAAATTGACTGCAGCTCTACAAAAACTCAGTAATGGTTAAAAATCAAATGATGTCACCCCTCTTCAGACTCCATGGTTGAATCCACCTCCATCAGCCCCCACCCCCCTGTCGTTCCTTGCCCCCAAAGGCAGGGGAGCCTTGCTGGCATGCTCGCAGTGTGGGAGGCGGATGGCGAGCTGGAAAGAGCAGTGGGAGTGGAATGGGGGGGTGGGAGGGTGGATGTTTAGTTGACTCCACTTTGTCTGAATGATTTTTCTTCTGTTCTCCCCACCCTCTTGTTGTTTGATAATCATAAGTCAGGTTTTTTCCCGTAAATTGTTGGGAGAAAAAAGCAGTTTGTGGAGTGTTAATGCAGAAAATTGCATTTGGGGCTGACAAACGGCCTTTCGCCTGGGCTTCTCTCTAGATTGCTCTTCTGCGGTTGTTTTACATGAGCCGGGCTCCTTTTCTGCGGTAACATATTTACTGGGGGGATCGAATCACCGTGACACCCTCGCCTGTAAGGGCAATCCGGGCACATCTGTGACTCGCTGACTCAAATTCACACGTAAGGGGGCTGTACTGATACACATACTCCCTTATTTCTAATGATTATCATTTTTTTTCAGTTACTAATCATTGCCTCTCATCACATTAATTTGCTACACCCTTTTTGTTTGTTATTTTTATGCAAGCTCAGACTCTTTAAAACATCACGTCTCCTTCATATATTTGAATGTGGTGGTTCATAACTCAATGGTATGGAACATTGAAATGATTTCAGCACAGTGCTTACACTTCTGCTGTTTTCTCGCGCTTTCTGTTACAAGGCCACGAGCAAATGAAGCTATTTATATACACATAATATATATATTAATGTATACATTAGGGACCTGTGGGTTGCCTCCCAGTGACCCTATTATTAGTTCCAGACCCAGATGCAGCAACAAGTGAGCCCAGTATCTGTGACTCCTTTCCCCAGATGGTCCTGGTTCACTCAGCAGAGACCATCTGCCTGACGTACCTCATGGACCTGCTGCTGCTGAAGGGGAAGCCAGTGATGCTGGTGGGCAATGCCGGGGTGGGCAAGACCATCCTGGTGTCAGACAGGGTGTCTCGGCTGAAGGAGGACTATGTGGTGACCAAAGTGCCCTTCAACTACTACACCACCTCCGCCGTGCTGCAGCGTGGGTGGCCGACTCTCTCTCCCCCCCCCCACCCCCCACTCATGCGTGGCGCGGTCTGGTCCTCGTCGGCCGTATTCCCTCGGTACCTGACCTAAACACTCCATTTAGTGCAAACACGGCACGTTGCCATGGCAGCAGCGCACTGGCGGGTGACTAACAAGCACTTGAAAATCCACGCGCATGTGCATGAGTACAACACGCTTCCCGTTCCTACCTCCCTCGCTATTTTAATTACTTGTTGCCAGCATTAAACACACATGCTGCCTTTTTAAATTTGAAGCCTTTTATAAGGTATGAACCAAAATGAAAGATTATTGTTTTTTGCTCAGTTACAAATCATATCCCAATGTGTTTGTTAATAGGTTTACAAATAATTACTAATTACCCTATTTCTGATTATTTCATGATGGTCATTAAAATTATATAATTACAACTTCTGGCTCTTTATGACCCTGGCAATAGTTAGTTCAAGTGCCTAAAGAAATTAATTGTATATCTTCACATACAGGCAGCCTGGGGGCTCGTTTGTGGCCTTACATTTTCACTTACATTTCTCAGCCCTGGCTTTGAGCTCTCGGTGTGCGAGGTCTCATTGTGCTTGTGAATTATCTTAGTCTGTGGCTTGTCATGACCTGGCATCCTGTCCAGGGATCCCTATGCATCCTGGGATAGGCTCCAGGCTCACTGTAATCCGGCACTGGATGAGCATTCATGGATATATGTATGGGTACCCTTTATGGCAGTATTTCTCTATCCGTCCACATTTGTGCTCCCTCCGAGCTCCTTGTCAGACAGTCCACATTTTGCTGGAGCTGGGAGGGAGCAACAACGTGGACTATCTGTGGGTCCCCAAGGACCAGATTGAGAAGCAATGCTTTTTGGTCCTAGTGATGTCGCTGTTCCTAATCTACGCCTGCAGGTGTTCTTGAAAAGCCTTTGGAGAAGAAGGCGGGCCGAAACTATGCCCCTCCCGGCACCAAAAGGCTTATCTACTTCATCGATGATCTGAACATGCCGGAGGTGGACGTGTACGGCACAGTGCAGCCTCACACACTGATAAGGCAGCACCTGGACTACGGTCACTGGTACGGCTGCTTGAGAGACGGGCCGGAACTCGCTGTGCATACACACACACACACACAATTGTGTATAAAGTATAAAGCATAAAGCATTTCAAAAAGAAATTTCTTTTGGGTGTGTTGAGCATTAATTAGCTCGTTGTTCAGGTACGACAGACAGAGGTTGACTTTGAAGGAGGTCCACAACTGCCAATACATCACTTGTATGAACCCTACGTCTGGCAGTTTCGTAGTCAACCCTAGACTTCAGGTAAGTAGCACAGATACTGTGGTTGCTGCATAGGCGGCATGCAGCATTCATACACACCTCTTTCTTTTAGGAGAATGCTGCCTGCTTTGCTTCTTTGCACCCGCTTCCTGTCTCTCTCTTCCTGCCGTTACAGAGACACTTCTCCGTATTTGCTGTCCACTTCCCCGGCACAGAGGCGCTCTCCACCATCTACAGCAGTATCCTGGCAGCCCACTTCCAGCAAGGTGGCTTCAGCTATGGGGTCACTAAATCTGTTGGGACCCTTGTCCAAGGGGCCATTTGCCTTCATCAGAAGATGACCCAGAACTTCCTGCCCACAGCCATCCGCTTCCATTACATCTTCAACCTGAGGGATCTGTCCAGCATTTTTCAGGTGCATTCAGCCTTCTTGTATAAGCTGAAAAGTACTGTAAGAAGTTTTAATAGGAAGTGGGTCACAGAATTGTGGGCACCTTAAGATTGATGAGACTTCCATGTTTAAATGCTTCTACACCATAATGGATTCATCTAAACTCCTGGGCAAAAATAGGCCGACCCCGAATTGCACGATATTGAGCTTTGGCCCATGTTTTTGCCCAGGAGTGTCGATTTAAAGGCAGAGGTGACAAGCTGTGAGAGCACCTGCTTAGGGTCACGTCACCCCTCTGCTTGTTGGCATGTCCTCAGGGGATCCTGTTCGCTCTTCCGGAATGCACACGCTACCCCATTGATCTGGTGCATCTGTGGCTGCACGAGTCCTCCAGGGTCTATTCTGACAAACTGATGGAGGAGAAGGATGTAGAGCTCTTCAATAAGATTCTGCTGGATACAGGGAAGCGATACTTTGAGGTGAGAATCGTCAAACACTAATATCTCAACTTATTTTAGTGATACATTTGTTTGGGTCTGTGATATATAACACATTAGATTGACTCAGGCTGACTCTAGGTAGTTTTGATCAAAGTCTCTTACTCTTAAAATGAAGCCTGAAGTTTTTTCAATGACATTATTTCAGATGCCGAAGCACTAATTAATTATACTATAAAAGCAGCAAAAGAGGAAGGTGATGGGAGTCATTGATAGCATCTTGTTCTTTTGGAAGCTTAAAAAGGTGGACTTTTAGTTGACTTTTATCTAGGATTTTCATCTTATATTTTCTTGAATAATAGAATAGAACAGAAGGTTGTAATAATACCTGCTATACAAAGGCAGCAAGTAGTCTGTGGCTTTATGAAAATATAGTTTTGGTGTTATGTTATCTATTGTATACAATTTTGAATACGTCACCCCCACCTTTGTTGCAAAAGTTTTAATGCTGTATTTTCTCATGGCATCCAAAACTCGCTGCTCTCCACTGACCCTGTTCACAGCGCAGAAACCTTAACGCCATCTCTCTCTGTGCTTCAGGGCATCGACGAGTCCATCTTCATCCACCAGCCACTCATCTACTGCCACTTTGCGCACGGCCTGGGGGAGCCGCGTTATTCCCGGGTGTCTGACTGGGAACGGCTGCAGAAGACGCTAGGGGACGCTCTGGAGCACTACAACGAGCTGCATGCTGCCATGGATCTGGTGCTGTTCGAGGAGGCCATGCAGCACGTGTGGGTCTCGCTGCTCGCCCGCCTGGCAAGGAATGTGCCCTAAGAGCTGCTGACGCCTCTGTTCTCCTACAGGTGCCGGATCAGCCGGATTTTGGAGGCCCCGCATGGCAACGCGCTCCTGATCGGAGTGGGAGGCAGTGGGAAGCAGAGCCTGTGCCGTCTCGCCGCCTTCCTCAGCCTGCTGGAGGTCTTCCAGATCACACTGCGCAAAGGTTACGGCATCGGAGACTTCAGGGTATCACACTGAGTCATGTGACCTTGCTTGGCATTGTGCGTTCAGCTTGCAGGCCACTCTGCAAGGGCGTGTTAGAATATAGTGATGATGCTTCATCCATGAGTGGGATACCTCACAAATAGTTAGCATTTGTCTTTATGACTATATGACCAAAAAGTATGTGGGCACCTCTGTTAATTAGGTAATTAAGCCAGCACGCAGTCATGCAATCTCCACTCCAATCCCTAGCTGCAGAATGGGTGATTGCATGCAAGGTTAGTGATTTTCAACTTGGTACCATCTTTTTAGCAAGTCAGTTGCTAGAGCTGCCTTGGGGAACCACATGTGAAGTGATTGCAAAGTGGAAATATCTGTTAGCAAGTTATGAAGTGGTAGCCACAAACTCACAGAAAGGGAGGTACCTGATCACCCAACATCAATACCCAGTATCAACGGCAGCAGATTCTACCAGCAACATTCCAATATCCAATCGAAAGCAAGGCAAGGCAAGTTTATTTATATAGCACATATCGTACACAAAGGTAATTCAAAGTGCCTTACATAAAAGAAGTAGAATGATCATAAAACAATAATAAACACGAAAAAGAAAGTAGAACAATCATAAAAATATCACAACAATAAAACAATGTAAAACAATGTAAACAGATGAGTTTTGAGTCTAGATTTAAATGTAGCTAATGTTTTAGCACATTTTATCCTTCTGGAAGCTGATTCCAACTGCGGGCAGCATAATAGCTGAAAGCGGATTCCCCTTGTTTCGTGTGAACCCTTGGTATTTCTAACTGATTTGATCCTAAGGATCTGAGTGGTCTGTT
>JAODKN010000001.1:34308302-34319238 GCA_026774425.1 Petrocephalus zakoni
TGAAAGGTGTGTGCGTACAGTGTATGCAGTCGCTGGATTGTTGTGGTATGCGTGCAGTGGGTTAGGGGTGTGCTGAATGGCGTGTGCTTGCAGTGTATGCAGTTGCTGGAGTGCTGGGGTATGCGTGCAGTAGATTAGAGGTATCATGAAAGGCGTGTGCTTGCAGTGTATGCAGCTTCTGCAGTGTTGCATTTATGGTGCGGCAGGTAAGAAGCTGGGATTCACCATAGACCTTGGGAAGCTGCACAATGTGTCCTTAGGGCAGGGTCAGGAGGCCGTAGCTGAGCTGGCCATGGAGAAAGCGTCCAAGGAGGGTCACTGGGTCATTCTGCAGGTGAAGTAGCACAAAGTCTGTCCGCAGATCATAATATTCCCCTTTTCATTTGTTACCTCATTCAGCACTGTTCTTCTCCTTAACAACTGCAGTCATAAAAGTCATTGGGATTAATGCAAATAAAGGTATGCAGAACTGAAATAGTTTGAAGGAGCAGAGCAGATGTTAGCTGAAGTGCTGCTGAGGACGTTAACCTTGAGAATGATATTCTGACTCCTGCACCATTTATGAGAAATTTGTGGTGTTACACTATACTTCATTATTTTTTGAGTTAATGGTGTTTGGCTGCAACCTATGAAAAATTATATATCACTAAATATTACGTGACACAATACCTGTTCTGGGTAAGTGGTATGGAAGATTCATGGATGGATTACACATTAGAGGGAAATATGTATCAAGCCACCATGTTCATTTTTCAGTAACACACAAAATGTAACACAAACAGTGTATATTAAAAGGAATTTGGTAAGTGAACACACTAACCGAGTTGTTCATATGGTCCGTTGAGGTCAGAAACATAAACTCAATGGGAAAATAGTTTGGTTGGTTTTAAGGCAGAGATGCCGGCTCCCTCAGCCTGGCAGTAAATTATGCGGATGAATGAATATCTGTCTAAATTGTTAAGTACTAATGAATAGGTTTGCTGGACTTAAAATGCAATTATATGACGTAAAGTACAGTACAGACTTCCTGAAACTTTGGCGGCGTGCTTTTCCTATACGATAGTGCTCCTGGCTGGAAGTGCACACAGCTAATGATGGTCCTTGTGTTTGTCTGTGTGGTAGAACATCCACCTGGTGGCCAAGTGGCTGGGCACTCTGGAGGCTCTGCTGGAGCGCTACAGCGAGAGCAGCCATCCCGACTACCGCGTGTTCATGAGCGCCGAGCCCGCACCCTTGCCCCACGAGCACATCATCCCCCAGGGCGTCCTGGAGAACTCCATCAAGATCACCAACGAGCCACCCACCGGCATGCTGGCCAACCTGCACGCCGCCCTGGACAATTTCGACCAGGTGATGGAGACTGGGGTCTTGCTGCTGCTGAGTTGTCACCTCTGGGGGGCATCATCCTGTTATGGAGGGGCCTTACTGGGGTCCCTGGTCATTTTAAATAGAGAGATTATCTGAGAGAAGCCACTGGGGATGTCTGAACTGGAAACAGCCTCATCTGATAGATAGATAGTGAAATTTAAAAAGAGACCAACAAAACCCAAATATATGTGTGTATAATATGTAATATATGTATAATATCTATAATATGTATAATATGTAATATAAAGAACTGAAAAATTGCAACAAAGAAAAATTATAAAAATAAAAAATGGAATAAATACATATAATCATTTAATATAATCATTTCAATACATATAATCATGTGTGAGAAAATTATTGTGAGGGAATGACAGTGATGATGGAAAACTGGGAATAATGGTTCTCGTCTATGTCTCCCATTAGGATATACTGGACCAGTGCTCCCGTGAGCAGGAATTCAAGACCATCCTCTTCTCTCTCTGCTACTTCCACGCATGTGTGGCGGAGAGACGCAAGTTCGGTCCTCAGGGCTGGAACAGGAAATACCCCTTCAACACTGGTGACCTCACCATATCTGTCAACGTCCTCTACAACTACCTGGAGGCAAACTCACAGGTGATGTGCTCAGTTGGGCAAACCAAAGTACAGGTTTTAACCTGATTGTGGAACGGCTTTTCTGAAAAGGTCCAGTTTGTGTGTGACAGGTGCCCTGGGAAGACCTTCGCTACCTCTTTGGGGAGATCATGTACGGCGGTCACATCACTGATGATTGGGATCGACGACTTTGTCGCACCTATCTCGAGGAGTACATGCAACCCAACCAGGTACCTGAGCAGATTGCAGCAGTCTTGAGCAGGCCCTCCTTGTCTTTGTGTCCATACCAACCTCACTTCTCAGCCTTTATTGTCTGAGGCTTCTTACAAAGAAAAACCTCGGAACATGTCATGGTGAATATAGTCTTTAGTATTAGAACTCCCTCTTCTGGAGGAAAGTGGAACTTCAGATTTTGATGGCAAATATTGGAGGGAAGTCTTCAGGTGAACAAAAGCTCTGAGTTCCTGAGAAAGGAGCAGAAAGAAAGGCGGATATTTAACTAATGATGTGAACATTGTTTAGAAGGAAACGTCCTTTGTGTTTGTTTCCATTTCCTAGTTTGACAGGAAACTGGCTCTAGCCCCAGGGTTTCTGGTACCATCGAATCTAGATTATCAGGGTTACCATGACTACGTTGATGAGATGCTGCCACATGAGAGCCCAGTGCACTATGGGCTGCACCCCAACGCCGAGATCGAGTTTCTCACCGTGACTTCTGACAATCTCTTCCACACCCTACTGGAGCTGCAGTCCAGAGACTCCGTCATGGGCGAGGGTACCTCGCAAACGATGGAGGAGAAGGTGACCGGGCATGCCGGACTGTGGCCGCCACACACACGTCGAACTGCCTGAACACTGCGAAAACACCAGCTGCTGACGTACCACTCAAAATGCGTGGAATCCATCCTTAGTGACTATTTTACAGCAAGTGTTCAGGAGTTTCGCATGCCTTTCAGGTAAAAATGATTCTTGACGACATTCTGGAGAAGTTGCCGGAGGAATACAATATGTCGGACATCACCTCCAAGACGGCCGAGCGCTCGCCATACATCCTGGTGTGCTTCCAGGAGTGCGAGCGCATGAACACGCTCACCTACGAGATCCGGCGCTCGCTGAAGGGGCTGGACCTCGGGCTCAAGGTGGGGGCAGGGGGGGGGGGTGCGAGATAACATGCATCATACAATGTAGCGCTCCTGCCGTCTGAGGTCGTTAGGAAATCGTTTGACGTCATCGCCTCTGTCGGGGCAGGGCAATTAAGGGGCGATAATCGGTGGCCATGTTTAAATTGCTAACGTTTTCATCGTGGTGTGTAAACCTATGCAGGCCTTGATGTGACGTGAGAATCACCAAGGTTCCTATGTGAGGAGCTTCCTGAGCGCCCCCCCCCCGCTGCACTTACTCATCTTCTTTTGTCAGGGCGAGCTCGCCGTTTCCTCGGAGATGGAGCGCCTGCAAACGGCTCTTTTCCTCGATAATGTTCCCGACACCTGGGCCCGGCTGGCATACCCATCGACGTGTGGCCTGGCACAGTGGTGAGTGCCGTGTCCTTCAGTGGTGCCCCCTCAGACAGAGACAACGTTCTTGCTGTTGGACCTACATGTCTGTGGCCCTCACATAACAAGAGAAGCACTCCGTGTCCTGTCACTTTGACCTTAGCGCCTGCTCGCACATTTATGATCAGTATTTTTATAAGGAATGCTGTGAAAATCTTTTTTTTATGCAGCTAGATGTTTGCTAAGTACTAAGAGATGAACATGCCCTATCCCAGTTGTTGCAATTGCTGATAATCATTCCATTCACTCTGAACTTGTCTGCCTGACCTGATAAGGTCTTTACACTTGAAATTAAACCCCAGAGGAGAATAGCCCCGTGAGAAAGTCTGTCTCCTCCCAGGCAGGAGATGGTGACAAATCACCTTCTCACACGATCGTACAACAGGGGTCATCAGAAGGGGGCTGTGATGGCCTCCGCGAGCAGCACTCGCGATCAGGATCGGATCCGTAATTACGGCAACGTCGCTAATGCCGTCAGATACAGTGGCT
Source organism: Petrocephalus zakoni (assembly GCA_026774425.1). NCBI lineage: Eukaryota > Metazoa > Chordata > Actinopteri > Osteoglossiformes > Mormyridae > Petrocephalus > Petrocephalus zakoni. The sequence continues at coordinate 34,312,307 of JAODKN010000001.1, forward strand.
CGGGTCGTTAGTCCATTGTTTGCGGAAGTGATTCTCAGATAGCCTGCTGGCTGGGGGTCTTTTCTTGCCTGTAAAACGCGCAGGTACTGCGACTTGCTGCAGCGGTGCCGGGAGCTGGACGGCTGGACGCAGGACCTGGTGCTGCCCAGCGTGGTCTGGCTCTCGGGCCTGTTCAACCCGCAGTCCTTCCTCACAGGTACCTGCAGGCTGCCTCCCCACAGCCAGCACCGCCGCCGCTGCGTTGCTAATTTACCGCTACAGCGCTTTCCGTAATTAGCGCCGCGAGGCCTCATTAAGTCCGCTCTAATGAATAAATATTGTATTTCATAGCTTGATTACCAGATCAGCTCGATGCTCGAGCGTCGTAAACAATTATTTCCCTAAATATTCATCACCCCAAAGTGGATGATCATTGGTATTTAATACTGGTATTTTCAAGTACATCTTTATTATGCTAATAGATTTTGAAGCATTTGTGGTTTGAAGGAGAATTAAAAAAATAAAACATGAAAAAATAAAGGAAGTGATTTAATGTTAACTATGTATTGTATCCCTATTTAAAATATATTCTTTATGAACATGTAAAGATGTAAATTTAAACTGTAAATTTAGTTCTTTTAATTTTCATATTTGCTATTTAGATAGTTGTCATCTACAACTACTCGTTCCACTGAGTGCTACAATTTTTGATGTATAAACTCTATATTCTCTGCACTATATTCTTATTACCTTAAAAAAGTTCAAATTAGTGTCAATGCGCTCACAGCTTGAGGTTCGCGTCAAATTAGGTAGCCTATTGCTTCTGAAATACAGTGTAAGGCCAGAAGGTACCTGTGTCTCTTTTATAACATTCCTTTATTGCTGTATCAAAATCGACTTTTTTTTTGTATTTGTAAATATTCTGGAACCTGATGATATGCCACTGGAAGACCGTGGGTGTTTACACCAATCAGCAGAGGCCTTTTACCTGCATTGGCATCCGGACTTTGTGTTCCAGCTGTGATGCAGAGCCTGGCCAGGAAGAACGAGTGGCCCCTGGATAAGATGAACCTCACTGTGGACGTCACCAAGAAATTTAAGGAGGAGTTCAGCCAGCCTGCCAGAGAGGGAGTCTATGTGCATGGGCTGTACTTGGAAGGTAATTGCTGTTGCGCATTCCTACGTGACTAATGTGTGATTAAAATACACGACTTGAGTGTAGGACAGTTCTGCGCCAGCCATACTGGGAAATGTAGTGACGTCATCTGGTGTCCAGGAGGGAGAATGTTTCGTGAATTGTGTGTTCTGGTCATGAATGGGTCTATGACGGGGCAACAGTGCCACTGTCCCGTAGTAAGTGAGCCACCCAGCAGACATGTGCCGAAAGCCAGCCTCGGGCACATCCCTGCCAGGGTCCAATGGAAAAAGGAAGATGAAGGTCGCAGTTGCTGGTCGTTCTCCTGCCATCAGCAGCAGTCCGGTCGGAGTTGGGTGCTGTTGGCTGGGTAATGGGCTCGACTCCTTTCAGGGTCCAGGTGGGACATCCAGAGCGGCAACATTGTGGAGGCACGGCTGAAGGAGCTCACGCCCGCCATGCCGGTCCTCTTCGTGAGGGCCGTTCCCAACGACAGGCAGGAAATGCGTAACATATACGAGTGCCCTGTGTACAAGACCAAGATGCGGGGCCCCACCTATGTGTGGACCTTCCACCTGAAGACCAAGGAGAGGCCTGCCAAGTGGGTGCTGGCAGGTGTGGCACTTCTGCTGAGTGTGTGACGGCCCGGGGGCGACCAGCGGGGGCCGGGCTGTGCCACAGCTTCTCTGCCTGACTGGAAGACATTTGTAATGTCTATGATTTGTGCATTGTTTTTCTTTGGATAAGCTCCAGACTGTTAAATCACAAGCAACCCATGTGATATAAAATAAACCGTAAAACAATAAATAGTGTATGTGTATTGAAAACGTCTCCGATAGATGGAAAAAAATAACTAGTCATTGGATTAAAATTCATTTATTTACCAGACACTTTTATCCCCTTTAAAAATCTGCCGGCCGCGGGATTTGATCACACCTGGAGAGCCACACAGCAGGTACTGCAACAGAGTGGCAAAGACTGGCACATGCCCCAAGCAATAGGCAGGGAGATGAGAGAGAGGGGGCCGTCCTGGGGAGTGGTGACAGCCAATCACCATGAAGGGTGTGGCTTAGTGTGGGTGGACAGGGGTTTCCATTACAGAACTCAGCACGACTGCACCGGTTCTGGCAGTAACAGGGTTGTGCTGCCAGTGTGAACCAAATAGAATTAAAACATTTTAAAAATGTTGATTTTAAATAGAGGTAAATAATATATACAAAACAATATGATAAATATACATACATAATAATACATACATACAGATGATCCCAGCATTAATGTATAACAAAACACTGATTCATCCACCTTTTCAAACAAAATAAGAGGTTGATAGGAACACCAACTGGCTGCGCCCTTATGCTAGTGACTGTTAGTGTAGTGGATGAGACCTCAGTGTCAGAGGTATTAAAAGCTTAGGCTGTGGTAGACAACCACAAGTACCTGCTGGATAGGTGCTGTACTGAGGATAGTATCTCTGAAAACATCCATGCCTTTTGGCTTGAGGAGTAGTTAAAGGACGTGTGACCTCCCGGACCGCTAGCTCCTCCCGCGGCCTCCCCGGCCTCCCCTCCTGCCCCGGCCCCGGGCCTGCTTATGGTCCTGCTTGGGTGGCTTCCTCTGCCTCTCCACTTTGGTCCAGCCGCCCTCGCTGGCTTTGGCCTCCTCTGGGTCAGTGCTACGGCTGTCGGTCACTGTGCATATCCCAGGTATAAGCCTTGGTGGATTCTCCACCTCCGCACTGCTGCTGCTGGCGATCCTTGGCTGGCCCCTGTGCTGGAAATCTCTGCCCGGCCTGTCTGTGTGCCTGTGTCCAGAGCCAAACCAGCGACCCCTTGTGTTCTCTCTAGCGCCCCCTTGTGGCGCCATTGCCAAGCGATTAGAATAGCCATTCCTGCTGTGGCTGTGCATAGGACTGGCACTAGAGGTGCGCCCCCTCTCTGAAGTACTCTCTGAGGTGGTGCTGGATGGGCTGCTGCCCTTTGACCCCAGGGGCATGGAGGCCAGCTTAGCAGAAATCCCCGAGGTGGGGGATCCTGTCCTAGAGTCAGTGTAGGGGGAGAGCATGCTGCGGGTGGGCGACCTCTTCACCGCGGCTGCATAGGAGGCCTGGTTCTCATACACGCTGAGCAAGTGATGCAGTGTATTGGTGCCCGTGCTGCTGGAGGGCGGCCTGCTCCGCACCTGCTGCACAGACTGGCTCTCCATGTGCTTCTTCCTGAGGTGGTACATCCACTGATCCACATCTGGCAGATCAAACAATATGTTCAATACTTAAAACCAGAACGCATCTCAGTAGACGAAAGGTTCTCCTTCTTACACCATCTCACACCGAACATTAGTGAGACTCATGGGAGGTTTCAAAATGCTCACTACCCCAGCTTACCACAGTCCGGCCTGCTCCTGGAGTCGCCCGCGGTGTTTTTCTGCGCCGTCTCTATCAGCAGCTCCACCTTCCTGATGACGTCCTCCCCACTGGAGAGCTTCCATTGCAAGGCGTGGCTGTGCTTGGTGTTCCTGGGTGACCGGACGTCATTCTTCGAGGGGGAAACGAGCGTGATAGAGAAGATCAGAGGCATGCTCTTTCGGGGAGAGGGGGCACACAGAGGAGTAGATTTCTAATAGACAGACTTAATTGATCCCAAGCTATTTTATATATATAGTTTCCGCAATTTCCTATTTTCGTTGGAGACGATGAAGGCTGGAGGAGTAGTTGTTGGTCGTGTCTGACCTTGTCATTTGACTAGTTCTGTCTGACGAGCCAGCTGCCCTTGTAGGTTAGCATAAGAGTTGTCACCCTGTGGTGAAGATGGCTTATAAAACTTATAAGATACACCAAAGAGAAACAGTGTGCTGTCATAGGCTTTTTGTGGGCAGAAGGTGTACCGGGAGCCCAAATTCATCTCCGCATGTGTGCTCAGTATGGGGATAAAGTTTTCTCTCGTGGAGTCGTCTGTGTGCGAATTGAAATGTTGGAGAGTGGCCCTACTGGTGTGATGGATGCATAGCGCTCTGGACATTTTGGTTTTGCTGTAATTTGTTTTGAAATAGTTTTTAAAAAGTTTTTGATCGTCCCTCATATGCGTGTGTGTGTATATGATATATACAGTGCTGCTTGATAGTTTGAGAACCCTCCAGACATGGTGACTGTTTTTGTAAAAAAACATTAAAATAACCTTATTACACATACATCCAAATCCCAATTTGTAAAGCACACCTTCCAAATAATGGACACAAACAAAAAGAGATATTTTCATTATTTAATTCAACAAAGGCAATTTATTTCACAAAAACTGAAAATTGAACATGTGCAAAAGTATGTGTAGCTTGTGGCTCCAGAAGCAGAAAAGCTGCCCCCAGACCTCCACATCTCCACCACCATACTTCACTGTTGGGAGGAGGCTCTTTTCTTCATATGCCGTGTTGGCTTTTCTCCAAACATGTCGGTTTTGATTGTGACCAAATAATTCTATTTTGGACTCGTCTGTCCAGAGAATAGACTTCCAGAAGGCCTCTGGTTTGTCCAAGTGCTCTCTGGCAAAGTTGAAACGGGCATCTTTATTCTTTTTTGAGAGCAGAGGCTTCCTTCTAGCAACCCTCCCATGAATGTCATGGCTGTTCAATTTTCGTCTGACTGTAGACGCATGCACATTTGTGCCAGAGAGTTCTGCAACTCTCTAGAGGCTTTTACCTAATTTCTTATTTTTCTAGTGCTTCTGGGTGATATTTTTGATGGGCGTCTACTTCTAGGCAAAGTTGCTGTCATGTTGAAGGCCCTCCATTTGCACATTATCTGTCTTACAGTGTACGGATGGAGCTGGAATCTTTTGGAGATGGTCTTATAGCCCTCCCCAGACTGATGGGCTGTCACTACCATCTTCTTCATGTCCTCGGATAGCTCCTTTGCTCTTGGCATTGTTGATATGTATGGGGCCACAGTGGTTTGTTTGGTTTCCTCTCTCTTTTAATTAGTGCAGGCCAAACCCTTTCCCAAGGATGTCTCATTTCATTGGTTAAATGCTTAACCTCTGCTTAAATGATTAATTAAGCACACAAATGTGTTTCACCTGAGTCTGTTACCTGCTTGACTTAACCAATGCAGCTGACCAAAGCACTTACTTTTGCACATACACTAATGTTTCATGTAGGGGTTTGCAGTTGATAAACATCTGACATTTCATACATAAAAACTGGTGATGATAAAATAAGAAACAACAGAAACATTAAACTGCTCAAGGGGTTCACATACATTTCAAGCAGCACTGTATATATGTGTGTGTATTTTTAAATTTATTTAGCAGATGCTTTTGCCCAAAGCGACATAAGAACACCAGAGGGCAGGTCAGCCATAGAGGTGGCAGGAAGTCACTTTGCCAGCCATGGGATTTGAACCAGCAACCACACGCACAATTCGTAAGAGCAAAGCCACTGTTTCAGGCTGCTGCTATGAGTACATTCCCTACAGTCTCCAAGAGGTCTTCCTTCCAGGTTAACCTTCACTCACTGCAGCTGATGCCACTTATTCAATGCTTCATTTTCTTGTACTTGTTGTTTATCTGGGAGTCTTAGTCTACTACTACACAAAAGATTTAAGAAAAATGTTCCTTCTCAAATATAGCTTACCTCATAGTTAACGACGCATTCGACAACCTGGTTTTCATCCAGTCCAACTATCCACTTGTCCATCACGAACGGTGGCTGCAAACACATGACATGTGTGTTTGTTTCCGAACACTGATTTTTTACATTTAAAGATATTAGATCACTCAATTAGAAAACCTGTAATATTTTATTGACCAGCCTTCTTCAGGCCCTGGGTGTAAAACTTTAGTCTGTTGCATCTTCTTAATAAGATCTGTTGGCCTGTGCACACCTTGGTCATCTTAACAACATCCATGTCGAGTCTGTTGACGCTGAACGTGACATCTTTGATGTAAGCGATTGCGACTTCATCTCCATCAAGCTCCACGTACATCTTCCACTTACAGTCCTGTGCAAGGGGGTGAGCGAGAGAGGGAGGAAGGGAGGGGGATAAGTGGCGCCATGACTGAGGCATGCTGGGAAATGGATGTTCTGCCATGGCTGCCAGAAATGATTTTCACAATATCAATCAACACCATTAAACCACACTTTCAGTCACTCCATGACCTAGACCAACAGTGCAACCTAGAGGTTGCTCCCAGGCGAAAACAAACACTATTCCTCAATATTTACCATGTTGTGCACTATTAAAATGTATGTGAATTAAAAACACACACATTATTAATTCCATATTAGATACACACACATACACAGTATGTACTGTAACATAAACTAGCTTTGCGAATAAACAGTACTGTGCAAAAGTCTAAAGAAATGATTAAAGCTATTTATCTGGGTAGTAAGTGCATGTTTCCTCAGAAAAAAAATCACAATTTAACATTAGAACATATTCAAATTAAGAGTGCTACAATAAAAGCAGTAAAAACTGTTTCCCAAAATACTACTGATGTCTAGTTGGATAGCTAGATGAACACCACTTCAGTTCCCAAACCTCTCCTCAGGGGCACCCCAGCTATTTCAAGTATTTATTAAGTTTTACCATCAGCTCACTTTAAAAAAAAAATCCAACCAGATATTGATTAGATATATCAGGTGTGCAAATTTGGCTGTATTGGATGGTTGCAGGAAATAATGGGGTGATTTTAGCAGAGGTCGAGCTTGAAATGGCTAAGCTAACACACTTTGACAAGCATAATAGTATAGTTTTACACCAACATAAAGATCATTTAAACATCATTTTCTTTGGCTGGCTAAGACTTTTGCACAGTACTGGATATTC
>JAODKN010000001.1:34330516-34354586 GCA_026774425.1 Petrocephalus zakoni
CCTTAGGTTCCTTTAAATCAGAGCTAGATAAGATTTTAACAACTCTGAGCTATTAGTTAAGTTCTCCCCAAGCGAGCGTGATGGGCCGAATGGCCTCCTCTCGTTTGTATAGTTCTTATGTTCTTATGAATAATTATGATGAGTAGGAGGGGAGCTCATTTAAGGCTGTGGTAAGATACAGTTTTTATGGACAGCTGACAGCAGGTGGCACTCTTGAGGTACTACACTGTATTGCTAAGCCTAGATCTTGCCGAGTCAGAAGTATTTCCTGCCAGCCATCTCTGCAGCTATTTATAAATATGTAAGTGACATAGCCCGAAATTCCCACCCTTATTCATCCACCCCCTATTCCCCCCGCCCCGGCCCCCCATCCTTAAGTCTTTCCCTCCGTGTTCAAAACTCCTCTCGCAATGGATTTGCTAGCCACTTTCCTAACAGTTGATTGTGGAATTTCCCACAGGGTACACGCCTTGCTTCATCCTCTTCCTCGCACTTTCCTTTGCCCCCCCTCCTTGCTGACCTCAGATGCCCGCAGCGGCAATACTGGAAACATGTATGGAGTCATCTCCATCGTGTTACCCTGGACCAGCTCCAGGAGCAGACACTCTTATTATAGACCACGGCTAGAATCTTCTGGGCCAGAATTAACTGGAAAAGCCATTCTGTTTCTCCAAAACTGAGTACTATCTGCATCAGTGTCGGCAATGAGAGTGTTTCTAGTTTTAAAAGGAACCACTGGGAATAATCAGAACCCAAATAACACCTTCCACTGTGCAATGTGACATCGTACGGGGAGAATACAGCATGACATCTACAGTATGTAGGGAATCCTGAAAGCCGTCAATGAACTTTCCTCTTGGTGTAGGTGACAATAGGAGACAGAACTATTCCTCAGGAGTCACATGGGAGAGGAAATGGCCAGGAGGAAGAGGAGGAGGACCTTGTGCTCTCCTCTGTCTCCTGTGAGTAACCTCAGGTGCCCGTCCTGTCCCTGGGAGCCGGCTGATCTAACGCTGCTGACTGGCAAAGGAGGCTCGCCTTGACATAAGGGCAGGATGTTACCCCGAGACCCTGGCTGATCTGCGGAGGGGAGACGAGGCACCATGCACCGCCCAGAGACACAAGACTTACGCAGCAGCTGCCCTGCACAATCACGCCTCGCCTGCACAGCCTTTTAGAGGCCAATTAAACACTTTAGCTTGAAAGGAACTTTGATTCCTTTCAGTTCGGGGCACGGTGAGAAGGAGCAGCAGATGGAAGATATTGTGCCTTTAGCCTTCAACTTATAAATGCTTTTAATATCTATATTTAATATCAGTGTATTGCATTCAGGCCCGATTCAGTCACTTCTAGATGTGCCTCTGCACCAGGCACAACATCTGCGGGTGTTAAGTGTGAGCAGACTGAGATACTAGATGGAACATTACTGACGCGGCATATGGGAGTGGCAGAGTACCTCCACTCTGCCTTGTTCTGCAGGAAGGACTTGCACTGCTCAGGAAGCTGACTGTCGTTAGACATGAACTCCAAGGTCGTCAGTATGTGCTTGAATGTTGGTCTTTCCTGGAGAAGGAAAAACTTCAGTTATTCGTTCATTCATTTTCTGTACCCGCTTGTCCTATTCTGGGTCATGGGAGTCTGGAGTCTTTTCTAGAAGCTATGCGTACAAGGCAGGGCATAACCCAGGATGGAGCACCAATACCACACCTGCAGACAATCTGGCTACTCCAATTCATTGTAGCATGTTTTTGGACAGCGGGGAGACCCAGACTGAACATGCAAACTCCTTGCACTTAGAGCCAGGGCGGAGACTCAAACTGCAGCCCCAAAGTGGTGATGCATCACTGCTAACCACTGGTCCACCACAGCCATCCCCAATTTTGTTTTTCACCAAAGCTTCTGGTTTATTTAATCTTTTATTGATTCCAGAAAGAAACAGAGAATACTCAAGTACTATATCGATGGATTCACCACATTAATGCTCATTGGACATGAGCGCCCAGGCAGCTTCAAGCTGGGAGGTTCAAACCCTATCCCTGCCTGGTGTTTCCTCCCACAGATAAGCTCATACGTGACTCGGAAGTGCTCCTGTGCGTGAGTATATGCCATGAGATGAACTAACAGCCCAGCCCTGGGCCCCCTGCTTCCTGGGAGGGGCTACAGGCTCAGCATGACCCTTTTTTAGTAAAAATGCAGGTGGAAGTTGGATGAATGAAGAATATATTTGGGTATATATAGCTGTCGTGCCTTCCTCCATGGGGCAGGCCATATTAGCTCTGTCGGGCAGGCTATTGGCTTGCCTGACAAAGCCTTCATTCATCATTGAGCTGGCCCTGACAAACAATGAGCTCTTGTTACTCTGCTGCTTAGCTCCGCAGTCATTCGATTACAGTTATTGTTGCAACCCAAACCTGCGGGTAAACTCCATGCACTTCACAAGCACATTTACAGATACGTGTGTGCGATGTGTACAAGCATGCATCTACCATGCATCTCCTTTATACGGCACCAGTGTCAAACATCTCAGACTGGCCATCTGGGTATTTTTATAAAAGAGCAGCAAACATGTTTTTACACAGCTTCGGACTCGGCAAGCTGAAACATCAAGCTGGCGTCTTGTTGTCGAGAGCAGTTGCAGTGTGCAGATCAGGCCATGGATGCCGTACCGGCTGCAAGCTGTAATCATACTGGACATACGGGGGGCTTCATACCTTGGGCTCAGTCAGCCAGCACTTCCTCATCAAGTCAGCAAAGCTGGCTGGGCAGCTGCTGGGGATAGTCAGTCTCTGCAACATAAACAGAGCCAACATCTACTCATAAGATAAACCAGTCTGAACAGGTTCGATTGGTTAGACAGGAATCCTAAAACTTCTCTCTTAAAGAAAATGTTAACGACTGAAACAGTAATGCAATAAAGAAAAGCTTTACATTATTTGACAGTGAAACCACTTTACTGAGCCTCAGATTTGAACGAGCCACCTGCCAATCACAGGCCGAGCTGAGCCACATGCTTGGGAGGAGCTCAGCTCTGCCCAGCAAGGTGCAGAGATCTATCCACTTAAGTCATGACGTTGGCCGTAGCAATTTCGTGCTAATACTGTTCCCAGGGCCAGAGTACAAACCAGTATGCTGCAGTGTTCTGTCTCTGTTTTAATCTATCTGAGAAAAAAAACTAAAGAATTCTCCTTCTACCGCTTTCCATGTGATGAGATGACATTCTGATCAATGAAATTGTCATTTTTCTTATTTTATTTGCACACAAATACGCAAAATATATGATATTGAAACCTAAGTTTGTCGTAATGAGTTTCTTTATTACGCAAAAGCCCTTAAAATTATGAAGAATAAAAGTGCATTGAAACTGTTTAATATAATAGAAGAATATAATTTACAAAGTAAACCCTAGTGCGCTAATATTTCAAAAAGGAACTTTACAGCCATATTTTTCGTATGTAGTAAATTGTTCAATAAAAAAAAAAAGAAGAAAGAAAAGTTGTAAAGCAGAGGCAATACGTCTGTCGACGTAGAATATGTAGTGGTGACATCCATAAATCCAAATACTGATGGCATCAGCTTTTGGGATGGGCACATTTACCAACAGGTTTTTTCAGCTTTTTACAGGAAAACAGACTTGCGACACAATCAGAATTGGGTGCACCCAACCTCTTTTACACTGAGAGCTACTTTTACAATGAAAATACTCTGATGAGCTACTGCATCACGACTGTATATTTTGTGGGTCCTTAGCCTACTTTGTTATGCCGTCACTCATTATCCCCGCCCCTCTGGGCTGATACCGTGCCCCTCTCGGCTGATACCACGCCCCTCTGGGCTGATACCGCGCCCCTCTCGGCTGATACCGCGCCCTTACAGCAAATAAGAAAAGTATGAAAAAAGAATGAAACTGAAAAAATACGATTTGGAATGAAGTGAGCATAAAGGCTGACTTGAGTGTGCACAGAACAGAGATTTTGATTGCGAAACTGCCCTCAGGAATGAGGCACAAATATAATGCCATTTAATTGCAGAGCAACACAAACACACCAGTGTAAATCCTTGCAAAAACACAGACCCTGGAGTAAACTCTGCATCAGCCTTAAGGCTGAATCATACTTCTGCATTTAGCCTACGCAGAGTTTAGTAAATCAGCCTTGAAGGGTGAACCTGAAACTTAAGCGGTAACTGGTAACTCACGACTGCAGCATCACTAGGCATGCATCTAGTCTCCAAATCTATGGTTTGATTCAGACATTGATTTTTGAGCCCTGGTTTGGTTCTACAGTATTAATCACCAATAATTTGGAGCACTGAAGAGAGAGACACTAAATGATAGATTAACATCACATAAAATAACTACATGAACAAAAATAAATAATAAAAAAAAACTCTCTGAAGACTAGTTAGAAATGAACTGGATAACCAAGATGTTCCCCAGTTAGAAATGAACTGGATAACCAAGATGTTCCCCAGTTAGAAATAAACTGGATAACCAAGATGTTCCCCAGTTAGAAATAAACTGGATAACCAAGATGTTCCCCTTTCCACTTTCAAACAGAATAACGAATACTATTATTGTGTTTAGTATAATACACATGAAAAATGAGTGAAATGTGAAATGAAAAATTCGTTTTGTAACATTAGTAACAATGATAGCTGCTGCACCTGCAGTGGCCACAGCTGGTTAGGGGTGGGAGGGAGGGATTTCGAGAGCATTTGTATTGTGTCTTGGCTTCAAAACCATTACACCATTAATATTAACCACCACGACTGTGTCATTGGCCAAACAACCGATCAACACGTAACGAGAGGAAGGAATTTGCAAGGTGGAAGAGATTTTACATGACAGCTCCATCTGATAGGTCAAATGTTCGCATGCTGAGTGTGAATGCATGGCCCCTGTAACTAAAATTATCGGGCATGATGACAGAAATACGATTTATTGGTAACACAAATGATCAACACGGAAAACACAGTGGGCAGCTTGGGAAAATTTTGGTTTTTCTGTAAAGTACACCAGCACTGGCACAGCACAGCAGCACAGAAAACACAGCACAGCAGCTGATAAGACCAGCACTGTCGGCTCTATTGTACCAGACTTGGATATGTTGCTGGATACATCCCACATGCTAACCCATTTGAGACGAAAATTTTCCAAATATTTGTACGACCACAGCAAGGCAGAAACAGCTTCTGCAGGACAGTCTTCTTTCTCCAGCGGAAAAACTGCTATAAGGTATAGGGGTATTTATCGCTACAGATATGTGGCTATACTCGGTAGCAAAGAGCACGTGAGTTAGTTCATTATAAGTATAACAATCATATATAGCGATATTATACAGCTCAAACTAAGAGAGCACTCTATGTTCTATGTTTAATCCTGGGACACTTTGCAGCAGGCTGCTTCCAGGCTCAAAGATTCTAAGAGATCAGTACACAAGAGCAAGGTGAAGCATGAGACACTGGCAATGACCAAAAACCAGCCAGGGAGAGGGCAGAAGCAACATTCCAGTGATGACCATCAACTTATCTGGCAGTGCCTCATAAATCAGAGGATGACCTCAAGTGACCTTCCAAAGGAATGGGAAACATTAAGTGGTGTGAAGTGCGCTGCTATGACAATTCATAACAGGCGCCTGGAAGCAGGGGTGAAGATCCATAAAGCAAGGTAGAAGCCCTTCATTAATGAGAAGCAGGAAAGAGTCAGGCTGGAGTTTGCCAAAAAAATGTATATTTTACACAATCGCATACCCATAAATTGAGTAATAAGTGAAAATGAAATTTTTGCTGTGGTCTCTTAATTTTTTCCATAGCTGTACGTTTGTCTCAGTTCCATTTTAATCAGTTCCATTCCGGCCCCCTTACGATGCCTCTGAAAATTTTGAAAAAGACCCAACAAATCGTTATTGAGTTACCATCTTAATGGGATCAAGTGTCGAAATTGCCCTTTCTGGGTATCACTATATGGCGCCACTTTAAGGATGGGGAATACGTGGGTAGATAAAATTAGAACTCATCTCATCTTTCATGGCATAACGTAGTCTAGAAAGCCTACAAAAAGACACCATTGTCTTAGAAGGTCATCGGCAGACAGGGTTAGGTTACTGCTGCACCCATTATTCTGGATGGAGAGTCAGCATTTCAGAAACACACTAAAGGATCAGACCGTGCAATATCCAGGGAAATCTAGTTTGGGTCAGAACTCAGTGCAGAACTCCAAGGAGACATGGCTACATCCAGCAGGGGGCAGGAGAAGCGTTTGGGGAGTGCGGTCACCACGGGAACGTACCTCATTTTTCTCTACCACCAGCCAGGCCACCTGGAAGCCCTCGAGACCTTTGAAGGGAATCTCACGGGTAAGCATCTCCCACAGGACCTGTGATGCGGTGCAGTAACATGCTTCTTAAATTACAGGGCCGATGACCGAGTTTCCTGCATAAATGTCCATCATTGATTGAATGTGCCTCAGGAATAAAATGGCACAGCTCTAAAGTGGCATATAAATGACATGATTGAGAAGCATATTTCTCAGGACAGAGCCATCAGCAAGCCCACGCGTGACCCTGCGGTCTAGTGAGCCAAACCCCCTACTCAGTGATTTACGCGTACAGCAGTGTGAGCGGGGGGGACCCCGCCAGCTGACTTACCACACCATAGGAGTATGCGTCACAGGTCTCCGACACGGGCAGGCTCTGGATCACTTCGGGAGCCATCCACGGGAAGGTGCCCACCAGGGACATGTGCGTGGTGTGCGAGTGGAACTTGGAGGCGCCAAAGTCGCATATCTGAGACGTGCAGGAAACACGGGCCATTCACACAGTGCCGATGGAAAACTGACACGGGTAACGGAAATCCCTGGGGAAAATGCAGTTACCTTCAGCACTTTGTCCGCAGTCATCACCACTAAAGCACAGAGATTTCACATCAGTCACAACAAATAAGAAACAACAAAACCACTTTATATATTAATAGAAAATATATCTTTAAAAGTATCCATGCTTACCCTTACTCACATAAAAAACAACCAATCATCCAGTTTCTGTTTCCTTTTACGCACGATGATTTAGAGCAGGGGCAGGCAACCTAATCCAGAAAAGGCTGCTGTATATGTGGGTTTTTGTTGCAACTCCCTAATCAGATTACTATTTAGAGGACTGATTGGCTGAAGAGGTTTCTCACCTGGGTTTAAGCAGCTGACTTAAAGGTTATTCCAAAAACCTGCATACCTACTAGCCCTTTGAGGATAAGACTGCCTACCCCTGATTTTGAATGCAATTCATTATATCTAAGCTTTTCTGTTTACCATTCCGAGACTTCAGATCTCTGTGGACAACCTTTACTGGAGCCTCTGAGTGCAAATAGTGCATTCCTGTTTTAGGACGAAACAAAGATTTTAATGTACAACATTAGTGGAGATGGCAAGCAAACATAAATGCTATTTAGAACTACACCAATCTGCACCAATACAGCACAAAGTTTGCAGTGTGTACTACAGACTTCAACTGGCATGAATCCTGATGGACACATCTGACCCACACCACCAGAACATTATCATAACTATGCTGCACAATGAGCTGATTTGGAAGCACCAGGTTCATTAATAAATAACTTGAAAAAAAATGCCTACATTTAGTTTCACATTTATAATTGGGTAGGTAGCTTATTTGGCAGCACTGTACCCCTATGCCTCCAGGGTTATGGGATCCAATCCCATCCCCAGTCCTGTGTGTGGAGTTTGCATCTTTACCTGGGATAGGTTCTAGGTTCACTAAGAACCTGTATTGGATAAGCAGTAATAGAATAAAATCGATGGAAGGTTGATTAACAACCTCAACCAGATGCTCGTAACATAGTAGGGTAGAACCTGCATTTGAGCAGTCAGTTGCTTGATAACACGAATGATGAAAAGCTCGGGAGAGCTTCCTACCTTTGGCTATCTCCATAGCCCAGGTCATGATTTGGCTGATGTCCATCTGTTCACTCTCCCTGCTGGACAGATACTCATACAGCGAACCTCCACTTGCATATTCTGTATTGAAACACAAAAATATTATATTTGTAATGCGTAAAAATGAGTAGTAACTCATTCCTTTGATTGTCCCAATAACCTTGTATAAATTTGCTTTCATTATATTTTTTGATCACACCACCCGAATTGACTTTTGCGAAAGTGAAGACAGGCCAAGACAGAGTTCACACGAGCATCCTCCATCGCAATCACATGCAGAGTTCTTTACATGCATCGATGCAAGTACCCTCCATCAGGATCACACGTTGAGTCCTTCACGTGAGTCAAGGTGAGAGTCCTCCATCAGGATTACATGCAGAGTCCTTTAAGTGCTTCAACGTGAGTACCTTCCATCGGGTTCACAGGCCTTTACATGAGTCAATGTGTGTATCCTCCATTGGGATCACATGCAGAGTCCTTTATGCGAGTCAATGTGAGTATTTCTTTTGAGTAACTCTTCCAAAAAGCTTCTGGCAATGTAGGTGAAAGATGATTTTGAAATATTAAAACCATACGACTCAAGCCAACTATGCAGATCAAAAGTGATTTTTGGCTTCTTTTATCCACCTCTCTCAACAGAAGTCTCACTATGCATAGGGGCAGTATGCTGATGCATCTTCATCCAGGTACATTTTCAATTATTTCATATCTATTATTTTTAATAACATCCCACTTGTGCTCAATGGCATTTTTGTAACAGTTTTTCAATCTATCTATTGTTGCTACCTACGTTGTAAAAATTAACAAACTACAGTATAAGCTCATTTTGATTTACTGTTTTTTATTTCATTCGTCTGGCCGGGGGACAGGCGGAAACCGAGCGGCATTCAAAAAGGAAGCCCTGCTATCTTCACCATGAATCACCTCTGTAATTCAGGTCTGTAATTCAGCAGTAGACAGTGCGAACTGAGAGTGTAAGCCACCAAGACAAAGACAGGAAGCTGCCGTTGGGCTAATGCTAATCCCTGCAGGCCCCGACAAATGTCGGAATCATGCAAATCACCTCTGACTTGGGATTTGGGGGAAATACTTCCAGCTATTATCTTTCTTGAGAAGGTATAAGAGTCAGGCCCAAATAGCATCTCTGTGTGGCCTCTCCTCACCTCAGATGGCAAATGTGATGCAGCCACAGTGATCCTATGGGATCCTGAGGTGTTTCAGCCTGGCAACAGGTTGTACCAGTACATGCTCCCCAACCTGAGCCACTTCCAGGTCACCAGTCCACTTCCAGTAAATGAGTGACATCCTTCATTATCAGGAAAACTGCACTTTATACATAGGCACAGGACGTTTTACAAGCACATTCCACAGATAATTATCTCCCTATAACCGTTCGCTCAGTACTTTACTGTCGAAACTTCCTGACAAGTCTACGAAAAAAGCAACTCCCCCACAAAAATGCTGCCCTTGGGGGGGGGAGAGGGGGTAAATCACATGTTACTTTTTTAAATGAATCTGTTCACAAAAGGCACAAAAAATAGTACACTTCGGATAAACAGCTCTGCATTTTTTGCCTGAATTAATTTTCCCAAAATAAATCAAACAATGGCAATAGAGTGAGAGCATATAATGACTTGATTCAATATTTCATTTTAGCTTGGGGCTTACGAACAAAGATTGCTGGTAATCATTAACAGTCTCCTGCGGGATTGTAGCCATCCGGGGGTATCAGTCAAACAAAGGCTTTCCTGATGAATATCACATGCTATAAAGTACAGGTCTATGCCCCTAATACATAAACGATGACAGATCATTTATAACTGCTCTTATGGTTGTAGTAATTCCAAGGTCAAGCCCCCTGTAAACAGTTTTCCTTTACCTGCCACTAATTGGATTTTGCTTTGATAAACAGAGGCATGACCTGTGAGATGTCTCATAATCACATGGCAGCTGTCAGGATGGATGATGAAACTGACTGCCCTTAATATAAGGGAAAGATAGTCCTGCTCTGAAGCCAATACATGCCGACTTGTTTTCTACGAAAAGAGAGAAATCACTCGCATGTTATGATCCCAGCGGCATGGACCTTAAAGCCTTTTTGGAGGAACATCAAAAGGGAACACATTAGGATTGAAAATATTCTGAGTGAGGGTCACCTCTCAGAAACGGCAAAGCTGCACATGGAGTAGGCAGAGCCAGAGCCAGGTTTGCATCTCCATACCTGTCACACTCCTGTGATGTGCTCCATCACTCATCTCAACTACAGCGTCCCTCAGCCGCTTCGGCGTTGCAACCAAAACTGCTAACCTGAATGCCACAGATCTTACACAGGCGGATGGGCACGGCCGCAGATGCATATAGCAATGATATTACACTATGTCACTTCCTTTAATCAGCAGCAAAATTATGGACGGCGTTCATGAGGTTCCATCGCTTTATGAGTACGTATAATTAGACATGATAAATATTAGTATACCATCCATACTCACTTAAAACGATGTTTGTTTAAATGCCACTGAGACTAAGTGCGAAATTTACGGGAAAGGAAATTAGAAATGAAATAAACAGATGAAAGGCCTAAAAGAAAACAATCTGTTGGCTGCATGAAATAAGCTAGTTACATTTGTTTGAAATCAGCACAATATATGTAACAAACAGAAAGGACACGCTAGACAGACAGGACCTGAGTGAAATGGGCCACTGTGGGAGCAGCCGACGGCCTGCAGAGTAACATCTCTGGTGTGATCTTACAAGGCCGCTGAACAGCGGTGACAGTATCACTTATTAAGCAGACTGCAAGCTATCGCGATGAGGAGCAGAAGCGTGCGAACAGCAGGCCGGTCATCATCCGGCGTGAGGCTCACGCTTATCACCTGCCTCACGAAGGGGGCGGAGAGCGAAGCCTCACCTGTGACGATGGCGTAGTTGGGCGCTTCCTGAATAGCTCCGTAGAACTGAATAATGTTTCTGTGACTGAGAACACTGAGGATGTCCACCTAGGGGCACAAAACACGCGGAAACGTACACTGTTAGAAGGCGTAAGAACAAAGGTGCGTGGGGAGCGGTCGTCAGCCGGCTGTGTGGGACTGGTCTAAACAGGCCTCCTGCGCGTTTACGGCAAAGCACCACTGACATGCAGGGCCCGCCAGCACAGGCGAAATCTGCCACGAGACACAAAGGGAGGAGTCACCTGACTCTCAAGTTTGAATAAGACTGGGAACTTAATATGGATTCCGAGCTAGGCCTAAAACACCTTCAGGAGGAAGAGCTCCTTCCTGCAGGACAGCCTTAGAGCGGAGAGAGGCATGTGACTGACAGCCAGCGCGGAGCCACCGAGCATGGATCAGCTTAAAGTGCTTAGTACGCAGGTAATTAATAAGACGGGTACCTCATTCTCCACCTTCAGCAGCTTCTTCACCGCCACCTCTTTGTCCCGCGAGATCCACTTGGCCCGGTAGACGCTACCAAAGCTGCCCCTGCCACAGTTCTCGTAGAAGAGGACGTCGTCGAACCGGATCTGCACGAAGGAGGCGCCGACAGCCGACATGGCATAATGACCCCTGGCTGGGACTGGCAGAGGAGAAACACAACGAGAACTCTGCGTAAATAAAAAAGCAGCAGAGCAAGGCGACTCCCCGCTGAGGTGTACACCCTCAGCTCCACACAGTCGCTCTCAAGCCGGGACAGTAGCCCTCCACCGCCGGCTTCCCCCAGCAGTACTCTGATATCCCTGCCTAGCGTCTGCTGATAAGCCCATCCGAGACCAGAGCTTTTCCAGCAAGTTCCACCTGCTTTGCCCCGCGCCCCCTTTCCCAGTGACCCCTGTCAGGTGGCATGAAGCCCGTGGGATCCCCTGCATGTGCTCTTGCTCTCCATTTACATTATTTATTTAGCACTTCTGTCCAAAGCAACGTGGAAGTGATGCAAATAGCACACTGCGACCAGTCGGGTTTGGTTAATGGGGATATAAAAAGAAACAAAGGCTAACAATGCCATTCTGAATGTGTGAAACTTTTATTTAAACCCCATGGGAAACAGACACCGCGGCACAGCATGTGCCACAAATAATATCACCAGCAGCGCAGACACACAGCTCAGCCACTGCACACAAACCCCAAAACACACACGTCTCCTTAATTTCCATGCGACAATTCAAACCTATCTGATAAAATAACGGTTTTGGCATCATATGATTTACAGCCTTGCTTTGTGATGATGATGATTATTAAGAGGCTGAAACCTGGGCCTGATGGCAATTCAGCCCAGCAGAAAATGCTTTCACTGTCACAGGGGGCAGCCACTGGTGAAAGACCCACTTCTTAGCGGAAGGCAGCAGCACTAGGCAAACAACAGCTGTTACGCATCCTTAGAGGAGTACACACATCTGACAAAAAGAAAAACCCTAAAACAAAGTCTGATGGAAAAATTTCAAAAATTCATCCATTTTCCAACTGTTTATCCTGTTCCTGGTTACAGTGGGGGCTTGGAGCCCATCCTAGACAGCACAGGGTATTAGGCTGGGGACACCCTGGGTACACTGGGGTGGGCAACAGGGGTCAGGTTTGTTGTTTCTGGGGACCGATTTATTGTCGCGAGATTTATTGATGTGGGGTGGCAAAAGGGGTGAGTACCTATTTCCATGCCTGGCCACCCCTTATATATGCCCCAGCCTGGTTGCCAGTCCCTCATGGGGCACAGATACAAGCATAATCCCCCACTACAACCAAATAACAGACGCCTGTTAACCTGGAAGCATGTCTTTGGGTGCATGACTGTGAGAGGAAGTCTTTGACATGGAGTGCACGTGAAAACTCCACAAACACATGGCAGAGGTGGGATATGAATCCCAGTTATATCCACTGAACACTCTATGCCTTGTTACAGAAATTTAAGGCTGGAGTCTTGGATCATATATTCATCCATCCA
The DNA here is from genome assembly GCA_026774425.1 of Petrocephalus zakoni. Taxonomy (NCBI): domain Eukaryota; kingdom Metazoa; phylum Chordata; class Actinopteri; order Osteoglossiformes; family Mormyridae; genus Petrocephalus; species Petrocephalus zakoni. The sequence goes on from JAODKN010000001.1 coordinate 34,343,388, forward strand.
TCCATCCATCCATCCATCCATTCATCCATCATCTACCTATTATCCAGGGTCAGGTCACAGAAGCAGCAGTCTAAGCAGGGATGCCCAGACCTCCCTCCCCCCAACGACCTCTGCCAGCTCCTCAGGGGGAATATCAAGGTGTTCCCAGGCCAGCTCTCAGCTGGACATGCCCGGAATAGGGAGTCGTTCAGGAAGCATCCGAGATAGATGCCCGAACCACCTCAACTGCCTCCTTTTGACGCAGAGGAGCAGCGACTCTACTTTGACTGACATCCTGCGGAGGAAACTCATTTCTGCTGCCTGTATCCGCAATCTCATTCTTTCAGTCACTACACAGGTCTACACAGGTGAGGGTAGGAACGTAGATCGACTGGTAAATTCAAAGCTTTGCCTTCCAGCTCAGCTCCCTCTTCGCCACGACAGAATGCATTCCATATGAAGAAAATATTTAATAAGAATGATTGGATTAACAAAGGTATATATTAGAAAACCGTCAAACTGCCCAAAATACCGACGATGTCATGCATACAGAACGCAGGTGGGATTCGAACCGACAACCCTGGAGCTGCGCGGCAGTACTGCACAGTGACGCCCTCGGCCGTGATTAAAAGCAAATAAATCCGTGAAAATACCGGAAATAACAAAGTATAATGTCTCTGAGTGGCGGGATATAGCCACAAAAACACGCCTTTATCCGCTCTACAGCAATTAACACAACGCAGAGATCTTAAGTACTTTTGATCGTCTGTGAGATCTCGCACAAATAAATAAATAAATGAAAACAAAGCAAAATCTAACCTATTTCTTAATTAGTCGGACCAAAGCATTTTATTCACGAGGAGTGTCTCTCACCTTTACGTGTTTGCAATCCGATGCATATCTTGACGAACTAGGATTACCAGGCAATGTCAAACAGAAAGTGGATATCCGGGCTACATTTGCCTTTACATGCTATTAATTGTGACACTTTTTTACGTGGTCAACCTGGAAATGCCGGTATCAGTAGAGAACGTGGGAACACGGCCGGAGCACCATGAAATGCGTAGGAGTATCAGATTCCGTACAGGATTCAGGTCAATGAGAAAAGTTTACACGGGTTTGTTTTTATTGTCGCTAGAAGCCCTTATTAATGGAAATTCAATCTGCAGACATACCTTTTGGGTTATCTGTAGGTGATCCCACAAGCCGACTCACAATCGACGAAATCAGTATGCGAATTTTACCGAAACCGAACCTCGTGACGATCCCGGCACGCCGCTTTCTCCGGCCGTTTCACTTCTTCCTGAAGCACAGCTACGCCAATACAGTCCGGTATTTCGAAACCGTGCAAACAAAATCAGATGACAACAGCTCCCCTTGGAGGAGAGAATAAGAAATCCTATACTCCCCTCCCATAAAATAAAGAATGGAGGTTGCACAATTTAGCGAAATCATTAAGCGACATATTTTTTTCCAGGCAATACATTTAATAGGTTTACATTATTTACACCATACACATACAATAAAAATACAAACAGCCCCCCATTTATAGCCAATACCCCACAAATATCAAGTGTAATCAGTTACACTTCCTCTATAAAAAACGAGGTCCTCTTCAGCGTAAATGAACTGAATGATGACATCCAGGGTAACAGCTTACATTACGTGTGTGACAGTCATGGAAATGAAAATATTTATAAATATGAATTAATGAACAGGCACGTGGATTGTGCTAAGTGTTTTGGTGGGTGACATAACGCTCAGCGACTATCACATAACTGGCTTTGTACCTCCGAGAGCAAGTCAGAAGACCTGCTTTTAATGGGCATAATTTCACAGTTTTAAATCACAGTATAAAACAAAAAAACACTCTTGAGTTTATGCAGCCTGAATCCCACACTCTGGGAGAAAAAGTATAGTGAAAATCATTTGTTATGTCAACCATCTGGAAGACTATTTTATACAAGCTTTGCTTAAGAGTATAACTGATATTAAACTGGTTTATCTGCCAATCAAAGAAATTTATCTGCCAACCAAAGAAACTTTCTAATTCTGATCTACTGGCACAGGTGGAAAATGACAGAACAGAAACTCCATGTTCTCAATAATTCTGGATACTACTTCCGAACAATGCGGATTAATTAGTTTTGCAGACACAAATCTGAACATCTCCAGACACCACTGTATTGTTCATGCTGCTTGCTGTAAACAATCAATGGAAATTCCCACATCTTTGGAGCACTTAAAAGGGCTTCTACTGAACTTGCACCTCCATGAGCTGCAGAATCTGACAGTGCTGTTTTGTGGTTGGGGGGCAGGGCTTAGATGAGGTGGGTGGGGCATTACACATCAAGCAAGGTTATGTTTGGAGCAGCACCACGAGTGTTATGTTGTAACAGCCTATGCCCTGCGGGGCTCCAGTTTATGCGAGAGGTGGGATAGGGCCCTCTGACTGTCAATCACGTGAAGCTGCCGCACATAGCTCCTGACCTCCTGGTGGTTCTTACTGGCCAGGGAAGCATCCAGATCTGCAGGAGGAGATGGGACGACAAAATGTTAACTGCAGAAATTTCTACTTCAGTGGGAAAGGCCCCAGGCTTCTCAACCACAATGTTCTGGCATATTATCCTATATTAAGAAGCAGACTTCATATGAAGTAGCAGCTTATCCGGCATGAATGGTCCATGAGCGCTAAGTTCTTTCCTTAGAAAAAAATATTAATATTAATTCCTAGAATCTGGCCTACTGGTGTGTGTGTGTGTGCATGTGTGTGTGTATGTGAAAGACAGATACAGTGTGGGTGTGTGAGACTCCCCCCAGCCGAGACAGAGAACAGATCCACCTGGGGGGGGGGAGATAACAGGTATGGGTGTGTGGTCTGTTGGGGGCTAAATACTCCCCCCATAGGGACAGATTCCACAAAATCACAAACGATAGTAAGTGTGATAGAAGCGGTAGAACGTGTGACTTACTGAAAGGCTGGCTCCTGCAGTACCGCATGGTCCTAACCGTACCGCCAATCATCCTCTGGGGAACAACGAGACAGCTCACAGGGAAACAACTCACAGAGAAACAGCTTACAGAGAAACAGCTCACAGAAAAGCAGCTCACAGAGAAACAGCTCACAGGGAAACAGCTCACAGAGAAGCAGCTCACAGGGAAACAATTCACAGAGAAGCAGCTCACAAAGAAACAGCTCATAGGGAAACATCTTACAGAGAAGCAGCTCACAGAGAAGCAGTTCATACAGAAACAGCTCACAGAGAAGCAACTCACAGGGAAACAGCTCACAGAGAAACAGCTAGCTCACAGAGAAGCAGCTCACAGGAAAACAGCTCACAGAGAAGCAGCTCACATGGAAACAGCTCACAGAGAAGCAGTTCACAGAGAAGCAGCTCACTGGGAAGCAGCTCACAGGGAAACAACTGACATGGAAAGCTCACAGAGAAGCAGCTCACAGGGAAACAGCTCACAAAGAAGCAGTTCACAGAGAAACTCATTTTCTACATTTGCTCAGATTTAGAATATATACACTCACAAAAACACTGTGGCCATTTTAGCTGTTACATTGCTGACGGATAAAACAGCTGCACACTTCCACTTAGTCCATGTTCTGTCTGACACCTACTGCCCTCACCTGGAACTGCAATGCGAATGACAGTATATTGCACACATAAATACTCACCATTTTCTCAAAATTAACCAGGCTGTCAATAAATGTCCTGTTTCCTTCATGGGTGAAAGTCATATCTGTAACGATAATGACACCTTATTCATTTATTGCATAATAAGTCTGGAAAGGGGAAGTTTAAAAGCAAGCTGCAATTTATAAATCTGCACTTTCAGCATAATCGCCAGTCAATGATATTACATACGTTGCCTAAAAATTTTACAGATCCATGCCATCCATTTTTAGTAGGATACTGTCCTCAACCAGAGTAATCAATACTTTACTGATTTTTATAACCTTTAAAAGAAACAGGAATGCAGTATGGTGGCCTCACGACTCCTGGTTGGGGGTTTAAATCCCTCTGGCTCTGTGTGTATGTAGTCTAAAATCATGTAGTTAGGCTAACTGCCCATGAAGTTTGTGTCTGTATATGTTACCTATAACAGATCCAAGGTGTTATGCTGCCTGGGACTAGCTCAGTGCTTCCACAACAGATGAACGCATGAAATTTAAGCCATTTTTTGGGAGCTCCTATAGCAGGGGTGCCCAATAATCGACCAGTACATCGTGAAGATGGTGTGGGTAGCGTGGCCAGTTTGCTGTTGCTTAATTAGAAACTTTGTTACATTAGGTTACCATAACATCTACTTACTGTAGATCCCTTCTCTTCTAGCATATCTTGGATCAGACGGGTCACCAGACAGAAAACGCAAATGTACTGTGAGCTAATGCAAAACTCCAGCGAGCAAAGTGACCCAGCTAGCCTTCCAATTTATATCTCTTAAAAGGGATATAAAATTGAGTGGGGGAGCCGGACCAGGTAGGTAACCAAAAACTTTCCGGTTCCAGGTGGGATGGGAGGAGGACTTTTTTTCACCATGTGACATTCGACCACCATAAATGTATTGAATTATTGATTGTATTGTGCTGTAAGGGTTCATGCAATGAACAAGGTTTGCCAGCTTATACTATACAATTAAAGTGTACTGAGTGTGTGTGTGTATATATATATATATATATATATATATAGACACTTAGCATTTTTAATGTGGGTAGATAATTTTGACTGGTCACTTTAAATGTCGCTCGCAAGCCGAGAAAGTGTGGGGCACCCCTGTCCTATAATGTAATGACATAACAAATCCTGCCTAGGATTCTTGTTGTGCTGTCCAGAGATACATCTATATTGACTGGAGAAAAGCAGCTTTGAAGTTCACCGCATGTGGGGTAGTCATGCAGCGCCATGTTATCACCAATGGAGCCCCACAGAAGCTAACAGAGTAACCAGTGGGAACTCCACAGGAAGTAACAGAGTAACCAATGGGAGCCCCACAGAAGCTAACAGAGTAACCAATGGGAGCCCCACAGGAAGTAACAGAGTAACCAATGGGAGCCCCACAGGAAGTAACAGAGTAACCAGTGGGAACCCCACAGGAAGTAACAGAGTAACCAATGGGCTGAGCAGGCACCTACCCCACGGCTATGAATACGCACAACGGCTGAAACAATAGAAAACGCAGCAGGTGGCTGGTGTATTGTGCCCTTACCTTTAATGAGCAGCGGCATGAACGGGATTATGGGTGCATCCAGCTTGGCCATGGTGAGCCTGTAGGCACGGTGGTTTCGGGAGGGGTCCTGCGTCGCCAAACGCATACAGTTACCATGGTGTACCTGCAATCCCCTCATCAGAGTCCTTGCAACTGAACCATTTACAGAGCAGTGCTGACATTAACTCAATCATACACAGCACAGGATATCTACTTAAGCCAAGTTCAGAACGTCGCAGACTTAACTGAAGCTTAATTAAACCTATAAAAACCTCAACTCACCAGCCTGCAGTTCTGGATACACCACAAGGGCAACTCAAACCTGCTCTGTTTTCACATCAGGCCTGAAGAGCAGGTGTAAGTGTGTAGGACTGAAATTACACAGGAAGTTGCCCCAAAACACCGCCTGCTATTCTCTTTTGACTCACCATTAGGCTTTCAAACTCCCCATAGAACTTCTTGAACTTGCTGGGAAGCTTCTGCCAAGAAAAAAAACAAAAAAGACAGGTTTAAGTCTGAAGAGGGACCCTGTTGTTTTACTGTAACATACCTGTGAGCATACCTGTCTATCCATCACAATACATGTAATAATGCACACTGGATTAGGCGACCTGTACAATGTACCTATTTACACAAGTGGAAGCGATGCAGCTAAGGTACTACAAGGTCGAACTCGAGTTCCTTTTGAAGACTCTCCTAATCAGGTGACTTTAAGTAAAAGCTTAGATACATGCTGCAGATCATGCTGGCCAGTAGAGCAAAAGGTAAACTGAAGCAAAGCCTACCTCCCACGTCTGAGTCAGCCTGCTCACAGCCGGGTTGCTCATCCCCATGATGATGGCGAAGAAGGAGTTCAGATTCTTATATTCCTTGCAGCTGGAACGACACGGACAGAAACCACCCCGGCGTCTTTCAGTCCAGCAGGAAACAAACTGACGTGCCAGTCGCCATGTCAGTCACTTATGCTGTCACCGTCAAACATGGACAGCAGGCACGTATCTCAGGCCATCCGCGCTTTGACTGTGGCAGGGGGTTAAAGAACACTGCTGTGTCTAGCAGGAAAACTCTTTCTGCAGCAGGTCTGAATATATTCAGGTAAACACAGCATGAATGGCAGGGTACATCTCAAGATTACGGATTGCCGTCACCTACACACAATGAAAGAATTTCAGAGTCACTGATTCACTTCCACTCTGTCTCTTTGGCTGGTGGCTGCTAAGTCAGCACATCCCCTGAAGATGGCGTCCTACACAGCCACCTGTGTTGCCTAATTGGTCGACCGGCTCTGACTGTGGGGAGGAGTGTTTCGGTCCAGGGAAGGCGTCGTGCTCCGTGAGAGCTCACTCACTGGGCGGCGATCTTGATGAATTTTTTGAGTAGTTGCACGCGTTTGCTGAGCTGGGCGCAGAGGGAGACCTCAGTCACCACCCACAGCTGCACCTCGTTGAACCTCCTGAGGAAAAGGTCCAGGTTGGCTGTGGTCTTCTTGAAGCGCTGCTTCCCGAACGTGTGGTATATCAGCTCGTGCTGTGGAGCGGAATTCAGGGCTGCTGTGAGTGGGCATCTGACGTGGCATGTAAAGACCAACCGCAAAAAAAAAAGAATGTCCAGCACTAGAGCAAAATGAGGATTGCATCAAAGATGAGATGATATTGACCAGCACCTCGTGCACACAGTTGAAGAGTTCCCAGTCATAGATGGTCATCTGGTAAGCCAGGTCTTTGGAACTCATCAGCTCAAAGGTAGCAACGGATCCTGTAGACGGCCCTTCCTGCTCTGGAAGTGGAGTCTAAATAAAGTGGACCGAAAACATCCGAACATAAAAATAAGAAAATTAAAACAACTGAGATTTTACGTTTCAATTTATGATTAATTGATGTTGTAAAAAGCAGCTAAATCTTGTGGCCCAGAGGAAATGGAGATGAAGTCTCTCTCTAAGCCCATACTGAGATTTGCATAAAATGTTTAAAATCGTTTTCTACAAAATGCAAGGCAAAGCAGCAGCACTCATCTTTCTCTGGTGTATCACGAACATTTTTTATTTAATTACACTGGCCTTACCCAACTACACTTCTATATAATTGAAGCCAAACTACTCAAACAGAATCTTTTATGGTATAGGAAGTTAGCTTGATGTTATTAAAATCAATGCTTTTCAGACAGATTCTCAGTTTCATGTGAATGTTCGGTGCGAGATGGACAAACCAGTGAGGCGAGCTGGTTTCTGGGGCAGATGAACAGCCGTCCATTGATGCCAAGAGTGAAGAATGCTGAAATGTCATTGGGTTTCAGCACCATCTTGTCTGGGACAACAAGAGATGGCATAAACACATCATCTGAACATGCTAGTGCTAGAATACCCTTGTGAAACAGCATTTCATTCAACTGATTCTGCGTGATTATTAATGCTCAAAAATGAGAAAAAATGGAAAGATATAATTTAAAACTCAAAGAATTTACTTCAATAAACATGAAGTTTACACATTATATCCAAACACACATACTGTACAGAACATTTTTGGAAACTCCTAACAATATACTAATAATAAGGACCCAATATGGGCTAAGGCCACCATTTGCATTCACAATACCTTGAAACCTTAATGAAAGTCTATCATAGAAGCCCAGAAATATGTGTGATGGGATATTGGGCAATTCTTCAAAAAAAATAGTGAGATGGAGGAGGTGTGAATTTGCTTCATACTTTGTGCTCTAGAATGTCCCATAGAGGTTCAATGATGTTGATATTTGGCAACAACTGAGGCCACGGAAGAAACCACTGTGCTGTATACAGGGACGGGCTCCAGGCCCTGCTGTGGCCCCGACCAGGAAGATGGATGGACATACTAATGCTAATGTTGACTCAAAACGTGGCAGTCTGTCTGATATACATTTAGCCTAAACATTTTTATGTCACACCCCTCCATGGCACTTGCATCAAGTTCAATTACTTGGTGCTGGCTTACAGGCCCATCAGTGAACAGGAATCCATCTCCATTAAAAGGGTCCTCAAGACCTACAGTGCAGTCAAAGTACTCAGATCCCTTCACCTTTTTGACATTTTATGTTGCAGCCTTATGATAAAATCACATAAATTAATTTTTCCCCATCATAAGTCTACATTTAATAACACATAATGACAAACCTAAAATAGAGCTTTAGAATTTTTTGCAAATTTATTAAAAATAAAAATTTGAAACACGTTTAAATAAGTATTAAGACCCTATGCTTGAAATTTAGCTCTATTGATAGTTTCTGTTGATAATTCTGTTGATATTGATCATTTTTATTTGGAATTCACCTATGATTAATTTAATTGATTATTGTCTGACTGTGTTAATAATGGCCTGACAATGTGTATCACAGCAAAAGCCAAGCTGTGGGGTCGAAACAATTGCTGAGGTACTAAGAGCGGAGATAAAAGATTGTGCTGATTAGCCAAATATTGGTACTGATTAGCCAAAAATGATATGCCAGGGGTCGAGACAAAAAATATATTGGTATATTGGACGGTTGTTACAAATTCTGGGGGTGACTTTAGGAATTGTTTTAAATAGCTAAGCTAACCACTTTGGCAGACATGATATAACCAGATACCAACAAGAAGATAATTTAAACATTTTCTTTAACTGACTAAGACTTTTGCACAATACCGTATATTTGCAATGTGGTATCTGCCTCACTTGCATACTGCTTTGGAAAAAAGCATCCAAATATGAAAAATGTAAATGTAATGTAATACTTTAATTTCATAGTCCTTTTCCATGGGATGTTTCTGTTATATGTATCTGTTATGTTTCTGCATATACACTCAGTTATATATAATGATGTTTAATTTTGGCATGAGAATGTTCAAGTGGTTGCTGTACTGTCATAGCTCCCCTTGGGAAGCATTTATTCATTACCATCCACAGAGGAATTACTGCTTTCCGGCTAATTCTGTACTCTGGCCAAATCTTGTCATCACACTGACTGTACAATAAACAGAGTGGACATCCACAGAAACAAAGACTCCTAATAACACACAACAGGTCAAGTACCAAAGGAACTGAATTTGTAATAACTTTCAGAAATAACGGAAGCAGACTTGATTACTCGGGTCAAGCTCAGCATATACTGCCAACTTTAGAAAAGGACGGGCCAAGAGCAGCCCATGCAGATGTGGTTTAATATACTTTGGCATAGGGAATGAGCAGGGACGGTCCGGATGTTTTAAGCTGCAGCAGGAACAAAACATTGCACTGGGGACTTTCCAGCAAGCTCCATGTTTAAATTAAAAGCGTCATGTCTGCAAAATTTTCCCCAGGAAATTGGCCTGGTGATGAAAGGAAAAAGGAGGAACAGGGTCTGTGCAGGCAGCAGCATCTCTGAAAGTAGTGATCATTTCAGGCACTGGGAAGGCAGCGATCATTTCAGACTGCGAAGGCAGCAATAATTTCAGGCACTGGGAAGGCAGCGATCATTTCAGGCACTGGGAAGGCAGCGATCATTTCAGGCACTGCAAAGGCAGCAATCATTCCTGGCATTGGAAAGGTGGCAATCATTTCAGACACTGCAAAGGCAGCAATCATTTCAGGCACTGCAAAGCTAGCAATTAGTTCAGGTACTGGGAAGGCAGCGATCATTTCAGACACTGCAAAGGCAGCAATCATTTCAGGCACTGCAAAGGCAGCGATCACATCAGCCACTGCAAAGGCAGCAATCACTTCAGCCACTGCAAAGGCAGCGATCATTTCAGGCACTGCAAAGGCAGTGATAATTTCTGGCACTGCAAGGGTAGTGATCATTTCTGGCACTGCAAGGGTAGTGATCATTTTAGACACTGCAAAGGCAGCGATCAATGCAGACACTACAAAGTCAGTAATCATTTCAGCTACTGCAAAGGCAACGATCATTTCAGGTACTGCAAAGCTAGCGATTAGTTCAGGCACTGGGAAGGCAGCGATCATTTCAGACACTGCAAAGGCGGCAATAATTTCAGGCACTGCAAAGGTAGCTGCTGCCCTGCTCACCTCCTGCTGAGCCCAGGCCCACGAGGAGCAGGTCATCTGTTAAACCCAGCTTCTCGGCAGCAGTGGCGGCCAGCTCACGTGCCGTGGCGGTGAGCGGCACGCGGATGGTGGTGTACGTGTGATCCAGGCAGTAGACCTTGAGCAGCACTGCAGGGGGGGCACAGGAGATGAGTGACAAAGAGTAACAAACAGCATAGAATAATAAGGCTTCAGCTGCTGATGAGTGTGTCTGCGCTGACCCTGAGTGCAGTTTCACTCAGACCTTCCTCGCAGCTTCCTTGCTAACTTGCCACAGCAATATGTTTACAGCGGGGTCACTCACTTTCATCGTTGCTCTTGATTGGCTGCTGCCTTTGAAGCCGCTCTTCTCCCGTGTTGAACTGCCGCAGCATGACTTTCTGTTAAGATGTAAGACACAAGGGGGTCAGCGCTACCACCAGGCGAGGCTGAGGAGTGGCTGTGATATTTACAGAACAGCCAGGGGCCGGGGGGGGCTGTGTCCTACTGTATGCATAAGTGGGACGGGACATTCTGCCTCTGGTGAAGGTCTTACTCAAACACTGCACCAAAGCTATACACTAACCCCACCCGGGGCTTCAGACACCCTGGGCCTCAGACACCCTCCTGGCTACATGCCAACCACACCCTGGGTCTCAGACACCCTCCTGGCTATACACCAACCACACCCTGGGTCTCAGACACCCTCTTGGCTATATGCCAACACACCCAGGGCCTCAGACACCCTCCTGGCTACATGCCAACCACACCCGGGGCCTCAGACATCCTCCTGGCTATATGCCAACACACCCAGGGCCTCAGACACCCTCCTGGCTATACGCCAACCACACCCTGGGCCTCAAACACCCTCCTGGCTACATGCCAACCACACCCTGGGCCTCAGACACCCTCCTGGCTATATGCCAACCACACCCTGGGCATAGGAGCGACTCCTTGCTATATGCCGACCGCACCCTGGGCAAAGAATGGACTA
>JAODKN010000001.1:34375047-34385740 GCA_026774425.1 Petrocephalus zakoni
AAACTCAGGGCTGAGTGTCAATTAATAAAAGTCTGAGCAGCTCAGAGCAAAGTCAGAAACCCTGCCCAACAAGCATGTAGCTCAACCCCACCCAGCATACCTCAACATTGAAAAAAACTCAACTCTGTATTGCATTAGAACAATGCTTAAAACACCAGAAAGAGTAGAAGGATGCTTAGCATAACCTGGCTGAACCAGCCTGAACCCAACTTGGACCCAATGTAGACCCAACATGGACGCAGCCTGGACCCATCCCGGACCCAGTCTGGACCCAACCTGAACCCAACCTCGACCCAGCCTAGAGCCAGCCTAGACCCAACATAAACCCAACCTGGACTCAGCCTGAACCCTACCTAGACCAAATCTGGGCCCAATCCGACCACAGCCCAGTTTCTGACCTGATGCAGCCCAAAACTTTTTCAGCCACTGGCCACTAAAGGAAGGAAGCCTGTGTGGTCAGGACCAGGATCGTGGCTTCTAGACTGGCTGTCGCCACCCAGCCACCCAGCTGCTTTCCTGCTGGGGGGGATAAAGGTGGGAAAAGGGGAGGAGCCGTTAAGCCAAGCCCACCCTGCGTCTCCACCATCTCCGCCTGCTGTGAGTCTGTGAGTCGTGGCACAGAACAAGCACTGCCGAGCTGAGCAGAACCACAGAAGCATAAACATAATATAACTCAGCAGGGTGCTTCTGTGCCAATCAGGAGTTGGGTCATTTGTGGCATCAAAATGTTATTATTTAAAGTTCACCTTTGATTAATGAAGTCAGAGGGGTCTTATGGTAGCTTCTAAGCAAAAGGAATGGAAGAATGTATCCATATAATATGCAATAATGCCACCTGATATACAGGCCACTGCCCCAATACCAACACTGCATGTACATAAATTTGGTGGGGGTGATTCCATATATAATCATTTATCATTTCAAAAAGACAAGAGGCAAACATTTAAGTATATATTTAAATATTTAGTACGATATATATTGCCTCTGCTTCCAAAAATACAATTTGGATTATTATGGCTATATATGATTATTATGGCTATATAGATGATGTACTTTCCAACATGATATTCACTCAGACAATGATGAACCGAGCATCAATTTTCATCCAATGTAACAGCAGCAGTCACATTTTTTCATACTTGTTATTGATCAGTAAAATAAATTAGTAAAAAGGAATGAGAAAATTAAGTCAGTTCATCACTGCCTGCACTCACCTTCATTTTAGCAACTCAAAGCAAAATAATGCTTGTCCATTGGCTCTAAAATGTCATAACAGGTTCAGCACTGTTAAGCTCTTATTCATCCCCGATCTAACGTTGCTGAATGATCGGCTGAAGGCTGCATTCCTCACAGAGCTCCTAACAAGTTATTATGAGTAGAATTTGAAAGGTGACCAGAGAGAACAGCTATGATGGATGTAGGGCCATGTCTTTGTTTTCCTCATGCATTCAGACATCCTTAGTGGAAAAGTAGAGTGATATCCTAATGCAGCACAGATTTATATGAACTGCTGAGGGTGCCACACACCCAGTACCCCCCCTAATCTCCCCAGTGAGACCCTTACCTCCCACAGAGACCTGAACTCCCGCTGCTCAATCCGCAGGAGCTCGCAGGACTCACGGGTGACGATAGTGGCGTGCCGCGGGGTGTTGTCCAGAATGGACTCGCCAAAAGCCGTCCCGATGCCCAGCGTACAGATTGTGACAGCATCCTTCACAAGGAAAGAGGAGATGTCACGTGACAGCCTGGACCTCCCAGCAGGACGGGAATGTAGTGCTGCACGATGTTGGCACAAATTCCCATCACGATATTTGAAATCTTTGCAATAAATACTGTGATATTTATAAAACAAAAAGGAGGTGGAATTCATCCATAATAAGCTACAGCCAAATAGAACCAGTTATTATCCACCAGTAGAGTCTGTCAAATAAGCTGATAGTGTTGCCGCGAGGTCTGCCAATAAAAGCAAAGTGGTACCGACAAAACACTGGCTTTTGCTCAATATCGTCTCTGTGGAACCATTTTCATACATAGAAGTCACACGTCTTTTGTCGGGGCTGTGCAGAGACCTTGAGGGACAGGTGCTTGTAACCATGGGGTACTCATGACTGTGGATTCCGAAGGGAGGCACTTCCAATCGTTTATGCAAAATCATAAATGCTACACGGTCTGTGAGTGAGTCTGACGGCAAGGAAAACAAATATTATGAATGGCTAGGAGACCGTATACCGGGCTCATGCAAAAGCAGCAATGTACTAGATAATTTTGAAAAGGAACCGTTATTAAAATTGCAGAGCTTACTATGTTTTGTTTCCTATGACAGAGTAAAAATGTTTTAGCACAGCTTATTTTACTGACCCAGCGGACTAATGCAGTTTTTGCGCTATGACAACTACATGTGCATATCATGCAAAGGTAATATTAATCATACATGTTAATAATAATCATACATAATATTAATCATACATTGTGTAGCGCTACAGGGAAGACAGCAAAACATTGTTTTATTGTTTTTTTTTTTACTGAAGCAGAATTAGAGAAGCCAGCATTGCAGCCCATGGAGAGGTACTACCACTGGTGATATCTGTTACAAGTATAAGCTTGAAAGCCACAGAGATGGAACACTTTATGAGCTTGGATATGATGACCAGCCAGAGAGATAATGATGTCCAAGACTGAAGGTGAAGGTCATGCACAAATTAAGCTGTTACAATTTGGACTCCATACAGTGAAATGACTTGGGAAATAAAGCAAACATACAGTAATAGGTTTCGTTTCAATGGCTGACTGTCTTTCATCTCAGGGTGATAAGACAGGAGAAAATGGAAGGCTTAACTAATTAAATGGACTTCAAATAATCACCAAATCCAAAAGGCAAGAACAACTTGGGCACCAGCTTCAAGGTCTGATCTGACCAAATGCTGAAGAGTGATCATGGTGACTGGTGGAAGGGTAAAATATAGGCTCTCAGTTCCCCACAGGTCCCCAGTAAGTCAGCTATAAGTCACTCCAATGGAAAGCATGCCACATCTTTCATAAGTTGAGAGATGGTGGTCAGATCTTTACGGTTTCGAAAGAGTCAATAGATTTAATATGTCTGAGGAAGGGGAAAAAAGAGACATAAAATAAAATGAAGTTAAATTAAACTGACACCAACAGCTCAATATTATGTTCTGACATGTTGACACAAATTGCATTGAGTTTGAGGTAAATGAGGTGGATTACAGGCAGTGTTTGGGGTATAATGAGGTTCTCTTTCATTAGTACCAGGAACTGGTGGAGACCAGACTGAAGAGCCCACTGGCAGCAGATTCAGAATGGCATGGATAGGGTATGGTTATCAATACTACCAAATAAGTCAGCAGTTGATTACAGAGTCATCTCAATGCACCTGAAGAAGACATTTGGGGGAGGGGGCAGGGAGCAGTGACAAATGACCTGAAGAGCCATGCTACATCCTTCCAGTGCTCTCAGGAGCTGTTACCTGGTGGTTGGCTGTCTCAGACACCTTGACATCCAGTGAGCCGGAGAGGACAGCATACCAGCTTGTCCCAATGTCCCCCTGACGATATACTGTAACAAGAACTGTAAGTATCAGGGAAAGAGGCCACAGTATCCTAACGCTGCCTAACTTTGATATAATTTCTGTATTTTTAATACACAGTCATCACCACATATGATCATGATGAGCAAAACAGAACTTTTTTTTAGAATTGTAGAGGTTAGAAAATGTGTTAGAAATGGTATTTGACATACAGGTGATGCCCTTATCCAGACACTCGTAGAACCCACAAAGACAGATCTGCTGAAGAAGATTCAGGTGGAACTTCTCAAAGGCTTTTACATTCTTTAGACGGGCGAGTATGATGTCCACATCTTCTCCAGAACGTTCAGTAGGCCTGGTGGAAGGTGAATATTTTTGATCAGTCCTTCATTGAGTACTCAGAAAAAAGCAGCAGCAATTATAACAGAATAAAAAATGACTTAATAAACAATAGAAAATTATGATGTCACCCAGATTAGAAATAAACATTGAAGGCATTAATGAAAGTATATCTACATATATACTGAGGAATACGTAAGATTCTTAGTTAGGTATACTTAGTTAGGTATTCTTAGTTACGTATACTTAGTTAGGTAAACAAAAGTTTGATCACAGCTTCCTCTGTAATTCCCTTATGTACAAACCATTCAGAATCAGCCTTTTCTCTGGCCCTGGACCAGCATTTTGGCCCCCAAATATCCCCCACTTCGCCAACCCCCCACCAAGCACTAACACACTCAGATATGTACAGGGCTCCAGTTTTCATGGAAAACACATGGGTGCTGACCAGCCTGTGTGAGAAAATGCCAAGCACCATCCCCTTTGAAAATATACCAGTCCCTTCCTAAAGCCTTATATTGTTCTATGAAACTGCCATTTATGTAAAGGTACTGACTATAATAGGGGTACTTAACTGTCTCCAGTCCAAAATACAATTTAACCCGGATCACAGTCCCCTCTCCCAGTCTGCTAAATTTATCATGAGGGACCTCAGGCCATAAACACGGAACTCAACTACTGCATATCGAGACATCAAATTAACACACCGACTCAAATACACTCCCTCTTAATGCGACCTAGCAGAGACCTCGGCTCAGTTCTGCTTCACTGTAATGAATGGTTTCTTCATGTACCCTTTAACAATGCAAAGAGCTATAAATATTTCCTAACCAATGACTTTAGGAGAATGGTGCCGAGATGCAATATTAATGCTTATCTAAATAATTAGATGGGAAAAATGGCGAGACTCAGACTCACTATTAGAGACGCAATCAGAATATATAACAAAATACAGCACTGGAGGATCCAAAGAGAGCGGTAGCATGCAGTCAGGTCTCAGGGGAAACATGACGGATTTGCAGTATGCAAAGAGAATTGTACGTTGTTCACATTTTCAGGACCATTAGCCGGTGGTGCTATGCTCCAAAAAAACAGCTGTGTACAGCATATGACAGGGGTGGGCAATCTTATCCGCAAAGGGCCGGTGTGTATATAGGTTTTTGCTGCAGCTCCCTAATTAGATCACTAATTAGAGGACTGATCGGCTGAAGAATTCTCACCCCAGGGTTTGTAGAACTGACCTTAGGGTTATCCCAAAAACCTGCATACACACCAGGCCTTTACGGATAAGATTGCCCACCCCTGGCATATGAGAATGCCTCATGGGTATTTGAACTGTGTGGCTCTGTGGCTCTATTTACTATATTGCCAAAAGTATTGGGACACCTGCCTTTACACACACATGAACTTAAATTACATCCTATTCTTAATACATAGGTTTTAATATGGAGGTGGCCCACCCTTCGCAGCTATAACAGCTTCAACTCTTCCGGGAAGGCTTTCCACAAGTTTTAAGAGTGTGTTTAAGGGAATTTTTGACCATTCTTCCAGAAGAACATTTATGAGGTCAGGCACTGATGTTGAACGAGAAGACCCGGTTCGCAGTCTCCGCTCAAATTCATCCCACACGTGTTCTACCAGGTTGAGGGGAGGGCTCTGTGCAGGCCAGTCAAGTTCCTCACTCATCCATGTATTTATAGACCTTCCTTTGTGCAATGGTACACAGTTATGTTGGAACAGGAAGGAGCCATCCCCAAACTGCACGAAATTGTCCAAATTGTCCAACACCATAATCCTCGCCCCATCAAACTTTACACTTGGCACAATGCAGTCAGGTATGTACCGTTCTCCTGGCAACCACCAAACCCAGGCTCATCCATCGGATTGCCAGACAGAGAAGCGTGATTCGTCACTCCAAAGGACACGTCTCCACTGCTCTAGAGTCCAGTGGCTGTGCTTTACACCACTGCATTCGACGCTTTGCATTGCACTTGGTAATGAAAGGCTTGGATGCAGCTGCTTGGCTATGGGAACCAATTCCATGAAGCGCTCTACACACTCTTCTTGAACTAATCTGAAGGCCACAATAAGTTTGTAGGTCTGTAGGAAATTTCACAAATGGACCTATTGCTCAGGTGGCATCCAACCATGGTACCATGCTTGAATTCACTGAGCTCCTGAGAGTGACCCATTCTTTCAAAGATGTTTATAGAAGCAGTCTCCATGGAAGTGATCGGAACACCTGATTTGGAGGGGTGTCCCAATACTTTTGGCAATACAGTGTGAGTGTTTGAAGCAAACTTCAGTATTGTGTCCAAATGTCACTATGACCCATCAAATTCCCAGTAACCATTACATTCCAGTGGGATGTATGAGCAATGATTTTGATGTAATCAAAATCATTCAGTTCTGTAGAGAAATTCAGAAATTCAGTTCTGTAGAGATTGTACTTTAGAATACAACACAACATGAAAAACAAAAAAGGAGGCATAGTATTTGTATAGCAATAGTATGCACCTGGCTAACGTACAGACACATTATCAAATGCAAAAAATGCCATCCTACATATCTGAACTGCCATTCAGATTACCCATCCATGGATCTTCCTGACACTTATCCAGTACAGGGCCATAGGGAGTCGGAAGCCTATCCCAGGCTATGCTGGGCACAAAGCAGGAAACCACCCTTACTGGGATGCCAGCCCATCACAGGGTGCACACCCACCCCAATTTGCCTAACTGCATGTTTTTGAACTATGGATGGAGAGCCCTGCATACTGAGGGGAGCAGGCAGATGCCACACACAGCAGTATGGAACAGGGACACCTGGCTGGGAAGCAGCAGTGACAACATTACCACCCATCCATCCATCCACAAAATTCCTAATCAGCTAATAATCTAACAGATATGAAGAGTATAATGTAAAAATGATTAATTACCTACATGCTGCTATACTATATATTATTTTTACTCCACACCAACTTGACTAGTAGAATATATAATGGAAAAACCAAGTGAGCATAGTGGGGCAGGCAGGTGGTGTAGTGGTTAGGGCCACAATCATGTAATCTAAGGATTGCCTGTTAGAGTCCTCGACCTGCAAGTACTTCTGAGGTTCCCTGGGCAAGGTACCGTCCCCAAGCACTGCTCCCCGGGCGCTCAAGTAGCTGCCTCCTGCTGTGTCATGATGTTACATGGGTTAAATGCAGAGGGCACATTTCGTGATGGCGCACTGTGTGCTGTGGTGCACCAACAATGACAATTAATCACCCTAAGAGGTGGGTGGGCAACAATTAACAGGAAACCGAGATTTTTTGGCGCCATCAACACAGGAAGAATTTGCTTCAGGTCTCTGCGTTCTCTCCATATGGATAAGGAATAAACACTTTTACCCTCACACATAATCCTCGTGTTAGACGACTTATGTCAGGGACCTTCAGACATGTCTGTAGTAGCAGACCTGGGAGTGTGACAGCCGAGAGGCAAGCTGCCTCACACTCATGTCAGCTGAGACGTACTGCTAATGGGTCCGTTCCCCGGCTGCGCCTATTTGCTGTTTCGATAGACAGTGGTTTCCAATGGGGAAACCCCACTGACATTAGGTTCTATGAACAATAGCTAAGGACATTTCCTCCTTTGATGAGAATGCCTTGGATTTGGCTGCTGTGATTCTGAAGCGTATATCGAGCGTTACGCACCACTGGTGCAATGCTCCCAGAACCTGAGTCATCCTGGCTGGGTGGGAGACATGCAGTATAAATGTAAGGCTATTGATCGGCGCAGGGATGCTGCAGCAGAACTCTAGGGGCATGTGTATCTAGCCAGCGTTAAAAGATCAGTGTTTAGAGCCATCAGAGTGTCACAGATCGGGAAGAGATCACAGGCCTACCCCTGGTAAACACAATTTTGAAGATGTGTTACACTGTGTGATGAGGTGTAATTAAAGAGGGTGAGGGAGTGGTTTAAATGACTGATATGCTAGAGGTGGCTTATCACACAACCAGCTGGTAGATAATTAGTTCATTAGCGTACATAATCCAGAAAGATGAACAACAGATTATTAAGTGGCATGTAGGAAGATACTGGCAATTAAACATATATACATCTATTTTTCAGAGTTTAATTTTTTTTTGCAACATCTTGGACTGATTATAAGCACCAATTTAACGCTTCATCTCCAGAGACCATGATCAATTTGTCCGCGTGCAGAAAAACGTAGTAACAGAGCGTCCGTGGCAAAATGTTTTGATTAAGAAAACAAAACCTATGTAGCCTACGTTAATAAAAATACCATGTCCATATTAAAACATGCATTTAAAAAATCCATCAGAATGCACCATGGTCTTGACCCCTGTTTATCTCAAAATTGTCTTAATGGAATATTAAACTGTAATCATATTTCAATCTAAAAGTCTGTACTTGCAACAAACGCATGTTTTCCTACCAGTTACTGATATCAAATTCGTTTATTTCAAAATAATCTGTGCGTGAGAAAAAGACGTGAAGAGACTCCACGGGCGCGGCGGTACAGCACACCGCTGGATGCGAGCAGCGGCAGCGTGAACCGTGTAAGTGCAAGAAAAGACATCTGCGTTTCTGCCCCCCTCCAGGTGACGTCCGACTATCTACTACAGAAGAACGGAAACGCTGTGGATGCCGCTCCACAATGAATCGGCCGCCTCATTCATGACACAAACATGCCACTCGCATACATGCATCCACTCATATGCATGCATTAAATACAGTGGGGCGCAAAAGCGCGGCTCATTTTAAAAAATAAATAATGTATACATCTTTCAGTTTGTCTATTATATTAACCTACGAGCGATGCCTTTTACAGGAACTACACACGCCCGATTCTATATCTCATTTAACATTATCAATATATTTTAGGAGACATGCATATGTATTTGACAATGGATAATAAACATAACATTTCCCTTGTAGCAAAGCCGCAGAGTACACAACAGATGCAATATAAGTGCCATCAAACAGAGCTTTATGGATTCAGTCTATAAATTTGTGTTGTCACAATGGCCGGCAAAAATAACAAAGGAATATCAACCGGAGTTCGTGCAGCTCACCTTTTATCAAGGCAAACGATCCATTCTGCGGATGCGGAGGGATGGGTGGACGTGTGCGCCGCTACCATCTTTGACGAGATCATGGACCCGGTGTAGCTGGAGGATTTACATCATCCGCACATGATAATGAGCGCCCCGGCTCCCCCGGCTGGCATGCTCCGCCTGCCTCTCCATTCACAGCCGGCTGGCTCGCTGCGCGCTAGGGTTCCTAGCAGAAATTCATCAGTGCTTAAAAACAGTACGGCGGGGGCTTACGATGCCCCTATTGTTACAGGCAAATTGGCAAAGAGGCGATAATATCTTCATTTAGCAAAAAAAAAAAAAAAAAAAGATACTGCTGCATTTTTAGACATATGGTAAAAATTTAAACACCTTCTGTGCGGAATAAGTTCAGCTCCCCACAGTGGATCCCAGTTTCATCCGACCGTCTTTCCATCCATCCTTGTCAAGCAGGGCTGGTCTGGGATTTTTTGGCCCTGGACTCTGGGGTCTCCCATGGCCCCACGACAGGGTGTAGCCAGACCTTTTATGGGTGTATTTGTTTGCCGAATATATGTGTGTGTGTGTGTGTGTGTGTGTCTGTCTGTCGGGGGGGGGGGTTCAGCTTGACCAGGTACATTTTGCCCACCCACATACATACCGAGAACTTGCCCGCTGGGCCAGATGGCCAGCCCAGCCACCTTCTCAAGTAATGTTTTTCTGCTGTGAGACTACTGCGTGCATATATATTGCCTATGTAATATAAAACTAATCATGAACACGTACGCAATAGGGTCCACCTATCCGCACGCATTCATCCAGATTAGGATTCACAGGATTATATCCAAGCATATTAGCTTGACCTTAGAATAAATACAAATAAACGCACAGTATTTCAGTACAAACGCGCCTAAACAGAGACGTATCTTCCCACGGGGAGCAGGCGGTGAAGCGCCTGTGGAGTCCAGGGATCCCCCATTAGCACGGAGAGCGCTAGACTAGCAGCGGCCGGGGGGCGGACTGCACGCCCGCGGCTGGCCACGCTGTGCTGGGAAACCTGCTGTATTTCCATAGCAAAACATACAGCTTACCACAATAAATTATACTGTACACTGCAGCCCAAGGCTTTACCCAAAATGTATTTATCATTGGCTTATTCCACAGATTTACTATTCTTAACGTATCCGCTGTTGTTTTTGAATTAAAAAAATATAAAGACTTGTTACAATATGTATAATTGAATTTTATAGATCCGCTTGGTAATTTCCATCAAGGTTACTCTCTTTACATTTAATTTGCGTTTTAGCACATTTTAGCACCGTTTAACCTTTCCAAAACAGATAAATAACATGTTAGAATTAATTCCGGGCCTCCGTTAGCCTGCATGTGACAAGCTGGTATTGAAAATGGATGGATGGATGGTTCTTTCGAACAGGTGGCAGTTTCCATGTATAACCAGTAGATGGCGGTATTAGTGTAGTTTCTACTGGATCGGATGGGTCGTGATCACAAAACCCTACTTTTGTGCAGCAGAATTATAAAATTCAATCTTTGAATTATCATCTGCTACTGTGTTTCTAACTTACTACTTTGCTGGATCAGAAATAACCTTAGTATAAAAATAAATAAACAAACAAATAAATAAAACTTGTTTTTCTCAGAAATACCTTCTACACTCACCTAAAGGATTATTAGGAACACCTGTTCAGTTTCTCATTAATGCTATTATCTAATAAACCAATCACATG
>JAODKN010000001.1:34386445-34396826 GCA_026774425.1 Petrocephalus zakoni
AGATATAAAAGCAGACGTACACAATCACATGATACTTAATATCCATTAGTAGACATTGAAATATATGACAAGTACAGGCAGATACGCAGCTTTTATTATATGTGCTATTGTAAAACATTTAAATAAATGCACACAAACTCATTATGGACCGAGAAGTCATTAGAAAGAATTAAAACTAACAAAAACGATTGTGTACGTTTTATTTTATTATAATGATTTTAGTGATATTATAAATCCCATGCGAAAGGAGTATCTCACAGCTTACTGTGTCGACAGTATTGCGTAAAAATTTTGTTCCTGCGTTCACAAATAAGACAGATATCACAACGCATTGCTATACAGATCTGCGGTACCGTAAAATATGCGCATACGCACGCAGATCGGGCGGGGACGGCCGAGCCGCAACTAGTGACGATGGCGGAGAGGTAAGAGATCAAAAGTGTGGTTGCGCTTCGCTAGAATCAATGCGGACAGTGCCAAAGGTGCAACAGGTGTTTTGCGTGTAAATTAAGGCATTAAAGGCTTTGCATTAAAGTAATTTATCTTTGTTTTACATTTCCCTTATCGGAAATGTTTAAAACATTGCTGTAATTTTTGTAAAATTTTATTTTGCATTACACATTTAATGTAAATTAGTTAAATAATAATGCAAATTTGCTGTATAATAATAGGGATTTGTTAAATAAATCTGTTAATTATGTTGTTAATTTGATTTATTCTTCACAATGTACCGATAACAATACCGTTAAAGTACCGGACTGATAGGCAGCACCGGAAAGAGTAGTAGTACCGTTAAAATCTTAACGATACCTATCCCTAGTTTTGAACCCTCTTCTTTGCATCCTGTACCTGTAAGTAGGTCATAAATATAGAAATAATGTTTAAACACCATTTTACAAATCACAATTATTTAAATCGCTCATACATCACTATTAACCTGATGTTATTACATAGGCTTTCTAACATATGAGAGCCAAAACAAATTTTATTATTAAATTTACTGGTCACCCAAGTCCTTTCCAAATATGTCTACTTATCTGACACCTTCTGTTATGGTGGTCATTGCAAGGTGCTGAAAGTCTTTGTGGATTTGTAATTATATAATCTTCTTATGTATATCTTAGCAAAGGTAGTCATATGACAGTGAGGAACTAGATTATTGGTTTATATAAACCAGTCTCCAGTGCTTGTTTTCCTGGCAGCATCACATTTCAAACCCTGAGTGTAATTTGTATGATTGGGGTTCTCATCCCTCTGACATCATTCTGACATAATCACTTGCTAGAGATTACTTGTAGATTAGGCTTGGGCGATATGTTGATATTATCGTGGCGATGTTGGCAGCCTTCACTAACGATATCAACTATTGCTTTGAAACGATAACCGTCTAACACATGCTACACCCACAGTGAAGAAAACAAAGATGGCTGACCTGCTCATTAAGAAAAATACTAGATGGTTTTCTTGCTTATTATCAGCCCTTGCTGCTTGTAGCTAAAGCCATGTTCATACATGAACTCTGGACATTTTCTGGAGAATTATTCAAGTCCAGACATTTTCCAGAGTTGCGTTTACAACATTTAGAAATATTCCGGTTGGTCCATGGGGTCGCGCTGGAGTAGAGCATGCAGCAAGCAGGACATGACACATAATAAATATATCTTTCTGCAATGACCAATGTTTTAGCTTTGATATTAATTCTAGATTTATTTAGACGTACTTGCAATATCAGCAAAATAACGAAGAGCCATATATTACGAAAGCGTATTGCATTTGTCTGGGGGGGGAAAATTGGTTTTCTTTTTCCAAATTAATGACAATCATCTTGTTTGATAAACTAATAATTCCATCTGCAGTACTTAGAAACATTAATGTTTTCCAGTGTCTCAAATCAAGATAAAAAATAAAAGTGGATTAAACTACGCAGAGAAATAGAAAGGTTTCTTGTTACTCCAAAAAAACAATAACAATATTATTTAGAAAAACAGGACGATTTTGTTATTAATTCGTAAAAACAAAACCGATTTTTTTTACTCCAGATGACTGCAATATGCTTCCGTAATATACCGGCACAAAGCAGCTACAGATTCTTCCATTTTTGCACCAGTGCCATGATAGAAACGTCATTAACACGCCCACTTGCTCGCGCTGAATTCTCCTACGCCACATCATTCAGAAATTATCCAGACTTTGTATTATGGATCTAGCAGGGTAAAGACTGTAAAATGTCCAGTACAACTATTTCGGACATTACCTGCTCCATTCACACCTGAGGATTAATTGGAAGTTATCCGGACTTTGTATTACGGATCTAGCAGGGTAAAGTCTGTTTTGGACATTTCTGTTCACATATACAGCCCCTCTAGGTAATGTCTAAAAAAGTACCAGGTGGCAGTGCATGTCTGAAAGGGGCTTAAGAGTGACACCAGCGAAAATGCCCCTTTGTGGCCAAATCCTACAATTTTTTGTTAATGACTGATGCTTTTTAAAAATAATGTAGTGCCATGGGTGATTATCATATCCCAGCATGCTCGCAGGCAACGTGCAGATAGCCCTTTATTCTGTTGTTCTTGTAGTAAATAGTTGTATTTCCAGAATGTGGCGCGTATGATACCAGTGTCATATGAATCGTGATTGATCCTCCTGTGTCCGTAGCTTTGTATAAATCCCCCACCATGTCTGTACCTGACTTCCTTGCGTTTCCAACGTTGTAATTGGTTCAGGACGTGTTCAGTTCCTGAACAGAGGCTGTTAAGAACTCAATAAACGAGCTTAATTTCTAAACATTCACTACTTTCGTCGGTCTGTTCAGTGCTGCAGTTGTGTGAACGATAATATTGTATATCGTGATATTATTAAAATACATCGTATTGCGTTTGAAAACTGAATATCGCCCAACCCTACTGATGATTGATAAATAAAGTTACAGAAGCTAGTGTGCTGAATATTGTATTTTTCTTTTTCCAGGCATACATTTTCTACACACAAAGTGCACAAAAGCAAAGACTAGAATCTTGTTATATACATATTTGCCTCACTATATAAAAATGTATGTTATGTAAAATGGTATTTATTGAAACGTGACCCAGCTGTAAGCAAGACAGTAAATGCAAAGCTATAAAAATCTGTAGATGACAGGTGTCAGATAATCCAGATGAAAAGCTTGACAGTATAGATGTGCAAGAAAGCAGTGGTCCATTTCAGCCTCATTCTTGTTATAATCGTTGTTAGTCCATAATTCTATTGAAATAGTAGTAGAATATCACAATTTTATCTAAACATTATGGTTTAGATAAACCTACAAAGGGTCTCACTGAATGAATTCTGATTAATTTCAAGAGGTTCATGTACATTTATTGCACATCAGTTAGTAATGAATATTCTATGAAAAACTTTCTGACAACTTAATTGAGACTACAGCTGAAACAATGACTCAAATAATTTAAAACATAAAAGTCCTTGAGTCAAATACTTGGCCTCAATTATACACTTTACTATCAAGTTATCACCCTCAATTTGAAAGGTGGCTAATTTTATCACAGGAAACAATTTTCTCTATTTAAAAAGCCTGAATAAAAGTAATTAAGTTCACTCTTTTTTCAGTAAGCCACAGTCTGAGGATGTCTCAACTGTAGTCAACAGAGCAGGAAAATATTTTTACTGCCAGCAATTTCAGCATGCTCGTCATGTGCCACCTCTGCATTTATAATTTACACTTTTCAGTAAATGTTTACCTTAGCAATATATACAGATGCAATATGACAGTTAATACAGTAAATGTAAGTGGACTGCCCGTTAAGAAATACTTTGTTTTCATCAAATTAGCAAATTTGTGCAATAAAATTTTGGTTTCCATACCATGAAAACCATGTCCTAGTTGGCATAAGTTCTCTCAAGTTCTCTTACACTTGAACAAAATACTTATTTTATCGGATTACTCTATTAATCGTAAAAATAAATCAGTGTATAAATTGTGTACAGAATACACAATTATAAAAATAACAGTTGCAGCCATAAATAAGACCAAAAAAAAGGAAGAAAAAAAATCAGCTACCGAAGTATGGAATAGGCCAGAATAGAAAGAACAAAACTTCTTTTATTGGCAATTATTTTCAAGTAAGCTTTTATGAACCTGGCACTTGAGCCAAAACTAAACTTTAAGTTAATAGCAATGAAATTAGATGTCACTCGAAATTAAACTAGGATTTACAATAACAGAACAAACATATACGTTTTGACATCAAAAACCATGTTTCACACTTATGCTACTGTATCAAAACTGGGCCATAACGAGATTATTGAGTAATCATTGAATAACTGAATAATTATTGTTCAATTTTAAATGATTGAGACTGTACTCCGACCAGTCCCAAATGCTAACACTTTATCATCACAACGCCTAATATTGTTGTAAATTTACCAAATTAGCTAAATAAAGGTTAGACATGTTACCAGTGCATAAAACTGTAAATAAATACATCTTCCATTCATTGAGATTTTTGAGATGAAATGTGATTCCTTTGTCGTGGTAAGAAAAGGGGAATAAGCGATGGATTATTATAAAATGAAAAAAGCATGTTAATTACTATTAACAAGCTTAAAGTCACTCATGTAACCCGTGCAGTGTCACTGCAGTCTGCGAATAATGGTGACAAATGTATTATATGATCAAATGATATTCGGAGCAAATAACTAACCACTTTACCACACATCATTTTGATAAATCAGTATTAAATCATTTTGATAAATCAGTATTAAATATTCTGTAATTCGGGATACCCAGTACACGTCCTGTCACAACATCTTCCACATCTCCCATTCAGTGATCCTAGTGCCTCATCAAAACAATACTCACCTTTCTTGTCCATCAACCACATGAACAGCAGCCAGGGAATGTAGCCTATCGGGCCCCACAGAACCAGCACAGCGATGTCTATGTCCGAGAATCCGAAAGCATGTTTAGCAGAGTTCTGTATCGGACCCCAGGTATTCCACACCATTCCTTGCATAAATGCCAAAAGAGAAAAGATAATGAGAATCAGCCATCTTCTTCCGTAGACCCGGCTGTACGTTGTTTGTATGCTTGTCTCCGGCACGCTTGGGACGAGCAGCGGCTCTCGTTCGCTTTCCGTGCTTGAAACGGTACCCATTTACCTTTCTGGGTTTACGCCTAACTCCTACCTAATAGTGACAACCACCATATAACCGTGAATTGGAACGCTTTGCTAACAGCTACCCATGGAAACAAACACAACCCCAGCCAGTTTTACAAACAAAACTTTACTGCGCATGACCGCCAGCGAACGCATGACCAGTGAAACTGGGAACTGGAGGGCGCCATCTTAGTTTGCGGTTATATGGAGAGTCGGCGGCTGGAAAATGACGCTGGAGCCAATATGTCTGCCGCTTCCCGACCTAGTTTCATTGGGGAAGAAAAGCGTTCCACGTGAGTTTTGTTTATAAGGAAGCGACATTTTCAAAATGTCTTGAATGATTTATCGTCACCAGGCTAAATTTCAAAGAACTAGCACCAGACTTTCTATTTCGTTTCGTGTTTTAGTGTCGGTGTCAGTCTAAACTGCAGTAACTCGGAATAATAACGCACCCATGCATTTATGACGATAATTTGTCGGAATATGTTGCAGCTGAAAACACCTGCAAGATGATCTCCATTATGCTATTTTGCCAGAGTTAACATGTTTGAGAATCATTTTTCAGAAACACTGGAAGTCGACATAAGCATATTCACTGAAAAACTATTATCTCAGTACTGCAACACAAATTAGAGATACCTGCAGTCACAGTTCTTGTCAGCATAATTTCGTTTTTTTGACCGTTTTTGAAGGGGTTAGGCATGTGATGCTTTTTCACAGGAGTAAGTCATTTCTGTGATTTTTATTCTAGTCGACTAGGGCAGTAAATTTCAGCTGATTTAGCAGAACACTGCTGCAGAATTTGCTTCCTATACAGTATATATGGGTTCTAGACTG
The DNA here is from genome assembly GCA_026774425.1 of Petrocephalus zakoni. Lineage (NCBI taxonomy): Eukaryota > Metazoa > Chordata > Actinopteri > Osteoglossiformes > Mormyridae > Petrocephalus > Petrocephalus zakoni. The sequence continues at coordinate 34,392,436 of JAODKN010000001.1, forward strand.
AACATGGGTGTATTTTTTATTGAACAGTTTCTAAACTGCATATGTCTGCCTTTTTTAAAACTATAGTTGTATTCATGAACAAAGCATACCGGATCAATAAATTTTGGTTTCTGTCAATGTGTAACCGTGTTACTAATTGGACAGTATAAAACTCAAACATTGTTGCTAATATTCTACACTATCACAAATGTAACTGACTTCTAATTGGCTTTGACATTTAATGGCACAATTAAGTCGTATATATTCATATGAAAAAAAATCAGACATTTTCTACAAGCAATATATTTTTAGTAAGCTGTGATGTTAACTGTAATGCTTTAAAATTGAGGAAACTGATTTATACAGCTGTGTCAAACATTGGCTCATGACTTTGCTTGGATGTGGATTGCTGCCATAATAGGTCTTTCTATTTAATTCTACAAGTTTCCCTAAAGGTATCTGCGTAACCATTTTTTGAATTTAATTGAATTTGGCATATGAAATACACTTACCTTCCGGAGCTCAGAAATTATTTTTTTTGTTCTTAAGGTGAATTAGAGGTAGATTCTTAAGGTGAATTAGAGTTTCCAGATTATCCATAGGCGTGAATGATGACGGTGCCTTACTATAAGATTGTCCACCCCTGTTCTAAACCATCAGTAGCAAAAAGAAATAAAAATAGACAATTTAGAATGTTATCATGGTATACCTATTGTGTTCCCAATATTACCTATTGTAATTACAAATTTTTCTGCCCTGGTTGCCCTCTTGTGCTCCACCTATGTTGTACCCATTATTTCTGAAAATGAAGGCCCAGCTGGCTGTTGAGTCAAGCATTAGTTGTTTGGTAGTGGCCAGTGTTCTCCTTGGTGGTGTAGGTGATGTACTGTCAGAGTTCTGTGTTCGTTCAATTAATTGTATTCATCTACCTTGCAGGATTGAGGAGATAAGAAGATAATACAATATTACAATAGTGATTTTTTCCGAAGAAGAGAGAAGTGTATTTTTAAATGACAATACAATTTTAGTAGCGAGTTATTTCAACATTACATGTTTCATAATTTAATCTTAAAAATAGAGGATTTAAGTATAATTACCTGTTTATTACGTTATACCGCTATTGAAAAATTCTTGAAAATCAATAAAAAGATATATAAAAAAAATAGAGTATTTAATATCGCCTCTATCTTTATGGACTAGCCACCTCTGGCATACTACTTGCATATAAAGCATTGACATTGTTACGCGTTAATGCAGGGGTCTCAAACTCCAGTCCTGGAGGGCTGGAGTCCTGCACATTTTTGGGTTTACCCTCATTTAACACGCCTGATTCAACTCACTGTGCTAATTACCACACAGCACTTGAGCACAATCATTTGTGATGGAACAGGGAAAGATTTAAGCTACACAGGACTCTGGCCCTCCAGGCCTGGAGTTCGAGACCCCTGTGTTAATATGACCATTTTTAGCGTGTTAACGCAAAAAAAGCGAACACGTTTTGACCCCTCTGAACTACCATATTCTAAAGACGACCACGTTACTTGATCAAAGTGGATTCTGATTATGTTCACGTAGTAGTAGTTTCAGAGTTTCGCCACAAGACGGCACCATTACGCCATCCATTTCTATCGAGGTCAGCATTTTTGTTGCGGATAGTGTTGCTGTTGGTTGTGGACGGTACCGTGAAATTTACCCTATTATTACCCTATTATTGTCCAGACTTACCCTATTATTTCTGGCTTTTCAAAAAATCCACAACTATAATTAATACCTGTATACGTAGCCCTATATGTTATATGTCCTTTGACAAAATGTAACTGAGGTTAATTCCCCCACGATAATTTAAGGACTCAGGGCCCTAAATTTTACACACCACTTGCATATGGTGTATATAGATAACACTGAAACTTCTTTTAATTAACTGGATCGTCCTGGTGAGTTGAAAACTAGCATTTCCATCTAACTAATGGGCTGGCTGTGTATGACATAATGATGCAATAGTAACTGTAGATTTATGTGATTTACGACTGTAATTTTACAATTCATATGAAACTTTAATCTTAGAGATCATGGAAAATATGTTTTAGTAAATGTATTGCCCCAATGTATATGGGCTGCTTTTTTGTACTGTAGGATGGAGCCGATTCCAGGAGTTTCCTGGATTCAAAAACTACAAGGTCTTGTAAAACAAATAATATAGTAATAATAGGGTGAATCATTACAGTTTCCAATAAATCAAATTTATTAACTTAATAACTTCCAGTAAACACACCATTTAAAATTACATACATATGCATATATACATACTAAGTTTGTATGTAAGTACTGGTAGTATCATATACATGCATAATTATTTAAATAGAAAAAAATATTAGTTTAAAAGGGATGTTTCAGAATTTTTCAAGTTCTTTATTTAATCTGCATCAAATTGTCACAGTCAATAATGTTGACACTTATCTCTGATGAAGACACTTGCCAACTCTGAATGCTTACAATATCAGAGTAATGTACGAATTGTATTGCAATAACGTTATTGGTTTTACCCGAGAGCTCTTTAGGCAAGAGCGTCTTTTTGAAACAAGTTCACCAGCTTGTTCACCAGCTTCAGAAAATACTTGCTCACTAGCTAGTAAGTACATTCAAAGATCATTTATAGCTACCTGTTTAGCAGAACATGCTGCTACAGCAGGCCTTAGATAATTTCAATTAATTATTGTAGTGATTGTTTGTCGTCAATGGGGGGGGGGGGATTCACACAAATGCATGGTTTGAGTGCATTTAGCCTAGGCAAAGGAACGCTTCATTCCCCCCAAGGAATTTTTTTATAGTTTGAAAGTTGAAAAAATGTGTTTGCAACCAACCTTGTGATATCTGTGCATTGATAGCTGGTTGTCATCTGTGTTTCGCTTTAAGTACCTAGAGAACATTCACATATGCCAAGCAAACCTGGGGAAGTGGTACTTCCAGCTTCTAATTTCCAGATGAATAGTTTCATTCAGGACATAGCACATTTACTGTCGTATAATAATTTGCTGTGGTAGTTAAGCTGCTTTTAAGCAAGTGTGATGGGGAAAGAGCCTGGCAATAACAGCGGGTGTAGCCAAGTCTGATGGAGACTGCTAAGATTGCTCTAGTAATAGAGTGATGCATTCTGTTGCTCTTACTGGTGGGCATTGTGTATCAGATGATGTAAAGTTATCTGAAATTGTTCACCTTGAAAAACTGAAAAGTGGCCCTTCAGTTGCTTGCACACCGTAAACACAACATCCCTGAAAACGGACATGACAGTGCATCATGACACGCGATGGCTGTCTGCCAGCTGAGGCCAGATATATTTCCCTTAGTTACATTGTATGTGACAATAATAGGCTCAAAGATCTCTGTGGCTCCATGACCCAAAGTCAGTGTCTGACCGAGCAGACTCTGCACCACATGAAAACCAAAATTTACCTTTCTGAGCATTTATGAGCATTCTGAGCACACTTTATAATATTGCACTGATTAGTTTCCTGCTACTAAAAAAATACAGCAACTTTTCAATAATGGATTATAATAATTAAAATGCTATATTTTACCAACTTGACTGTGAAAAAAATTCCTCGATTGGTCATGGTAGGTTTGCTTTTAGAAACTTAATGAATATAACTGCTAGAGGGCTCGCATCCTTCTTCATCCACATCTCTTCTGCTCATTCATGCATATAAATCGATGTAAACTTGTACCTCGTTAAACTTACAGTATGTTCAATGTAAAAAAAGAAAATCAAGAGATTTTCCCCTTGAACCTCTAACTTCTATATGAAAAACAGACTCCCTAAGACATGTCCTTTAAATCAGATAAGGATTTTTTCCCCCTTTGTTACTGGAACAATACAATAGTTTCAAGACACAACTGCTTTTATACCCTTGTGTAACAGGTGCATGTAGCCCTTTATTTCAAAATGCCTCAAAAGACAACTTTTTAAATGTAAGATCTTTATGCATCTCATGCATAGTAGGGAAGGCTGCATGTCTACCAGAAACTATTTCATGCACGTGCACAGATCCTGGCATGATAACTATGAAAGGCCTTTTAGGCTATACCTATTGCAGATGTCATTACCATGTGGCTCTAAGTTTTATTGGGAGGAATAGCCTATGGCTCAATTAAATGGGAAACATTTAAGCTCTGCTATAAGAGCCACTGCCTTTTTCATAGCTTCACACTTGTGAATTCAGTGTCCCGTGTTAAACGAGAGAGTAAGCAGTTTAAAATCACCCACTGCAAAGATCGGGCACATTTAGTATATACAGTCATCCCTCGTTTATCGTTTTTATATCCGTTCCAGACTCTACCGGATTCTTTATTTATAAATCGAATATTTTCATAGTTAGAGCATATAAAACCTGTTTACGACCTTCTAAATATGTTTT
>JAODKN010000001.1:34406410-34421251 GCA_026774425.1 Petrocephalus zakoni
GAACAAGCCAAATATGTGTTAAACATCTATGGGGGCTGAGCCCCCCTTAAATGAAAATCCTAGAAACGCCCCTGACTGTAGCACATTCTCAGTGCAATAGTTGGGATAGGACTGTTTAGATGCATTCCTCTAGTTCTGCCCCCCGTTCATGCAGTTCCCAGTCAGTGCTTTGGAAGCAGCCCTGCAGTATTGTGGTAGCTTTCTCTGTTCATATTGAAAGGTCCTTACTGCTTGTTTTGCAGATTAGTGTTTTGCAAACCGGGATCAGAACAGACGTCCAACATGTGGAAAAGGCAGTGGCTTATATGTCTCTGAAATATTAGTGTAGATTTGATACAAAATGTTTTTCTTCTTCATGGGAAAATTTATTTGTGTAAAACTTAGAGGCAGAATATTGTCTTAAGATTTGTGGCAGGAGACAGGCCGTACAATAACCACACCGTCTGGATGTTCAGTCAGTGTTTGTTAATGGCATTGTGTAGCGTGTACATCTTAGTATTAGCTAGTGTGAGCACATACACTGCAATGACAGAAATAACTAACTTGATTTAAGATTTTATACTAGCAATACAGTTGTGATGAACTGAACTGTCTAATCACATGCTCATGCATACTGGGCCTATATGGGTAGGAGCCGAGCCTGAAATAAAGAATTAATAAAACAGAATTATTCACAGTAGCACTGTGAGTGAAATTACACGCCATTGCAGAAAATTCTCCTTGGAGTAATTGTGAAGATGACAACCAAATATAGAGTTGGATTTGGATTTAGGAGAAATGCATAATTTACTAAGGTAATATCATGACTATTTCAGGAACAAAATAATGGCTCCCAGAGTAGCAACAAAACACATGAATATAATTTATTTGATGGCACCCCTAGTGGCTAATGTGTAATTGCAGGATGAGAGAGGGGCAGTGGCCCAAAGTGTTTTGGTTAATGTGAGAGCTTTTATACCCTGAAATGCATGCTGTCGTTCACCACTGTACTCTTATCGATTTGTGTCACATCTTATGACTGTACAACTGCTCAGGCAACAGCATCTCTTTAAATGCCAGTATAGTGTTGATTTTAATTAGCAATTTTTGTTTCATTAAACTACTACTAATGATGTACAATTAACTGCATGTAAGCTTGTTATAATGTTTATTACAAATTGCTTGTGTTGATGAGCAAATTTGTGAAATGCACCTGCTACTGAGGGACCAGCACTGTTGTGGTGTGTAATTGAGTGATTATTGATGTGATAAAGAGAGTTTACCCACACCCTGGCTGTGGCTCTGTAGTGTACTGCAGGACTGACAGGACCACTGTAGTCCTCCATAAGGCCAGGTAGTTGTGCTTACTCTTCTAATTCCCAGCCATTTGAGCCATGTGGCATTCCAGGTGAGTTGGGTTGGACAATGTGCTTAATTGGAAACAGAGTTTGCGGGCTGGAAGCTTTCTAATCAGCCAGTGGTTCTGTTGCGATCAACTTATTGATGTTCCAGCATCCTTTGGGTTGGGGAGCAACAGGCCGTTAGGAGAGGTCCAGGTATGTACAGTACTGTTTTGGTACCTCTCATTAGCCACTCCCTAAAGACTATTATCTCAGAATTGTGCATGGACTGTTTTTTTGTCCATTTGCAATGCAGTGAGAGTACACAATGGCGCTTGTTTGGAGCTGGGATTGTTCTTTTTCAAATAATACTAAAATCCAAATCAAAAATCATACAAAGCATCCAAAATACCTTAAAAACAGAAATAGGATTTCAGTTTTACCTGCTCTGGTATAATTCTGTGCCAGCAAGATAGCTCACGAGTGGGTGTCTATAGCCCCATGTGTATGACTTAATATATCTGATCATAAACGAGAATTTCAGAGCTCATTGTAAATCCCACACCAAAGGACATCATTCCCAGTGACTGGCAGAGTACACACTTAAGTTTCATCCACATTGTTTCCACCACAAATAGGCTTTTAAAGCTGCAAAGTAGTTTTTTTTACTAGTAATTAATTTTTAAATCTAAAATAATGTAACAACTACATAGTCAGGAAACATGAGAATTGTTTTCTTGCTATTTTTGTAGTTCATCTTGGAGTTGAATTTTAATTATGCCGTAATACAGCAAACCATATCTTGAGTTGCAATTGCAGGCATAAGATGATAATTTGATTAGGCTGCACCCTTTCAAATGCATTGCACTGAGGTCCCTCAGCTTCAATACTGCACAAAAAGATGGTCTTAGCCTATATTTTCCCTGTTTAAACATATTGGGGCGATTTCCATGACAAGGATTAAGCCTAGTCCTGGACTAAACTGGGATTTTGTATGGGGATTCTCCATGTTTAGTCCAGGACTAAGCTTAATTCTTCTCCGGGAAACCAGTCCATGAAGTTGATCTCTAAGCTTGTTCTGTGCTTCTCTGAAAAAATACATGTCCAAGAGCAGCAGCTTCAGTCCCTTAGCAGGATGCATTGATTTTCACTGATACTCAGTGCAAAATTGCTTTGTTGAGGTCATAGTTGAATTAGTCTGTTGTCTACCTCACCAGTGAAATGAACATACCTCCTTGACATTTGGAATTCCAGGAACCCATTATAATTAATTCTTTAAAATCCACAGTGGATCCTGAGCCTTTTTCTATTGTGACACCTGATGTAACGGATAGCTATATATTTACAATTTTCCCTTAGAATGCAGTAATTTCCTCCCTCCCATGTATAAGGGTGCTGCACTTTCTACCCACTCTCCCATAAAGAGCAAATCAGGATTCCGTGGAAAAGTAATATATAGTATAATGAATATTTCATAGTGTTATCTCATTATGCTGTGAAACGTCAGTAAGGAGAAGCATGTGCTCTCGTTACATTGTGGGTGGGCAGGGGAAGTGTGCGTGGATTAGTGTGTGTTTGGGGGATAATCTTATGGCACCTTGTACACATTTGTCTGTATAACTGTAAGCTGCGTCATTATGTGTTCATTTAACTACCGTTTACATGGGTGGTGGTTTACAAGTGCCAGTAGGGTTGAAATATGCAGACCCAAATTAGCAGTGTTATGCAAATAAACATGTCCCAGATCATTCCACAACATATAAACATCATGGAACACAATGGTCTTTGTTTATAGATCTCTGTGTGTATTTCTAATAACTCCTTGCCTGGTGCATGTTAATTTATTTGTATTCTGTTTTGAATTTAAAGATCTGAAATCCTGTGTCTCTCAGCTATTTTGACCGTATTGACCAATATTTAGAGATTATATGCTTGACTGCCACCATCTGATGATAATGCAATAATAATGGCTTTATTAAAGTCACATGAGGAAAAATCATGAAATACACTCTGAATGAATGGCTATGTAAACCCATAATTAGTGGCAATCCCTCAAGTAAGAGTCTGCTACAAGATGTTTTCTATTAGTTTTCCTCCCCTCTGATGAAACTTTCATACATTTGTCCAGGATGCAGGTGCAGGCATGGTACCTGTGTGTATTTGTACAGGCAATGCGCCTTCATTTAGTAAGCAGCTGTGTATGGGCAGGGTAATGATGAAGCTGCAGAAGTGAGGGAGTGATTGCCTTATTTGCATATTTCAAGTCCCATTACATTTTGTTTATTTAAAAACAACCTACTACAGTCTTGCAACAATTAAGCGTTAACATACAGCTTTGGAAAAAATTAAGAGACCACTCTATATTTTTTTTAAAATCTGCATTGTTAAATCCTGGTTCTGCTGGCAGAAGGCTACACTGCGTGGCAGGCTGATTCTAGGCTCACCGAGATCAGTACACAAGAACAAGGTGAAGCAGGAGAGACCGGCAATGACCAGAAAGCTGCCAGGTAGAGGGGGGAAGAGACTTTATAATGCAAGAGATGACTGTGAACTTGTCCAGCAGTGCCTCATGAATCAGAGGATGACATCAAGGGACCTTCAAAAGGAATGGGAAACATTAAGTGGTGTGACATGCACAGCTAGGACAGTTAGTATCAGGCTCCTAGAAGCAGGACTGAAGTTCCATAAAGCAAGGAAGAAGCCCTTCATTAAAGAGTAACAAAGAAGAACCAGGCTGCAGTCTGCAAAAAAAAAACATATTTTACACAGATGTGTAACCATAAATTGAGAAATGAGTGAAACAGAAAATTTTGCTGTGGTCATAATTTTTTTCATAATTTTTTTCTGAAGCTGTAGTAGTGCGTAACAGTAGCACTCATAGAGACAATGGTTCTGCCGATTGTTATTCAAACAAATAGCATACCGTGTCTGATAAAATGGACTTTTTAATAATTTAAAAAAAGGACTGTTTCGTTTAGCAAACCCTTGCTTTAGTTACCTGCGTAATGCTTTCAGGATAATACCATTTTTACTTGAAGCTCTATTTACTTATTTCAATGTTACTGTTTAGTGAATGCTTTTATTGAAAGAAACAAGCTTGGTCTCACTGTCCTGCAGTTCCAGTTTTATATTTCGTTTGACAATAACAGAAACCAGTTAACCTAACCTTTTTTCATCTGCCTATCCTGGTCTGGGTGCCTGGAACCAGTTAATTGAGAACATTTTTTATCATATTACTCTTGTTGAATAGTTTCGTGTCATAATAAATGCCCAGCTTGCCAATGAAAGCAGGATTACAGACTTTTTCTAACATACATGTATTCATCTCACGACCCTCGCATATGCTTCCCAGATCTGCAGCTCCACATTATGTATTTGGTGTCGTTCAGCGGTGCATTAGAACAGTATCAATATCAATTGCATGTGGAACTTCACCATAACATTGCACAAACTTTTGCTAATCTTATTTAAAATGAATTAATATTAATTGTTTACTGCTGCATATTTTAAAGAATTTGTTACCTGTGTTAATTTCCTCGTTAGCTTTGTATAAAAGTGCTTCCCTGTCCTGTGTTTCCGCAGTCCTGGCATTGACTTTGTGCCATTGTTCTGCCTTCCTCTCTTTCTCCCGTTTTTGATCCCCTGAGATCTTGTTTGTTTCTACTTGTGGTTCTTTATGAGTTTAATAAATGCTCTTTTGTTTTGTAATTATGCCTGCTTCCAAGTCCCTGCCTCGCGACATTGGTGTCTGTGCACTTTCTGTACTTTTCTGCCCTATGCAACAGAATTTCCTCCTGGAATCAATATTACGTGCATTTTTAAGTACATTTTATCTTTTGTCTTGTTGTGTTACGCTGGCAGTCACAAGCATGTCCCCTTAGTCATGCACTTTATTCAGTTTGATGCCAGTGCATCCTTGATGATGTGGTGAATAATTCACATCAGCTGCGACGGCTTGTATGCTGTAGAACTGGGGCACAGACACTCAACAGAATTGCTCTGTCTCCGAAGGCTTTTCATGAAAGGTCATCATACAGTGAAAAAACAGTTAGCTGCTACTTACGTAACAAATGACGTGTGGTGGTGGGGTTTCATGAAGTTTTGACCAAGAATTTGTATGTAATGTTTTTTCTTTGTTATAGAGTAAGTTATTTGAAAATATATTGAAGAACCTGCTTCTGAAATGTCATGTCTGCTTTTTGCGAGTCTTTTTGTATTGAATTTTTAAATAATTTTTCTGTGTTTTGGGAACTTAATTCAACTTTCTATCTTAAGACAGAAATGTATAGGTAACTGCTTTCTGCTTTATTATATATGGGTCACAATGGCAACAGATACTATTAACTCATACTCTTGTAATTGGGAAACCTTTCTCAGTAATTACTGGCGACCTTTTTGTGACTATTACCTGTATTATGTTGTATATTCTACAGGGAATGTGTTGACTGAGGATACCAGATGCACTCTCAGCGAATGGTACAGGAAGTCAGCAAATGAGAGATAATGGGACACTTAAAAGGGTGGTCCTAACTGTGCTTCTTCATTTTCGGCAGGGCATCTTTTGTCACCTGCTCAGCCGTTCTGTGTAGCACAGTACAAAAATGTGAGCTCATGTACCCCACACCCATAGGTACCGGGTGATTGTTATTTTCACCGACGGGACTGGTAATGACTTTCCCATCATGCATTGCAGGTCCAAACAGGTGTGCCAGTGGGGAGATGGGTTGATGTACTACCTTAAAGCACCTGCAGCAGCTGGAATACTGATGACATACTTTTCTGATGGAAGGACGTGCAGGGACCGGCACTGACATTAACCTGACATTAAACTATAATTAGCAGTGATTAATGCTCATAAACATATATATTGTATTTATAATAGTAATAAAAATAGATTATTCTTGCCTCCTTTACTTTTGGTTGAGGCCTAACAGAAAGAATGAGTAGATTTTATTTAAAAACACAATAGAGAACTTAAGTAATTGTTCATTAATTAAATTTTTAATTCAAATGAATAGAGATCTACTTATCTATTCACCTTTTAACTACTTATGCAATACAGGGTCACATGGTAGCCTGGTTATCCAGAGCACAAGGTAGGGGACACCCTCAATGGGTTGCCATTTATTGATACACATGTAAATGCTATTAGAACAATAATTAAGATTATTAGTCCTAAAACGTGTTATGAACTAATTTAGTGAGGTGTAAAAACCATTTGCATATTGGTTTACCTCTGAGAATTGATGGCAAAAGTATGAGAAAATCTGTTTCACTGTTGCAGGATGCTGTCACAAATACATGGGCTATTTAGAGAGACCTAATAGACTAAATAGAATTTATTGTTATTGTTTGTGTAGCAAGTACAATGAAATTCATTCTTCACATATCACTTATCTTAGTCTCCAGTGAGACAAGAGAGTTAAGCTTGGTATCATAGTGTATGGTCAGGCATTTATCTGGCATACATAGAGCAGGGGTTAGAAATGGGGTGGGATTCATTATTAATAGACCTGGAGAGGTGAGGTATCAATATTAGTCACTGCACTACTGTTATGCCCATTCAGTCAATTGTGTATAAATAGTCACAGTGGATAAATGAAAATGTAACATATTTAACTTCTCATAAATAATACTGGCTTATAGTAAATGAATCCTGTACTAGCTCCAATGATGTCGCACCTGTATTTTTATTAATATGTGACTTTACATGCGCATATATGATGTGAAATAGGCTAGCAACAAAACCCATACAGTTTTTGCGCTGGCCACGCTGAAGAGGTTAAGTGGGTTCACATTGTAACCTGTGAGTTGGGTCTCTCGGGCGCGCAATACATGGTTTCTTATGTTCCAGCCGACTGAACCATGTATTAATTGTCCAAGATATTTAATTATCTGTATATGCTAAATACATGCTCAGCATATCACCAGGTAATGAAGGGGTCCAAAATGTCTTTTGGCACCAATGATAAACATATTCATTAACCATTCTGGCACTGTCCCTAAAATGCTATAAAGTTATACATTTTAAATGCAAAATTTTCCTTATTAAAAACAAAAACAAATGGGAGTGACTAATTCAGTGGTATTATACTATAGAAGAGAATTGTGCCATATAAAATACAGTAGTGGCCACCTGACAGACCTGAAAATGTTGACTTTCTTGCCTCCAAAACATGATTTAATTTCATAATGTTCATGAAATATGCAGATGGGGTTGTGCACAACAAATATCAGATTAAGTGAGATGTACTGTTTTTATCCAATTTTAACTTTAATATTTGGTATGCAGCAATTACAGCAGCACATCTCTCTGGCATAGTGTCAATATATCTCCTGAGAGCTTCAACACTAATGGTATCCCATGCCTTCTGTAACTCAAGCAAAAGACTTTCTTTTAAATGTACAATAGATCTGTCCAGTTTATTTTCCAACTCGTCACAAATGTGCTTGATGGGGTTGAGGTCCGGACTTAGCACAGTGATTCTCCTTATGAAGGCTCTATTCTGTCGTTTATAGAGCATAATGATCACTTTGTAGATATTTGTTTTATGGGTATTTTAATGGCCAATTCAACAAAAACAACTGAAACCTTTTAAATATACCAAGTGTTCTGTTCTAATAATTTTGGCCACCACTGTACTCCATATTGTTGTTAAATATAGACGACTATTTATAAGAAACACACAATGTTATTATGCTGTGTTTTTCACAAACCTTGTAATAATGCACATATCCTGAGAAACAAGGATCCAATTTACTGAAATTTCATCGCTTATGCTATTTTGCAGTTATATGGTTATGGCAATTTTGGGTATGGATTTCACTTTTAATTGTATCCTTTATGCAGCGGGAAAGTAATTCTATATCTTGGGGAATTCTTGATGCCCATTAGGACTTTGAAATTATTATGTTAATTGGTCTCTTCTGTTGCTGACAAATTTAAAGAAATGACTACTTTATCAGTGTCATCTCAGTAGACTGATGAGGCCAAGCCCAGTAAATGCTGGGTAATTGGGAATACCTGTTCAAAACAGAGCCTTCACAAATTTCATGATTATCCAAAAGATTGATTTGCTGATGGTTAAGTGGTTCAATTAATGAGCTGGTCCAATTTCAATGACTGTTTTTGTATAATCTGAAATGGGAATAAACCAATTTAAATGACACAAACATCTACAGATTGAGTGATAATTTAGAGTTTGTTGGTTAACATGATTTGGATAATTTATGCATGCATAATTATATAACCCAAAATTACAACTCAATATTACCCAAAATATAGTATGAATAATTCAGTAATTTTCCATTTTTTATCAAGATTAAATCATGCCTTCTCAAATTGGCAAGAAGGTTCTAAACATGAAATTATCTGTACCTTTATTGTTTCTGTTCTAATGCTGAAATCTTACTAGTTGTTTCTGTTGCAGTGAATTCTACCACACTGGATGTCTTTTATAAACCGTAGTCTTTATGCTAACAACAAGCACTAGGTACTGAAAGCAGCTGTTAGAGACAAACAGGTGCGGTTTAACCAGTCTTAGACATACAACTTTCTTACTACCGCTAAATGACAGCGGTGAGCACAAAGTCGAGAAAATCCCCCGGTACGTAGTCGTCCTCATAATGCCCTTCTGACTTTAATCATTCCAATTCCCCAGGCTAATAATATTCATTTGCCATGCTTGAATAATGCTAGCTTCTGTTTAACCCTGAGGCTGTAGTTAACGAGTAACAGGGTTGGGAGCTGGGATAATTATTGTAAGTGAACAACATCTAAAAGGTATATCCATCCCTAGGCTGAAATCACCTGTGGAAAAATGTACATATAAAGGTAACTCAAAACTAAAAATATGCATATGCATTTGGAACACAATGGTGAATACATGTGGTACCTAAGCAGACAGGGAGTCAGGTGGAATGAAAGGCCATAAGGCATCTCAGGCATCACGATGGACCTTATTTGAGTTTCCAGTGACCATAAAGGGATTCATTTTTTCCATAAAAAAAGGGAATTTCCTTGCAACTTGCTGCAAGTGTTTAATATACTAGCTGTTTGGTTAATCTAAAATGTCAAATTGCTGTAGCTTTCAAGTACTACAAATACGTATTTATTTTTATCTGCAAATCAAATTGTTAGACTGAACGCAATGCTTGATATTATTTTATATTATCCACAACAGTTATTGGTCTCATTGCTGTTATTACTATTGTAGTACTTCACAATCCTGATTTAAATCAAAGTTTTACAGTAAGAATAATTGGGATTGCATTTTATTGTTTCAACAATGTTTTAGATTTCTGGTTCAAATAAAATTCATGGAGTCATGTAACAGGAATTTCAGCACTGATTTAGGTCTCTTCATCTGTGGAATAAAAACAATAACAAAACTTAATTGCTGCAGTCTTCAGGTATAAAAAAATCAGTCAAATCGAGCATCTGTTTAATGTGTGAAAGATGATGTTCCAAGATCTGTAAAGAGACATCTTGACTGTCTACCCACATATGGTAGTTAGCAAGTTCACAGCAAACGTCTGCTAGCTTGAGGCAATCCCATGAACAGCACGAAGGAGATAAATGCTTTTAAAACGCAGCAGAGGGAATTCTTCCAGTGTGCTGAATAGCTTTGCTCCATTATGAGATGTAGATTTTAATATGCTTTGAAGATACCCTCTATTGCAAATGAAAATGGAGTTTCCCTCATTATTGCACCGTTAATATTTTGACTCTGCTTGGGGCAGAATTGATCACCATTGGGGTTACTATCATTACAAGAACGTTTAGTACTGTTTCGTACGTATTGCCAGCCTGGCAGATTATACAAAGACATTCTCCTAATAACCTTAAAAGGAATAATGCCCTGGGACGTTCCTCACCCTCCACTTACCATTCCTCCGGAGGGCAGCCAGGAGTACACCCCCCACCCATCAGAAGGTACCCAAGCAGCAAACCCGATTGTCTCGTGCTTCTTGTTACTGTCATGGGGTGCGGTCATTCTTTACTTGAAAACCCTGCATTCTCTCACAACAAACCACAAATTGTTAAATGAATTCACACTGGAATAAATAAATTACATTTATACTAAATGTTATCCTGTGCCAGCTCCTAAGGCAAAGGAAACACTGACGAGCCAACAGAACAAAAGCAATAATTCCAATGTATAGATTAGAATCTAACTAACAAATACAGTACTGCGCGCGTTTAAGTGGTTCGTTTAAATGTCAAAATTGTTAAATGTCAAAATAATAAATACTATGTATTGATTTATTGGTAATGTCTTTAACATGACCTATATTAAATGAATTAGCTCGACACATTTATCTTTCATTGAAAGATATTGCCTACATTATTCTCCTACCCGTAGGTAATCGAGGGTGAAGAATGAAAAACTGGTTAATTGCTGGGAGTATTTAATTGTTTTACTTAATTATTTAAATAATTAAATAACACACGATAGGGTAACACATAGAGGAGCATACGCTCGCTGCCGTCCGCGGGACACAGACGGCGCAATGCCAGCCGGCGGTAGGACGGAATGGCGGTGACGTCACGTCGGAGGTCACGTGCGGTCACGTGGGGCTCGAGCGTCCAGTTCCTGCTTGGTAATGAACCAGGAAATGAAGCCGCGTAAATATTGGCCGACTCTCTGCTATGTCAGGGCGGCCGTTCGGAATTGACTATAGAAGTTTTGAAATACATGTATATATAAGCTGCTGAGTGTAATTAAGTACTTTATATTTCCCACGACAAAAAAAAATATTTATTCATCATGGCGTCCTTGTTCAAGAAGAAAACCGTAGACGGTGAGTTAATTTTTGCCGACTTATTAGTCTAGTTCGGGCGACACCATTACTAACTACTACCTAACTTTTTCTACCAGAGCTTGCTTGGCCTGTTTGTCGTCGTACTCTTTATGCTGTTGTTATTTTAAAACCTATGCCTTGTAATTGTTAAAATTAAGGCTTGTTTTGTCCGTCAGTGGAAATTTGAAGGTGGCAGACAGACCGTAACTAATCAGACAGTGTAGTATTTAAAGTAATAGTGTACATTGTATTAGTACTTAATTTTAATTACTTTGATTTATAATATTTCACTTCGGTCGGGGGCTGTTATCTACGCGCATCTTATAATTATGTCATCTTGAAAACGGTAATGTCTCGGTCATGTCATGGTGTTTAGCATTACATTTTCGTTCAGACCTGGTCAAATGCACCTTTACTTTGCATTCAAAGTAACAGTGCAAGTGATTAAAATGTTGGCTTATTCCGGGGAAATTCCTTTATCGCGTTGACCGGTAATTCTTACACTGACCACTTAATTCCTACGATAAGGAAGTACTATACATGCAGCTTTCAAACGAGCATTTCCGCACTGCAGAGTATAAGGACGCTTCTTGTTACGCGACGCGTAGTTGCTAAACTTAATGCCAGTCCCGCTACAATTTGACTTTAGGCATAATTTTTATTCAGAAGGCAAAATAAAGTAATATGTCGTAATTTATAGGACGACTATCAAGACAAACGTATTTAAAAGTATTAATTATTCGGTTATTCAATAACCAAAATTATGTTGTAGGTGCCCGAAGAATGGATACAAATAACGGCTTACTTAGGAAAGAACTGTTGAGTATATCCGGGCTTTTTATATTTTCAAAAATATATCCTTTTTATAATTAATCGCCAACTTGAAACAGTCAGTGTTTTCTTAGAATTTCTTTACATCAGTACGCGACAAAAATCTGGTCCCTGTATTCCACCAGTGGCTGAGTGTTCATAATTAGTTCTCATTACTCATGTCACATTTAAAAAAAAAAAAAATGTTTTAGCATCGATACCTTTCTTTACTCCCGTCTGAAATTACAGAAAAAATTGATCCAAAGTAACTGCACTGACCTTTTCATGCCATGTTAATTAGGAACAAATACCCAATTAAAAGCTCTGATTGTCTTATCAGATGTTTTCTAATCAGCAGGCAAGTTTATTTTCTGGTGGTATGTTTTAATGTACAGTACTATGAATCATTTGTGTAGAATGTAAAGTTACCTTTCATCTCTTATCTTCCTCTGTACTTGTCGGCTTTGCTCCTGGTGTTCTGGAGGTACGGTGGCCTCAGTATTGGCATTCCACAGTGTTCCACTCTTAAGTGTAGAGAGTCGAGATAGCTCTTTGCTTTCCTTTAAGGATATCCCTCCCATTGAAGACGTCAATTGGCACGTCATTCCGTACGTATACACACATTGCTGTCTTAGGTAACCAAGTATGAGTGTACTTTCACTTCAGGGTGGGGTTGTACATTTGGGACGCCCACTGTCAATGTCAAATGAGACACTACACATTTTGTGTGTCTCTTATGTGTATAATTACCCTGTTTTAATCTAAACACAATCTGAAAATTGACTACACTGAAAATGTTATCTGAAAGTATATACTATATAGTATTTATATTTTTTAGCTTTTAAAAAGCACAACCATTGGCTTGAGTACACCTGACAACTTTGCAGAAGGTTTTATTGAGAATTCTCAGTTGTAATAAGTAGTGATATTTATGGTGATGTTGGGAACCCTTAAATAATGCTGTTCCTGACTGTATTACATAAAGCAATTTAATAGAAATGCCCTGGTAATTTCAGTCCATTATGGATTTTTAACTAAAATAATGCCAAGAGTATGGTTAGTTGAAGTCACAGTTTAATAAATTAATTCAGGAATGCAACCTGTAAGAAGCAGTTATGTGCGAGATGCATGAGACACTGAAAAGCCTTTCTACTTTTAGTCATGGGCAGATGTATGAATTGAGAAAAACCTGGGTCATCTAGTGCTAATTCTAGTGCTGCTATGTTAGGGCTAATGCTGTAGCTGGAGCCTGCCTGAGTCTGCCTTTCATAAACTGCAGTAGCATTGATTGTGTCTTATCTTCAGTTTGGGAGCCTCCAAGGCTACGAATTTCTACTGTCATCTGTATGGAAATGCTTTGATGAGAACAGCTTGCCCTGCCCTGCTATCAAACTAATGACAAAATTGAGAGTAAATGGTTATTTTCCCATTCATTGTACTAGGATTGTGTCTCTAGGCTGTACAGAGTCCTTTTTTTTACCCCTACTCCCAAGGGTGTGGTTCTCTTGGCATGAATTTTATTAAGCTCATATTAGATCTTTGCTACGTGCATTCTTTCGCCAAACTAATTTGAGGATCTATCCAGTCTTTATTAGTGTAGTTATTATTGGTGTTATTAATATTGTCATTCTTAATGATTTGTTTATTAACAAAAATGGTCATTTTCACTGGTTACTGTAATTGTATTCTATATTTAAAATCTATAATATAGACTTGGATATTTTATTAAGTGAATCAGGTTTATTATCTCTGAACTGTGAAGTAGCAGGAACCGGCAAGCCATGCTTCTTAACTTGCCCACATGAAACACTTATTTTTTTTTTATGGTAGAATTGCTTCTTTAGTAATGGCTTCATCCATTAGTTCTTGTAGTAGATGGGGGTCAAAACTATACAGTGAGATTAACATGCTGTAACTGGATTAACAAATGTCAGGAAAAAATCTTTAATTTTTAAGAAGTTCAAAGGATCACTCCCTACTTGTGATTGTGGCATACATGAATCAAGAGATTTTAATATTTATAATACTCCTTGCAATTAACAAGGTCTGTGAGATTCAGATTGTTGGCAAAGGCTGTACGTTTTACTCCAGTCAAGTGATCCTGGCCTCTTGCTGCCCTGTCTAGACATCATAAAAGAGCAGAACAAGGAGCTGAGGGGCACACAACGGCAGATTACCAGGGACCGGGCTGCTCTGGAGAAACAGGAGAAGCAAATGGTAAGTGAAGTCATAAAAAAAAAAAAGCATAGGGAGGTTCAGGCCATCGCATTCACTTCTGCTGAGCAGCCGCAATATGCCCATCCCTAAACTGGGCAGTTCTTACGACTCAACTTCATCCCATGTCATTCATGTGCACAGTGAAATAATTTTTAAGGTATTTTAAAGAAAAGTTTCGTTTGTTCATTCTTTTTGTTCAAACCAAATGGACTTATCCACTGCCACAAAAAAAAACTGCATGTTATTGATTTCAAAAACAAACATCATTCTGTGTGTAATTGCCTCTCTGGGGGATAGTCATTTATCCTTCAATGTGCCCTGTAATTATCTAGTAATCTAGTTATTATGTTCTGGGATTTAAAATGAAAAAGTATGAATATAGGTCATTTCTGTTTTTCAGAAAGTCAAACGATTTAGCATAAATTGTGCCTTGTAGCATTTCATATTTTTTTTCCATATTTGCATTTAGTTTACCATTATGTCTTGCCTTTGAATTTTAATATGAAGGATGGTCCTCCACTGTAGTTTTAGGCGCAAGCCCAGCAATTAGGATATTGTTACGGCTTTATTCACCATGCAGTAGGGGTGTGCAATATGACGATATTAGATCGTGCTGACGATCTGCGAAAGCAGAGAGATCGTAGTATCGTCTATAGGGCACATTCTGTCCATTGCTGTTCTATGGTTTAGC
>JAODKN010000001.1:34432388-34446162 GCA_026774425.1 Petrocephalus zakoni
CCTTGAGGTATTGACTACTCATAGGTGCCTCCATACGAATGGTGCCTTCGTTTTTTATTTGGGTCCTCATTCTGTATGCGCCGTCTTCCTTCCGCCATATTGCCGAGTAATTGAGAAGGAACATTTTAATCCATGTTTTTCATATTCAAGTAAACGAGTTTAATTGTGTATTCGTGGCAGCTCTTTATAGGATTAAACACGGAATAGAATACATTCTTTTTTAACAGTTTAACGGTACCCCACATTATAATGCTAAATCTTGCACTTAATATCCCCACCCAAAACTTGATGACAATAGGGATATACCTATATTATTATTATTATTTCAGCACAATAAATTTAATCACCGCATATATTAATTGAATATATTCTACTGGAATAGCATTTTCTAGTTATTAACACACCCATACAGGATCTGTTACATTTGTAAGGGGCTTGAAGGTAAGGAAAATCCCTGTGTGCAGCTATAGCTCTGGATTTAAGAACCTTCACTAAGTGATGGACTGTTAGTCTTGCCATAAAGCCCATAAGAGGTGGACTGAAATGATACCATATATGCTTGAGGCAAATAGGTATAATCACTTGGTATTTTTACACAGAAAGGTCAGTGCAAGAACATCCCAGGACTCATAGAGACCTGGGGATCTGTTTTTGGTCTACCTGCATGCAGGGCTGTCCTTAGCCAGGCTGTGGAAGGATCCTTGGTGCAGGCTGGTTTTGACGCGCTTCTCTCGTTGCCGACGATTGCAGAACCACACCCGCACCACTTCCTTCTCCAGGTGCAGTCCCTCGGCCATACGTACGATTTCCTGTGACGACGGCTTGCTCTTCTCTTCAAAGTTACGCTCCAAAGCCTCCTTCGCTCCCAAACTATGGAGGAAATGAACCTGGAGTATTCTTCTGTAAATCTCATGAGACAGTGTATGTAGCTGCGCTTCAGGTGATGCGGCCCATTTGTTTACACACGTAAAAGGTTAAATTCAGGACAAATGAAATCCAGAGCTTCTTTACTGCATTGAGCAAAGTGAGCTGCTCACCTGATGGTGGTCCTGCGCTTCCTCTTTCTCTCGTTCATGCCAATCTTCTCATTAAATAGGGCTGATGAGAGCACAGATACAACTTTTTTATTTCCCTTGCCGTTAATCACATTTCACTGCAGTTTTGATCTAGATTTGTTTGGTTTTGGTGACAAGCAAGTAAGTTCAATATGTTGGCCTGGATTATATCTAAAAAAATAACATGCACATGCATGGCACTTTCAGCTGAAAGAAAACCGTGAAAGCATGAACAAATGACATACAGATAATCCGCTAAACAGCCAGCATAAAAACTTGCTGGGGGGAGGGGGAGGTGGGGGTGTTGATTAGCTGCGCTGATTTTCGTTTGTTAGTCTACAGTATGTGATAAACGATTGATAGGCGGGCTGGAATTAATTATGATTTACAAATCTCCTGCACCGTCTAAAGCAGTGCTTCACAAACTGACTTGCACGGTGTTGTCATACTGCTTTGTCCTTTTGCAGCCTTGTTAATTTAGTATTGCATTATTATACTACATACTGGCTTACATATATTATACTGCACTATGTTCAGCTCTTCCTGTAATATGATGGACTGTGTGTTACCTGTGTCTCACAATGTGTCGTACTGTAAAGGTTATATTATACTGTCAGTTTTGCTGAATGCAGCATTGTGACAATACATAAGAGGCTTCCATTTCACTGAACACTTGTGTAAGGTGAAATGACTATACAATTGAACTGAGATTTATTTACCTCTTATTCATAAAAACAGATTCAAAGGACTGATTAGAACATGACAGCGTGCGCTTTGTCACTGACACATCCACAGATACTCAGGAGAAAGATGTTGCTGAAAGACTGTTGCTGCATTATTATATTTGAGAGTGACATAAACATCAGTGCCAATCTAGTCATGGAACAGAATGCTGTAAGGGAAGGATTGTGAAACAGGTGTTTTAAACACTCCATTGACTCCTTGTTTAAGGGGGATAAAACTGCAAAACAGACAAAACTGACCTTATTTGAAACGTCATTAAAACTATCAGCTCTAATTATTCAACTTAAGTTTTTAAATAAAAACTCATACAGTCCAAGAACATGCAGGGCATAATAAGAATATCCATTTGAAGGCTTAGGGTGATTACGACTGTTGTAAAATGGGCTCTTCCTACACAGAGTGGCTTGGCCTGTGCATCACCTCCTGCCTGCTCCGCCTCTTCTAGCCATTTGGCCAGGATAGACTTCAGCTTGCAGGCATTCTTGAAGCTCAGCTGTAGGTTCTCAAAGCGGCAGATGGTGGTCTGGCTGAACTCGGATCCATGCACCGCTGCTAGGGCCTCTCCCACATTGGTCTGAGTGTAGCCTGTCAATTATGAAACTCACATCACAAACCACAATTGTTTATCCTCACCCATGCTGTTTAATAACCAGAACACATTACAGACATTGTTAAGCACTTAATTTTACAATAGTTTTCCTTTTCGTATGTTACTGCAGTTGATTTTCTCTGTGATTGCTCTGTAAATTCCGTACGCCATTTTTGTGTTATGTTTTGTTTACAGCCGCAAACTGAAACCCTTTTGATGTTATGTCTATTAACATTATGGTCACAATAAAAACTTTAACTTTATGTTATTGCTTTGTTCAGTCTGTAAGCCAGATGTTAAAGGTGGGTTCACTGGTTTGTGACTATGGAGAATACATAAACATATCACTCTATGAAGTGAATTAATTCAGTACATGCGTGTAACACAGAAAAAAAGTGTTAACATGTTACTGCTATAAACTGACTCATTGGGTGGTTTCATTTTTACAGGGATCAACTTTGTGTTATTCGTACAAAGTAGCTAAAAGGGAACCAGCCCAGAGTGGGAGATGAGAATGAAGGAGTGATTGGGAACTGGTAGAAACTTACCCAGTTTGATTCTGCGAAGCTTGAAGTCATTAGCAAATTTCTCTAGCTCCCGGATCTGGGGTGAGTCCATATCTGGGGGTTCCTCGGGGGGGTGGATTTTCCTGCGTAGCTCTTGCTTGAAGTCCCCTACACCAGGCTCCTCTGACAGCAGTGCTTGGGGCAGTGGGGGGAAACTGTGGCCCAGTGAACAGGAGCCAGCACTCAGGCTATGCTCTGGGAACTTGTAGAGACAGGGGGCCAGGCCGCCTGCAGAGGAGGAGTCCAGAAAGGGATTACAAGCAACACCGGTAGCACCATGAGCATCATCATTGTAGTCTCTACATCTGAATAACATACTCTAATAACAAAAATGCAATGACAAACACAATATTATATAAATTGCCTGTAACACATTGCTAACTTTAAGTCTCTTGGAAAACACTACCCTCCAGTGATCAGTAAATTAAAGTTAGTAAAAATGACAATTTGTATGATACATCTGTGTAAACATCTGTGATTATTTCTGCCACCAGCCAGAAGGTGGGAGCTGCAGGCCTCCATCACTTTGCATCACAAAAATGTGTAACACAGAGTGCTACAAATCAGATGCTCCCTAGGTCATGCTGAAGCCAAGGTTTAAGGATGTATGTTATCCCCTCGTTACTAGCTCTGTAGTCATGTCAATCTAGTAAATACACATTGTACTAATTTTAGTGAATGTGAAATATGTTATCGGAGAATGTTCTAAGCAGTTAACACCAGGGGGCACCCTTATTCAATAAACCATATCAAGAACAGAATTCATGTGTTATTTCAATGCAGTCAATAGTACAATAATGGAAATATAGTATTTTGAAACCCTGTTAATTTGCTTATTACTCAAAACTATATTAGATATATGCCCACTAAATTAGG
Organism: Petrocephalus zakoni; assembly: GCA_026774425.1. Lineage (NCBI taxonomy): Eukaryota > Metazoa > Chordata > Actinopteri > Osteoglossiformes > Mormyridae > Petrocephalus > Petrocephalus zakoni. The sequence continues at coordinate 34,436,219 of JAODKN010000001.1, forward strand.
GGGATCAAACTTCTGAAAGAGTTCATTGATCTTTTTTTCCATTAATAGTAGCAATGTGTGTTAATCTTTGCTGCACCAGTCAGTGAAGTCTTTCAGCTGTATCATTAATTAATGTAACTGACAAGTATGAGTCAGACACAGTGTTCAGTGGGTGCACTTTAGAGCTTGGTTTCTCCTATGGTGACTCATAAAGCCACCTTTTTACCACAACTCATCCCACTTGTCTCTGGTTCCGTGTTTATGACAGATTCCATTTCAGGTGCGCTGGGATATTTCATCATCCCACTTGCTACTTGTAATGCCAATAAGTGTTTTCAGTCATGAAAACCAGGCACCCCCTCGTAGATCTTGGCTGCAAGGTACATTTTTATAAAGCCATAATGAGGATCTTGTGCCACCTTACCAGATACTTTTAGAACAAATAGGAATAATAAACACAGTTTTCTCTGTTTTGTCATGAAGGGCCTTGAATGAGATCTGCACACAAAGCTCATGATCTTCCCCTGTCGAGGAGAACTGGGTTGGCCAGCATCATTTGTGCCTACCTTGTAGGGAGTTGGCACCATTCACCATGTTGGGGTGGGGCACACTGCAGGTCTGCAGGATACGGGTCTGGGAGATGCTGGCAGAGAGCATTTCCTGAGCTGTGAAGGGATGCCAAGTCATCATCTCTGCAGGCCGCTTGCAACCACCACCCCATTGACAGAACTACAATAAACGGTGGAACATGGCCCAGGCGCAAGGAGATTGGGGCACAGGGCACACTGCAGCCCTTCTGGCAGCCAGTCATGTGGACTTACCTGTCATCATACCATAGGTGGTTTGCTGGTTGCCATAGTGACAGGGCGGCATAGGGTAGTGCAGGCTGGCCGAGGTGCTGCTTAGTGCCGATGTGGACAGGTGCATGTGGGAGCGCTTGGATGACTGGACTAGTGACAGACCTGAGGGCACTTTGGGTAGAGTGGCAGACAGAACAGCCACATTAGATGTTAGTGTTAGTGCTGTCACACACACTACAGTCAACACCTTACCAGGGGAGCAAAGTAACGAGTTGTTTGCAGATTTACTTGAGTACATGTAACGGTATTACTTGAATTCACACTGAGTGCTGTAACGGTACTTTTACCCTGCAATTTACTGCCAAGGTGTGTCCATTACTTTCCTAACTTAACGTTTTTGTAACTTAGCCTTTAGACTGTTTATATTCCATTTTTCCATAATTATTTTCTACGCTTAAAATCAGTGCACTCTCTCAGCAGGTTGATTTAAAAAGTTAACTAAGCTACTAATAACCCTGAAAGCCTGTGCCTTTGCAGATTTGGTAGATCCATGGCTGCACAAGCCAGAGGTTTTCAAAGTCAAAGCCAAGAAGGGTAATAGCATCATCATGTTTCTGCTCTACTTACAGTTCATTTTTTGGAGGTAACAGTAATTTTACTTGAGCACTTGGATTGTTCTGTACTCTTTCCACCCTTGTACATTACTCATAATGCACCTCAAGGGTAATAACAGATTGTACTGATATTGGTTTATTATATAAAGCTGTTCCTTTCCTGGGCTGATCAGTGGCTCTGTGGGTAGCCGTGTTACCTTGAACCTCCAAGGTTGGCTGGTTCCCACATCCAATCTATGTGTGTGGAATCTGCATGTTATCCTTGTGTCCCACAGGTTTACTCCAGATACACCTCCTGCAGTGAGTCTAATTGGTATTTATTAAGCGCTAATAGTATATGATTGTGTGTGTATAAACGTGTGTATATATGTGACCTGTGATGGACTGACGTCCCATTCAGGGTGTACCCTGCCTTGTGTCCTGTGGTTCCAGGCATCGACTCCACCCCCACCTCCCTGTAACTTTTAATTTATAAGTGGGTGGAACATGGATGGGTGGATCAATTTGTTGTTTTAAGGTAGCAGACATGCAATGCAAAATCTATCGTAATTTGTTAAAAATCAAAGAGAATATGAAAAACTGGTGTATTAGACACATTTAGTGTTGCGGAAATGAACTGAAATGAAAGAGTGACTCTCAGCTGAGGCATGGTACTTTCATCTAACAACACGACACATGGATATGAGGACCAAAATCCTTGGACAATGTTTACACACTTTAGCAAACTCTTCACTGCGATTCACTCCCGAGGCTGAAAAACTCACTCCACTCAGTCAAAAGATTTGCTTTGCTGTGTTCCGTCTAATTCCTTGTTCACTAACTTGTTCAGTCTTGGTGGCAAATTTGTGCCTCTGTTATTAAGTCATCCATCCTAACAGATTTTAACCTGCTAATTTAAGCATACCACTGGGAAGGTCTTAAATTAATACGTACTTTTCACACAATAAAATAACACCATGCATTACATCATGACCACATGGCTTAAAAAATGAGATCAATCTTTTCCAAGACAAAAGCCAGATGCCTGTTTAAGTAAGATGCCAGTAATACATTGAAGGTTGCTGGTTCAGGAAATAAAAAAAATGCATGTCACAGTGGGCTTCAGCATCTTACTTTCACCACTACGGATGTTTTTCTGTAAACAGATCTGCTGTATTAATGGGTGAAAATGTAAGTCACTTTAGATAAATAGGCATCATTGCAATAATAATAATAACAAGAGGCTTGTTGAAAGATCATGGGCAAGAAGAGGTCGGCATGAGTGAGTCAACCTGCTGTAGCTGTTACCTGCAGACACCATGCTGGTAGCGTGGCTGGAGACCGGTAGGCCGTCCCCGGCCCCGGCGTGGTGGATGAGCAGGGGCAGTGCAGAGGGGTCGCTGGCCAGGCTGGTGAAGGAGTCGGAGCTGAACGCCTGGCACGTCATACCTCTCCACAATGGTGGCTTTTGGGGGGGCCAGAGGGGGGTTGTGGGGGTGAGATGGTGTAGATGTAGATGGTGGTGGGTCCTCCACCTTCTGCTTCTCTCCTCGAGCCACAGTGCCCTAAAAGCCAACCAGTCTGTCACACGTACATTGTGTGCAGGCATTTATACTGACCCCGCAGTCCTTCTCATCCATGTTAATGTCCTTTCCCAGGGCTATTGCCGTATCAGAGCGGTTCCCTCCAGCCCGCACTACACAAATCCAGGGTAATTAGGAAGGGAAGGGTAACATGACACTCCTCTTAGGCTGGTTTGTCCCTCACCAATCTGAATGTACATGTGTCCTGGTGGTCAGTCATGGTTTCTTGTTTATCTCTGCTTTGGGCTGTTTTAAAATGAGCAGTACAGGAGCATAGAGAAGATTGTAGAATACATATGTCCTGAATGGTCATGTTTCTATGATGAACCTGAAATTAAACTATATGTAAAAAGAACTAGTTAGTAAAACCTATTTTACTAGTACTTAAACATGTAAGTATGATTTTTCCACTTGAAATAAAAGCATACAAAGGTTGAAACATAAATGTCCATGTTCTTTTAGTAAGTATACTGTATACTGGCTTTGATGTACCTGAGGGAAACACTGATCTAATTCTAAAAGAATTAACCGTGCAATAACTGAAAAACATCAAAATGAAAGTTAAATTGATTTTAATATAGTGCTTTTAATAGATATTATAGAAAGATTAATATGTTAAGAAGTAAACATGATACTTTAAGTGTCTATTAACAAAATATATAATATGGTATATAGGACAATGCTCACTTGTGGGAATTGTAACATTGTTTAAGTGTGCATGCAGATATTATATGCAGTAGAGCATAAACAGCAAAAAGGAAAAGAAAATTGGACATGGATACTGAAGTTCCCATTTGCATTCAGTGTGAGCTCAAGTAATTAATCTGAGATGATGGCCATCTTGCTGATATTGCTACTATTATTTATAAACCAAGTATGGGAAGTGTGTGGGATGTTTGACATGCAGTCTCCAAAAATGAGCAAGAGAAAGTTGTCACCTCTCACATGCCAAAATAAAGAAAAATTATGTTAACCAGCTAATGATCAAATATGGATCAAATTCAGAAAGATTTCATCCATGAATAGAGACTGATCATATTTAGTTATTAATAATCCAGAAATAACTGCAGCTGTTCTTCAAGGAAGACAAAGCATCTGGATTTTGGAGTGAAGGACAAGATCTCATGGTTACATAGATATCAGCTGTTGTTTTCTGCTGAGAGTGTGATTTGATGCCACCACTTAGTTGTAGAATCGTCTTTATAGGGGTGCTCAAATGCCTGCGGCTTTGGCTAAACATGTAGAGCAGCTACTAAGGTGATGTCTTCAGTATTGCCACAAGCGATTCAGAGCCGGAGGCTAATCGGGAGGAAGTGGTCACTATGGAATGCATTATGAAATGGTGTGTACTGCAGTTTCGAACCTGGAATTTTGAATTGTGCTTATATGACTTGGAGCCAAAAACATTAAACAGTAGTCATTTAGCAATCAGGCCAAAATTTAGGATTATAATCAGCAAAAAAATATTTTAAAATGGCTTGAATTTAGTATAGGTAAAATTTTGTTAATTTCATGATGACATATGCAAAACCAATATATATATTTGGGTTATGCATAATGGATATCATTCAGTGTTTCCTATACATCCATCCATCCATCCATGCATCCATCCATCCATCCATCCATCCAAATAAAAAAATTCTGAAACATTTATCCAGTACAGGGTCATGGTGTTAGTGTTTTTCAGGATGAATGAAATACAACTGAAAAAGGTATCTAACACTTTATTACATATGGATTTCACTACATGCACAGCTTTTTTATTTCACCAAGCCACAAATGGAAAACATTAAACTTTGGGAGTTGTGCCAACTCATGCTCTGGGAGTGATGCTAGTGGCAGGTAGAGAGTCGAGGCAGCCCCTTGTGGACCCCTGTCCCGTGAACCCCCATCTCACCTGGCTCATTGTGCTATGCCCAGCGCCAGGGCCTCATTACACTGATGCGGTGATACCTGTGAGAAGACCTGTGCTCAGCCCATTCCCACCGGTCTGGCAGATAAAAGCTCTGCCGCGTGTCTGGATGGTGTACGGATAGCACCCGGGCAGGTGCTGACTGCATTTCGGCTCATGTGCCCCTGATGGGAGGGGCTTACCCCCGCTCTAATTAGGCTGAGAGGCTTTGCTTGCTCGTATTCAGTTACTCTGGCAGGCCGTGCCGGCTCAACGCACCCAGATTTGTTTGAGGGACACAATAAACATCCATTTGCTTTTCCAACGCAATGGTTTTTGTCCTCTCCAAAGGGAAAGGATTTCCTGCATAACCAGCTTAATCCTGTTTTTGAGGCTTGCTGTCTTCCCTACAGACCCCCGCTTCTACACCGGCCGGAAGACCAATTCCCAGAATGACGATTTCACTTAATGTGTCTGTATTGAAATGTACATTGATATTTGAGTTTTTTAATGTGTTCTTTTAAATTATGCATCTGAATGTGGGTTGATTCTGCAGCAATGCTACATAGAGACCCATAATGTTTATGATGCAGATGATACAGATGAGACATTTTCCTGCTGCACATTATCTTGACGTACGTTTTCTACAAATATCAGGAATGTAACAGCCAAAGAAGTTGACTTTATTAGAACATAGATTAATGCTGTTTTGTGAAAACTGCAAAGAACTCCATATAAATGACCATTATTAATTTTAATAAATCACAAAGAATCAAACATAAAAGAGAATTATGGTATTTTGATGACAAATGATTTTAGAACACTGGAACAGACAAATGTAAAATAAAAATATGCAGAGATTTAAGCAGATGGTGACACTGACTAATAAATTAGAGCCTGGCACCAGAGTTACCACCAGTAAAATCCATATTCATTTGCCCATCTTTGTGACCTTTAAGAGGTCCTGTGCTCAGTGGGATCCACTAAATACAGAATTTCCTGCCTGGTGAATAAGCAAATAAATTACATTTTATTTTCAGATTAAACAAATGTTTGTTTTCTTAATACTAATGCATGTCTCATCTTCTTCCCTTCTTACATAATAAACCTGACTATGTGTTATTATTATAGAAACAATGGCTGCTATCAGATTTATGAAAGTGTGTCTATTTTCTGGCCTCTTGATTCACAGGTCAGTACAATTCAGGAAGCATCTTTTAATGCTAGGCATCCAGTACACTTCCATTTAGATAATAACTCCAGTGAAGTGTGAAGCCAAGAACAGTTCTTGTAAGCAGGAAGCTGGAGATCAGAGCTAATCATGTTTGAAGAATTCTTTGTTTTTACATTTGCACTGATGAACCAATCACAATGACAGTCATATCCCCCATAATCCCTTGGGTCCAGATGGTTTCCTCAGACAGTCCAAAATATAAAACCTTCTGCATCTTACTATTGAAATGAAACCTTCAGTCCATTGACAGTTGAGACTATAATTTCTCAGCTGCCCAAAAATAGCCTTGTCTTGGAGTCTTGGATGAATAAGGAACACTCCTAACGCTGTCAGAACTAAAAAATAGTTCTTTTCTATCGCTCTGATTTTATTTTCTTCTCTCTTAATATTACCAATAAACAATTCAAACCATTTGTTACTTTATGGTTGGACTATAATCCTGTTGTGCTGCTTGTCTGTTCATACATTAATCAGCCTTTCTTCTGTTGAAACAGACTGTTGCAGTAAGAATATTGACTAAACCATATAAAACTAACACATACCCTCAATTTACACTCTGCCAACAGCTGCCAGGATCTAGCTAGCTTCTCCTCCTTGTTTTACAGTATTAACTTTGCAACTTTTTACTGGAGCTGTCCTTAGTGGTGTCATAAACCTTATAAATCCCCTAATCACCTTTAGTTCAGTATAATGTATCTTATATTGCAATTAGTACTCTTTAGAAATAAAGACGTAACATAATGAGGATATTCTGATGAAAATCTGGGAATACGTTTCAAACATTTTTTATTTGCAACAATAGCATTAATGAAAGTATTTGCAATCTATTCTTCATTGGTGTATACATTTATTTAATTGTCATGAACCCTAGGAAAAAAAAACAATGGAAGGAAAATGAACAGCATTTTATAAATGTTGATAGAGATACAAGTGAAAGAAGAACAAGGGAGTAATTTATTCTTCACAAAGCCTTCGAAATTGAAGGCTGCCGAGAACAGACATCCTTTCAAATATAATAACTGACCTAAGATGTTATTCTTTTTCTTTTTTATAACAAAGCAACAGCTCAATTATGGTTAGGTTCTTATCTGTTTCGCTAGGAGTTATAAGCTGTTTGCATGGAAACTGCAGTTTGAGATTTAATTTCAGAATCAATTATGTATGCACCCGCAACTGCAGAGTTCTGGGTTCTAATGAATATTGAGGGAACCTTTATTTTCCATTGCAGAGACATCTGTGTGGATGGCCAGAAGCCTCCAATTTCAATCCATAACCAGAACAAACAGCGGCAGTAAAAGTAATTTTATAAGCATATTCAAGACTTCAGACTTGGACATTTTAGCTTGAGCTAAGCTTTTGCGTTTTGTTTTTGGATATTTAGATTTATTATTATATAAAGATTTCATATCTTACAATGACTTCGTACTGTATAAGCAATATGGAAGGTGAACGGATGAATGGATTTTATATGCGATTAATTTCTAGTTGTCTTAAAAGAACATATTATGGCCAAAATTGTATAACTTTTATAGTTCCTTTGTTGTGAACTCAAATATACTCAAATATACTCTTATATACTTCAAACATCAAATATAAATTAAGACCAGAAGTCAAAACAACCGGTGATCAAAGCAACTGGAAGTGAATTTTGTGATTTTGCTCACAATACAGAAAATTAACACTACAAATAAAAATAAAATTATAATAATTATCTATCAAATGTCATTATTGCCCACATAAATTTAGCAGTCCACACATGCTTTATATTGAAGACTAAGTGAGAAATTTTTAGGTTTATAAAAAAAAAAATAATAATAAAAATAAATAATAATAAAAAAACAAAGCAGTGGAGTGTCTCATATTACATAATAATAATAAAACCACAAATATCTCCTGCCAGTTTCACAAACGCAGGTTGTAGTTATACAATAGAAGGAAAATTACATATAAAATATACAGTGCTTGATGATTGTCATTCCTTTTTTATAGAAAACAGGCCTGCTCACATACTGTAGTAGAATTCGTGAAAGTATTACATACCAGTCTGGTAAAATGTCCTGTCAGGTCACCTCCTTCATTGCTCGCTGTTGATTTCAAACTCTCTTGCTTCCAGACTGGGCTGTAACAACCCATATCCTCAGGTAATATACATTGTTTCACTGACTAAATACATTTATTGAACTCTATGCTGCATGTTTAAAGAGATTTTATATTACTATCAATGTACATCTGCTAAAGTTTCACTTCTTCATAGTAATCACAGCCCATAGTGGATCAGAATGTTTAGTTATGCAATTAAGAAAAAAAACACTTTTTTCCCTGCTTTACACTTTTACTTACTATGAAAGATTTGAACTAATTCTCGGACCAGATGGGTGGTGGCTTTCAGTACATGGTTCTGATTTCCAGACATTGCAGAAATACTGATATTTTATTTTGATTTTGTTCAAGTACATATTCCAACATGGCCCCTCAAGAGAACATAAAAAAGGTGCAGCAATAAAATAGGAAATACTGTTAAAAATAAATAAACCTCAGAAATAGCATTTAAACAGACAAAAAGCAGTTAATCCATACAATTTGCAACAGGATACAAGAAACAGATAAAAAGCAGAAGACAACAGTGAACAGGAAACTACACTTATGGTAAATCTTTGAGGGGGAAAAATCACTTGTCGGACTCGCTGATTATCTAAAGCTGCATTGGGACAGAGTTAGGTTAGGAGCAGGGAGCTATACATGCGGCTGATGGTGTGCTAGGCCAGCCGACAGTCCCTGTAGTGTCACAGCTAAGGCTCCAGCTGTACTTTTGCAGATCTCTCCCTGCTTGATCCACCCAGAGAGCAGGTGGGTTAGAAAAATAGTACAAATGTAGAAACTCATCATGTAGTAACTGCACGCATTGCAATAGCTGCACATAATGTAATAACTCATTATGTAATAATCTAGCAATATTCTAATAAAAAATGTTGAGCGCATAATGCAGTAACATTTTACATAATGAAATAAGTTATCACTTTCCATGCAAATTATTACATTATGAACCTGTTTTTTTGTTAAAATATAATAAATTGACACATATTGTAATAACTAAATAAAACTGAATGACAAGGTCCACTATGTAGAATTTATAGGTATCATAATTTCTATTTGTCCCATCATGCGCATATATATATATATATATATATTTAAATATATATGTATATATATATATATACACTACTCACAATAAGTCAGGGATATTGTGAGAGACTTATACATACGGTGTCATACATACGGTGTTTGTGTCACTTCAGACATTTCTGGGATAGGGAGGCAATTGTATTAGAGTGATAGACACACATCATTTTGTGTTTTCCATGTAATGGTCTCATTGTGTACTGGTGTGCCTTAAATTGGGGCCAATACCAAAAGACAACCTTTTTCAATGTGGCATCAATTTCAACATTCTGTAGGTATAAAAAGCTGGTCAGTAAGTCATTCCAAGTTCTTCATTCAAACAGCCATGAACACACGACGTCACTTAACGGACGAGCAGCGCCACCTGACCATGGCGTGCCTTCAGGTCAGCAGCGGGCAGTCAGATGTTGCTCGTGAACTTGATGTGTCTCAAAGTGTCATCAGCAGACTTGCATCAAGACACAGACCTACTGGCAGAGTTTATGACAGACCCAGGAGTGGAACCCCACGAGTGACAGACTCCACCGCTTTGGCTTGAATGCCAGACAACCGTTGCAGGTGACTCCACTGACACCAAAACACCGCCATGAACGTTTGCAGTGGGCACAAGACCATGTGACCTGGACAATGCAGCAGTGGTCTACTGTCCTGTTCACTGATGAGTGTCGGGTCACCTTGCACAGA
>JAODKN010000001.1:34446262-34460787 GCA_026774425.1 Petrocephalus zakoni
GCAGCAGCAGTTCACTGATGAGTGTCGGGTCACCTTGCACAGAAATGATTGTCGTCAGCGTTGCTGGAGAAGGCGAGATGAGCGATACGCTGAGGTCAACATGGTTCCCAGGGTTTGCTTTGGTGGAGGAGGTGCAACAGTCTGGGCAGGCATCAGCAGTCAGCGCAAAACAGATTTGGTTATTGTACATGGCTCAATCACTGCACATTCTTACCTCAGAGACATCATCCATCATCATCATCCCACAATTCCGCCAGCACACCCCCAACTTTCTGTTCATGGATGATAATTGTCACAGCTCAACTTCAGGAAGTGCCTCATATGGTATGGCCATCAATGTCCCCTGACCTGAACCCCATAGAGCACGTCTGGGATCAGTTGCAGAAGAGACTGGATGATCATACCCCACCCCCATGTGACCTGGCATAACTGCATGTAGCACTTGTAGAAGAGTGGAACGCATTGCCTCAGAAAAACATCATGATGTCATGAGATGTCGCTGTCAAGCTGTCATTGCGGCAAATGGTGGAAACACCTGCTACTGACATTGTCAATTTTTGTTATTTGGGGCTATCCTCGTATTGTCTAAATTTTTGGAGTAATAAATATTAAACTAATGAAAATGGTGTTTCTTCTCATACATTATTAGTAATATCAAAGGGAACTTTTACTTATTTCATAAAAATTCTGAGCAAATAGGAAAAGGACTCATGTAAATAACAATATCCCTAACTTATTGTGAGTAGTGTATATACAAATAATTATGCATTCATTTCCTGAGGTCATTTACACCATTCAGCATCATAGGGGGTCCAGAGCCTATCCCAGGGGGTTCAGGCACGGAACAACCCAGGATGGGGGGCCAGCCCATCGTAGGGCACACTCACACATGCACAATTTGGCAACTCTAATTAGCCTCAGCATGTTTTTGGACTGTGGAGGTAAAACCAGAGCACCCGGAGGAAATCCCACAACAACACACAGAGAGAACACGCAAAGTCCACAGACTTAGAACCTGGGTGGAGACTTGAACCCTGGCCCCAGGTGTGAGGCAACAGTGCTAACCACTGCACCACCATGCCACCCCCCATACGCTGGGGATCTGTTGACTTGATACCATCATGTGGTTGCTGCAAATTTCTTGGCTGTACCTTTATAGATTGAGATCTGGTGACTGTGGAGGTTCCTTAAATCTTCATCATTGTCATGTTCAAAGAACCGGTCTGAGATGATAGGAGCTTTGTAATATGGTGTGTTATCCTGCTTGAAGTAGCTAATAGAAGCCATTTTATACTTGGTGTTGCCCCCTTTGGTAAATACAGCCTCTTTCTTATAACAGTCCATCAGCTTCTTAGATTGACAATTGTTACCCATTCCTCCATGCAAGATTCCTCTGTGTGATGTTGAAGGGGTTCCTTGTACAGCCTGCTTCAAGTTTCCCCCACAACATTTCAGTTGGATTCATTTAACCTGGCCATTCCATAACCCCCCATTTCATAGTTTTGAGCCACACCTTTGTAGATTTGCTTTTGTGTCTGAGGTCACAATGCCTCGTTCACAATCCAATTTTTGGCTTAGATCGGATTTGCCTATCTTAATGGTTCGCATATATTACGTGACCTTTAATTATTTAATAAAAATTTTATATAAAAAAATTATAATAATTACATGTGACCAGTATCTAACTGTAATGTGAACACACCTGTCCTCTGAAATGGCGCACGTTAACATTCATACTTTAAAGGTAGTGCCCTCATAAAAGTAATGAACTAGCCTCTCTTTATTCAAGTAAAGTGGTTTCCTTTTTTGGGGGGGGGGGATTGTGCATAACTTTTAGCTAATATTTTTATGATATTTGTTCGATCACATGTGTGAAGGGAAAACATTGGGCCTTTGTAATGATTTTCTGTTGCAGTAGAAAATATTATGCTGTCTTCAGTTATGTAGCTTGGTGTGTAGACTGATTCATTTCTGTAAATATCTAGTAAATCAGTCCTTCCACTGACTGCTGTTGCAGTTGTCGTTTTGCTGCAGTATCGGTATTGGCTGATGACGCACTCAGCGCATGCGTATAGGTATAAAAAAACACATGAATTCCGATCTGACTGCTCTTATTCATGTTGCATGGCCACAAATGAAATATGTATCAGATCTCGGACCACATGTGAAAGTGATTCAAATCTGATCTGAAAAGATCAGGTTTCTGTGTCCACACAGCACTGAAAACGTCATACTTGTGTTATATTAAGGCAAAAAACTGGATATGAGTCACTTCAGCCAGGTGACGTGAATGTAGCCTATCATGTTAAAGACCCACTTCTGGCCCAGATTCACCTTTTTGACAGATTGCCTCTCATTCTCATCAAGCACTCTCTGATATAATGCTGAATTTATTATAGGCACTATGAGCCCCAAACCAAAACACTCCCACCACCAAGCTTCACAAATGGCATTAGATTCTGTTTCTCAATTGTTTTTTTACCAAATATGTCATCTGGAATTATGCCCAGACAACTGCACCTTTGACTCATCTGCCCAGAGTGCACAGAAGTGTTGTCCCTCATGCAGGTGCTTAATTGCAAATTTCATTTTTGAGCTGATATACGTATCTGTATTGTTATTGAGTATTGCTTTTTAAAAATGCATTAAAACTGCATAACTGTTTCCATTTATGGGTGCTACATTTCAGTACAAAAAACATAGAGAAACAATCAACATAAAGGAATAATCAACAATTGTATGTGGTTTATATCAGAGTGGTGACTCAATGCTTATAAACATGGGGAAGAACTGAAGTGTGGATCATGCAGGCCATGATGTGATGGTTGGGATAGATGGAAATGATGCTTTGTAAAACTGTATATTCTGGACCTCAAAGCATGCAGTTTTGTTTAGGAATTACAATGTGTGTCAATATATATTATTTTTTACAAAATAGTTTCCACTAAGTTCATAATGTAATAATTTGCACACAATGTAATAACTTATTACATTACGTGCAATAAGTTATTACATTATGCGCTCACCATTTTTATTACATTATTGGCATTGTTGTATAATGTGATTTTAATAACATTATGTGATTACATTATGTGCAGTCATTACAATGTGCACAGTTTTTACATTATGAGTTCAGCAAGGTATACACTGAAACATATGACTGGGAGATGACAGCGTGACAAGCTTCTACAGTCCTAGTCTGCAATGGAACAGTAGATCTGTGTTTAAATGAAGTGTATGTTGGCATGATACTAGATGCTTCTGTTTGTGGGTATGTACATCTCTAATAAGGTTTAGATAAATGGGGGCTAATTTCAGTTCTTTAATCATTGCATTATAGCTAATGGTGGGGTGGCATGATGTTGCAGAGGTTAGCACTGTTGCTACACACCTCTGTGACTGGGGCTTGAGTCTCTGGCCTGACTCCATATCTATTAAGTTTGTATGTTCTCCTCATGCCAACTTTTGGTGTGCTCTGAGTTTTCTAGTTTCCCCCTACACTGCAAAAACATGCTATTTTCAATTTTCAAGATGCATTTTTAGTCGAACAGGGAAAGAACTAAACTACACAGGGACTGGCCCTCCGGAACTGGAGTTTGACACCCCTGGTCTACTATATAAAAATACAAAAAAATTTAAAGCAAGAAATCACTGACTGCTGAACATTTTTATGATTTTTATTGTAAGAACATTTCTGTCACTTTGTCAGAGTATTTTGGGCAGGCATTTTTATTAATGTACTGTAAGTGTAAGAGTAAACATCCTCTCCAGGGACTTCTCCTTGTTTGGGGACAGTATCAATGGTTGTGGTATTTTTTAATCGCACCAATCAGCCAAATCAAGAGAGATCATGTTTTATTAGTTCAAATAAACTTTTGTTGTTTCTCAAAGAAAATGCTACTTATTTGCTTGAAATGTCACATTCAGATCTGTAATGGTAGTATAATGTTGTCCACTATCTTTATGGAAATATTTTATGATATTTGAAATGAAAAGCAGTTTTGTAGCTGTAAAATGTATTTTTAATGCACTAAAATAGAAAATCTGAGCAATTTTTGACTATAGCAATATTCTCTTCTGTTATGTTTATGGAAAGTTACCAAAAAAGTAAGATTTCAGTTTTAAATGAGCAATTGCTGTTCCCTGGAAGTCACATTGGCCTCTGCATGGCACATGTATCACAAACACCTTCCTGACAACATTCCTTAACATGCTGAAATTATCAAAATGTATATTTCTCAACTTTTTCATGGTGATGACTATTTTTTCCATTTTTAGGAATTCACTAGAATGTCACATAAATGTGACAATGTGTGACAGTCGAAATGGGTCGAAGGACCCATTACGAACCCGTAACTGCCAAATGTCCAACGGGTTCTTGTTACCATAACAACTTTCTTAGTAAATCACAGTTATATGAAAATGCTAAGGATTTACTAGTAGAGAAATTTAGCATTTTAAAAAGCAATAAGATGGGTTGACAAAAAAGATGGTTTATTTGTTTTATTCATTTTCAATTACAGTGCTGAGTTAGTGTTTATACTTGGTAGACCAAGGTAGAGTCCAAAGCTGTGGGTGTCTCATAAATCTCCTCTAGATTACAGGTATCTTTTTTCTCCTCTGGTAGGCATTGGAGAAATCCATCCATCCACCCATCCATCCATTCTCCGATTAATACATCCATTGTCTGACGTCTTATCATGGTCAGGTTCATCGGGAAACTGGAAACTTACCTCAGGATGCAGAAACACTGGGAAAAATGCATGACTAGGGAGGAGGGATCAAAAGAGGATCTTCCAGTAAACCTGCTTCTGCTGTAGTCACAAGAGTTAATGCTGCTGAGTGTTTAGGCCTTTACATTTTATGCACTTTACCGATATAAAATGACTGACTTTTTTGTGTGACACTGAAAGGCCCATGACCATAATTTATAATTAAAAAAGTAAATATATAAGGAAAATATAAATATATATGAAAAGATGAACTGACCAGAGGTGAAATACTACAGATCATCAACATTTCTTACACACTCAAAACCGTTTTGACAGAATGCAGTCATTTTATAAACTAATTATGTATCACCACACAATCTTGAAACGGGTACCAGCAGAACTCTTTATTGCATCTATCCAGCCATCTGTGAAGCTAAGTTTTTTTTTTTTTTTGGTAAAGTGCCATTTTTCAATGCAGCAGTTACTGCCTCAATAAGCTGGCTTTGATGCACTCTCGGCAGATGAAAGGGGCAGGACTAATGGTGGGTTGGTCAGTGGACCTTTCATACAGAACATGAGATGGAGATCAAAAACAGAGGCAACCAGGCGCTGCTGATGAAAGTGGAGCTGCCTTCTTCATGATGGACTCATGACCAATGGGATCAAACATGGGTGTGGGTTTGGAGCAGACCACACTTGCCTCATTCATTCCTGTGCCTTGGCTCAGAAATCAGGGATGCATCCCTCTCTGCTTTGGGAGAGCCTGAGTTAACCAGAAAATCAGGACAGAGAGCTTGCCCTTTCAAGCAATAGTTCCAGGATTGCAGCATCCTCTGGCCTTGGGAAGAGCTCTGTGGCAATTTTGTTGCAAACAGGCCATAATGAATAGAAGCTGATTGACTGGAATGTCCCATTGAGAACACAGAGGATGCAATTAGCAGGACGCATTGCGTGCCATTCACAAAGATGACAAGCTCCTTGTAAACATGCCATCATTTCTTAAGATACTGAGATTTTTTATACCTGCATAATTAAAAAGACAAGCAAACAAAACAAAACAAAGACATTTAAAGCTATGACAGTAATAAGATCTGCCTGAACTAGAGGAAATTAGCTAATTCACTTCACTGTGAAAATACAGCATGTGCACAATAAAGTTCAGTGACAGATGCTCAGCACAAAAACACGCAAATAACAGGAAAAACTGCAGCAAAACATGGAGCAACATCACCATCTTTGAACACTCCATGGTCTACGGTATTGGCTAAAGTGTTAGCAGTCCCACAACCTCAACCTTAAGTGTCTTTAAAATGATGTACTGCTCTGTGAAAGCTTTTGTTTGTCCTGTTCAGTGCTGACGTGCAGGGTTCGTGGATGTTTTCACATGGTCTTGTTATCTTGGTCTCTTCAAGATGAAATAGAGACAAGTGTTTGAAGTACAAGAAATGTTCTGAACGTTGTGGCTTTAGGAGTTAGTGGATAGCTGATACTTCTTGTATACATAAATTGTCTACAGTTTATGGTTTTACTCTGCAGTGGATGGGATGAATATAAAGTTTCAATATTTTAGAACTGAACAGAGAGCAAGTGCTGTATGTGTGACATGGAAAATTTGGTTTTGGTACTTCATCACCTTAGGCTGGTCCTACAAGGAAGTAAAGACATTTTATATAAATGTGGATGAAAACAAGACTCCTGATCAGGGGTGCTTCAATCCACGGGCTTACCCCAGCTGAAGACCAGGGGCCTCAGCTAAAAATGTGTTTCAAATAACCCCCCCACCACTACCACCCATGTACAAGGATTGTCATTGCCAGGGATGGTACTCACCCCCTCCCACTTGGTGATTTTGATTGTTGGTCTCCCCCTTCCCTGGTACATATCGATGCCATTAAAGAAACTAGTAGAGGGGCTCTGACAATTCACAGATCCTTTTTTTCAAATATTTACCACCAAGATTATATTAAAAGTGAGAATGATCTTCAAACATCAATTCATGATTCAGCAGTAAAGGCTAAGAAAACTTTTAAAGCAGTGGAAAGTTCAATTTCTTTACAACAAATAAGAATCAGGGAACATTTAACTTGTATTAATTCTTATAGGTTTACAAAGAGATTTGAATGTGGAAATAGCAACACCCTATATGAGAGCAATAGCAACTCTATAAACAGCATAGTAAGGATGTGTCTTGTCTGTGGTGACATTACAATTGATTTTGCAAAAAAAGACCTGACTGTCCTTAACAAATTAGGCAAGGCTAATTAAATAATTTTTCAATTCTAATGTTTTAGAGCCATCAAAAATACTCACCGGGATACTTTCATTACAGGTCAAAATCTGTTGGGAATCGGAATTGGTGTGGTGCTCAGGTGTCGCCCGCTGCACAGCAGCGCCCGCGTCCTAATCTGAAGTGGCAAATCTGGTTTGGTGCATGGAATGTCTTGTCTCTGTCTTCCTCTACTGTAGGAGGAGCTTCATAAACTCTGCATTTCAGTGGCAGTGCTCTCTGAGATACGTAGACCAGGGAGTGGCCAGATCTCTGTAGGTAGGTACACCTATTTCTGATCTGGTTGCTCTGAGAGCCACCATACTCAAGGAGTAGCTGTTGCTCTGGCAGATTGGCTCCTGCTGATGGTGTCTAGTGTCCCTCCTTTCAACAACCGTATTATGAGACTCAGTCTTAGGCACTCTCAGGATGTCTTGTCTGCTGTCTCAGAGTATGATCCATCTTCAGTGAGTGATGTCTCAGTGAGGGAGACATTGTATTTGCAACTTCGCTTGGTGATTGATGGGTAGCTACGAGGTGTCTGATTTTGTCATGGGTGACTTCAAAGCAACCACTGATACTGTCAGGTCTGGCTCTGAGGATTATGTCGGTCCCCGGAGAAGAGACCCTGGAGGCTCCTACACAATGGCAGGGTCTACAGAAGTGCCCAGTTTGCGAATTCTGACCATGAACTTTTTGTTGCTACTCTGAAGATTCAGCTTCGGTCCAGTAGGCCACACCTACAGCGAGAATGAGACTGGACCTGGCCAGACTGCAAGATCAGACTGTTTCTAATGAGTCTGCAGGAGGCATTTATTAGAGGAATCTGTGAGCAAGTGATACATCAACTGAAGCATTATGTATATCCGAATCTGTTCCTCAGAGAGTCACGATCAGGGCGGGTGATGGAATGACCCTTATGGATGACAGCTGTGACCTGCCGGGCCAGCTTCTTTCAGCAGCTGTTTAAAGCTGATCCTCCAACAAGGACGTTGGACCTCTCTGGGTCCACAGTTCTTGAGGCTGATCCTCCTATTTACTGTGAACCACCAAATCACAATGAAACTGCACAAGTGGTGAACCAGCTGGGGGTAAGGAAGGATGCAGTGATCTGTGGTATCCGGGGTGAACTTCTCCAGGCCGGTGGCAAGACTGTCCTCCTGGCATCATAAGCAATCTTTGGGGTGTCATCTCAACTAACTGGAAAACAAAACGTATTGTCCCTATCTAGAAAGAGAAGGGTAATCACCTGGATCGCAGGGTCATGCAGTCCAGCGGCTGTGGAGCATCTGTTAGTGAAGAAAGATCCACTGATTCTGACTTCGCCGACAATGCTGTGAATTTGCAGAGTCAATGGAGGCTCTGATTGGGGCTCTTGAGAGACTGAATGAGGAGTCTGCGTGTCTGGGCTTGCGAGTGTGCTGGATAAAAACCGAGATCCAAGCTTTTAATGACCTCTTGGGCATAGCCATCAGCACTGTGTCTGTCGTGGTAGAGAATGTAGACTGTGATGAAAGGTTCACTTACCTTAGCAGTGACACTCATGTCTCTGGTGACATTTTCTATGAAGTCAAGGTTGCTGGAAAGAGGTGTGCCGCACTCCTGTTATCTTTGTAAGAGGATGAAGGTCTAAGTCTTTAGAGTCTTAGTGCTCCCTGTTTTGCTATATGGCTGCGATACATGGATGCTATCCGGTGAACTGAGATGAAAACTGGACTCCATTGGTACTGTGCCTCTTCAGAGAGTCCTGGGATCTAGGGTATCACTGGTTTGACTTTGTGGACCAGGCTAAGGGGACACCAACGTAACAGCTGGCTGAGGCAGATAGATGGCCATTTCTGGAGGGCTGAGGGGGGAGGGGTGCATGAGTGGACGCCAACCGGGGTCTTGAGGCATTTTGTCATGTGGTGAGTGTGTCAAAATGCTGTGCCATTCTACACTCCCAAATCTAACCTGACTTGACAGGTTTCAAACACACAAACTACTAGAAATGAACCCAGTGTCTTAACCATAGTGTGATGGAAGAATGTCAATATAGTTGATGTAACAGCTGGTAATTAGATACATACTTTAGCTAAGTTTACAGATAAATTAATGTGTCTATAATGTGTCTATATACTGTGCAACTGCTCCCCATGTAATGTAATGCGAACAGGATTAGTTTCACTTGGGGACATGATGTAATTGAAGCAATTACCAGTGAGGGAATAAAAGTCTGTTGTTATTGTGCTTGATTGGGAAGTTATAGGGATAGGTTAGGGATAGGTTAGCCAAAAATGAAAATTCTGTTGTCATTTTCTTTCTAACTCTGATGTTAGCATTCGGATAAGACTATTTTTTAATCACTGCTATCCCTAGTAGTTTGTGGAAATTACACGTTTCCTATCTACTCCGAATCAGCCAGTCAAATCACTTTACAAAATACACAGCAAACAATAATCTGGTTCCAATAAGGGTAAAGTATTTTTTTTCAGCTTTAGGAAATCTCTGTTGTAGGACTTCACACTCCATGAAGTTGCAGAACTGTGCATGGGAACTGCACTACATAAGAGATGAATTGTCTTTTTCCATAGTAGGAAGAGATGGTACCTGGCACTGAGGAAGGCTCTAACTGAGCAGCCTAAACCCTTTTCTTCACTTTGTATAGAAATGGGCGCTAAAATGCTGTTTCGGTGCAATGAGGCACCTGTCACCTCTCACTAACTGAATTTAAAGCAGATTGATGCAGATTGTAGTTCTGTAAACTTCTTAATGTGTACTTGGTCTCGACAATGTTAATGATCTTTGAATAACACAGGAAATTGTATCATGATGCTGATATATCGCTGGTGGCTGACTTAATTTTATTCCGCTGTCATATATTTTGATATTTTAGATAACAGTCTTATATGCTGGGGTACATACTGCTCAGTGAAACACTCAATAGCAAAGCCAGAACAACAGGCCCTGCTATACCTTTTAAAACTAAGCATTGGATCCGCTTATTTAAGGGTCACATCTCCATGCCCTACCTACAATCCGATACATTAAAGATACAAATGAAGCAACACTATTGCAATTCACTCCTATTGCAGTGCAGTGCAATTCAACATGATACGATGTGATGCATCGCTGGACCTGCCTCCAACAAATTGTTGAATCTTACCGTCCTTAGGATATTGGAATGTTCCCAAATGTGTTTGCTGTTCCTTTTCCCCGATGGAGTACAGTATGTGGGCTGTTTCTGCCCATAAGATCTAAGCTTTTTGGGGGCTAGGCAGCTGAGCAGCTAAGGAACACCACTGGGAAGAACTGCGAAGCTTCAGCGGGGATTTCTTGAGGACAGCAGTCTTCATATGTGCCACCCACACAGAAACTATTCCCCAAATGCCAGCATGTCACAGTCAGCCAGTTCCTCATGCATTTTGATAAATCTGTTCATCAGTCTTTTCAGTCCAGACAGTACATAATTTTCTGGAAAAAATGCATTTTACAATTTATATTGCAAAAATCGATAAATGGCACAAGATAACTACCTATACCGTTTACAGCTGACAAAAGCAGGAATATAATTCAGTTCAGACTGCAGAAAAATCTTGAGAAGACTTTCATTTGGCAGTATACAGCAACCATGTTGTAACTGTCTGAGTCATAAATGGCCATATCATTGCAGTCTTTCAACTGTAGAGGCTCATCCTTTTTACAATGGTTTAAGAAACATGCCTTTATTGTTCCTCTTAGGTTTGTGTGGCCCATTCATTCCATTTTTCATTGTTCACAAATATACAGGTTTTCCTCTAACAGAAATGATCATTTGAGCCATGTATCGTAGATGTCATGTGCTACCCAAACTGTCTCTTCCTGTTCCTCTGAATATCATTTTTACCTTTATAAAGGGCAGTTTTTGCATGAAACATGTCTCTGTGCCTGCTGTATTAGACCTGTATGTAGTCCTGGGAATCACTTACCTGTGGGTTTGACTCTATTTATAGACATTTCTAGATTGTTTCCATGAAAATTTCAGGCATGTGCTGCAGCCCCCGGAAATATGATAGCAAGTGTTTAGGCCAATAGCCTGTTAGTGTTCTTGCTATTCTGCGAACATATATTTATATTGAGAGATGAAGATGACTTTGCTTGGTATCCTTACTTTTCTAATGTAGTGAGATTTATCCTGTTCTAATCACCACCCTCTTAGAAAAATTTGCTGATTTTTTTTTTCTTCACATTAGTTAATAAATAAGCATTTGTATAGCCCAAAAACAAGAGTAATGGTTGTAGGGTTGGTAATCTGAAGATCAAATGATGGGTGATTTTACTTTATACAGAGATTCTTTGATAGCAGTTTGAGCAGATCTCAGTGAGACTGCAACATATTTCAGTTAGCACAGAAGATACCCTGGTTGGGAGACCAGTCCATCAAAAGACACATACCCTCATTAACGGCAACTTCTTATCACCAATTTGATTAAATGCATGTTTTTTTGACAGCAAGAGAAAACAAACAAACAACACACATTAAAACATGTTTATTGTTTTCATTTTAGAATAACTGGCAAAGATTAATTGTTTCATTTCATATGTAAGGGTTAATGCATAGCAAGCCATGCATTATGTTTTTATACACACATGTGGAGGCAAGCAATCTGGCCAAAGTGCAGCAGGATGGTTGCCCGAGTGAAGTTTGTTTACTGGTTGAAAACACATTGACTAATAGAACTACTTTTTCTGCTTCCATTAATTTTAAATTGTGTTCTATGTCTGGAATTAAGTAATGTTAGAAATAAAGATAAGAGATTTACTACTGTGATTTTCCTAGCTGGCACTGTGGGTGAGGTTATAGAGAACACCCTACTGACCAATCAGAATTGTGAATTCAACAGCATTGTGATGTGATTAGTGATGATAACTGATGTGCTTAACTGACCTATGCTGCAAGCTTTTCTTTCCAACAGTGCTTGTATCAAGTTGTATCTAGATCTTCACAAACAAGTCACTAGTAGCAAGCTAAACCCCATATTTAGGCAGAAGAGGCCCAGCAGTAGGAGCCTTGTTCATCCCAGCATCTGTGAAACACAAGATATTGAAGCTTATCGTGATGTGTATCACAATAGAGACTATTTAACATCTGCACACATGATAAACAGTAAAGTAGGGTATATTTGAGGAATACTGAAATACTGAAATACTGAAAGCAATAGTCCTGACCACATAATGAAGCCGACTGGCTAATTTCATTTGCCAGTTATGTCTGAATAAAAGAGGCAGTATGGTGGTGCTCACACTATGCATCACACCTCTGGGACCTGGGTTCAGGTCTCTGCCAGGCTTCCATGTGTGTGGAGTTTGCATGTTCTCCCCCTGTTATTGTGGGGTTTCCTCTAGGAGCTCCATTTTCCACCCACAGTCCAAAAACATGCTGAGGCTAACTAGAGTTACTAGTTGGGGCTGATGCCCCATCCTGGGTTGTTCCCTGTCTGGTGCTTGTAGCCTCCAGGATAGGTTCCAGACCCCTCCATGACCCCAAATAGGACAAGCGGTTTCAGAAAATGGCTGAATAAAAACTGAATAATCATTTTGCTGCTGGAAAAAATGGGGCTTATCTTGGTTGGAAAATAAACTGAGTTCATTATGGATTGGTTTGCAGTGTTCAACCATGGGTAGACCTCACAATAGCCAGTGTGTAGGGAAAACAGAACCTTCAGTCAAAAGTTTAATTCACTTTAATTTCTGTACTTTGTAAAGTTTATTTATATCATTTGACAAATATGATCATACATTTATTATAGATTTTACAAAGCAGAAAGGCGTAAAAGTATTCCTAAAGAGCAATCGTCATTGCTTTACTTTTGTTTGGGCTACAGTATGATCTTAAAATTATTCAAATAGTTTTAATCAAGTAGTTCTTGCACTGTACTTACCTTGAATTTCTTAATAAAATATACAGCTATGCATATGAAAATAACTTTGGACAAAATATTTGACAGGACTCATTTACCCACTTGTCATTGTGCTCATAAATGCCCTATACCAGGGGTGGGCAGAAAGGGCTTTTGTGTGTGCAGGTTTTCACTGTTACTCCCTAATTAGGTTACTAATTAGACGACTGATTAGCCAAAGAGTCCTCACACCTGGGTTTGAACAGCTGACCTAAAGGTTATCCCAAAAACCTGCATATACACCGGCCCTTTCCAAATAAGATTGCCCACCCCTGCCCAAGCCAATAAAGGAATGGACTGATCGAAAATACATGCTACTTAGTCTAGGCACGTCATATTTGTTCATTTGAAAGTCAATTTTGCACTAATCAATTACCTTTTCAAGACCTTGCTAGCAAGCTGTTGCTATACATAGGAAAGCTCATAAAGGCTTTTGAGAGAATGTTGACAAACAAGCAGATGAAATTATGCTTCCTGCTAGTTGCCGAAGATTAATTTTCATAAATAGAATTAAGATTGCTCATCTAGAGCAGATGTTGATGTCTATTTTGTGTTATACCGAATTAAATTAAGGGAAATTATTATTTTAGTGGTGAAAACAAATATCAGCAAAAATAGTCATAATATAGAGTCATTTCTAACATCCTGTACAAGGTGTCCTTTGTCTCATACCCTGTGCTTCCTGGGATAGGCACTGGGTTCAGTATTACCCTGCATTCAATTAGTAGTTCAAGACAATGGATAAATGGATACATGGAGGGCCTCCATTGCAGGCTGGAGCATTTCTGTGTAGGGCCAAATCTGAGTTTCATTATGTCAGCATAATGAAACTTTTTTGGAGAGGCCTGTTTTGTGTTCTGTTTTCCAGTATACATTATACATTACACATGTATTCGTGATTATTCATGGGACTTGTATACAAAAACTTTAACTTTGCTTTACAGAATATTTTGCATAAAGAGCTTGTAACTACTCTTAAGTAATTACCAGTTTCACAGTTTATCAGAAGTCATAAGAAATGTCATACAGGAAGAAGTAAATAAAACTGCATTCTCATATGAGGAAAATGACTAGACTCCAGCCAGATATGTGATCTTGAACTCGTTGTATATTGTCCTTCCTTGAGCACAACCATGCAATGCTACCATAGCAACGCCTGTTACTGCATTGGTTACGATTTGCTTGTGTGAATACAACTCCTCAAAAAGCCTACTATGCAAACGGCTCTTCGTGGCTCTTCCTGTACCATTTTCTGGAAGATGAATAAGAGGTCAGTTTTTCAGCGCCTTCACACTGAAGTTCCGGAACCTGGTCCCTGCTTACAAATTCCTGGGCTGTCTCGACTGGGGACTTTTGAAGCTCCTGGTCAGTTTCATGTGTCATTTTCATACCTGTTTCACACCAACAGGAATTGGGACCTTTAGGCTAAATAAGCTTGGGGGATGCAAAAAGCTTGTTGATTAAACTTCACACATAATCAGAAACTACAACCACAAAATGAAAAAGTAGTCTTGTTAAGCTATTTGTTAGTGTGTGTTACTTATTGGGGGGGGGGGGGGGGGGTAAAAAAAATTGGCAACAACCATTTATATAAATTATATAAAAAAGACAAATGAAAATTTAAATTTT
>JAODKN010000001.1:34470498-34483083 GCA_026774425.1 Petrocephalus zakoni
GGTATGCATTAGGTCCCAGGACAGGACGAAGAATGGGGGTTAGATGCTTTTCAATGCATTTTTTCAGGCATTACCCTTGAATCAAATGAAATGCATTTAATTGACTGACTTTACTGACAAAATCTTTACTATACCTATACAGTCGTGGTTTGTGTCTTCTGAAAATGCATAGCATATGTTTATGTAACGACTGTTATTCTTTGTTGCCTTGGAGACCATTTCAGTCTGCATAGTGTGCAGAGATGCGTCAGTGTCCACACTTTTGCTCCACACATCATTCATATGCCTATAAAGCTGTCAAATAAAATAGCTAGTTCATTGCATAGGGGCATTCCTGATCCTAAATGCGCCACAGTTGCTGGCATAGCCCAATAGCACGTAAATCCCAACTGAGAAATTTAATTAGCTTTAATAATATCAGGCTCTTCTTTTTCCATTTACTAGAGGGCAGGAAGAAGACCTCTGCATTATTATTATGATTATTGTTGTTGTTCTTGTGGTCGTGTTTTTGTTGTTGTCTTCATCGTCATCATCATCACCATCACCACCACCACCACCACATCTTCACTATCATGATACACCTTATATTAACATAGGACTGGTGTACAGAGAATACTCAGTTATATGTTGTTCCCTGTAATGAATTTTGTTCTAGTTTATGTGCAGTATTAACAAAACCAAAAAAAATCTATTACTATCCATTAATGTTTTAAGCAGTGTTTTCTTGTCACTTTGCACCACCAGTCTAATATATTATTGCACATTGTTGCGTGTCATCATTTTTGTTTACTTGGTTTATGCATTACCTGGAAATATTGACATGTAAACAATTAACATCGACTCATTAAACAGGTATTTGTTTATCTTTCCAATAAAACAAACAGAAAAAAACTTACAATTAATATTTTTCTATTGTAAATATTATTTACAATTAATTTTCACAAAAATTAGTTTCACAAATGAATAGCCTTAAATGCAAAAGAGCTAAAGTCTCACACTGAGCTTTACCATTTACATGGTGAAAAGCTGTATTCCTCCAGCTTTAAAGGCTTGTTTTTGCTGTGTTGCTAGCCGAAACATTATAAAATTACTAAAGCGTTTAGTTGAATGAAAAGATAATAATGTGTCCCATTAATTAAAAAATATAACTACTTCTGTGTATTTTAAAGAGATGTGGAAACCTTTATTTTTGCACTTCATTTTACCACAGCCAAATACCTGTGTTTGAGTGTAACTAAACTTATAACAACAATAGAAAAAATTACCTAAGAAAGATAAAAAGGTCATTTAAAGTTATTTTTGTATTGATTTTTTTTTTTTTTGCTTATGCATTTGCTTAACGATCTTTGCTCAATATGACGGCCTGCTTTTTAAAACAAAACAGAATGTCAGGAAGAGTTTCCATGACAACAGTTCCCTTGTAAAGAAGATGAATATTAATGAAAAAGAAGGTGTGATTTGTAATCTGCCAAGTTTACATACAATATTGCACTTTTAGACTCTAAAATATAATTTTCAATTACACCTTACAATCTTATGTTTTATTTACTTGGATATCTTATTATGGGCCTATTCATTTCATTTAAAATTTAATCTTCTTTAAAACATGCAGCCATCCATGTGCAAATAAAAATGGTACTGTACTGTTTACCTCCTGATTCTCGGAATGCTGAAATGTTTTTGTAAGGATTTACTTATTTGGATCAAGAATAGCCCTCTTGACATTATTTTAATTAGTATGACACTATGTCTTACTTAATAGGTTATCATTTACCTGGAACACCTGCTATGAGAACACCTACAGAGGTTTTTGCATTTTGGTTGTAACAGCCAAGTGTTTGCCAAGTGTGAACCAAATGTTTCAGCAGCTTTCAATAACTGTCTCAAGAGATTGTGTCATTCAGGGTATATTTATATGTACAATATGTTTTTGGAAATATCACTGAGCAAAGTAATAATGTAATATTTAATGTAAAATGTTACCATTTTTAGTGTACAGTGTGTATAAATTTTATCTCTCAATTGGATATCAAACCATAATTACTAAATGGTGCAACAAAGGCTTTCCCTGCAAGGCAGAAAATTGCACTGAGAGGGGAAAAAATAGCAATGTCATTTACATTTAAAAGCAGATGCTTTAAGCAGACATTTGTGGGCAAGCGAAAAATTGAAACCGGCTGGTTCATTAAAAGCAAGCACTGTATTCAGTGGAATCAAAATGAATCTGCTATCAGCCCTTTTGTCTTCACTACTGGCCATATCTTTCCCAATTTCCTTTTCAAAGACAAGCAGACGAGTCTGCCTTTGTGCTGGTGACAGCTGTCCTTTTGATCAGTAGTCACACTAGGAGTGAGGGCATCAATATGCTTCCGTATTGCAAAAACTGGAGACGCCTAAGCAGCCGTTCAGCCACCTCTTGACATATGAACACTGACTGACACGTCTTGGTTTGCTCTCCACAGATGCTAGCATTTCTCCAGTTGCTGACCTGTGTGGAGCCTCCGCCCTCCCCTTCCGTTCTGCACCATGAGTCATCCCAAGGAAAGCAAGATGCGGACGGCCAGAGATCACTTTCTGAGAGCGGCTGTTGAATAGGCGTGATCGATGAGGTCGGCTCATAAAAAGGTCAATTGGCCTTGCATACCAGTGTTGGTAGCAGCCAGGGATGTACTGGGCTTCAGTGTGGAAAGGTTAATCTGACACATGTGCTGTTAGAAAGAGAAAGACTGATTGGAGGATAACAGTCAGAGGAAGCAGTGGTACACTTATAGCAAAAGATGGGACAGAAAATATGATGGGCAAGAACTATTAAGAAACTTTAACTAAAAGTACTTTACATACACATGAAAATAAAGACAGAACTACAACTTTAGAAAATGACGTATGCTGTCCCTGTTGTATTTATCAGTTACTGGTCAGTCCTCTAACTTTTGGAATATTTAGAACTTATTCAGCATGGATGTGTATGAACGAAATATGTCAGATCTTTCTATGGATTTTGTTAGCAAAACCCCAACAATCAAGATTCTCCTTTCCCTGACATTGTCCTTGCTGGCAATGATCACCACCACTATTAACTCTATGGTCATCACAGCTATCATTGTCACCCGTAAGCTGCACCAGCCTGCCAACTATCTCATCTGTTCCCTGGCTGTCACCGACCTCCTGGTGGCTGTCCTGGTGATGCCCTTCAGTATCGTCTACATTGTGAAGGAGTCTTGGGTTATGGGCCAGGTGGTGTGTAACATGTGGCTGAGTGTGGACATCACCTGCTGCACCTGTTCCATCCTCCATCTGGCTGCCATCGCCTTGGATCGTTACCACGCGATTACCGACGCAGTGGAATATGCCAGAAAGCGGACCTGCCGGCGTGCCGTTATCATGATTGCTACAGTGTGGGTCATGTCTGTGTTCATCTCCCTGCCGCCGCTCATCTGGAGGCATCACCAGACAAGTGGGGATGATGGATGCCTCATTAAGCACGATCACATCGCCTTCACCATCTATTCAACCTTTGGGGCCTTCTACATTCCCCTTGGCCTCATTCTCATTCTCTACTACAAGATCTACCGGGCTGCCAAGAGCCTCTATATCAAGCGAGGTACCAGCAGGCTTAGTAAGCAAACTATGAATGGCACCATGCTGCCTTTGTTCTCCGACAGAGAACCACAAAGCCCAGACACTCTTAGCCCACCAGAGAAGTCATTTTCTGACCTTTCCACGGAGGGGGACCGTGTGCGTATTACCAACAAAAGCCCACCAGGTGGATCCCGTAGGGAGCAGTCCAGCAGGAAGCACAGGATATCCAGTACCCGGGAAAGGAAAGCAGCCACTACCCTGGGCCTGATCCTGGGGGCATTTGTTATCTGCTGGCTCCCATTCTTCCTGAAGGAGGTGATTGTCAACACTTGTACTACCTGCAGTACTTCAGTGGAGGTGGCTGACTTCCTCACCTGGCTTGGGTACCTCAACTCCCTTATCAATCCACTCATATACACAATCTTCAATGAGGACTTCAAAAAGGCCTTTAAGAAACTGATGAGGTGTGGCCATTATATTCAATAGACAGTACATCTGCAATACTGTAACATACAGTATATTCTAAAAACTGTCCAACTTAAGTCTGTATGAATGCAAACCATTTAAAACAACCACAGAATGTAAAATCATTTCATGCTAATGACGATATTAGTCATTTGAGGTTGGACTAGTTAATCTCAAATCAGTTGAAATGTAGTTGATTTTAAAAAGATGTTATCTTGTAGCGTTAGAGCTGGGCGATAAATCATTTTTATCGATTCATTGACATTTCTGGTTTTGAATGATGTGTAAAGTGAAAATCACAATTCACTTTAAACTAGCAAAATAATCAAATCCCCAAAATACAGTGGAAACCGCTTATAGTGATAATGTCTGTCTGGGTAAAATTGATCAATCATTATAACTGATGTTTTTCTTTTTCTTGTCTCAGGCAGATTACAATCTAATTGACATTGTACGTATATTTATTACATAAATATAAGTTAATAAAATAGACAGCGTCGCTACTTGCTCAATTTTATTTGCTTTAAAAATACAGTACAGCTGTTTCAAACATTTTTCAAATTACAGTACTATACAAATTAAATTACTGAATTGTGTATAATTCAAATATGCTATAATATAGCTTATTGTACTTTCCCTGCTGCATCTCGTTGGCTTGGTTTTGGCAGTTTATCACAAGCTTTGAATCTATATATGTCATTGAGAGAAAATGCCTTTCTTTTCCCTATCATGTTTTCTGTGCACACTGCATTAGCCTCAGGTAGCTAGCCAGACAGGTTACTGCAATGCAAAGTAGGACTATCAAAGGAAAGTAAAAATAAAAAAAAGAATTACCATAGTTGTAATTTTTTTTCCATGTTTTCATGTTGTCAAAAAAACAAAATGAACACTGTAAGCAAACTACTTGATTACTGTAAGCGAATTATCTAAACAGTGATTGTACAGGAATGGTTCTGTTCCAAGCTTTTTGATCCACATAAGCAGTTAATCACTATAACCATGGTCACTTTGAGTGCTTTCCACTGTATTATTTATATGCATAAGCTTATTTTACATCAGGAGCTCCATAAATTACAGCATGCCGGACTGCTCTCTGTCAAGCTTCCCTGCTCCCTTGAACACCAACACATAGTAGCAAGCTGGCAGCATATGCGTCAATGAGTGAGGAGCTCGTCTTGAGAACTGGCAGCGTCTTCTCTGCCGTTTGGAAGTGGATTGGTTATGTAAAGTCTGTCATAGAACAAACTACTGTCCATTCTAAAGTTTGTCTGAAATCTGTGGTCACTAAAGGTAGCAGCACCACAGACTTATTTCAAGGATACATAATTTCGTTCCACGTCATGCAAATGTGATGCGAATGACAATAAACCTTCCTTGAATCCTTATTTTAGTATCTTAGACAGAGGCACACAGCCGAATATCAGGAGGGTGTAGCTCTGTGAGACACGTAAGGTAGAGGCAGCCTCCAAACGTCTGCTAAAAAGCAAGTAACAACAGCTGCGTCCTTTTCACGTAAATCAGAAAGGTACATCTAGTGTAGGTAGAAAAAAATCAGAGATTTTATTTTTAGGCCATATCGCCCAGCCCTACTTAGAGTTATATTTATATATTTGGGTCTTCCCTATCTGTTCATTCCCAATGCATGTTCTGCCACCTCTCTGATTAGAAAAATGCACCAGGAGGACAGACAATATAATAATCACAATTATCTATCCTGTGATATTTGATCTGAACAATATCTTACTGTGTCAGCAACTGTTAATTGTCCTATATTAGTTCATTAAAATCAGACATACTGTTGTTCCTAGAGTTGTAAATGTGCTTTGTCATAAATATTTCTGTTGCTTTGTATGTACCACTTGTTAATTATTATAGGAGGGTAATTCTCCTTTGTGTTGGGTGGAAAACATAAATGAAATATTTGTTTATAAGTTACAGAACAGCTGTCCAAATTGCTCTTTATTTTAAGTTTTCTTCATTTTTTTTCTAAACTGGCATTATATCTATTTTAATTTGGGATAAAAAATATTGATGCACTTCCTAATAGTTCATTGAACATCAATATTAAATGCATGTATTGCCATTCCTAATTGACTAGAGATTATAGTATAAAATGAAAAGCACATTGTGACTGTACTTGACTACACCAACATGTAAAAGCATTTAAAATAACCCTGAGACCAGAGTATCAAACTCACTAGAGAAAAAAATGAAATAGAACATTGTATAATTTCCCAAAATACAGGTGTACATGTTAACAAATGTTTTGATCAAAAGAAATAAAACATGTTAATGATCAGCCAACCACTTTAAAATTCATTGTAGTTGAATATAGCTTAATAAAGGTGTACCTAACTCCAGTCCTGGAGGGCTAGAATCCAACACAATTTGCAGATTTCCCTGCTCAAACACATCTTAATCAACTAATTACCAGGTTTAATAGGTGTTGGATTCTGGCCCACAAGGACTGGAGTTGGGCACCCCTGGATTAATATATTCCATCTGCAATTGGGTTTAGGCATCCTATACATTTAAGTGGAGGTGCTAATGGAGATATATAAAAGCATCCTGACAGTTGCAAAATGGCTGTAACATTTCAATAGGCCATTGTTTTCAGTGTTGTACAATTACATCAAACTATATGAGCCTTAATTTTGCACTGAATTAGCTATGAATGTATTTAAAGAGCTAAATACACCAGTGAAGACTGGCAAATGCTGCCACCTGCTGTCCTTAAGATGTATAAACATGACAAAGGTCACTCATTTAGTAAGAAAAATTTCACTGCATATAAATTGTAGGATGCTATAGCAAATATACATTCTAGCTCATAAAACAAAAATAAAAAACAGTTTTGCACTTTTACAACAAGTGCTCCCTGACAAAGCACAAATCATTTTCTCTTGGTCAAGTAACAGGTTAATGTAATCTGATAACAGGTCAATGCACACTGACTGTGCAAACCAGCTTCCTGGGATAACAAAGACCCAAGAGTGCTCTGCCAAGAAGGCGCAAAGCAGCTGATGCCCAGCACCATATATGTCCAGGGCCAGCTCCTGTCTCTTTGTCTGTATCACCAGAGGGTTGTAGAAGGGGGTTGATGTTTTAGGGACAATGTGTGGCTTCATGGGTTAGGGGTTTGTGTCTGTGTTCTTTTAAATCATTAGCCAGCAGAATAATCACATATCTGCTGGGCCCTTGATGGGATATGTAGGATTGCCACTTTCAATCTAAAGAAATACATACAATTTGAAGTGTAGTGGGGAAATATTGGTTTGAATGAGACACAGCATTTTACTTTCAATATGTATCATTCTGTAACATATCGAATAGGTGGCAATTTTAGGGATACATGAAAATTAGAGCATTCCTATTTACTTGTACAGGAAAGTATACAGATTCTATGATAGCACGGTATATTGGATGATATGTTCGTTTTTTTGTTGTTATCCAGTATTCTCAGTGAAACTGATTAACCAGTGTTAGAAGCGTAGCCTTTTGTTCAGGACGGTCTACAAAGTGCATTCAGTACAAACAAGGGAATGAAGCATCGCCACTGGTGCATTTTTCCTATGGTTTTTTAATAGACAAATCGATGACGTTCTTCCAAAGAGTGACTTTGAAGAAGAACAAACAACTTGAGTTGCATTTCAAAGTAAAATTAAATAAATCCTAAAAAGGATACAACAATTTTACTTGTAAAGTAAAGCAACTTTAAAGGTTATAGTAGTTGCCAAATGTGATGACTGACTTACTACAAGTGGAATTATACAGATATTTCAGATGACAAATGTACAGAAATTCTATGTAATTTGTCCTATATTATTGCATTACAGCATCTTCTATTTGTAACCATAAGGCATTGTAGTGTAAATTATATTTAATAAGCTCAAATGAAGCTCTCGTCTACAGCTCTGGAAAAAATGAAGAGACTACTCTATATTTTTAAAAAATCCGCATTGTTAAATCCTGGCTTAATCCTGGTTCTGCTGGCAGAACGCTACACTGCATGGCAGGCTGATTCCAGGCTTAAGGTTCTCTTTCAAACATTCGCTCGGTATCTCACTATGGGATACGGCTCTGGCATGCCCGACCATGGAAGCACCAATGACACCACGTCCGTCACAGACGGACCAGTCACAGCCATGACATGGGAGCCCCACCTCCCAGTATCTACCGCTGCAGCCCACCGGTACGGCATTCTCGCTCTCTTCCCCGTGAAGACCACAAGCTTTCCTCAGCGCTCCACGACAGTACTGTCCCCTGCTTAGTGCTCACAGATTAGCCGTCACGGCATACGTCGCCGAACGCAAGTTTAGGTGCTTAGGTGCTGAGTGACCTGTCTATCTCGAACAGATAGCAGAATTAACCTCGCTGTTTTTTCGGGTATAACTCCTGCGTCCCGCGTTCGGGAATAACTCAGATGAGTTATCTTTGTTAGCTAACGCGTCAAGGCGAGCTAATTTGGATACTCACCTTTGGAGTTTGCTGCTCTGAGCCTTCACTGCGCCTCCTCCTCCCCCACCCGGGACCCTAGTGGGGTCAGGGATGTCACGTCCTGCCAAGGATCCCCATCCCATGTGCATTGCGTGCATGGGTATAAAACATGCCCAGGTGTCACTCGCTAACCCCAGCGACAGTGCTCACTGCCATGCCCTGCCTATGAGGGTGCTAGAGAGGAGGCTGCGGGTCGCCGCCGCGTCTACGGATGACCCATGTCTGCCTGCCCGCAAGCCCGCGGCGGAGAGCGCTGCAAAGCCCCCTCCGTCGTAGGCATCCCCTAGCTGGAGTGATATAATGGACATTGAGTCCCCCAGTCTGCCACCGCTGTTCAATCAGTATTTATTTGCCGAGGGCGGTGAGCCAGGGATCAAGGAGTAGCCCCTCCTCGACGATCCAGAGGAGGATGAAGAGGATGCCATCCCCCCTGCGGCGCAAGAATCCAGGCCACCGAGCGCACAGGGAAGCGAACCCTCTGCCTCCGTCGATCTGATCGAGGTCTGTAAAAGGGCCGCGGCCAGGTTGGGCATTTCCTGGCCCGCGCCTTAGGGCAGCCTTGGGGTCGAGAGGGTCTTTTATGATGGTAAATGGCTCCGCTCTCGACTGCCACCTCGCAGGCAGTCGCTACCCGCGGTGCCTGCGTGCTTAGTGGAGACTAAGCGCTTTTGGAATAAACCCTTTCCAGCTGCGTACCCATCAAGGGTTACTCTGTGCTGGATGTCAGCGGCATGGAAGAGCTCAGGCTCTCCAGCTTGTCCATGGCCCACCACCTCCATCTGACCAGGAGGGTGTCGTTCTCCGCCACCAGCCCTTCCCTCCCGCGCAAATCGGAGTGCTTCATCCCCTCTGTATATCAGAAGATATTTAAATCTTCTGTGCTGTCGGCTGAATGCCACTTCGCTCCTGACCACGAACCAGGTGGAGCTGTTGGAGGAGATGGGCAAACAGCTCGACTCTGGGACCCTGAGCCCAGCCGTTTGGGAGGAGATATGTGTTATCACGGATCTGAATTTGCGTGCCTCGCACAGCGAGGTTCAGAGCTCTGGGCGCGCGATGGGCCTCGCTGACACCGGCAAACGGGCACTCTGGCTGAATCTGTCCAGCCTGAGTGACAGGGAGAAGCTGGACCTCCTCGATGCCCCGCTCGACCCAAAACATCTTTTCAGTCTGACCGTAGAGGCTATGCAGCAGAAATGCGATCTCCAGCGAAGGGTAGTAGAAGCTTTTGATTTCTGTCTGCCTCACGAGCCAGCCCTGCGCCCCCCTCCCTCTGCCATCAGCCGCCCTGGACCACCGCCGCAGACTCGGGGGGAGCCGTGAAAGCTCAGGCTACAGAGCAGGTTCCCAGCGCTCGTGCCCGATTTTGGACTCCGAGCTCCGCACCGTGGGCCAGACAGTCCGTTGCCACGGTCGCGCGCTAAACACCAACCACCCCCCCCCCCGGGTGACAAGACGCGAAGATGAACTTAGGGGACATCTCCTGTCATTGGAGAGGGACAGCCAGCACTTCGAGTTTCCTGGTCTGTCCTCCCCCTGGACTGCCACACCGTCACCCCCTCCCGCAAAGAGGGCAAAGTTGTGTACGGCGGGCGATCGTCATGTTCAGTGTTCAATGGCCACCCCGGGTCCCCCATTGCACTGCATGGCAGGAGCGCGACTTTCTCCCCTCAGCCCCTGTGCGACTTGGGCTGGAGAGAGGAGAGCCAACTTCCTGGTTGCCACAGAGAATTAACCCCTCACGTTTTTTTCGGGGCTCATTAAAGGACGCACTGGCATCCAGGCATTTGGCCGAGGGCACAGTGTCCTGTTGCTGCCATAAAAGCTCCCCAGGTGAAAGACGCCCATCACCCTCTCCCCTGTGGCTTTCAGTCGGTCCAACCCGCTCACTGATCGTGCAGCATCCTGACGCGCATGCACAGTCCACCCGTGGGTCTTACGGACCGTAATCGAGGGTTACAAGCTACTGTTTGCCTGAAAACCACCAGTTTTCAATGGGGCGTTATCATCGATGCCAAGCGGAGAGTCGTCTCGGGTGCTAGAGGCAGAGATATCCTCTCTCCTAAGCAAAGGAGCGATACGGGCTGTGCCCACTGAGGAAACCCAGCAGGGCTATTACTCCCGCTACTTCCTCATCCCCAAGAAGGACGGCGGCTTGCGCCCCATCCTGAACTTCCGTGTTCTCAACAAACACCTGAGAACATACAGGTTCAAGATGCTCACGCACAAAGTCCTGTTTCGCTCCATTCGTCCGGGGGACTGGTTCACTACAGTCGACCTCCTGGATGCTTATTTTCACATAGGCATCTATCCTGCTCACAGGAAATATCTCAGATTTGCCTATTGCAGTGTGACCGACAAGTTCCTCGCAGTCCCATTCAGGCTCAGCCTCACTCCCCGTGTCTTCAGCAAGTGCATAGAAGCAGCTCTGACCCCGCTCAGACATTTGGGTCTCAGAGTACTGGCCTACATAGACGATTACCTGCTTTGCTCTCTTACGCGAGAACAGGTGGTGAGCGACACGGCGATGCTGGTAACCCACCTCACCAGTCTGGGTTTCAGAATAAATCTAACCAAGAGCTCGATGGTGCCCTCTCAGACAGTAGAATATCTTGGTCTCCAGATAAATTTTAAGTCCTATCGCGCTACATTGTCAGAGAGACAAGTAGTTCCGCAGGGGCAGTTCGGTTCAGTTTAGAACCTGCCTCCGCTTATTGGGTCTGATGGCCTCTACCGTGGCAGTGATCCCCTTAGTGCTGCTGAGCATGAGAGGCTTTCAGTGCTGGGTCTCGTTGCTGTGCCTCTGCCCCCGCCTCCCCTTAGCGCTGCTGAGCATGAGAGGCTTTCAGCGCTGGGTCTCGTCGCTGCGCCACTGCCCTCACCGTCACCTCAGCCGCCCCGTGATGGTCTCAGGAAACTGCCTCACGGCTCTCTCTTGGTGGTGAAATCCAGTCATTTTTGAGAATGGCACCCCGCTGGGCGTAGTGTCTGCAAGGGAGGTGGTGAGTACTGATGCATCCCTTATGGGCTGGGGGGCAGCTTACAGGGGCAGGACAGCCAACAGGCTTTGGCCATTGTGGCTCCGCGATGCTCATATAAATTATCTCGAGCTGCTTGCCGTGTTTCTAGCACTCAGACACTTCCTCCCCTTTCTCCACAGTCGCCATGTCCTGGTCAGATCGGACAACACAATAGAGGTGGCTTATATCAATCACCAGGGCGGGACACGCTCTCTTCAACTGCACAGTCTCGCCCGCAGGCTGATTCTGTGGAGCAGCGCTCGCTTCGCTGCGTGCGACGCATGTACTGGGTCTGATGAACTCGGGGTGGACCTCCTCTCCAGGGGGAACCCTCTGTACGGAGAATGGACACTCCACCCCCAGGTTGTCAGCCAGATCTGGGAAAAACTCAGCATGGCTGCCGCAGATCTCTTTGCCTCACGCGCACTGTCCGCTGTTCTTCTCTGTGACAGACAGCGATGCACCTCCGTGTCTGGATGCGCTCGCTCACCCATGGCCGTACTCCCTGCTTTACACCTTCCCGCCCCTGAACCTGCTATCCCCCATCCAGTGTGTTAGGACCCCCCTCGACGCGTTCATTGTATTACATCAAATGGCGCGTTTTCGAGCAGTGGTGCGAACAGAGGTGGTTTGTCCCCTTTCTCTGCTCTGTTTCTGAGTTTTATGTTTTTTTACTGGACTTGCTGGAGAGGGGCAGAGCCTTCTCCACTATTAAAGTGTATCTGGCTGCTATCTCTGCTTGTCACGTGAGCTTTGATAGGACGCCTGTCGGTCAGCACCCACCCGTGTGCCATTTTATGAAGGGTGCACGCCGGCTCCGCCCGGTCTCCAAGCCCTTGGTCCATTCATGCGACTTGCCCGTGGTCCTGTATGTGCTCTCTGGCTCTCCTATCTAGCCGCTGGAGACTGTCAGCATGAAACATCTGTCTCTAAAGACAGCCTAACTCCTTGCGCTGACCTCTGCAAAGCGTGTGAGTGAGGTTCACGCTCTTTTGGTCCACTTGTCATGTATGAACTTTAGCCC
>JAODKN010000001.1:34483183-34496773 GCA_026774425.1 Petrocephalus zakoni
AAGTGTCTTCCGAGCTACGTGGTGCAACACTGTTATTTGCCATAGACTAAAACGCGACCCAGACGTATTAAAAACAATGAGCAACCAGCAGATGTACAGTATCTTTGCACACCTGATACACACTTATAATGTAGCAAGAGTGATATTGCCAAATTCATGTCCGTTGTTTTGAACTTCAGAATCGATTTTAACATGCGTGTGACAGCGTAAGTGTCAGGTAAGAAACCGTTTCCAGATCCCCGAGCTGTTTTATATATTTTATGTATATCACTATCTTAACAAAACACAATGCTATATGATCTGTTACACAAGTTTAATGCATTTACATAAACAGAAATGATCGTTTTCACGCGTTACAAAAAGAAAAAGATCTTCCGTATCGCCGTTTTAAGTGGTGCGTGCTCCCGAGACAGGGAGGCAATCTTTTTCGGCATAACACCGGTAAAACACTAGGATTCACACGAGGGTAACGAGGGGGCGTGGCACACAGGAGGATCGAACGGGCAGGGCGTGACAAAGAGTCTGAAAGCGTGTGTGTCACGCCAGATGCGTCGATCAGTTTTGGCAACCCTGTGTTCTGTGCAAAATACGGAAGGTAGTCTGTAGCTTTCGGCGCAGACAGGAAGTACAATGAGAATGCATGTGCTATGAAATATGACAAGATGGAATGAAATAAGTGCAAACAGGAGATATACAATGTGCAAAATGAGGAGCTTGTGCAAACTAATTAGCAAATAGTGCAAACAAAAACTGCTCCGCCGAGAGGAGCTGTTTATGGAGGGGGCGGGGTGGAAAATCAACGCTGTAAGGTACTTTTAAGCACATTGGGACAGCGATTCCTCATCTCTAAATTCCACCGTAGAACTGGATTAAACTTTGTGTGCCTACTTGTAGGATATAGAAGAATATTCTCAAATTGGAATGAGAGACATCATATGTCTCATTACAAAGACTGGAACAAATAAATTTACTACCATAAAACTCGATCCTAGTATTCGCGACAGCAAATGAGGATGGCTTGACCGCAATCTCGTCCCCAGCATGAAATAAAACGTGATCAAATTATGTAAACGAATCAACATAACATAACCATTACGTAATAACGAGAAACCTTTGTGGTTTGACTAAACCAGTTGATTCTCATTTTAACCATGTAAATTAGTTTCACATTATACCGCAAGCCTTTCTCGTTTTGACGAGATAATTTCATATCATGTACAAATTTGATCTAATCAGACTTGCGTCTGTTCTTCATTTTCTCTCTTCTAGGTGATCAAACAATTAGTTTAAGCAGGAAAACATGTCATTTCTACATAGCTGTCATTTCACTAAGTATTCAATCACCTTGCTTAACGTAAAAGAAAACCACGTAATCACCAAGACCGTGTCTGCAAGAATAGTTGTTTCTTATGAAGGTTTGATTAATTTCATTACAAGTAATTGTAAGCAATAATAACTGTCAAAAGCCACTTAAAACAACACTAGCTAAATTAGCAGTCCATTTTATGGAGGCGTTTACGAAACTCCAACACGCAAACCTCGCAAGGGTAAGCTGGTGGCGGATTCCTACTATCATGTCCCAAGGACAGTTAAATGAAATTACCAATCATATACAAATATGGCCGCCGAAATGAAATGCATAGTTTAAGAATGGCAATATTTTCATTTGTGACTGGAAACAAAAATGGAGCGCTGGTGCGACTAGCTTTTTATTTTAATTGTTTTGGCTCTACAGGTCATCGTTTGTCCAATGAAAGAGCTCCAACATTGCACACGTAGGGGCCGTCCAGTAACGTGTGAGTGATATTTAGCCTGACCAATCGTATGGTGTCTCTTTCGATGCGCAACAAGACTGACATAAAATGCATTCAATAAAATTTCAGACAAGTGAGCCGTGCAGGAAGTTAGTTGTCCTGGGTCTCCGTGTTCGTTGTCATACGCGCAAGGTAAGACAGGCAGTATGGCGGAAGAAGAGAGTGACCTGGAATCAGAAAGACTTAAAGAGGAATTGGAGAGTTTGTTGGACGCTACCAGGAATGACGAACCAGGGGCGAAAAGCAAAAATTACTGTTCTAGGTTTTGCGAGGTAAGCGGGGTGTTAAAAGCTTGTTCGGGCTGGACAAAGACAGCCGTGCTTTTAAAACCTAGCTAGCAAATTCCCTTCCCCCAATATGCACTGTAAGCTTAGCTCGGTAGCTAGCGGAGAGTGTTTACTTTCCTCCCCCGTGTGGTCACGTTAATATGCCTATGGTTTAGCGACGAGCCTCGATTTCATGTCAGATCGCCGAGTTCGGTGGGGCGCGCTGGCTCGGCCCTCGCGCGCCCCTCGCGCGGTGCCGTCGTCTCGAGAGTCGCCGTCTCGTGACATGCGGCGTTGCTTAATAACTCATTTTTTGCATTATATAACTCTTGTATGTCATCCCGACAATAAGACGGTGCGAAATATTGTGTGAAGTACTTCGCATTTATTTGCCGCTGTTGACATTTAACTAGATACTAATTTACTCGGTGTTGATTGGGTTTTGTTTACATTTTCTCATTTAAGAAAAGTGTTCATATGTTCTATAGCGTTTAAGGGTCCATTTTGGTAGCTGCTAACGGATGGATCAAGACTAATGTTATTGACCCAATTGGCATGTTCTGTAGGATTTTGATTAGACGACTGGTATTTCTGTCCATTTTAATATAGTTATACCTTTACTGTTCTAACATTAATTATTAAGTGATTTATCAGCCAAAAACGTCCTTGCTGATTACTCACTGGAAGGTGTGTTTGGTGAACTATTCCATGTATTTTCATATAAGAAAAATAATTTGGTATGGTTTGTAAATACTTTAAGACCAGCATTTAATACAGTGGCCTCTTCCTGGCCTAAAAGTTATGGAGTACTGCTGTCATATACTGACTTTTCTAACTTTTCTGTGTGACTGTACTGGATAAGTGGTTGGAAGATGGATAGGTTTACTGAGCATGGTCAGTATTCACTAAATAGATCAGACTACAGTAGGTCTGTTTTGCATGTTGGTTTCTCCAACAGTTGGTGGAAGAACACGCTGGACGATGGCAGGTGCCATTGCCTCAGCTGCAGGTGCTTCGGACGGCCCTCTGTTACTTCACCCATGGCACAGCCTCCTTCCCCTCCGACTGTGAGCATGTGCAGTATACCCTGGGCAGCCTTGCTCTGTAAGTAAACCTCCTCTGGCCTCACTCTTAATCATGTCATTGTGTGGGATTTTGGTAAATCCATTGATACGTGGGCTTGAAAAGGTAGTTTTTTAAATATTGGAGAGTTATGCTGCACCTGATGTTTAATGTCTGTTACATTTTAGATGTTTATTTCATTTAACTGAGACACTTCAAAGAAATAATATTTAAAATCTTGTAGAATATCTCCTTAGATGAAAATTTAGATACAGAAATGTAGGGTGAAGTGTGGTGCTAAGGGTTTTAAGTGCATGTTCATTTCATATGAAAACTGAAGAAATACACGTTCACGTTTACAAGTGTAGTGTGTTCCATTTAATCCAATCACATTGTGATAGAGGACAACATTTCTCTTTAGGAGTTTTTTTGAACTGCTGCTGTTTTTTGGCAAGGATGAATTCCTGGAAGACCCTTTAAAAGACATACTCGACTCTTTTCAGGTATGAAGCTAAAGTCTTGTGCTGCTCGTAGCGGAGTAAATGTATATTAACCTGCTTTAAGGAGGACATTTGCACTGGACAGGCATTTCACAGAGGGTGTCACCAGCCTTTGCCTCCATTGTTACCTGTGGTTGGCTCTAGACTTCAACAGCACTGAACTGAATAATCATTATTCTCTTGCTGAACTGCTTCTGGTAATGTGGTAGTCTCTCTTCTCTTGTAGGACTGTTTTGCAAATTTGGTGAGATGCAACAATGTTTACCTACGGGTGGTGAATCAGATAATCCAGAATGGTGGTCCATGGGAGAATTCAACTTTGCAGGCCATCTTAAGGGAGTCTGTTCAGCTGCAGGATGAAGGTACAGTGTAGATGACTGGGTGCTTTTCCACCACACCAGGTACCATTCTTCCTCTTGAAAATGGTTAAAAACGTAAAAAAAGTAAAAATTATAAAAATAATAATGGGTACCTGGACAAATGAAAAGACCTAAGCTTAAATTGCAATCTGGTTAGAAGAACAACGAGATCAGGATGGCTTGACAAGAAATAAAGTGTTTCGTATAATATAGTAATATTATTGTATTGGAATGTTTTGAAATATTGCAATATGATTTTGTTGTACTAAATATTGATCTTTTTAAAGCAAAACGGAAGTTCAACATAAATTTCTCACAAAATTCTTGTCTTGGTGTACTCATGCAGTGCACATGCAAAAGCAGCGGAGGTCAACATTAAACTCATTTTTAAACATATGCTATATAATCTTGAAAAGGAATAATCATTAAAATTGCATAACTTTCTAAGTTTAAATTTTTCTTTTCCTATGACAGAGTAAAAATGTTTTAGCAAAACTTGAACTCCCTGCACTGTATTGTCCATACAGAATTAAAGGTAAGAAAAAGCCTGATCTTAATCTAGCTGAGTAGCGATGTTAGAATTGCATGTGCATAACATGCAGTGTTGGTATTGATGTCGCACATCGTCCAGCCCCATTGTAGACTACAGCCATTTTTCAAATGCAGTACAAAATACCCCGCCTCACATTCTGATGAAGTACAAATAGTACGGTACCTGGTGTGGTTAAAAAGCACTTTTTTTTTTCTTTACCTCAGTCTATGTGAAGTGTTTTTTCACATTGATTTCCCTCTGATTCGACAGTCAGGAAGTATTTGGACTCTGAAGAACCAGTTTTCTTTGACTTGCGGGTGCGCTACCTACTGGCCTGTGATCGCATTCAGGAGGGTGTGGCCCTAGCAAAGAGCTGCATTCAGCATCCGGAGATGGGGAAGCATCTTTACTTTCACCAGGTCCACTTGACATGTCTATGGAAAACATCACTACTCGATCACCTTCAGAAAGAAGTAAGATGCGAGAAATTAAAGAGTGGAGATAAATAATTAGGGATAAATAACTAAATTGAAAAATTTAACCCAACATTTACTTTCATATTGCTATTCTCTTCTTGATAAGAAAAAAAAAAAAACGAACCAATTAATGAGTCAATGATGGAATGAGGGGATTCATGCATTTGTTCATTTTTTGGGCTGTGCGCAGTGACAGTCAAAGATGTTATTCTTTAATCAGTTTTTTTGTAATATTTGTTATCCAAATCCAGGTACCCAAGTGACTGAAACATCTTTTATCGTTTTAGTTCTGATTTGTAATTGTCTCCTGGATATTTATAACCTCACAGATGGCTGTGATTGATGGAAGAGATGCTGTTGAAATACTCTGCGACACTGAAAAAGAGGAGAAGGATGATTTGCTCCTGGCGTTCAGCAAAGCGTTCCTCACTCAGCAGCTGCAGAATGGAGACATGTATTACATGTGGTCAGTTGCAAAGTGGACATTGATGTGATTCTTTGACTTACGTTTGGTTTTAGTATTGGGTTTATTCAGTAAAAATGTACAGTGGACTAATGAGTTCCCCATTAGGTTTTCTTTTTGTTGCTGAAAATATGTATGTGTTCTGTTACGGAAAACACCCAGCATGCAGTAAAAACCAAAATGGAGCCAATTTTTCTATTAAAAAAGAAAACCAGTCCATAAAAAAATTAATCTACAAAGCTAGTTTATCAGCCCTGGCATTGAAAAACACTACTAAATAAAATGCTTCTCCACTATGCTTTTCACACATTCTTCAGCTTTATTTATTTAATACTTGTCTTGGTCCAGGTTGTCCTTTAACAAAACTTAGTAAGATGTCTTCTGTACATTATTGTTAATGGAATGTACTTAATTACGAATGTATTTAATTACTTTCAGATGCATTCAAAAGGACAGTTTGAGGGTTACGAGTTATATAATATTGAAATAGATGCTCGGTGTGCAGAATGTAATATGGAGAAAAGCTTGTCCATCCCCATAAGTGTTGGGTAAGTCTTCATTTTGGGGATGGAAAATCCTGTTTCTGCAACAGAGCCAAAATGGCTAAATTGTAAAAACATTGGAACTTACTTAAAGATATTCCTACACCAGTGTACTTCTGATTGTTTCAGCAGTTCTTCGTACAGATCCAAAGATTTTGAAGTTTGGCCCTTTAATATAATGATGGAAATTTGGGTAAATTTATAAAACTTCACCAAATTTGGAAAATCTGTTTGAATCTCAACTGTCCAACTGTTCATTTATTTGGCAGATTGCTTTCAGGTCAGAGCATATAATTGTATTAAGCAACAAAGAGCATCAACACAAGCACGTAATTAATTGGTAGGTGCAGAATGTCTACAAAATGTTTATTTATGTGAGATACTAAAATATTACTGCATAACATAGAAAACAGGGTATAAAACAAGTCCATAACAGAAGGAAGCATATGGATGTTAAGATAACGAGAAGCAGAAGATCGAATGGAGAATACAAATACATGCAAGGATTACCTTAACTACTGTCATTAAATATCCAAAAAAACTTTTACAGTTGGAGAATATGGCTGAATTCCAGTCCTGAACTTGTGACGTGTGATTTTTGCAACCTCATTCCAAGACTAAAGGGTCAAGTCTTAAAAGAGATGGAATTTTAGATTCCAATCTCTCAGAACTTTAATTGAAGCTGACATTGCTTTATGTGAATGAATTTTAACTAAATTTCTAACTTCTTTCTCTTTCAGGGACCTCATTTTCATATGGAGCAAGCTTCACCTCAGGGCAAACCCTTCCAAAAAGAACTTTTTGGAAGAATGCTATCAACTGATGCGGTGTGTGACTAATGTCAAATCTATCTTTCCCTTTATGAAAGTCATCAGAGAAGAAGTAAGTGCTATTGATTTTTACTTGTCTATCATGTCTCTTCAGAGTGGAAACTTCATGTGGAAACATTCATGTAGGAGGACACATTATAGGGTTGCACCGATACCTATACCAGTATCGGGTATTGGTCCGATACTTCGTTAAAATACCCGTACTCGTATCGGAAATAAAGTGCCGATACCACGCATTGATACCACGAGCCGGAAACTGAAGTTCGGAGATGCTACTGACAAGTTTGTGTGAAATAGCTGTAAGTATACCTGTAGATGTTCACTGAGAGCAGTCAACAATGTCTGCGATTTGGGGATATTTTAAGATAAGAGATGACGACAAGTGTAGGGCAGATTGTAAGATCTGTGCTGCTACGGTGTCGAGGGGCGGAAAGGAAAGTGCATCGTTTAACACCAGCAATTTGAT
Source organism: Petrocephalus zakoni (assembly GCA_026774425.1). Lineage (NCBI taxonomy): Eukaryota > Metazoa > Chordata > Actinopteri > Osteoglossiformes > Mormyridae > Petrocephalus > Petrocephalus zakoni. The sequence continues at coordinate 34,490,494 of JAODKN010000001.1, forward strand.
TAAACATCTGAAAACACACCATAGTGCCAAGTACACAGAGTTCACTAAAGCGGAAGACCGCAGCAAACAACCTTAATTGAAGCTTTGCAAAAGCGAGAAAAAATGTCCAAAGACATTCACGGGCCATAAAAATAACAGCGGCTCTAACTCACTTTATTGCGCTCGATGACCAGCCACTGTCGTTAAGCTGGCTGTGTTAACAGCACATTTCATACGTACTCGTATCGGTTTGTAAAAAATGGTATCGGTGCATCTCTAACACTTTACATTCATTATCGTCATGTATTTCACCCACTGTTTTGCATCTTTTTCCTTGTGGCGTGAGGCCGTTAGGATATCTCGGGCTTGAAAGCTGTCTTGCGTATTTTGAGTCATCAACAGTTTTCCTCACATAATTTAACTGATGTTCTGGCAATGGCTTATGAAAAATTAGCACTTCCCAAATATCAATTGTAAAATGGTAAAGTAAGTTAACATAAAATCATATACTCTTACTCTGGTTGTGACAGATTTATAAGCCTCGCTAGTCATAGGTGTTACAATAATGTACATTTTCTGTCTGGCTAGTAGTAAAAACTTGTTGTGGTCATTTTGCAGGATTCAATTCAGCCTTTTCCTTTTGTTTAGAACTCGCCTTAATTTCTCTTCAGCAGCTGTTTTAGTGTTTAGGTAACTCAGTCTTTGTCTTTCTTATAGATGGGCAATGAAAGCTTGCAGTTCTGTGTGGACCTGTGTGCACGGGCCCTTCAGATGGACCTTCACCATGACCCTGTCACCAAATCACTAATCTACAAGACCATTGCTTACTTGCTCCCTAATGACCTAGAGATCTGCAGAGCTTGTGCCCTTCTGGTGTTCTTCTTGGAGCGCACTCTAGAGTCTTACAAGACTGTATACCTTCTCTACACTCACCCTGACCAGGAATATCATGTTGACTCTAGCTTAATAAAAAACCAGATTCGCTTTGAAATTCTTCAGATTTTAAAGAAGGGTTTGTTTTTTGATCCAGAGTTTTGGAACCTTATCACTTTAAGGACCAACTGCCTGAAGCTGATGAGTGAAAAAGTTATGAAAGCTGCTTTGAATGAAATTATTGAAGAGGATAAATGGATGCCAAACTACTGTGTGAGAGAGACATACAAATTGCATTCAGATACTTCAGACTGCAATACTAATGAAATAATGACACTACATAGAAAACATAAAAGCAAGCCTGAAGTCGGGCTCATTCCTGCTCCACCTGAAGAAACTGTGCCACCTCCAGCAAAGAGAAGGGGTAGGAAACCTGGGTCACGTGTCCAGAATGTAGTTGGTGAATGCCAGTTAAGACGGTCTTTCAGGCAGCTGGATATGTCTCAAGAGAATTCCAGCATGCATGGCAGCAGGGAACAAAGACACCTTGCCAGACATGTGGAAAAGAGAACCTTGAAATGCCGTGGCAGAAAACCACGCTGGCTGCTGCAAGACATGGCCAGACAGGCTGAGAACAGCGTTCCTAGACGAAGCTACTTTGGGAAGAGGAAACGGCATTTTCCCACAGAAAAAATGTCTGAATGTGCTACTGACAAGACTAGCACAGAAATGGAGACCCAGAAAAAAGGTAATGAGGTGGCATCACATATTGAAGTTATAGGTGAATTGGATACAGTCCTCATGCAGCCTCAAGATCAGGCCATGTTCATGTTGCCCACACCTCTCCCGGAGGATGCAGAAGCCATTCCTGTCCATGGAACAATGCTGGAATTTTCTCTTCCTGATAATGAGTTTATGGAGTCTTTCTCTGTGGACCATGAGGTAGAACTTCCAGAGCACAGACAGCAGCAAGACCCTTCTCAGGAGAATATTTTGGGTATTCCAAAGGTTTCTATGGAACAGCTGCTTGCTAAGCCTTGCATGACAGAAACAGATACTCCAATGGGGGGGTTAAGTAAGGCTGAGTCACCTTCTTTGTCGACTGAGCTAAATTCTGAACCTTGTGAGGAATTGGCCATTGAATTGCATATCGCCACCATACAAGAACTGCACAACTATTCCAAAATTCTCGAAGAAACCTCAGAAGTTGGTCTTCAGCCACTGCCCGAAGCAGCATCTCCTATGCAAAAGGAAGATTTATTTGATAATCCAGGGCAGGATTATATCATAGGACATTCCTGTTCACCTGTTCAGACAGGCATTGTTAATCCAGCTTTTGCAGCTAAAGTTGCCATAGTGGGATCTGAAATTTGTCATGAGGTGATGCACATTGATGAAACAAGTGAGATTCCTTTGGAAGGGAATATTTCAGATATTAATAGTGCATTGGATGAAAGGAATATGATTCCAAATGGTGATACTGTTGACCCGCAGATTATGGATAATGCTACTGATTACAGGGCTAGAACAAATGAAAGCCAAACTAAAATTGCTGCTAGCATGGAAGGTAGTTCTGACTTCCACAGTGTTTCCACTGCTACAGATGCAGAATCACACAAGCCTTTAGCACCCTTGTCAGCCTCGTCCACTTCTCCCACAAAAATGGGAAATGTAATTCTCAAGTATCGTTGCAAGGAGTGTAACAAAGAGTTCAGGGGTGGCAATATAATGCGCCACGCGGTGGCTCATCTCCAACGGGACAAGCTGAAGTGCATGTTCTGTTCAAAAGTATTTCGATCCCGTGTTAAAGCAAAGAGCCATGTGACAGAACACATTGAAAAACTGAAAAATGCTCCTAATTGCAACCCGGAAGATATAGGTCTTCCATATAAAACACTTAATAATGAGGTTAATGATATGAATCACCCGAAACATTCAAACATTTCCGGAGGTAAAATGAACGCTAATGGATCTGTTGAAACTGGAAGTCAGCAAAGTGAAAAGGGAGAGTACTGCTGTCCTGCAGATGGCTGCGATAAGACATTTGCACGAGCGGAGTGGTCGCTGATCAGGCATGCCCTGAAATTCCATGTTGATGATGTGAAAGTCCAGGAATACACCTTCTCCATGAAGAAGGGAAACTGCCACTTCTGCAAGAGAAAATTTCTTAGTTTGCCACATTACCTGGCCCACATCAGAGGCCACAATCATCCACTTAAGCATGCTTGCCTCCATTATGATTGTAAAGAGCGGTTTAAGACCCAGACGGAGCTCAGGGGTCACATGAAGAGCCACCAGCCTCTCCAAGCACAGTGTAGCTTTGCAGGCTGTCTGAGGCGCTTCAATCACCTACGTATGTTATTTGAACATGAGTTGAAGCATTACCTGCCTACCAAAGCAAAAGATAAATCTCCAGACACAGTCTGGGTTGTCCGCGGGAAACCGGAAGTGTGTCAGGATGCCACAAACAGTGGTTTGAGTAGGCAAGGGCCCACAAGCATTAAGAATGATATATCAGGTGGAGGTTGCAAAGCAGTCACTAATTCCATGGCAATAAGCAATGAAAAGCGAAAGCTGTTGGCACAGAATGCAGAAGGGATGCCTGTACTTGCTGAAGGTGTCAGTTGTGCAGAGGACGGGATTACTGACATACAGCTTGTCAATGGTCATGGTAAAAATGAGGGGGGCCTGGATGTCTCGGCTCAAACTGAGCATGAAACTGAGAGTCCTCAGAAGAGTGAACAAGAGGACAGACTAGGCAGCAAAAGTGTGGGCCATAAAACCCAAACTGAAAGTACCGTGGGTCACCAGGAGCCTTGTCTGCCTGGCCAGAAAGAAGCCAAACCTGGAGAACAGTCTGGCTATGGCGGGACATCTAACAGACCGTTTGTGCGTCTGCCACCCTCGGCATACTTGGATGAGAAGTACATCAGTATGCCTAAGAGAAGGAAATCTTCAGCAGTTTACAGTCTCTCTTCTGTACAGCAGAGCAGCCCAAGTGACAAAGCTCCAAGGCAACGTTGTGCCAAGTGCTTTCTCACCTATAGTAGCGCAGAGGAGCTGCAGAATCACCTCTCCTCAAACCAATGTGCATCTCTCTTCGGCTTTGATTCAGACGAGGAAGGTGAGTCTGCTTATATCCTTGTTTAGAGTTTATGCAATTACTGGGTTTGTAAACTGGTATTAATCTAAGAACTAGAGCTCTGGAATGGGGAGAGAACTCAGTGTCTGTGTATGGAGGTACCTTTTGGAGTTATTTCCATTCAGTTCTTGCTAAACTCTGAAAATGTATTTGCAATTAATAATTATAGAGGTAGGCCTAGAACTTATCCCAACAAGTAGTGAATACTACTTGACTGAGATTCAAGTCAGTCACCGGACACACACACACACACACAGATACATATAGTGTTTGGAATCTGCTAGGAAAGCCATGTAGATTGTGCACGAAAAAACAAGCACAATCCACATGAACGTAGGAATGAAAATGACAATACACAGAAACTAGTCTGAAAAACTAATTTGATTTTTTTTACTAATGGTTTTTGTAAAGAGTATTTTCTTTGTGTACTGAGCATGTAAGTGTAAAATGACATTGGTTTGTTCGTGTTAGTCTGCATCGATATTTATGTCTTTTGTTTATGTTAATTTCCAGGTGTGTGGTAAAATATAGCCGAACTGGAGGTATACATGGTCAACGTCTGAGTAGCAGGGGGACATTGGGATGTGCTGATTTGGTCCAAAAGGCAAGGAAATATTGGACTACTTTCTAAGCAGATATCCCTCATGAAGACGTGACTTACGGGACTCATGTTCTGTGAGATGGAACAAATGTTCACTGTGAGAGCAGAAACACAAGGGGTCACAAACTGCACCACTGCTGAAAGGTCCCTAATACTTTGGAAAAATTGCATCCATTTTTTGACCATAATATAGAAGACACTAATGTTTTTGATGGCTTAACCTCTGCTTGTCAGGACACGTAAACTGTACTAAGTGCCTGGACCCAAATATTCAGCCCCCTGCTATATTTTTGTAAATGTTTTGGAACCTCGCCAGGTTAACAACAGTTGCCAGAAACTGTGACAACTAGTATATATTATGTAAAAATATTTTGGGCAGTTTTTATACAAACCTTCTATTTTACTTTTTTTTGTAAGAATCTGAAAAACAAGTACACAGCCAAGGTTATCTGCTATTCTGCAGTGGGTTGGCAATTATTCCAGAGGTCACTGACAATGAACATTTTGTTAGCTTCAAATGAAAAACTCTAGAAAGGACTATCATACAACCCCGTTTCTAAAAAAAAATGTGGGATGCTGTGTAAAATGTAAATAAAAACAGAATGCAGCTGGCCTGGCTCCAGCTCTCGGTAACAGGGTGGGCTAGGAAGATTTTTTGGCGGGGCAATTACATATTTAAAAAAAAATACACCTCCCCCCCTTGGCTGTGATTGGGTGGGCCAGGCCCACCCTCCCCCCGTGAATCCGGGCAACCAATGGAACAAATACAAGATATCAGATGTTGAAACTGGGAAGGAATATATAAAGATATGATGTGTATATTGATATGTACATTTTTATTTGTTGCCAGCAGCACGTTTGAAATATGTTGGAAAAGGGCAACAAAAGACATGTGTAATGCTAAAATATAACACCTGGCTGAACATCTCACAACTAATTGGGTTAATTGGCAACAGGTCAGTAATATGATTGGGTATTAAAACAGCTTCCCAGAGAGGCAGGATCTCTATGTGGTGGAGAGGGGGAAAGATTCACACTTCTGTGAAAAGTCTACATGGGCAAATAGTGCAACAATTTACGAATAATATTCCTCAACGTAATATTACAAAGAATTTGGGAATTTAATCATCTGTGGTACATGTCATTAAAAGATTCAGAGAACCCTAAGATTTCTCTGTACATAAGGAAAAAGACAAAAAAACAGTGTTGGATAACTGTAAGCTTCGGGTCATCAGGTGACACTGGATTAAAATCAGACACGATTCCATGGTGGATATTACTGCATGGGCTCAAGAACACTTCCGAAAATCATTGTCTATGAACACACTTCATCACAGCATCCACAAATGAAACTCTACCATGCAAAGAAGAAACCATATCTAAACATGATCCAGAAACGCTGGTGACTTTTTAAGATGGAATGAGGCAAAATGGGAAATTGTCTTGTGGACCGATGAATCAAAATTTCAGATTCTTTTTGGAAATCATGGCTGCTAGAGGGGAGGGACCATCCAGCTCATCAGCGGACAGTGAAAAAGCCAGTATCCATGATGGTATGGGGGTGCATTAGTGCCCTTGGCTTGGGTAGCTTGCACATCTGGGAAGGTACTATTAATGCCGAATGATATATATACACAGGTTTTGGAGCAACGTGCTGCCATCCAGACAAGATCTTTTTCAGAGAA
>JAODKN010000001.1:34496873-34508779 GCA_026774425.1 Petrocephalus zakoni
TGGGACCACATTTCACTTTCAAAACTCCTGCAGTTGGACTCCTTACTTCCCAAATATTTACAGAGTGTTGCTAAAAGGAGAGGTGATGCAGCAGTGGCAAACATGCCCCTGTCCCAACTTTTTTGAAATATGTTGCTGGCTTCAAATTGACTAAGTATTTGTCATAAAACAATAAAATTTCTGCTTCAACATTTGATATCTTTTGTTCTACTTTGAATAGAATATGGGTTTATATGATTTGCATTCTGTTTTTTACTTGCATTTTAAATGGCATTCCAATTTTTTTGGAAATAGCATTGTAGTTATTTAGAAGCCTGTCAAATGTAAGAATTTTTGTTTCCTGTTGTACTGTATAGTGCATGAGTGATAGGTATGCTAGAGGTGTGTGTCATGGACTCTTCCTTTTTTCTGTCCTATGAGGTCATTAGAATTGAAACATTCTTAAAGAATGGTAATACACACTATGTCAGCCAATGTTTTACGGGCAGTAGCAACAGTTTAGGCCCCATTTAGGGTGTAAACCAGCGATCACCAACTGGCGGAGCGAACCACTACTGAATCCACGCATTGCGATTGATTGCACTCGCCCCCGCCACACCTTGGTAAATCTTATCATTGGCAAAGTTGAACCCTTCTTGAATGCAGTGGACATTGGCTTTGTGTGGCTGGTGGAATTGGCCCCTCACAGAACAGCAGTCGAGGTCTCCTGGCCTAGACAGGCTTCAGCTGCAGTTGACGATCATGCTTCTTCATCATAAATGCAGTGGCGTATAACAAAAGGTTTCTCCCTGTAAACCTCCGATTGTAAAATGGTATGTGAACTGCACAAACACATAGATATCTGAAATTTTTGTGCCGTTAATATCAATCTAATAACTGCATCTAAATACCTTTTTCCAGTACTTAACTGATTTGTTTAAGCTGTCAAAACAAAACACCGGATTTGCTTTTAAAGTCCATTCTGTTTACTGTGCCTGTGTCTGGCAAGTCTGTTTTTATATTAATTTTAAAATGGAAGCATAATTTATTGCTTAGTCATTGAATTCTTTTAAAGTTGTTTAAGGTTGCTGTGAAAATCAAGTGTAGGGGAACTGGCCACCTTACCAAGATACTTCACTAGTATTTTTGATGTGCTTAGCATATGCCTTGTTAAGGAAATATGTGTGATTATATTATTTTTTCCCGCAATAACCTTTTTGGCATTATACAAATTGTTTTGACATTGTGACAGGACTCAATGGTGCTTATGAACAGACTGGATCCAAATTTCCAAGTCTGAGGTCCATTTGCTTCTCACTTACATTGGTGTTCAGACAGGTCCTGTGGATCATCCTCCCAGGTTAACAGACTGTGGACCACTGTGTCGCCCTCTGAGGTTAAAACACAGTAATGGCCTATTGGCTATGTATACATATGTGCACTTGTGGGGGTTTGTGTATATAATTAACTTATTTGTTTTGTATTATAAATGAATGGATGGATGATGTATTTTTCTTACTGAGAAAAGATGAATGCCTTTACATGTTTGTAAGTTGTATGCCTTTTGTAAACCAAAGGAAAGAAAGAATGCTAAAATTGCTGGATAACTTCAAGGAAGTCAAAAATGTGAACAGCACTTGTAATTGGCTGTACAATAAAAATTTATTCCACCCCTATGTCATGGCAGTTCCTCTGCAGGAGCTACATAGCAAGGTTTAACTTGGTGGATTAATATGATTTATTTACTTTTTTGAATCCTATGGAAATGGAATTTGGCTCATTACTGAAATGTCCTTCAAAATATTTCCGAATAAGCACTACACCGAGAATTATTTGCAGTTTTATTCCAGCATAATTTTAAAAGTATTATAATTCTGTGTAAACACTTGTTTTAATACAGTCTTTTAAAAAGTTTTGTAGTGCAGCTTTATTATATTTGTTAAATATGTAAACCGTGGTGCATAAGTTTTGGATCACCTTAAATTTTTTTTCTTAGTTAAGAAATTGCTGCATTTGACATTTAATGCAATGTCTGAATTCAGGGGTATAAATTAGTTTTTTTTCTCTCTCTCTCTCCCAGGAATTTGTACATTAAGTACTTTAACATTGGTTTACCCATTTATTTTGCATAGCCAATCATATCAAACCATGCTTAAATTTTTCTAACAGCAGGTTCATTAACTGAAAAGTTAAAAGGTACCAATAATCAGGGAAGTTTGGGCAGGAGTTGCCTAGATTACAGAACTACAGTACTACATCCATGGTCGCGCAAGGAGGGTAGTGCATTGTCATGTCATGTCAACTTTTGCCTTCCTGAGAATGAAATGCCTGCATTCACAAATTAGATCTTTTATTTCAAGAAACAAAGGTAAGTCTAAATTTTATCTCATGGCTTTCTCATTTAATTTCAACTTGGCTGGCTAGCTATGAATGTAATTCATTCATTAAAGCTATCAATCTGTGATGTTTAACATTTTATCTATCAACATAACATTAAGCTGTATTTGCAGTAACATTTTAGCAACCTTGTTACGTAATTTATTATAAGCTATCATTGCTGTTATACAGCTTCTATAGTGCTGCTGCTGTGCGCGAGAGACCCACTATGTTAACTGGTGTTCCAGTTGTGAAACAGGGGCAGACAGGTGGTGTAGTGGTTAGGGATGCAACTGTGTAATTGAAAGATTGCCAGTTCGAGTCCCCAACCCGCAAGTACCGCTGCGGTACCTTGAGCAAGGTACCATCCCCAAGCACTGCTCCCCAGGCACTCACGTAGCTGCCCCCTGCTATGTCACATGGGTTAAACACAGAGGACTCATTTCATTGTTGCATGCTGTGGTGCATCAACAATCACAATTAATCACCTGAAACATTAGTTTTAGCTTTAGTAAAATATCTTCACCAAAGCTTCCCACCACATAGGGTTTCAAGTCAATATTCTTTACAAAGAAAGCTAAGTCTTAGACTGAACACAGCCCTGCCTGTCTGCAACAGTTGAATGACTTTTCAGTTGCACTGGATAATGGTTTGCTCCAAAGTGAGCCAGGCTGAACAGTACACATTTTGAGAATCCGCTCAGTCTGAAACTTCAAGTTCAAAATGAAGGCTTGTTGTTGCCCTGCGTAGTAAACATGGATAAATTTGAGAACCTACCAGATTATTTTCATATTTTGACCATGTATTCTTATATATCCGAAGATGATCTGATAATTTGGTATAGTTGCATGACTTCCTACTGGAGGTCTGATTTATTTATTTTTTAATGAATGAGTCGTAATGCTCTTGTTGTACAAATTCAAACAAAACATAAATGTTTCATAGTTCACGGTTTCATGCTGCAAATTGGACCGAAACTCAAGAGTCAGCAAAATTCATGAAATTAATATTTCAAAAGGCTGTAGTTTAAAAACTGTTAGAGGTACCGACCAAATATCTGTAATTTATCTACAAGGCTGGTAAAGAAGCGCCTGTGATTTTTTTTTTCTTTCTTCAGGACAATCTGAGAGGGTGACGTGGGAAATTTTCCTCAAACTGTGTGATTTGATGTGGATTGGCTCTGATATCTGATAAATCAAACACAACTCAGATTTCTATATGGCACATTGATATCTATAGGTTAAAAAAAATCCTCATTAAAATTGGACACTTTAACAATAACTGTATACATTTTCATTTATTTTCACAGCAGTATCTTCTGACCTAGAAGATCCACAGTACAATGCTACTGTTTTCACAGGTGCTTTATTTATCCCAACGGAAATTCAGGCAACATACATTCCCATACTGGGATTCAAACCCGGGCCGCCTGGATAAAACCAGAAATCCTAACCGCTAGACCATATGAGACCACATATTTGCATATTTAATATTTTGGAGAGGGATAATCAATTTGCTTAACATATGTAAATCACGTTTATGCAAAAGCATAGGATTGTGACGATAGTCTACTTACAGTTCAGTTTAATAGATGATTCAGGGCTCACAGTTAGATACACTCACAATATATTCAACAAAATATGATGAAAACAAACGGAGATCACATGGTTCTTATTTATTCGTTTTTAGGCATGTACATTTACAAAAAAGTTGTTTTAAAACCATTTTGTTCTTGCAGTTTATTCAGTAAAATCACAGAGTCCACTGCAAAATGCAGAAAAATCTCAGAGCAAAACTGAAATTGTGTCAATTGCATCCTCGTTCATTAACATCAACAAATGATTTTGTGCCACGGTGCATTGTTACTCTTATACAATGTGCATCATCATCTTTTTGAATTGCTAAATATCATACCATGCATTGTACTGTGCATTGTTATACCCCTAGCTGTAACGCCCAAACTTTGTCAACTGTATATGTATTTCACGGCGAGCAAGATGAGATAGGCAAAAACACAGTTTCCCTATGGAAATAAAGGACCATTGTCTTTTTTATATGTTAGAAAACTTTGCATCACACTTTAATTCCTGATATTAAATGGAAATGAGGTAAACTTTGAACATTACAGTTAATTAAATTATTTTATGTCATTTATGTCTTACTTTTTTATGTAACAAATTGTAGACTTGTTAACAAGGGTCAGTTTTGCTGAGGTATGATCTGTCAAGCAGGTTTTAAAGGCACTGTTACAGGGAACTTGGGGAGTCTGATGTTCTGTAAAGTTCAAAGTGAGAGTCAGAGCCCTGTATTCAACATGCAACATACAAGTGGCAGGACATGCAAAATCAATCTACAGGCAAGACAAATGTGCTCTAAAGCAGGGCTGCTTATTCTTGCTCCTGGAGATCGAGGCTGTGTCCAAATTCAGGGGCTGCATCCTTCAAAGGACGCAGTCTACGAAGGCATAGCCTTTGTAAGTTGCGTTCCTCAAAAGTCGCACAGAAAGCGTTGTCAAATGGGACGGTCTGTCCTATGGATAATTTCCTGTTTGTGTCACCAGCTGTTCCCACCCTTACCCTTCAGTCACAAAGCGGTGCTCCTATTGCCTAGCTGGGACATACCCACTTCACTATATGCAATGAAACTTGGGAAATGGTGAGCTGCAAAGGACCCATCAGGTGGATCATTCATGACTCAGCAAAAGAAGGACATGATTCTAGACTGCATTTGAAGAAGCCTTCGAAATGGGCAACCTTGTCGCACCACAGTGATGCACTGGGTCTTCAAACGCAGCTTTAGAAGAATGTAGCCCTAGGGCTTAGGTGTAGCTCCTGATACGGATAATCAAGACCTTTAGTAGCATTTCAGTATTACAGCCAGCTATGTTGAAGCTAAGCTCTGCAGGACTGAATTTATTCAGAAGCAGGAATGAGCAACCCTGCACCGACATCAGGGCTGTGCAGCACATTCCAGTTACTTTTTACTTTCTGTGCTGTGAATGTGTTTTTTTAGTGCACTGCAAGTTGCAGACAAGTCTTGCTGACAATTTAACACATGCTATTGTTATTCTGCACACAATTTTTACTTGTCCAGGTTTTTCCTCAATTTTAATCAATTGAAAGCAGCTTTATGTGAACAAATGCCCATTCAAACAGGATCAGACTGGACAGTAGTAAAAATGATAAATGTGGTTTAAAGAACTGATGCGCACAGGTAATATTTTCAACTGATAGATATGTGTACTGCATGCTACATGGGGAACCTAGCAGGTGCCTTTTACAGTAGATGTGCACATAGGCCATGGCTGTCTCTGCTGTCTGGAGTTTGACAAGGCAATGTGGTGTCAGGTCTCCAACATGCTTGTATAAGAAAACAACCGCAGTAATCAACAAACGGTAATTCTACAGAATAAAAAAATGCTTAAATTAAAACATTATTAAAGACAATACACTAAATACATTAAAATGCATCAGCATTGAGCTGTTTTAAATTACTGCATAGTTCATTTAATTTCACTTCAGGACACATTATCAATATGTAATCCAACAGCCAGCAGAACAGCTCCTAGAGATTTATACATAACTACATCAATATATAACTGCTGCAATAAAAATGGTGTTAACAATATTTGTCATGAAATAGACAAGAGTCACGCACATATTGCTGTAGACTGTGTAGTCAGGATGTAAGGTGCAGGACACTGAGGAGCGGATATTCTGCCGAGAGACTTGTGCTTTTACATGGGAATTGGTTCACCTGAGGTCCCATCAACGCACAGTGAAGCTTTTAATACTGCAGGTTCAGTCAATACTGTTGGTGGACCAGTCGTACGGCATGTAGCTCACTTTGTATTTGGTTGCTGCCAGTATGGTCTGAAGACTGGACTTCTTTGGTGATTCCCTCATATGATTTACGATCCAGTTTAGTAACTGTGTAAAAAATCACCATATGATAAACACATTTTTATATGCACACCACAATTGAGTATTGCCCATTGAGTATGGTATTTGCATGTACAGTATTCAATGAATTTAAAGGTAAGAACTGAACATTTTGTTGCAAGGCTAAAATAGTGGCTGTTACTCTACCTCTTCATCAGTGTCTCCAAAGTCCATTTTGTACCACTTGAAGATCTGGCTGAGCTGAACTTCTCCTTTCACAGCATCGACCATGCAGCTGTTGTCAGTTTCCAGGAAGGCTTCAGCAGAAGCATGGAGCTGGCTGTTCACGTCCTGTTGTGTTTGCCAAATACTTGTCACTTTTCATGGGCTTGAGAGCAAGCAAAAACCTAATGTCACCCAAATCCATGTACTTCATTTCACCTCAAAGTTGACAGACTATCTATGACAGGTATTGCCATATTCTTGGGGACCACTAACAACAAACTGACAGTTTTCATAGCGCATCATTTCTCATATTTTATTGAAAAGATAATCTGGGTGTAAAGTCAGAGTTAGGATGTTAATTCAATTTAATTTTGAAAGCTCTATATTGAAGGCCTGAGGACAAAAGTTACCAACACATGGCTCATGAAAATATAATAAAAAAAATTTTGAAAAAAAAATAAATGACACCAGTTGAAAAAAAATTAAATATTAAATGAAAAAGCTTACTCTGTATTTAAAGCTTACTCTGTATATAAATCACACTTCACTGTTAAAGTCATTAATATTTCCTTTACCTTGGCTGTGTATGTTTTAATTGGAGGGCATCCCTTGGCACCATAGTTCAAGGCAAAGTGAACAAGGGGCTCTGGATCAGGAAGTGCCACCTGAGAAAGCAGTCAAACCAAGATGAAAATCTTTTACATATCACAAGACACTCTAGATTCCTTTTCATTGAAGTTATAAAAAAGGCCTGATTAATAGTACAGTACTTAACCCAAGTGACCTGGAGTCGTGGGTCACTGCCAGAGAAGGGCTTCCATAACTGTGCTATGCCCCTTCTGTTCCCCCGTAGCACACCGTTTTCAATGTCCTGCAACGTGAACAGCTCTCCCCCAATTAGGTAGCTCACATAGTTAAAGAACTGGAAGAAAGTAAAACAAGTGTCATGGTGACCATTTATATTGTTATATAAAGTTAACATTTTGTAAATGTCTTAGTAAAGCAGCTGGATTCGATGGATGAAACAAAGGTCTGAACCACATGACTATGTTTCCATGCTACAAAATAAAATGGTAGTCATCAGAGTTGCTCTTATAGGTCAGTAGTTCAAGCTGTGGTTCAATTGGCTGATATTGTCTTGTAATAATGCTAATCCTCTTCCTGAGTGATTTTTCCCCATACACTTTAGCCTGGACTCTACCTGTGTAACAACTAACTTGACTGTGAGGGTGTTAATCTGTTAACTTGAAGAACTTCTGGTGGTCACTGCCTTGAATAGTTGACTGTCTGGTTCTAACATGGTCACTGCCTGTACCAAGGCCCTGCAACTAGGAATAGGTATGCACTGGAAGCCATCTCCTTCCATCTAATCAACTTACCCAACATATCCCTAGACCTAGATTTTCCTTAGGTGGTATGGCACAACCCCATGGGAATCTTTCTGTCAGTCAGTCTGCCAGCAAATGCCAGAGAGTACTCCCCACTGGTCCCCTGATGCAAAACCTGGCAATACTAGGGTGGTGGCTCTGTGCCTGAAATCAGAAGGTCACTGCTTCAAATCCTGTGGCTAGGAGAGGAATATCACCATTGGACCTCTGAGAAAGGCCTTAAACTCCAGTTGTCCAGGGACACTGACTGACCCCGTTCTCTGATCCATCACTTTAGACAAAGGCGTCCGCTAAATAAATAACTGTATATACTGTAGGCCTTAGATTAACCCTCCAAGGGGTCTTCAGCAAGGAAAAAGGATAGAATGCTGCTACCACACTGCCCATATGACTGTTGCTTCTGTGTACCTCTCCTCCTCAAAGATGACCATTTATTTTCCATTCCTGTGATCAAGGTTGTGTCCTCGATGCTCTTGCCATCTTTTTAGCTTCCATGTCCACAGCTGAAGCAGGCTTTTTCTTCATGGGCAAGTAGGAGGCCCGAACCCACCCCTTCATTGATTAGCATCTTTTCAAAAGCAATGTTCAAGAATGTATACCCTTTCCCTTGGTTGACCTTTGCCTTTGAGCAACCTAGATTGAGCAACTTCAACAAGCTTAATCTGGACAATGCTTACTACCTAGTGCAACTCCATGAGAAGAATATGTGGATGGCATACAACTAAGCACTATGAGTATCCGGTAATATTTTTTGTTTCATCAGTCCTCCAGCAGTCTTCCAGGCCCTGTGGAATGACGTCCTGCAAGATGTGCTGAATTGTGGAGTCTTTTATTAGATGGATGACATCCTCATCTACTCCTGCACCAAAAAGGAATGCATTGAGCTGATAAGGCAGAAACTCAAATGGTTGTTCAGCACGCTGAGAAATGTTTGTTTTATGTAGGGCTGTCAAAATTGACACGTTAACGCGGATTAATCCAGCATCCTGATTAATCTGATTAAAAATATTAACGCATTTAACCCATTTGCAGGGCAAAATGACTCAAAATCCCTGAAATGCAGCGTTGCCAACTACTTCTTACCTGAACTTTCCTCAACGCTGCATTTCAGGGATTTTGAGTCATTCTGCGCTGCAGATGGGTTAAATGCGTTAATATTTTTAATCAGATTAATCAGGATGCTGGATTAATCCGCGTTGACGCGTCAATTTTGACAGCCCTAGTTTTATGCCAACTGATTTCCTTGCATACACAGTCACATCTGGCATATGGAGCCAGACTCCAGGAGAAAGTGGACTTAAATATTTCCCCTTTTCCAAAGGTGAAACTCTTGTCTTGGTCCATGTGGATCCAAAGCTGAAGTATTAGTATCAGAACACAAGGTTGTGGTGGAAGTACTAGCAGCTTGATACATGACTGTCCATTTCTGCAGATGTTGCCTAAGCACTACTGTAAGGCAGGTCTCCAGAAGTCCACCAGTCCCTTCTACTTTGTCAACCCTCTTCTGTCTGTGTGCTTTTTCTGTACTCACACTCTGCCACATTATATAATATTCCCTTATTACAAGAATAACCCTAGCTCAAATTCTGACCACTTTTTCCTCCCTGCACTTGAGAATAGACCTAGTATCCATGTAATGGAACCCTCAGGTGCCCTACTGCTTTTTTGACCTTTGGCCTTACCCGGTACCTCTGCCATATATTCTTGGGGGAGCCCAGGCTCAAGTTCCCATGGATGACGAGGGCATTGTAAATGTTGATAAAGAAGGCCAGCTTCTCCTCATGACTCAGGTGCTGCAGCTGGATATGCTGCAGCTGCACAGTCAGCTCACAGTAGTTCTTAAATGCTGCACTGCGGGACATGGCCTTATAGTCCACCTGTTGTGAGCCAATAGCAGACAAAGAGTGTTTTCCATTTATTGTACATTATTTGCACAAGGGGTATTGAACTGTGGTCCATCAGAGGCTGTGAATGTGTTTTTGTTACAATTAATCTTAATTGTCTAACTGATTTCTAAACCTGGACAAGAATTAGCTTAACTGATTTATAATTGAAAGACAACATAAAATGCAGCAGTCCTTGATGGATCAAAGTCTTTTTTTATATAAATGTCATATGAGTTTATCTAAATGGGCAATTTGTCACTACACAAAACAATGTATTGCTTATAATGCTGTAGTTGATGTCTGAAAATATTTGATTTATTGTTATAAACATGTTTAATAATCTAATCTCTTACACGGGAGTCATTACACCTCTGAGGATGACCCTTAAATAGAACTGCTTCAGTAAAATTCCAGAAATCTGCACAGATTCCAAGTAAGTATGTGACCAATTTAAGCATGTAAAAAAAAAAAAAAACAGTCTATTCCGTGATACCTTGCCATCTGCTGAAAGGTGGTCCGAGTACAGTCTCAAAATCACATTCTGCAGCATCTCTGACAGCTGGTTTGCTGTGTGGATAGAAACAGACATCATACCGTTTCATACTGTTGTATGTAAGTTCACATTTATATCTCTATGGTTTTACAGTTTTTTTTAGTTTACAGTTAAAACTGTTTTTTTTTCAAGATTATCTTCTGGCATGGACAAAAATTAAGGCAATTCAAAAAGATGGAGTAACATTTTTATTTCAATTGAATCTGTATCACTGATTTTTTTGTGTACTTAGCATAGTAGAAATAAAATTAGGAAATGGAATATACTATGTTGTTAACAGTTAAGGTCTTTTTATGTGTAACTTAATAATGATGAATATTTGCCAGGGTGTCCTGCTGTTGCCTCAGATCACATAACTGTTGCTTGGTACAAAATGGCAAAGATTTCATTTGCTGAGTTAAAGAGAATGAGAAAATAATGCTCATTATTGTGCTTAATATTATTTCCTGATAAAAGAAAGGTCAAATCAAAAAAATATTTTATTTAGTGTTCATCAGATTCTATATGCTGAAGGTCACATATGAACTGAATATCACTTAAGATCAGTTCTCTAATGCAGATTCAATTTTACATCATGTACAGCTAAATTGACTTGTTTCATAATAGCAAAATCTTATATACCGTATAAAATTTTCAGAACATTTTTGTTTTATTTTTGACAATGTAGGATTATATTGTTGAACCACTTCGCGTTTAAAGGATGGAACTTACTTCCTGGGTTGGATGTTGCAGGAGGGATCACAAACTGACAGCACTAACAGTTAATGACCCCTAGTGGCTAGGCCTATACAGTATAAACAAAAAACCTCTTAAAGCCTAGCTCATACTTCATTATTCCATGTGTCTTTATGGTGTGCATACAATTGAATGGACAGTTGTGTACATACTACCATGTATGCAAACAGTCCCAGCCTACATACATGCAGCAATGATATTCCACCACACCAACAGAGGCCAGATGCATTGCAACAAAAACAAATAACTTAGTTACTCAGTTGCTACTCAAGAAGAAATCACGAACTAATACAGTTTCTGCATGAAATACATGAACTGTCAGGATTAATTAATGAATGACCATGGGATTAGTATATAACCTACACTTATGTATGACTTTTAAAGTGGTCAGATCTCTGTACTGTCCACATTACATGACTTGTCATCTTGTAATCAGGAATCTTGAAGATCAACGACAGGGGGTCACATCCTACAAGACCTTTCACCAGGAGGAATCTACGGTGAGTCTGTCTGGTCTCCAAACTGTGTTTTTTGTCATGAAAACACATGTATGAATGACAGTGGGAAATCACAATTTTAGTGTCTATGCGTTACAAACTGTTAAAACACTGAAATCAAATGACAGCACATATGCTGGAAAATGCAGAAATATATATATAAAAATATATATATTTTTATAATATATATATATATATATATAAATATATATACAGTGTTGGCCAAAATTAGCATATTTTTTTGTCCTTGGCATATTTAAAAGGTTTCAGTTGTTTTTGTTGAATTGGCCATTAAAATATCCAAAAAACATGAAATATCTACAAAGTAATCATTATGCTCTATAAACGATAGAATAGAGCCTTCATAAGGAGAATCACTGTGCTAA
>JAODKN010000001.1:34538554-34563617 GCA_026774425.1 Petrocephalus zakoni
TACGCTTGGAGCCGTTCGTACTCCGAAAGAGCTAGCGCAAGAGCCACTTTCTTGGAGGCTTCCATCTTGGATCCGAGCTCGGCAAGTGGAATGCAACCGACTCGGTTTTCCCCGAGTTTTTAGCGGATGTGACGTTATTCTGAGTTCCGCGCTCCGACCTCCAAGGATACTGGAATGCAAGATTAGAGCAGCATTAGGTCATCATTAGGTACACAGTGCAGATAAGAAGACCTGGCGCCTGGCAAGACACAGAGGTGATGAAGTCCATGCATGAGGCCTTGAATCCACTACTGGAATCCGCTGATTCGCTCTCTGGTGAATGTTATGTGAGTATTAAAATGTGCAGCTGATGCTGCATCTATTCAGAACAAAGATTCTGAAGATATCTGAAGATGAAACACAGTTTATGAAGGGCATCAATATGACTGTCATGGTGTATCTTGATGAAAAGTATGCTGACTATAAAACTGATGACCTGCTTGATGTGGCAATCTTGGTGGACCCACACTTCAAGATACAATACGTCAAGCCAGAAAAGATTGATGCCATTAAAATGAGAGCAGTGTCTGGCATGCTGGAGGGAAACCAAAACTGTCCACTTCAGTCAGAATAGAGGAAGCAGGAGAAGCAGGGGGAGGAGCTGCTGTAATGCTACCCACCCAGAAGAAACAGAGAAAGTTACTGGGCAGTTTCTCTAAGAAATCATACCCTACCAGCACAGGACTCAGTGAACAAGAAAGAGACAATGGAAAAGGAGCTTGACAAGTATCTACATAAACCACGTAAAAAGACATCAGTGCTGTGGTGGTTCTTTTTGCATTATTAAGTCTGACACATTTAAGGATACTCCTAATTTATACAAATTAGTAACTTGTGGGCGTCACAACACGCCTCTCAATAATATTTTAGGCGTACTACTAATATGCTTATCAAATTGTGGGCGTAAGTAAATGTCTGTATAGTATTGGAAAGCCAGCGCCTGGACAAATTTTTACGCCTGTTATCTAAAGCCCTGTAATCACCTCGCATTTGCCGGCACTAATTTGTATCCGTTGACACAATTCGTGGCAACTGCGGCAGCTTATTTGACACGCTCCATTGTTCGGCTGTATTATTTCAGGTAAATTTAATCTTTTCATCTTTTTTGTTTTATATTTCAAATAATCATGATGTGATATCGTACAACACTACTTTCAGTAGAGCAGATCTCACTATGTTTTTGTGTTCCAGATCACGTTGTGTGAGGCTGGCCACACAACACTAATAGGGATAAAGCTTCACAAAAACACCGGATGCTGGTACCCAGTTTTAATGAACCGTTCTTTACCCCACTAACTAAATAGCTGAACTATCCTTTCAGGCTGTTGAAAGGAGGATAAAATCACAATGCATTCTGTGACGCTGTTTTTCTGAAGAATCACATCTTTTGTAGCGTTCAAGAAATGAGGCATCCATTATGATGCCTCTGTAAATTTGCTAAATTGTTTTGAAGCAGATGGTGGCTGCAGCACTGGTTTTGATTCAGTGTTATCTGGACAGTCTTTTAAAATATATATGTATGCATATTCCAAATGTCCTTAGAATTGTATTCAGAGTAATCACTATGCAGTTGGGAATTCTACCTTGATTAAGAGCTTGCTTTCTCTTTGTCTTCCTCTGTGATTATTTACCCATCAGACCATGCAACAGCATCATATGCTATTGTGTTTCCCACCTCGGGGATGAATATAGATTGTGTTAAAATCCTGCATTATTGTAATTAACAAGTGCCACTCTGGTTCTTCCCACGGAAAAATGCAAATCAGCTCTTTTGCCACTCATACATGTCAAGTCATCAATTAAGATGTCATACTCCACAATTGAATCTCTTTCATACTCCTCCAATTGTGGCTTTGGAAATATGCACAAGGTTATTGTAGGTGGCACCCACTTTGTGATATTGCTCATGCCAACAAGCAGCTCTCATTATTACTGCAGCAGAGTATGAGAGGATTTGTGCAGAGCTGGTCGCATTTAAATATATTATGCCCCGCTAAAGTCATCAGAAATCCCCATATATGGCAGAATTTCTATTGGGAGCTTTCAGATAATTCTGCGTAAGATTCATAGATGACACTTAGCTTCGGCAATGAACTGGATTTTCTTCATTTGTGCTTCTAAATCTGGTTTCATTTTATTGATCAATGATATTGAATTGTTCTCCCTTCAGCTTTTCAATCGTACATACAGAGCTTATCGCACTTGAGCCTAAGGTATCTGAATTCTCCCTTTAACGTTAACAGATGAGGTGGTCAAGGTTATGGACTGGTAATACATTGGATTTGAATCCTACTCTCGCTGGGAAATCAAATCTTTTGGGGGCAGTGTGTGGCATAGTGGGTTAGGAAGCTATGCTTGTGATTGGATGCCTGCTGGGTCAAATCCCAGGTTCAACAGTAGGACTGTTGGGGCCTTGAGCAAGGCCCTTAACCTTTTTCAGTTGTATGCCACTTTGGATAAAAGTGTCTGTTAATGAATAAAATGTATATATAGATCAATGATTAACTTATGCACCCTTGGATAAGCAACTGCTGAGTCAACAACCTGATGGATGGGATGGTAAATTGGATGATAACACAGGGAAGCAGCATTTTTAAAAATGGACATGATAGATTTTTGGGAGTTTATGCATGATTAATAGCAACAGAAGAGCAGTGCACTCCCTGTTTCCTTATAGTGACCTGCAGAAGAGGGATTTGGTCTCCTTCACTCATCCGTACCTTGTAAATGTGTGAAAAATGTAGGGGGCAGGAAGAGTGCTATCAGTAAAGCTGGGAGAGGAGGATGGGGGCGCTCTGTAGCCGGAGGCTGTGCAGGCAGGCAGGCGCCCATGGCTCTTTCGCTCTGTCTTTCTCTTGCTCCCTCCCTTCCTGTTCAGCAGACAGCCTCAGCCCTGCACTCTGCTCTAGGCTCCCGCTGAACGGATGGTGACTCCCATCTGTTTTGATATTTTGGTGGTTTCCTGATTGGTAACAGTTTCCGGCAGCCAAAACATAAATTTGTCATAACGCTTGCCCCCGTGAAAACCAATCAAGCCAAGTCGGCCATGACCACTTAGCGGCGATTGTGACAGAGAGAGGGAAATGGAACGACATAATTAGAGGGCTTTGCACTGCTGCTCACCTGGAGTCCCAGACTTGGGAATGCCGGCCTGCTAAGTAACTATTTGCACGCAAACCAGTGATATTTGATCCACCTTAGTGTCAAGTGCTTCTATAACTTTAAAAATTAAATAGTAAGAAAGTCCCTGGTGGCTCTTGCCTGGCAGTTTGATTCAGATTTTATTATCCGCAATGGTTCTATAATAAGCAAGACCTGTCCGTTCAGATTAGCCATGCTTGGAGAGCTGGTGTGTTCCCCAGCACTCACTCCATCTCCCCCCATACCTTGAGGAAATGGAAACTCTTGCCACCAAAGTCTGGTAGTGGGAGGGAGGCAGGGAGAGGAGGAGCAGCACACTAACCATAATCTTCTGCTTGTCCCATAACCCATTATTGCCTTGTGGATAATGGAAGTTCGACACCGACACCTACCTCAGGTGGTCAGGCAATATCACACATGACCCTTTGTACCAGTCAATAAAAGATGTGTCTTATATGTATGAGATAATAATGCTCCTAAAAGGTTTCAATGAATTTGTGTGCTTGTCAATGTCATGTTTGTGTTGGAAGAAAAGTGGTGGGAGATTGTCTTTGGTAGGGTCCCTCGGGGAGTGCTTCATGGCACCAGGCTGCTGCTAGAGATTTGTGTCTTGGAGTGACTCCATTGTCTTGGAGGCCAATGGTATGCCAGTCGTCTCAGAGTTAAAGACCACCTTGCAGAAAACGAATGACACGCCACAGCTGCGTTTTTACATGCTGCTTTAGCTGCTATAAACTGACACAGTTTGTTCCAAGCTTTCTAGTGTTTCCACCTGACGTCCCAGAACAAAAAATGTTTCACAACAGAATGGTAATATTTTACGAAGCAAAGTCTCGCAGTGATGGATGCTTGCTTAGTGAGGTAGCAACTGAGTGAGTACAGTGTATATATTGTTTTATATGCATATCAAACTTAATATTGATGGTGATTGCTGTTATTACACTTTATTAGCAACACAGTTTTTTAACATCTTCATATATATACTGAAGGGTATTTGTATGTAGTTAGTGGATGCGACGATGTCTGCAGCAATAGCTGGCTGCTGATGATCTTGTTGTACAGAGTTATGCTTCACAATGGCAATAGATTCTTAGATAGATAGAGCAACATATACATATACTCTTACTTTACCAAATATTCCTGCTCTTTCCTCGAAATATGGTGGCCAGATGATTCCTGGTAATAACTATGATCTCCCCTGTTAAATCCACTTTATTTTGTGTAGATAAAGGGGAAGAGGCAGGTTAGAGAGGGATCCATAAGACATGGCTTCTATATGTCAGGGGGTGGACAACTGATGCAGGCCTCTTTGAGAGGAATTATTATAGTAGGTGCCAGGAGCATTGGTCTGAGCATATCACGAGCTGTAGTGCTATTGGGTTTTTCAGACTCAATGATTTCTCATATGTGTCTGGAATAATTCACCACCCAGAAGGCATCCAGTCAATGGCTCACTGTAGTTCAGTAGCTTATCAGTTGACAGTCTAATACAACTTTGGTGTCAAAAGACCCATAAGAGTGCAGCTCGGAACTCAGTTTGCTGTATATCATTTGAATGGTAATGATACAGTGTATTCTTACAAACAGTGCAGAGACAGAAGACTTCTATACATAATTAAAATGGCTATTATGTCAGGAGGTCATACACTCTTACCACTGCAGTGTAATTCACACGCACATGCACACACAGACAATGTCTGTATTCCTATCTTATTGAGGACCACCCATTCATTTCTATGGGGACTCAAACCAGTCAAATGTCAACATTAAATAATCAAACCAGACCCACACCTTAACCATAAGTAACCAAACAAAATACAACATGTTTTTTTACTTTTTTGATTGCATTCAGAGATTTTTAGAAAAGGAAGTAGTGAGGACCGAAAAAATTGGTCCTTTAGTCCTCACAAAATAGCAAAACATGTAGATGCACACACACACACACATACCATGTATTCCTGTCTTGATGGGGACACTCCATGCATTCCTATGGGCATAACCCTGATCCAAACTATGACACCCTTAACCCCTACCCAGCCCTAACCTTAACCATAAGTAACCAAACAAAATATGAGACTTTTGGCATTTTTAGTTTTTTGACTGCAGACATAGATTTTTATAAAATCCTTATATTATCCTTAATTTTGGGAAGATGTTTTTTTTTGGGTTTTGGTTGATGTACGTGAAGAGAGCAGAAAATACAAAAAAAAAAAAAAATGGCCACTATTGCCGTCTGAACACTTCTAACTGATGAACAGGTGGGCCGAAGGCTGATATGGCGTTATTTTGTTTTTAAACTGAACGAAAGAGGTAAAGCTGCAGATGTGACAACTCCCAATAGCTGCTACAGGGAAAAACATGTGCAAAGCCTGGCGGAGCTATATAATGAGTTTAAAGATCATAAGTTGTGCATGATTTAATACAGGATAGTGATGTAATTTAGGGATTATGATTGCTCATGCTCTTGCTCATAGTATTTACAAAACAGCTTGTCAAAAGCTCATGTTCCATCTTATTTGCTGTATTTTGTTCAATGCAATTTAGTATTTTGTTAGCTACACATTCTAGTGAACAATTCAGGCAGTTAGGTAAGCAGAGCCCTTAATCCTCCCATTACCCATTGCTCCTATGATTGTGTGTAATTGTGTCATTTGTCATTATGCTGCATTCTTAATTTCACAAAAGCTATTCGATTGGAAACAACAAATGACAAAAATAATCATATAATGTTTGTTATTAATGTATATTAAAGCTGCTAAAGGTATACTTAAGTACTTAAGGCAGCGGTGGCCAACCTTATCTGCAAAGAACGGGTGTGTGTGCAGGTTTTTGGGATAACCTTTAGGTCAGCTGTTCAAACCCAGGTGTCATGACTCTTTGGCCAATCAGTCCTTTAATTAGTAACCTAATTAGGGAGTTGTTGTGAAAACTCACACACACAACAGCCCTTTCTGGATAAGATTGGCCACTCCTGACTTAAAGTATTCTTATTTGCTGCATATGTATTCTTATTTGCTGCATAAAGATTCATATACATATCTGTACACTATTGCGTGCAATAATACAGGAGCCTAGGTTGACCATCCATGATGAATAAATGTTAGGAGTGCAGTTTTAGCAACCAGTGTTATAGGACTTTGTTATACGATGTTGTGGACATACCTGAGTGATCCTAACTTTCCTTTGACTGACTTTTTTGTAGCCTATAATGCATGAGGCTCCTTCATATTTAAATAACAGGTATTGAGGGAGTTTCTGACAAGCTTCGTTGCACTGCTTGAATCACGCAAGGGTCTGTAGACCATGAGCTGAACTACATGCCTATGTGCCCGGGGCTCTCATTGCCTCACGCAACCTAAGCAATGATGTTCACATGCATGCTAGAAGAATCTGACCTGTTTCCATATGATTGTCTCAGCAATAATGAAATATGCCGGCGCAGGGAATATTCTGACTTAACCTCACCCATCTCAGTAAGGTTAATAATACCTATGGTTATTTATTGTCATCATATATCTATTAACAATAAGATATAGTTTATAAGCTGCAGTGCTCAGTGTTGTGTATGTATGACTGTGCATACAAGTAAACAGTTTTAAATTCAATGCATTATTAATACTCAAAAAAAAAAAACAATTGTGTTGCGGAATGTTAATACAATAAGACAAGAACCAGCTGCTCTTTAAAGTACGCACGATTTAAAAAAAAAAAACACTGGAAAGAGAAAATGTAGAGCAGAGCTGTTTAGGTACATCTGAGTTTAATTTCATATAGTAAATCAGCAAATACTGTACTTGTGACTTCTTGCAATATGCAAGTATTTGAAACATATCTTACTAGAAATAAAGTAAAATTAATCCAGAATATTGCTCCTTTAAGACTATTTTCATACAAAAACACATGAGCAACGCATAACACATAGAAGAGGGACTTCTAAATGTAATTTTGCAGGTTTTACATACCGAGAACATACCAAGGAAATTCATGATTTTGTTGCTTTGGGATGAGTCTGTTTTAAGAGGTGAAAGAAAGAAATGACAAGGTTGTTGCAGGCCCAGAACAGTACCACAAAATAAAAAATATACTATACACTTCCAGACTAATTGCATTAAATGTTTTATTATATTAGTTTTTTTAGTTATAATTATGGGATGATAATATTAGAATGGGGTTGTATACCTTTTCAGTGAAATCTAAATTAAATGTCTGACTACTTGCTGGCAGCACTTGAAATATGGTTTTAGTGACGGCATATGTCACTGAAAATGCAATTTCTAAGCAGCAGAAATAGAAAAAGAGAAACGCAGGTAGCTTCATGGCCAGTCCTTTTTTTCAAGCATAAATGCTATGTGCTACACAGAATAAGGCCTTGCCTCATGTGCTGTCATCTAAATCCCCAAATTTAGGTCATGGCTGCAGATTCCGGTCTCTCACGTGGAGACTTCCACATGGTAGCCACAGCTCTCCATGGGATGTCAAAACAATCAAATGTAGCCTAGCATGCTTTTTTTTATAATAGTGAAGCCTGTGCTTCCCCCAGATTGGAGCTGGATATTCTCTGGCCTTGCCTAAATCCATCGTCAGTGTTCGCGAGTCTACCTGGTTTTCCTCAAATGTGTCATTTGTCATTTATCAGACTGGCCACAGAACATTTAATGTAAGTGGAAAATGTTGTATTTGTTTTTTGGACTAAATTGTCAGAAAGGTTGGCTTCATTTGGTTGGCTATAGAGGATAAGTTCACCAATCCAAATAAAACCCCTGCCTTAAGTAGGCAGTAGAACAAGAAGAAAAACTTATTCTTTAAGACATCGTGTAATAACGTGTATGGGAGCTTCTTCCTTTTACAGACAGAGATGTTATCTCCTCAGAGCTTCTCCAGTGCTGCTCCTAAATAAAAGCTCTCCCATTTCCCCCCATCTGCCTGTTTGATGGCTGTCCTGTGGATCCTTGCCCGGTTTAATAGAGATGTAGTGCTGACGGACTGTCGCTCTGCTGTGCTGCTGCAGACTGCCGTCTCCCAGAGCTTAATGGGAGCGAAGCTGTTTCTTAATGCAACGACAATGACAAGGGTGCGTGACCCACTGGAGAGACATTAGTGTCACAGCACTGGAACAAACCATTCCTGACATTGCTCCCTTGGGGGTTCACGAGAGGGCATGGGCATTTTTGGCAGCTCATTGGTACACCTGGGGGCGCTGTTTGGACTTTATTTTTTTGGGCACATCAATCTGCTGCTGTCACTTGTGACCTCAACTTCTGTTGGATTATCACACTTAATAACATCTACATAATCATTGGCCTGGCTAAGGCAGTGGTGTGTGTATGTAAGAAACTGAGCTGGATCACAATGATTACCCTCTGTACCAAAATAACAGAATGGCAACATTAACATAACCATAATGAATGTTATTTTTTGACCTACTCTGCCTTTGATTAACTGACTTTTTGGTGAACTGCTTCAATACAAATGGAGAGATATGTGTAATATCAGTGTTATTTAATCTTGACATTTCACAATATGATGGTGTATATTTTATAAATCAGTGTTTTAAATACCTGGTGACCCATTATTGCATAAGCAGTTGGAAGATGGAAGGGAGGATTGTTTTCAATTAAGATTAAATTAAACAGAATACATATTACATTTTTCAGTTTTGTTTTTATTAGGTACCTTATATTGTATTCTGGTGGTCTGCTTATCTAATTGTATGCATGTAATTGTATTTAGTAGTACTATTTTTTATTTAATCTATTTTTCTCAATTGCATATTTAAGGATTTAAATGCAAAAACAGTTAAAGTTGAAAACTTGCAGGACTGGACAGCTCAAATATAAATAAATTTTCTTTGCCTTTAAAGAACAAAAAAAATGAAAAATAAAAAGTGCTAAATGTGTTACAGTTTTAAAAGTGTTACAGTTTTCAATAATACGTATAAGCTTGTTTATAATTGTGATGTAGGTCTTCCACAGCCGTGAGCTCAAACAGGAGAAGTGTAATTCAAATTTCAATCAGGAATGGACTGCTGTCATCTTAAACATAATAGCTCTGCAAGATTTTTTTGCTAATAGGCTGTATTCTATAAAATTTGCTTTCTAGATCATAGTATTTTCCCTTACCAGACAGTGTGAAAGGTCACAGTTTTCATCTAAATTGCCCTTTTTCCTATTCAATGTAATGTGTTGAACATAATGAACCAATACTTCACACCACAGTCTATTAGTAGTGTTTTTTTTACCACAGATATCACGTTGGACATTTTGTAAATATCTTAAAATTTCTGTTTTGGACCTTTTGGGCTAAATATTCCTCTTATTGCCCCCACATTGCCATGAAATTCCTGTGAATTTCATACTATAACTATTCTGTCAATAGATATGGAGATGCTTGTTGTATGTCAAAGAAATGCTTATATGCTGACCAGTGAGTTTCTGGGCTCTTGTTAATCGCACATGCGAAGTCACAGTTTGTTTTTTTTTTTCTGGCAGAACACCCAATATTAAGTATGAAATATGAAATACTCGGCCGACTCCCTGACCTGATAGAATGCTTACATTACTGGTTATGTGGCCCCGGAGATTCATTCAATTTAATTTTTTCTTTCTTGTTTTGCTCCTCTCCGTCACAAGTCAGTAATCGGGTTAATAGTCTGAAGAAAAAGCTATCTTGTCCGGGTAAACTTTGCTTTCATCTTAACCAGACACCCCCCACCCCCATCCACCGAGATGTCAAGCAGTGAAATTGGAAGAAACCACTCTAATGATCCATCCAATTTATCTGGCTGAGCAGCTGCTGCCAGGAGGCCTGGCCAGCGTGAGCGACAGCCAGCCCCTTCACACAGGAAGACCGTGCCGATCCACTTCCAGCGCCTCCCTGGCTGGTCAGAGCAGCACAGGGTAAGGCGGGCACGGCTGGTTTCCCCCAACAACATCCATATCCATGCTGGCAGTGCTAGGGAGAAGCGGGGCTAGGCCTGGATTAGGCCCCCATCTGCTGGGCTTCTGGCCACGAGCCCACAGTGAGTGCCATAGCTTGGATCTGCTTAACAATACAGCTGCCAGTTTAATTGGGCAGTGAGACAGATAGCTTCTTCATATGGTTACCTTCTTTATTTCATAATATCTTAATCACAAAGTCTTGTTTACCTGGACAGGAACTTTTCATGGCGGACGAGCACTTGGGGAAACTGTTTTTAAATTTGTATTTTTTTTTTACAGTCTGCTTTAGCACATCCTGATGCCTGAGTAGAATATAATAGGGGATTGGTGGTATATAAAGCAGTTTACAGTATAACCATTTTCATCTATTAATTAAATAAGATTTAAATATTAAGATTTTGTCAATCATAAAATCGTATCTACATTTTTTAAATTGATATTTATAATGCGTATCTAGGATAATTCTGTATTTCCAACTTATGGAAAAAATCTTAGCTGATAATAAATTATAATTAATAACAAAAATAGTAATTTTACTAGTAAAACCAAATGTATCTTGTGAAAAAAGCATTTAAAATATTTTTACAGCAGGTACATGTCGTATTAGTATAATTTCTAAATGTGCATTATTTTTACAGTAACCACAGTAATGCAAATTCAGATTTTTTGAAAAACTAATTCCTCTTTTAAATAGTCATATCAATGGGAAATTGGACTGATTGTACATCCTTTACTCAAATTTGCATTGGATAAGTGGACATATGGATAAATCAAAATAATTTATATTATCAAATAATTACTATTTAGTGTTTATGTTATTACCAAAAAGAATTCCATTAACATTCTGTGAATCTGTAAAATTGACTTTTTATTTTGTTTCTTATTTGCCCATTATCATTTAATCCTCTTCATACTTTTTCTGATTAAACTTTGGTTTAGAACACAACTGAATTAATTATGAACTAATATATCCATGAATTATTATGGCATTGTGGCATAGTTTTCACTCAATATACTTAGTAATGAGAAAAATAAGTACAATGAGAGTATGTACAATGAGAAATATTAGTTCATGCTATTACATACTATTAAATACAAAATGTTTCTTTGTTTTTTCTAAACGGGGCTGATATATTCCCTCTGCTGATGAGACCCAGTCCATCAGGGCACATTGTGACTCACAGCTGATGAGATAGCTTTTGCTCATCACCACTTAGTAATGTATGAATATTCTCCTGACCCTCCTCTGCTCTGTGCCTTTCTCTGCTCCTGTTTTTGGGAATGTGGTCATTGCTGCTGTTCCTCTGACTTGCCTGGTTTACGGTGATTATTCCTGTTGTCAGTTTCTCTGTTCATGTTTTTGTTCTGACAGTCTATATCCCCAAACACTGATTTTGCTCCTTTTGCCTTTTAATACACAGGCCTTTAAAGTTCGGTAATACTTAAAATATAATTATCAGTAAAAACTAGTGAACTGTAAAAATTCAGCTACAACTTTGTTTCATAATGTTAGTACTTTAGTTAATATTTTCTCATGCATATCACTCTTTTTTCCCAGAATTCATGTATTGTCCATATATTATTATTCATTGTACTGAATAATACTGTTATATTTTGTTTAGAAAACAAAGTTCCCTTTAAACTGAATTTTTATGTGTTAATCAGGATGAATCTTACCAAGGTGTAATCTAAGGTGTAATCTTGCCTAGTTTTTGAGGTTCAGGGTCAGTGCCTCATTGCCCCCCTCCATTGCGTAGCTGAGGACGGTACAGAAGCAGGAGGCTTACAGTCTGACTGAAGCAGGTCTCAACTGAGGCCACTTCAAAAGCTTGCTATTTGTTACAGAAGTTCTAACCACTAACAATGGTCAAGCTGGAAGAAATGTTCTCACATTTCAGATCATCAGTGACATGTAGAATGTGGAAGATTTTTTATATATTAATTAAAAAAAAACATTTCATGGTTCCTGCTACTGTAGCTGTTCAGCATTGCCATTGATGGCTGCATGATGAGAGAATTGTGCTTGTGTTCCATCAAAGAAATCTGTTTTTTTTATTATTATTCATAGAGGGGCTGACTGACTAAATCTTTTGTTTCTCATTCTTAAACCTCGGCCAGATGGGGTCAGTAAAGTCTCATACCACCAGGCTGGTTGTCTTGAGAGCTTCTGCTCCTTGTATGTAGGGCAGGTGCTGCACTCTTGCCTGGGCCTGTGTGGATGTTGGCTGCCTTTCAGCTGCCTTTTTCGCAAGCCAGCTCTGGCTTTTGAAGGGTGACCGGGAACTTCAAAAGCCTCTTGAAAACACACAACACAGTTCACATATACTGCATTGTCTGGTTATTTGTGGATATGTATGCCTGTTTGTCCTTTGAGGCAAGTTCTCTTTTCTCCGTTTGCACTTTCAGTGCATTGCCTTGAAATCTCCGGCTTCGGAATTTATATGAACTTTAAATACTTTACTTTTTCTCGTTATGCTTGATTACTTAAAGAACTTAAGACCATTTGGTTGGTCAGTATCGAAGGCCTAGCTAGCAGCAAACTCAAACTGATCAAAATCTGTAGTGTTTTGAATAGCACAGGACCAAATTTTGAACCTGTAGTCAGACATGATTTAAAAAAAACATGTTACATTATGATTTGCTCTATATCAATGGATAATTCTTCTTACTGATCCCTTTTTCCATTTTATTTGTTAATTTTTTTCTTTAAATATAATTCTAGTAATTGAAATTCAGGAAAATCTTGAGAAAAGTTCACTAGAAAAGCTTTGAAATCTTCCACTAACTGTTTCATCATGGTGGAACATCATCCAACATTCCACTGTAAGTTCAGTACTTCTGCTTTCATTTGGGTCCACTGATGTCATCACTGGGTTTGAAAGATTGAGCTTTAACCTAATTTGGCAGAGCCTATTATCCAGATAAGTTCCACAAATTCCTATACTAGCCTGATGCCTCTTTGCAATCCCCGAATGTACTTATGTTGCACATCTGGTCATTGAATAGTATTGAATAATATTATTAGGTTCTTGGTTTGTGACATTGTTGTGTAAATCCTGCCTCAATATTGCTTATACTTGTACCTGGGCTTTTGTTGTAAGCTGGCTCCATTTATGCCTAGTTGACTCCTTGACCACACGAAGGTGTATAATGGGCAGTTTGCCTCACCTGTGTGTTACTTTAGACAAAAGCATCAGCTTAATATGTAAATGTACATCATTGTTATAAAATAGTATCATACAGCTTCCCCTCTAGTTAAGCTATTAGGATCATGGCCCCTTAGGATGGTAGTATGGAGAAAGCACATAGTAAGGAGTCAAATTCCTGCTTTTGTCAAATCCATTGCTGCTCATCTTTCATTTGAAACACAACCATCGCTCTGAGCTTTTATCAGTAGGAAACCTCTAGTCTAGTAGACTCATGATCAAATTGATAAACTGTGGGCCATTAAAGCCGGCTGCACTTGTAGTATTAGTGATCCTGTGATGCAGAGCTCTGTGGTGTGTAGCATGCCTCTTTGTACAGGCTGTGTGGTTCCTTTACAATGGTTCCTGTTTGGTTTGTCTCTGGTGAATGCTTTGAATTAAAAGGAATGCTTTAAACCCGGTACTGGTTCGGATTAGTGGTGACGAGAGACGATGAGAGAGCAGCGAACTGTGAGGTGAGCCAGGGGGGCCTTGGGTGAAGATCTACTTGGGGTGGTGGCGCGCTGTGGGAATGTCCTTTTTTCCTTCCTTCTCCTTTTTGTTTTCCTGGAGTCATCGTGTGGGGGCTTAATGCTTTTCACCTCCTTTTACAGTGGCTGCTTAGCCAAAGACATTTCTGCCACCCCCAGGAAAATACTAAACATAGGTCCTAAATACCCTTCTTTCGTCATCAGTTGCACCAAGAATAAGTGACTAATACTGATATAAAAATGATAAATATCTGGCTACCTGTGCATTTTTCATTACTGCATGTAAAAAAAAATTGTTCACAGGGTCACCATATCCATCAGGCTGATTCTGATTCTGTTCTGATCACCTGAACATATTCTGGAATAAAGCTCTGAATGCCTTTCGATTGCAGTGTCGCTTGAAAATTGGTGCTTAAAGATGAACAGGAATTTCCCTGCATGTTGCGTGGA
Organism: Petrocephalus zakoni; assembly: GCA_026774425.1. Classification (NCBI taxonomy): domain Eukaryota; kingdom Metazoa; phylum Chordata; class Actinopteri; order Osteoglossiformes; family Mormyridae; genus Petrocephalus; species Petrocephalus zakoni. The sequence continues at coordinate 34,552,799 of JAODKN010000001.1, forward strand.
CAGTTAGCAGAAACAGCCTCCACCCCAAAAATAATGGTTCCTACTAGGGCTGGGTTTAAAAAAATCTAATTCCTTATTCAAATTAATCTCAATTTGCGCAATCTGATATCGATTCATAAAATCCAGAGATTTTTAAATATATGCCTTTTAGAGTCTATGGCCCTTTCCCGTTAGTTCTAGATCTGGCAGACAGAAACAGATGGTGGGAGCTGCACTATATAGCAATATCTCCTCTTTTAAAAGATGTTGTGCTGTTGAGCTGTCCCTTTCTTCACTGCCACTTCAGTGCTTATCTCTTCTATGATATACCGAAACAAAAGAATGTGGCATGCTCTGCTAACTTAATTTTTAATAAATTTAATAAATTTAATTTAATTTAATAAACATTAGGACACACCAAATTTATACAGATTACTAATTCTTTGGCGTCACAATTAATATAGAATCAAATCGAATGTAATCAGAAATTGGGACAATTTGGCACCTTGTGAATTGGAATTGAATTGATCTGGGAAATCAGCGGCAATACCCAGCCCTAGTTCCTACATAGTTCTTTCATGTACATAGTATTTGTTGGACATGGTAGATAATAAATCTGAACGTTCTTGCGGAACCTAAGCATTGTACTTGAAAGTGCACAATCCATCACTTTAAGTCGTGAAGTTTGGGAAGTTCTCAGTAGATAGAAGCCTCTGGCAGTAGTGTAAATCATGCACGATTCACCCTAGTTGTTGTTTAGTCCTAAATTGCAGATTAGTGTGAATAACCACAATGCGGTCTATACTTTTTCCAGGAAGCCACCAGATTTAAGTTTTAGTTCTGATATCACTATCAATAGATTGAACTTATATTCTCTGGTTCTGTTGCAGAAGGAGTCTAAATACGCCATTTTAATGAAGTTCCTGACCTGAAGCACATGGCATAAGTCCTTTTAGGGAGTGGCCAACCCACTTTTGCTAGTTTACAGTGGAAAAATATTTGCTGCCAATGACATAGGTTTACTGAACATGATAGGCAAATCTCCAGCTATGACACAATTTTCTAAATTTCATACAAAGGAGACCATTTACAGTTATAAATATTAGTTTATTTTAGGAATATTATTTAGAAATCATTGGAAATGCATTTTGAAAAATAACCAAAACAAGGGCCCACATCGATATAAAAGTATATGGCAACACTTAAGGGTGCTCTTCATAAGGCTACATGACACCAACATGACAACACCCTCCATGACAACTGATATCACTAGACAAAAACTTTTATAAAAGTTTGTTCAGACCTTTATAACTGTCATAAATGCTGACATTGGCAACTCCTGTGTCAAGCTGACATATCACCTATGACTATCATAGGTTTATGCTGACATAAAGGTGTATGACACTTTTTTCATTCAAATGATATATAAGACTGACTCTATACTTCAATGTGTCAGAGTGAGATAAAGTGACATAATTTCTCATTTAAGGCCAGTTGTAAAACAGAAGGTGAATACTTTTTAGGTTGACATGGCCACTTTCGAGAGACTCATGGAGCACATACTCCAAATCCTGGCCCACTGGCCCAAATCCCCAAGACCCAGTGCATTGTCTACCTCAACGATCTGTTCACTGCTCACTGAATGGTACCAATGTCATGTTTGCATGCACATATATTATGTGTCCTCACTTTCCATAGAATAGGTAATGTATTTCGCGTATGTGTATAACAAATCTAGTCTTTAAATTTATCACAGAAAAAGCACAGCCAGTACCTCTGCCTCACTGAAGGGGGCGTGCGTGAGCCCACTGGATTATTATTGCCGGTTCGCTGGCTAAAAATCAGAAAATCAAGTTCACTATAGCACGCCATAGTTTTTTTTTTTTCTGTAAGCGCCAGTGCCTCCCCTGTCACGAGCCTCACCACACATCACTGGCGGTATGGGTGCAAAAAAGCCATCTTGTGGTTAAAATTATCATGGTCCCCTGCCTCATCAGTTATGCCAAACAACATAGCCCATCTGCCCATCACAGCATCATGCTAATTTCATTATGGACAGCATCTTATATAATCTTTAAATAATCACTTGACTAAGATTATTTATAATGACATGCATAGTACTAATACATGGCTGATTATCCACACAGTTTCTTTTAGCTAAATCCTCCAGCTACTATGTCAACCCTTGGATAATCCTTCGACATTTCTTTCAGCTTTAAAGAAAATACATGGTGGAATTTTAAGAGGAGGCATTATTATATCCTCCTTGTTCCAACATGTTGAGTAAGACATCTGTTCATTAGGAAAGTGGATCAAAGGAAGCAGTTTGTAATCCATCAGTGGGGGAAACGGGAGGGACTGCATTTTCAGCACCAACAGTCATTGGAGGGAACAAACCCAGGAAGAGAGAGCAGCTTGTTTTCAGTTTGATATTATTTGTTTTGGATAGTGAAAAAACCCAGACAGCTGGTGATGAAATTGAAGACCAAAGAGGAACAAGCAATGTCAATAGCATGTATAGTAGTGGAATCGGTCTACTGTGAATCTCAGACAGCAAGAATTCGAATTTTTACATTAATCCTAATGACTGTGCATATGTTTTAAAGTAGTAAGTAAGTAGTAAGTAAGGTTTGCATGCAGATTTTCAAGAGAATCTTTCATTGTTTCTCTGTCCCACATTATGTGGCCCAGGCCATGCTCCTCGGGACAGCACAGGGCTGAATCGGGGATGAACATAACTGGGACATCTGGAGACGGGCTGAACGACCCTCTCCAGGTGGAGAACACAGGCAAAGACGCCTGCTTTAGGCCACATTTAGCGACAGAGATCTCACCTGCATTGGATGCAACTGGTGTGGGAGGAACAACTCCCTCTTAGACCCTCTAGACCAGGTGTGGCAGTGGCCTCCTCTGGTTCGGGCATGGCTGTGGCCGCTCCTGGGCCGGGTGCTAGCAGAGCCCTGCAGCAGCCCATTTGGGCCTGAGGAACACAGCCAGGACAAGGACAGGTTTGGTGCGTACCTCACCAAGGTCGGGTGAGTGGGGAGAATGAGCTTGGGGTAAGACTCAGGCTGGGGCGTGAAGGATAGGGTCTGGTGCAGGTTCGGCTCACTTCTACAGCATTCGCTTTCTATGGAGGGAGCTGACAGAGACTTTTGGGGGTGTGTCGGCGAGCAGCTATGGGCCACATTGTTTTGTGGTCCTTTTGAGGTAATGGCAAAAATCTTAAAGCTCAAGGCAATCATTTTTTAAGTGCATAGGTACAGTAAATGATATATTTCATTCTACACACACAGCCCCACTTCTGAGACCAGGATAAGAAATAGAATGATGATGATTGCTTAAGTCTACTGAACACCTGTGATTAATATAACCTGAAGTGATTTTAATAAGCTTATCATTCATTTACAGCCAAATATGTACCAATGTCTAGATTATTTTGGAAAACCATCCTCAGTTTAAATGAACCCCTTCAAACTGTATGGTTAACAATATAATTGCATTAAAACTGTCAATAATGATTAAACTACTCTGCCAGTTTCTCTGTTTGAACTCAAGTGGTTCAAAACAATATTTACTCATGTAACCTTCGGCTGGCTCAATGACAAAATCTCATTTCCTCCATTATAGACTGGACTGGCTGTACTAAAAAATTTTAACGCCCTCGAACAGGGAAGTCCATGTTTGTTCAGTTGTGCTACATTAGTCTCATTACTGCAGTGAGGAGTGCACAAACACTGATGTTCCTTATTTGCTGGTCTACTCCCAAAAGAGGAAATGAAAAATCGTGTTTTGATGGAACTCCAAAAAATTTTTTTAGAGGTACCTGACCTGTACCGCAAACTGACCGTTTTCCATAGAAAGTATGCGAACCAAACTCGACCCATACCGGTGCTGACATGGGCCTGCTAGTTGTTTCACCACCATCTGATGGATCAAAATGCATGGAAATACTAGTAATCTGCATAAATATAAATTGATTATCTGAAGGAAAAAAATGGCATATTCTGTATATTCTGTGTAATTATAGTAGAATCGCACCACGTGATCACACGTTGTGTATTAATGCATTCCCAATAACTCAGAATTTGAAAATTATAATTAAAAAATTAAAATGAAAAAATACTATGAACAGCTGAACAGAATGAATACTAATGAAAAAATACTCAGCTGAACAGGATGAATTTTTAATGCAAATTTACACAAGTGAATGCTAATTCTGCTAGCATTTGGTGCTAGGTGTGTGACAGATGCATTCGAAATTTAGGAAATTAGCGTTCACTAAATCATGACGTACACCGTTTCAATACTAAATAAGTTCTTCTTCAGTTTTATGACCCTTCTGCAGTGGAAAACTGAAGCAAGTTGGAACCAAGCTGGAACAAGCATCAGTTTGTGGTACCAGTCAGGTACGGCTCAGTTCCTGTATGAGAGTGAAAAAGCATCATAAGTATAGACAAGCACTAATGACTGCCAGGTCTGTGTATCTGTCCAAATTAACAGAAGAAAAATCCTAAATTCCTTTTGAATTTCCCGTTTGAATCTGTTAACTGGGCCCACTACTGTTCTCTTTATATGTATGCTGCCACTTGGTAATATTATTAGAAATCATGGTGTTAGCTTCCATTGTTATGTTGATGATGTGTATATATATATGTCAAACCGGATGATGCATCCCAGCTCTCAGGATTAGAAGACTGTCTACTAGACAGCTGGTGCTGGATGGCTAAAAATTGCCTTATGTCAAACACAGAGAAAATGGAAGTACTGCTAGTTGGTAAGTCTGCTTGAAGTAAATTCAATCTCGGACTTCTCGACTCTTCCTATTCAACTTATCACAGTGGAGATAAATCGTTGTGTCCTGGTTGATTCAGATCTATGTTTCAGTGCTCAAATAAGTATTACTAGAACTGCAACTGCATTCTAACATCTAGAGAACATAGCTGAACTCTGGAAGATGCTTTCCTTCCGTCATGCAGATAAACTAATTCATGCCATTATAACTTCCAGACTGGATTACCGTGATGCCCTCCCTTCTGGTTGTCCATCTGTAGGGTTGCCAACTCTCATGCATCTGGCATAACATTCACATGTTCTGATTCTCACCGTCTCATGCAAGAAATCTTATTGCAAATCTATATTATTACATTATAAACATAAAATTAGCTACATCAAAAGCATTTGGGTAGTTTGCAAACCCTTCAGACTATTTACAAGGTGATAAAACTGTCACTTACATGTAAGCGAGTGTGCAGACTGGTCTCAATTTGAAAATCTCATGCCAGCTAGCTGACCAAAGTTAGCATTGCTGCATCTGGATCCTTAAATAAACTTCAGCTGTTACAAAATGCAGCAGCTAGAGTTCTAACAAAAACTAAAACATCTGATCATATTAGCCCTATAAGCTCCCTTCACTGGCTTCCAGTTAAATTGATGATAAAATACTCAAATTAACTTATGAAGCACTGAATGGCCTTGCAACAGATTATCTTAAAGATGTACTGGTATCTTACAATCCTCCTTGCCTTTGATCTCAAGGAGCAGAATATCCATTAGTACCTAGTAAGGGTGGGAATTGGCAGTGATTGCCTAAATCGATGTTAAACCAATATATGTTTGCCAATTCGTATTCAATTCAAATTCAAATGTATCACAATTTTTGAACAGATTTTGCTGGAGAGAATTTCATGTCTATATTTAAAGTAAAGACAAGGGTTGTAACGGTATATGTATTCATTGTGTGTCTTTCAGTTACAGCATTTTCAGTTTGGATCACGCAATGAAACAAATTAATTCATGACACGTAAAGTAAATGTTAAGCATGGAAAATGCTATACTAATTGTGGCTTTGAGTTGGTTACAGCTAGTGCTAGAGAGCTCAAAGACCCTCCTACATCACGTAAATCTGTAGTTTTGGAACATTTTGGCTTCCCAATAAATTATGCCAACACCAGAGAGAGAGAGAGACTAAGAATGTCTGTCAGCTCTGTTACAGTATATTGAACTTGAATATTTTTGTACAAACACATGCTGCATGGTAACTCATTTTAGACCACATCATCTGAGTGTGTGCTTTTGCCAGGAAATTCACACTGAGCTAAGAAATAAGTAATGTAAGTTCACACTACACAATTTTAGCCCTGATTTTCTCCTTGCCAAACGTTTTTGGCGATCGTCAACAAAAGCCTCAGATCAGAGGCAAATCAGTGTTCATTTGGTGCTGGTAAATCAGTGCTTGATTGCTATGAGTTGGAAGATGCAACTGGAAAGAGTTGGCCATAGGTTGCAGATGCCCTTTAGATATCTAGCAGGCTAAATATAGTGTGAAAAATGTGGTGACTGGAAATAAATTTGAAAATGAGCTACAGCCAATGAAAGCGCAAGACACAGGATTAAGTGAAACCTGAGGGAGGAGTTTAAAAAAAGGTTCAGTTTGTTTAGAACTTGTCCTTATTGTTCAGGGAAGCGGTATAGGGATATTCAAGTTCAAGATAGTTGTGGCTTTAAATTGAGATGCAGGAAAAGTCTTCGCACACGCTTGCTGATATGATAGCATCAAACTTGTGCATGTCAGTCCCTTAACAGAATCAGGCTGTGTGCAACTAGACAAAAATATTACCAGTACCAAATGTGACCAACATATTTTAAGTAACTAATGCTTAAACTGATTTTTAGAAATTGACTATTGAACTCTCATGGCGATATCCAATTTGCCACCTTAAAGAATCAAACTTTGTACCAAAATCGATTGCTCTTCCCACCCCTAGTACCTAGAGTAGAAAGAATTACAGCAGGCCGCAGAGCGTTCTCTTACAGAGCTCCACAGCTGTGGAAAAATCTCCCAGCGGATGTGCAAGATTCAGGCTCACTCTCAACATTCAAGTCTAGAGGACAAACCACACTTGTTTAGCTTATAGGTATTCTGGTTCTAGCTCCAGCTAACTTCTCACCCCCAGTTAAGCCTACAGAGTGAAGTGTAGAGCTGGGTGGGGATCGATGCCATTGGCTTTGGATGAACTGTGCTGTCAGTGCTGTCACTCTAACTTCACACTCCCTCATAGAATTGGAGTGCTGATATTTAGTCCCCCCCGCCCCCACCCCTTTAGTACAGTTCCCACTTGCCTCTCCCTCCTACTTATGCTGCTACAGCCATATTTGCTGGAGCTTACATACTGCACTCACCTAACTATTTGCACTGACTGTAGTCTCCCCTACTTTGGCTAATGCACTTTTTATTCTCCCCACCCCTTCTGAGGTGTGCTGCTTAAAGACCCCAAAAAATTAAAAATCAAGATATTCTGCTCACCCTGCTGCCTGCGATGCATCACCTACCTGTTACACCCTTCTGGCATGTCTGCCCTTCTGCCTGGGATGTCTCTCATGCCTGCCTTGCAATTGTATCATTGTTCATCCTGCCATCAGAAGCCACACCAGCACCTGTAATGTAATGTGAAAATGCACTATGCAAATACAATTGAATTGAATATCTAATATCTAAAATTGTTTACTTGCACAGTGTTACCAGTAAACAATTTTAGATATTACAGAGAACGTAACAAACAGCATCATTTATTTTGTTAATGATATGGTACTGTTGTCTTGTGGAAATTCTTGCTTTGGCCCAAAAACAAAAGTATTTCTTGAGCAGTAATTACAGCATTCTTGGATAGTTTTCTTCTCCATTGTGTGTAGAAACAGCAACAATTCCTTAAATGAAATAACAAAGCATATTAGTATAGTTACCTGTAGTCTCAGTTTAGGGTAAAACTTGGAAACCTCAGTGTGATAGAGCAGACAACACATTATTTACATCAAAACAATAATATCAAAGAATATATAATTATAAAATTAGCTGTAAACAATAAGTATAGATACTAAACAATACGCTATTGGTTTCCAGTATTTGTCGGTTAAATACAGCTACATACTTAGACATACAGTGTTGTGCTGGACAATATTTAACATGATGTATGTGATGCGTTCGTTTGTGCAGCCTTTAAAATATTTCCTTGAAATTTATTGTGCTTTACACTCGGGTCAACTGGAAGACTTCTTGGGGGGAGAGCATAGAAAAGTTTTTAGTTTTTCCCGTTCATTTCATTGGCACACATACATTTTGTGCAGTTTATAGGTGCCATTTTGACAAACTGCATGCCTTTGGATGGACATAATGCATATGTATTGGTAAATTAAGTTTTGACATGGCCTTGGCTGATTGAATTAGGATCTCGGCCATGTCCAACAAGTTGATGGTTTCTTCTCAGACTCCATTTGAGTTCACTAGTGCCATGAGAACAAAGTAATACAGTGGAGTTTAATTTCTGACCTAAGTCCATGGAAGATTTACCGAATCACTAAAAAAGTAAACCTTAGTGGAAAAATAATATTACTGTGAAGTTATGTTCTGTTGAGAACCTTTATGAGCACAGCTCAGGAACCAAATTTATATTTCATTGCAGTGCACTGGATAAAACAGTATTTCTGGTCTCATGTAATCTAAGTGAGGATGGGCATCCAATCATTGCCTGTCTCTTGCCTTTTATGGCGTTCTCCTCAAGCAAGTTAAATCTGATTTGCTTTTTTCACTAGAAATAATATTACACTACAAATAAAATACATAATATATTAACACAAATAATATTGCCAGTTAATGTACTTCATTATTTGTGTGAAATCATCCTATAATGTACAATGTATAGTACCCTTTATAACATTTGTGACAAAGACACAATGCTCTTCGATTTGCCCCTGCTCTCCAAAGTTTTTAATTTCTCATTAAAACATTCACCCTTGATTAAAGTGCATATTATAGACTTTAACTTTGGGGGTATTTGCATACATTTAAGTTTCATCAAGTACAAATTACAGCACTTTTTAAGATAGGCACCCCATTTCACGACACCATAATGTTTGGGACATAGCAATCGTATCATGCTGTCTGCAGTATTAGCCATTGACAAATCCACACCTGCCTAGTGAAGATTATTTCTAATCGGTCGGACAGGGTTTTGGGGATTTTTCTTTACTATGATGAGAACTCCACTGTCATCAGCAGTAAAGATCATTGCACTGTAATCTCAGATAAGTTGACTCTACTTAAAAATTTTGAGGCTACCAATTGCCTTAAAATTGTCAAGTAATGAACAATGGAAAAAAATGTTTTTTAAGTTAAATCAACTTATGTGACAAAATAACTGCATAAAAATAAGTGAAAGTCACTTAAAGGCAAGTTTTTGTACTTAAAATGTTCTGTGAAACTGATTGTTTAAACAGTTGTTTAAACTCATTATCTTGAGTTACTTTTAGATAATTTAGCCTCTGATAAAACTCAGAATATTTATGTTGAGCAAACTTGCCACATATTTCCTTTAACACTTAGCTTTATTTAATAAAATAACTATATGAAGAATAACTTCTGAATAAGGAAATTTGCAAAACCTTTACTCAAACAAGGAAGCAAGCAGTCAACCTGCTAACATCCATTTTCTGAAACTACTTATTCTGTTCAGGGTGGCAGGGGATCCAGAGCCTATGGGCACAACCCTGGATGGGGGGGCAGCCCATCACAGGGCACACTCACACCTATGGGCAAGTTAGTAACTGAAGCAGTAAAACATACCTGGGTAATCGTAAACACTGATAAAGTCAAATGTCTCAAACATTAAGGTGCCCTGAAATGGGGAGACTATCTGTAAAAAGTTCTGTAACTTCTGCAAAGTGAAACCAAAATGAATGCAAATACCATTAAATACCATTTAATACCATTAAATTAAAGTCTAGAATATGCACTTTACAGTGCTCACACACGTGCTTTACGCACAGAGGCAAATCAAGAAAAATGCGTCTTTGTCCCAAACATTATAGAAGACACTATATACATTATAAAAGACACTATACAGCGCCATTTCACACTTTGACTTTTGCGGCTTCACTCTATCGTGGTTTTTTCAGATACAGTACTGTGCTCATTAAAGTATATAAAGTATTGTGCTCATTAAAGTATATACAGTTCTGTATATTCATTAAAAAGTCCTGGCCACTGACTGGCTCAACCTCACGCAAGTTCGTGTCTCTCATACAAGCTTCTGCATCGCTACGCATCGGAAGCATCTTTGTTTGCGATTTCTGAGAACTTTTATCTAAGCCCCACGTACGATGGCCTAAACATGCTGCTTCTTCTAAGCCTTCTGCTTCTTCTTATTTTCATAGGTTAGTGATTCTGTGTAAGAACTATGTGTGTGTGTAATTAAATATACAATAATAAAAAAATGTGTGCTCTAACATCGAGACAACTGAACTCTGTCTATTGCTGGCGAGAGTGAGGCATCTCACAAGAGATGCGTACCTTCTGGCAGTGTCCCACGTATCGTACGGCATGTGCTGCTACGTTTGCAAGCTGTGCAAAACTTTTGTGTTCCCTTGCAATACTTTTGTATTTCCTCGCAATAGTTTACGAGGATGAAGTTGGTTTCTTATTTAGTAGTTTCCTATTAAAAAAAATCCCTTCCACCTTAAATAGACATATTGTTTTCTGGTTTTGTTTCTCCTGCCTTAGTGCCCTCTGTGTCTGCCTCATGTCCCTCTGTCTCTCCTGTGTTCACTCCTGGTCCCTTTGTTCCTCCGGTCGGTGTTTCCCCTGTTCTGCAGCCCCTGTGCTTGTTTGCCCTGCCCGTGGTGTGTCAATTCTTGTCCTGGTTGCTTCCGTTGTGCCTGTTCTGTGTCTCTGTCTTATTCCCCGTGCCCCGTTGATGGTTTTGTTTTCCAGGTCCTCGTTCCCGGTCTCGTCCCTTCGTCCTTCTTTGGCGCGCCTTCTGGGGTTGGGGGGGGGGGGGACTGTCAC
>JAODKN010000001.1:34572805-34584011 GCA_026774425.1 Petrocephalus zakoni
CCTCCCCCCCCCCCCCCCCCCCCCCCCCGCCCCAACCCCCCCGCCCCCCCCGCGCCGGCGGCCGCGGGGACTGTCACATACCTCCTGTCCGATTCTCTTGTTTTCCACGCCCCCTTGTTAACCTCATGTGGAATTCCTGCCTTCACCAGCTGTCTCTCGTTGATTGTCATTATTCCAGTGTATTTTAGTCTGCGTTTGAGTATGTTTCCCCAGTCCTGTCATTGACGTCCCATGTTTGTACCTTGCTGTCGTCTCGCAAGTTGGTGCGTATTAAAAAACCCTGATTCCACTGTCTGCCTGCGTCTCTTCCCTCACCTTTCCCGCAACCCGTGACAATCTTACTATAGAATTTTAGAAAGAATGCCCTCTGTAATATGCATTTTTCCCTTTAAGACCCATTGAAAATCAATGTGTGATCTGCCATATTTGCCGCAATTTATCTGGTCAACATCAGAACGTCCGTCCAGAACTCTAATTCTCCATAGAGCAACTTTTGCACTTACTACGTTTTGATTTTGACCAGATACATTTCTGTGAATAATGCAGATCACGCATTATGCCTATTTTATTATACGTATTTTGCGAATAAGAAACCTACTTCAGCATCGTAATCTATTGCGAGGGAACGCAAAACTTTAAAAAATATTATTTCACCCTGACATCTTAGGGGCTCCGTACTATGGTCATCATAAGATCGAAAAATTTTAAGTCAAACCATCATAACTCGGGGACCATCTGTATATAGTATGAATGTCACACTAATCAATGTATATATTACTGTGAAATTTCAACCCACTGCAGTTGGCGTGGGTGGGGGGCATACTACATTCTATGTTCACGATGTGATCCCCGATTTTAAGGTGATGTCTTTGTTATACCTAAAAAAGCAATAGAATAGCTAACAGTTCAGGTTGCCAAATGAGGGCACTTCAGCATGGGCAGCTGCATGGTCCCTGGTGCCCCCAAAGCCGCTTCTGTACTTCTGCCCTGGCAGTGTACCGAAAGAGCACTTGTGTTTACATGATGCTGCAGACTGCGGCATTAGAGCCTCTTTTTTTAGCGGCTCTAAGTCCTACCAAGAGACGGAGCAGCCCCCTCCTCGACCCTTGGCCGTGAGTTGATCCCGGCGCTGCACTGAATACTGCTGTCAGCAAGCTGTGGATCTGCCGTTGCTAAATCAGCACAGCTCCTCCGACGCCATTGCTAATCAGCGCTCCTCACGCTTTTCATCCCCTTTATTCTCCTTGATTAAAATCATGTCTTAATTTTGAGCGAATAATTGTTCTGCTTCTCAGTCATCTGCAAACTACTTTCATGGCTGTTGAAATGCGTGGTATCTTGGCAGATTACTTCAGTCACCTGGCAAGCACTGAAAGATCGAATGAATCATATAAATACATACATTTTTAAGGCTTAAATATTATTTTCAGCTTGTCATTTAATTATGGTACGGTAATGCACAAATCTTGACATTTGCTTTCTTCTGCCCTGAGCTTGCGTCAACAGGAAGTGCCTCACAATAACTAACTGCTGCATGGGATGGTTTCATCCCCACAAAGAGCCTCCGTTTCCTGTGGTTACAGTTACACTCATCTGCAGCCTTATAGGATCATCTGCAAACAATTTATCTGGGAGCCAAGTGCCAGTAATCTCATATCTCTCGAACAGATCTACAGACAGCAAAGTAATTCATTCTGTATGTTATTAAGTAGGTCAGTGTCCAGAGCCTGTAATCTAGCCTATTAAGACAACAATCAGGAAGATTGTTACACAGGGGTTCATAATTACTTCAATGAGGAAATCTGGGGCATTTTTTCTCCTTACTTTAGATCTGAAGGTGTTAGAGTATTGAACATTTTTTTTATTGTTGTGTTATATGTTCCAAAGGTATTAACAAGTGTAGTAAAATACAGAGGTATGAATTATCATTAGCCAATTTCACAACAGATCCTGAACTAATTTGAGCTTTTTTTGTCTTGACCATAAGACTGACTAGACTAGCCTGTCATTTCCATATTTCTACATGCCAACTATTTAAAATGCACAGATACTTTATAATGATCTGGCTTCTTCTCAAAAGATATTTATGCCGGTGAACGAAATATATAGTTAGCATAATATGTTTGCACATTAATGTTGCAGTTTTTTCACCTCGTTTGTGGTTGTGGTTAATTGGCTGCCCATCTAAAGTAGACCTATTGGGTTAATGAAATGTGAGGCCTCCTCTGGAGCTGCCAGACTGACTTAGATGCCTCCCAGGGGAGGCGTATCACCAGCATCTTGGTGCTAAGTTATTTCCATTTATATTACTTGAATCATGTCATTTGCGTGATGAAGAGATTTGCATGCCGTATCCTTAGCTCTTCACACAAGATCTTATCTCAATGGGAAATGGTGCCCCGCTGCACTGAATAGCTGGGCCTGAAGCTCTTCTTTTTCTGCAGTTCTTCCCATGTTTGTGTTCAGTTTTTTCCTCTGGCCTCGTTGGTTGCACACTACTCATTATCCAAGCAGGAATACGTCAAACTCATTGCTGGACCAGAGGGTTGGGCTGTTAGAGACGTGTTTTCATCATTTCCTTTGTTACATATTCACAGTAGCACCCTGAAGCAAAGCAACAAGACCTCCTAACTAAAAACAAGCAAAATTGACAGTTTTTGCTACTGTGTGCATAAGACGCTGCAGCTCACAGTGAATAAGAGAGAAAGGAGGATTTGTACTTTGAACTGAATAAGCTGTACTTCGCTGTTTTCATTAAGTATGCGTTAGTTGTATTCTGAAACTTACAGTCTTTAGTCCATCTTTATACAGGTCTTTAATATTTACAATGAACTCCCAATAGTTTTAATGTTAAATGTTTTCTTAATTTCTGCATACCTCAGAATTTACATTTAGCATACCCTGAACATTTAGCGTTAGAGCTCTTCACTGATATTTTTTTTTTTGTTGTTTTTTTGGAAAACTCCATGGCAGCCAGAACCTGCAGGTTCAAATCCTTTTCAGGATAATGTGATTTTCATTTGCCAGATAAGGATGTGTCACTGAATGTCTTATTTTTGGACACTAAGCACTGCTCGTGGCTTATGCCTTGAACAGAAATGAATCCACGGTGCATTATTACCTGCTCTTTAGACATGCAGGCATTGTCACTTCTAGTAGTCCCTCTCAAAATACTTCTGTAGAGAACATAGTTATTCTTTATATTCACGTATTTATTGTTTTTAGTATGTCCAAAAAACTAATTAACACTAATTGTGATGTCATACCTTGTACTGATGTCATACCGTGTATTCTGCAGCGAAGTAAATTTTACTTTTCTTTAGAAATTTTCCCTTCACAGTGAACCACCTGGTCAAGTTATTATACTGAATGAATGAATGATGAATAAGGGAACTGTTTTGATTGATTGATTGTTTGATAGATTCCAATCGACTGATGAGGGCTTCTTCTTACTGGTTCTTACTTCTTGGAGGTACCCAGTACCTTTCCGAGGAGCCCTGGAACACATGGAAATATTTGAGCCCCACAGACAATGTGGTTTTGCAAATATCCTGAATCAAAGAACAATAATAAAAAAATTACCTATAGTATAAGTATAAAAAATACATGCAAAAAAGATATTGCTACAAAATATACTCTGACAGAGAAGCAAATTTGGTGGTAGGAAACAACATACTGAAGACTGAACAAACATTGTTATGTGCTGTGTATAAATGACCAGTGTGAAACACAAATTAATATGTCAGATGAACACAAATAAATGTGCCAAATTTGTGGAAGAATTAACTGTGATTCTTTAATAAAAAAAAGTGTGAAACTACACAATACACATTTCTTTCAGTCCCCCTTATGTAATGTATTTTTTTTGCATAGCAGCATAATTAGCACATTTAGAAACTACCATTCCTACAAAATGATTATTAACACTTTTACCTATGCACCTCCTCCATGTTAATCTTTCATGTTGCTCATAAATGATTGTACTGTAACTGTTCTGTCTTAACTGTAACTGTTTTGTCTGTTGTAACTGTGCTGTCTTCTTTCATGATTTTTATTGTCTACGTTTATAGATCATAGACTGATATTAAATCTCTGTGGTAGGCTTGGCTCCTTTGCATGTCATTTTATTCAGAAATTTGTTCACCCCAAGTCGAGTGTACCACTGTAGAGTGGTATCTATTGGGGTTGGTATTATGTGCTTTGCGGGAGGTACAGCAATGTTGTCTGTGCTTTCTGTAAGCTGCATGCTCTGGGGGGGATAGCATATGGTCACATGCTGGGAGCCATTACCGCCCCGTAGTGCAAAGATGACCAATGTATTTCTTACATGAAGACACAAACCATGGAAGACTTCATAAATTTACAATACATTTATCTTCTTCAAGATTTACCCAGGCATTTTTAGCAGTAGGTTAGACATTAACTATCCATTTCCTAGTTAAATAACCGTGAACTGGGGGCCCATTAAGACTCAGTGAAACATAGGGAAGCAGCTGAAATGCCTCTCAGCACCTACATCCACCATCGTGCTGAGAGTTTGAATAGTATTATTGCGGCAAAAGAAATTGTTCATCCTTTGAAAAAATAAGCAGTGAAAGCCTTCATTCCCACTGCTCCGCAATAGGAGCTGCCTGACAGTTATCTAAAATATTTGGATGTGTTTAGGTTTCTCAACACAGATTTATCTAATGCCTACCAAATGTGCTTTTTGAAACTAGTTCCCAACCTGTATGATCGGTTTATCCATCTTTATTCTCAGAAAATACCGGTATGTCATTGGCTGAGTTAATGCGGAGTGATAATTGGTAAGCTCTTAACAAAACAGGCTGGTGTTTTTGCACAGTGACCCCGTGGAGCATGATGGAATCGGTCCATGTTAACCGGAATGCATTGCAACATTAAGCAAGTGTCTAGGAAAATTCGTTTAGGCACAAGCATATGGTTATGGTTTCCTTTGACCATTGAAATAATAAGAAGAACTAGCAGTGAAGGGATTTATATGTACTATGGAATATGTTCGGTGCCATACATCTGATCTTTTACCTGTATGTTTAATAATCTTACTAAGTTAGGAACATTCATTCCTTTTTAATATGACATGAAAGACATATGCATCAAAGTACATCAGAAATACTGCTAATCATGTTCTGAAGATATTTCTTTGCAGGTTTCTTTGAGCCAGGTTGAATATGTACTTGAATGGTGATCAAAAGAATTTGGGTACAAATCCCAGGCGGAGAAGTTAGAAAAGTGCTTGTTTCCTTCAGTGAGTATCTTTCTTAATAATAAGTTCAGTTTAAGCTACACAAGTTGCTCTGAATAAGCCCTGGCGGAGCAAATATGTAACAACAAGAGGTGAGCAGTAAAGAAGCACTTTAATTATAGAAACATGTGCTCTCTATCCCAGTATTTACCAGGCAAGCATTTTTGAGAATGCAGAGATTTAGCATTGCCTGCAAGCTTCTTCCATGGATGTGTACACCAGCTGATGGTTTTCTAATGGCTGGGACCATATGTTTAGTTAATCCAAATATTTATACCCTTTAACAAATTTGATCAAGCCATATGGAAATGTATAATAATCATTCAAATATTTTGACAATATGAAAACCCTGGGTCTCATTACATTTTTATTCATTCGCTTAATTTTTATGTCATGTTTAGAAAATTCTTGGATGCATTATATATGGATGAGCCCTCTTTAAATGAGTGGCTTTTGAGTGTTTTTTTGTTTAGTTTACTTGATCTTTGTTTTATGGATAAACGTAGCTGCCAAGATATGTTCTCTTTTGTTCCATATTAGTTTGAGCCTCCAGGTTTTGACAACAGCACACAGAACTGTAATGATAGAATTCTTAGAAGGGACATGTTGCTGGTTTGTCTCCCTCTGTCTACTTTTCCTCTTAATGGCAAAGTCATTTAGGAGAGTAAACACACTTCCAACATTTGAAGCCCAAGTTCTTGCACACAGCTAGCTACACTGTTTTGGATTCTGCTTGTCAGTTTGCTGGCATTCTTCAACATCCATTTACCTTTCATAAATGTGCCAGTCAGAGTTTACCAGGGAATGCGCTTGTGACTGTAAGTCCCAGGTAGACTATGTGCAGCTTTTTATAATGGAATGCACATGTCTCTGAAGTCATCCTGAATGCTGTGTTTTGATGAGATGCTCAGTTATCCTGCTACAGCCTTCATTCTCTCACTTATCATGTCAACCTTTCCAGCTCGGCACGTAACTTTTGTGTCAGCAAAGTTTCAAAACCACAGATAAACATGACAGGTGTTCTCTGTATATGGTGTTGGGCTAAGATTATATTTATATCAAAGGGACAGAGCCATTCGCTTGTGACGAACAGGTCAAACAACAGTGAAATGAAGCCAAGAGCGGGAAGCTGTTATGACAGAGAGGAGCAATGGAAGGTATCTGCCGACCACTGGAATGACTTTCATCTCCCTGGGAGTTACTGGTCCCAGTGAAGCATGGCACAACTGTACAAAGCTTGTGAAATGCGGGTTCTGGTGCAGGTTTGCCGTTTATGTAAATAAATCCAGATGCAGCAACCTCCCATCTGAAATCTTTACTTGTTCTGTTAGTTGGTGAGCAGTGAAATATGCATACTAAAATTCTCAAAGCTATGACATGAGTATCTAAGAAATTTCTTATATTTGGCCTGTAATGGAAGTCAGATCTGGTGGTTGACGGTATAACTAAGGCAAAGGACTCGCCAATGAAAAGTGAAAGCTACAGCTGTGGGTCTGGTCAAAAAACCCTCAGAAGTGTGTTCCTGTAGAATGCGTCTACAACATGACACATTGCTATGAGCATGGTCATATTGAGGTGATGTCTCTACAAATGGACCCTGAAGTGGATGTCAGACTTCACCATGTAGCTGTTACTCAGATGTTTTTCTTTCATTCACAAATGCTAAGTGATCCATGGAAAAACGATTAGTACCTCCAGCTACTATCCTAATCCACAGCACTATCTAGGATGTGATACATGAACCCTGTAGGACTGAGGGAAAAGACCTGTGTTGTCCTGAGACTGCAGGTTGCACTACACTTTAGGACAGTGACACATTCCAACCATGTGGGAAACAATTACGAACACTTACGTTCAAGTGTATAGTGGTCATTATGGCAATAAGTAGTTGACCCAGAGGGCTCTGAATCTAACAGCGGATAAGAGAATGCTGAGAAAAGAGGAACTTGGAGTTTCTTCTGTGAAAAAAAAAAACTTCCAGTTTGTGGTTTTGTTTAGTGTATGTCACCTAGTGGAGTATAAAAATGGAGAGCCCAGCATAACCCAAAGAGTTTGGCATCATCCCTTACTGATTTTGAGAATCTAGAGCTATGTTTACCTAAAACCGGAGTATTCTTCCAAAATAGCTCTTAGACCAAGAATCGTGATGTGTTAAAATGATCTAACTAATTCATTCCTTTTAATTTTCAAGACTCTGGATTGTTCCACCTAGTGGTTGGTCTGAACACTCGCCACGTGTCAAGTTGAGAAATACTAAACTCCAGTAGCATTAACTGGAAGGAGATTGCCTATTTATATTTTCCATCTGGTGCTATTTTCGGACTGAGAGCGTGCCTTTTGTCTGTTACTAACATGGCCGTTATCCTCTCTATACAGACCATAGGCTCTATTTTGACGATCTAACACAAAGCATAAAGCACAATTAACATTTTTGGGTATGTCCAAATCCATTTTGCTATTTTGATGGCGGAAAAAACACAAGCACAAGTATACAGTGGAAACCGCTTATGGTGGTCACGGCTATAGTGACCAACTGCTTATGGTGGTCACGGCTATAGTGATCAACCGCTTATATGGAAGAAATTAAAACTAAGGTAATTCTTTTTTTTTTTTACTTTATAGCCATCTTTTCTTTCAAAAGACACTGTGGCTGTTGAGTTGTCCCTTTCTTCTCCGCCACTTCAGTGTTTATAAATTGTTACCATGATAAATCAAAACAGCAGTATGTGGCGTGCTCCGCTAACCAAATTTAATAAACACAAGGATACTACTATAAATTACTAACCTTTGGGCATCACGATACACCTCTCATTAATATTTTAAGCAAACTACTTATCTGCTTACAAAATTGCAGGTGTAAGTAAACATCCATATAGTACCAAAAAGCCTGCATCTGGACAAATGCTCACAGCCATCATCTAAACCCCTGGTGATTATTACGCATGCCCCATGTAATCGCAGTTATATCACGATGTGATATCGTGCAGCCCTAGTGAACATGGTGCCAGACTGGCCCTTCTGAAAGGCCTTTCATTAATAGGCTCATTACTTTTCAATCTAACCTCGTTTGACTTTTCAGGAGACTGAAAGAGACGTGGCTGCCCAAAGAATACTGCTGCTGGATGGGTAGTGATGCTTCTGTTCTGCTGCGTAATTGATGTCCCCGTAACCAGGAGTCAAAACAAAAGGGTATACGGAGGAGATGCTGCATATTTGATGGTGGATGGCCCTCACAAAAAGGCACTGAAAGGCCATTATCTCCCTGCCATCATTGCCTCTGTTGTGTCAATGGCAGTTGATGAGATGCAACTGGATCTGCATGCAGGGCACAAAGGAAATTTGCTGGTCCCAAAAGTACCATTGGACATGGCATGGGGGGACAATAAGAGTCTGTATCAGGGCATGTAGGTGTGTTTTGTGAATCATATCACATTCCTCTTTTTTATCCTTAATAATATATCAGGAATGGTTTGATTAAAATGTAAATTGTAGCCAATTATTTTATACTGACATTTATCAGGTTATTTGATTGTCCTATATAGTCCACTTTTAATCTTCATCTATCTACCCTAAAGGGAATCAATAAATAACTCAGCTTAAGAGCTCCAAAATATGATCTATTTTCATGAGAGTCACTCATATCGCTCTAACACATTTTTGCTACCATTCAATCCCTTTATAGACTTTGGATCCTTCAGGATGCAGTTTGTAAGAATTGAATATATTTCATTTCAGATATTTAAAAAAATTATTTTGCTGTGAAAATGCTCTCCAGTCTCCTTTCAGATGCATTAGTGTCAGGATGGATGTTTTGTAGATATGGAAATGAGAGGTCGATTTCCTCGTACCAGAAGCTTCTATACCCAGACATTAGTCTTGCAATGATTTTTTTGTCCTGTTTGGCAAAGTGAATGAATAAAACCTATTTCTGTTGTAAAAATGGACGGCAACACCTAGAGAGGTTTCAGCCTAAGCTTTTTACTTGAATGTCAATGCAGTATTGAAAAAAATTGCATCATTAAATGGAACCACGGTATTAATTAACTGGGGGTAGTTACACCCTCGGGGTTTTTGGAGGGGTGGGATGAGAGAGCATGATGGGTGAAATACATAAATCTTTTCCAACAATGATACGATTCTGCACCATCACCATACTTCATAGTGCACACCCCTACACACACACTCACACAGTTACAGGCATAATCAACCTCCACTTTCAGCTCCCCAGATAACTGCTAATACATTCAAATTACCTTCCTCTTCACTCCCCCTATAGAATAAATACTGTGTTTCAAGCTGTCCAACACCGCCGAAAGGGGAAAACCAGAGATTTATCTTATTTTTCTAGAGCTGAACAAAAGGCTTGCTCTTAAAGGGGCTCTCCTCATGCGTTTTTCACAGGAAACCTCATTCCTGGCTGTGCCCTCCAGCACTTGGGCCTTAATTCGTGAAACGCTCTAGGGACCGAACGGTGTCAAATTGTTCCTTTGAGGATGTATTACCATTCATCTTGCAGAATATACTCTAAGTGTAGATGAAATCCCTCCCGTAGTCTTACTGAAATTACTTATTAGCTATGTATAGTGTAAGTGAGTACATTACCTATTGATGCTTGAATCCTATATTAAAAGGAATGCATTATAAATTGGCCATTAATGACAGCAGTAAATCTAAGAACACTGAAGCCTTGTTTTGTCAAAGAATAACCTCTTCAGAATGCACAGGTTACTTTCCTGATGCCTGATCCTGGTCCTTAAAAATGAGTATCCCATATGCCTCAGCTTGGGGGCTGATGGTTGAACCTATTTCTATAGGAATGCATGTGTCTGTTATAACACCGACCTGGATTTAGACAAGACTCAAAAACATTCATGCAGAGATATTCACATTGCCGGAATCCGTTTTGCTTTTACTTTTTATTTTTGTTTATCCTCTTCATATTTGATAGGTGTAATGGAAACAAAAATATTCCTTCAGTCCTACATATTTCCCATAGAGGTGTGATCACGTCTCCTTTACCTATCGCCTGTATCTTTGGCTCAGCTGTTACAGAAGGAATTCAAGCAATGAGGGGTGAATGTTGTCAGTAGCCCAAATGACACTGACTCCAAGTCTAGGTAATTGGTGGCGTGGATGCAAACAGTGACACATACAGACTATTCAAGGGGGCAGGTGCTTGAAGGGGTGGGGGGAAGGGGTACGTTTTTCCAGCCGGACATGGGTCCCTCACAGTAAATTTTCATGGTGGGTGGGGGGGGGGCTCAGTTATAATCGTGGCGCATCAAAGGGGAGGCACTTTCAGGTGAAACAGGTAGGTGTTCAGGCACCCCTAGTCCTCTGCCCCCCGCAAGCGCCTGACTGGCGGCATGGGCATTTGCTGCCTCTTATGTACCCCCCCCCCCGCCCCCAGTTTTAAGCAATCTGTTTCAGCACAATCAAAACAAAGGCATACGGCGGCACCCATGTCTGATTGCACGTTGTGCTTAATTGAAGTCTGAACAAGTTAATTAATCAGTGAATGAACCAGAATGCATTTTGTTCATAATATTTCCATTAGGCTGCAGTAATGAGACAGCTCAGGTTCTATCACGGTCTCCTGGAGCCTGTAGAACATGGCTTCTGTCAGGGAAACTTACGTGAAGCCCAGCCTCCCTCCATAAATTAGTGCTTGTCAACACAACTTCTAAACATTTTCCACTGATGTATTAATAGAGAAGTGTCAAACAGTGCGGTGGTAGAAAACACCACAAATAACAAGCGACTTTAACTTTGTGTTTGCTACAGCAAATTTGGCAAAGATGTTCCTCACTTCTTCACATATGTCTCTGTATATATATATATATATATATATATGTATATTAGGAATTATTATTAGGAACACCTGTTCAATTTCTCATTAATGCAATTATCTAATCAACCAATCACATGGCAGTTGCTTCAATG
>JAODKN010000001.1:34605227-34639752 GCA_026774425.1 Petrocephalus zakoni
GCCCTTGTGAAGGGCTTAACCCCACAGCCTGCCATTATGGGTCGTTCCTCCCGTCGCAAACGTGACAGTTATCCCCCCAACCCACTACCGCAGGTGCAGGCTATCGAACTCTCATTACGTTACTATTATGTTACTAATGTCACATAAGTAATTTCCCATTTCACACAAAAACACAATAACTAAGGTAAATTGCAAATTTAATATTCTTTTTAAAGTTAGTGCAAGGTGTTTATTTTGTAAATATTGCAGATTATTAGGACTGTAACGGTATTTGTCATGGACTGTTACAATTATATGTATTATTTAATTTTCAGATTAAAATTACTTGTATTTTAAATACATTTTCTCACACTCGTATTTATATTTTACTTAAGAACTATACAAACGAGAGGATGCCATTCGGCCCATCAAGCTCACTTGGGGAGAACTTAACTAATAGCTCAGAGTTGTTAAAATCTTATCTATCTTATTTATTACATTTGATGAGCAAGTATTTGTAATTTGTAAGAAGATTGTTCATTTGCTGTCACTAGCTCACAGTGGCAAAGGGACACCCAGTTTATCATGGTATGTAGCTTTGCTCAACGCTCACTCTAGGCTACAGTGAGTGAGATGTGTGGAAATGTCGGATATGTTGAAAATGGCTACAAAACAAATAGTTCCAGACATTGCTGCGACCAGTACCTGGAAATGATCTAGAAGCCAATTGTGCTGTCTGCAAGCGGTCATTTAAGCTAGGCATGATGGGTGTTAAGGTTATGTGTAGTCCAACCTGTAAATGAACTTTTCCCCAACTGTCCTGAAACTATCCCTAAGTGCTATTTCAGCTGTCCAGAAGTGAGTATGTACTGCCCTGGGTAGCTGAGCCACTACGTCATAGTAAGGATACAACTGTTAGCAGATGGTACCCCTAATGTTAACTAATGTAGCTAATTAAGACACAAAGTGGCATTAAAAATCCTTAAGTGACATTAAAATCAAGTGACATGTAATAGGTTGTAAAAAACATTAAATTCAAAGTTTCGATAGCTGCGTAAACGAAATAGTATTTTTCACTCTTTCTCCCTCTTTGAAAGTTTTGTTTTTTCCCTATATAAATATGTCATATGTCACATCATATATCAGCCATAAGATGCTTTCCTGTTTCCCTACACAGTGCCATGCTGCTGATACAAAACTATGCCTATTCAATGTTACTGGACAATTCCTCCACAGCTTGAAGGTCAACAAAAAAAAATCTGCAGACTTCATTTGGCCTATCTGCAGCACATTGACAGTTTTTATAAGACTGTCTCTGAAAATCTACTGTGTCCTGAAAATAAATATTCTGCAAGCTGAAAGTGCGATTTGAACATTATTTGAGGACGCAGGAGAACGCTGACCGTCACTCACTCAGGCATGACATGACCACCGGTTTGCAGAGCAGCGCTGAGGATTTTCAATCCGAACGATACACTTGACGTTCTCTGGTTTCTGAAAATGTGGGATTTCATTGCAGAAGTACAGGGCGAATTGCCGTGAGCAGACAGACGTGGATCATGGTCCTGTGGCCTCGTGATTTTTACAAGATGATTTTTGAGGATATGGAGATGCCATCTGCTGTCATGAAGACTTAAGACAGCTATCTGCACACAGTGTTCAGTAATCAGTACACATAAATGTACAGAAGGGTTGGGGGTTAATTTCTTGAGAATGGGATGATATGTAAAATTGGGGTGGGGGGACCGAGGATTTTGAGTGAGTAACAAGGCAATCTACTGTAGACTTTGTTAGGATCCGGTTGCTTTCAGCCGCTGCACCGTACTGGACTGTAACGATAAGATATTAGATTAGTAATGCCTAGTTGCTGTGTTTGGCAAGTGATTGTTGATGCCTGTGAGAGAGCGTGGGTAGCAGAGTGTGTGGCTCACACAAAAAGGCTTGTGAAGTTGGCTGTTGAATATATATTAAGTAAAGTACAACTTCTGTTCAATCCTGAGTGGTTATTGAACCTAGAACTAACAATATGACATGGACCACATGTCAGACAGTATGTCCAGCATCACAGTGGGGCTCACGTTGGGGTCCTTCAAAGGAGCAGAATGGGATAGCGGACAATAAAAAGCCCCTGGGCTCCCTTCACTCCTGTTCCCATACTTCTGCTGTCCAAAAAAGGCTTTCCTCTGCCCTGGGTAGGGCTCCCCCAAGTACCTTCTGAGCTAATTGCGCATTGAAATGGAGACGACACAAGCCCAAACACAGCAGTGATGCTTTTTCCGTCGCTGGTGCCAGAACCGGCAGACATTCCACTTGGTAGCAATTGAGATCCTAGTGCCTGGATTTGATACTAAAGGTTTGAGCGAACACAACACAATGAACAAAGGCTCTCTTTTCAAACTCTCAGTAAGAGATGACAGCTTTTTCACAAAAATGTTAATATTTTAAACCTGAAACAGCCCAACATCCAAGCACTTCCTCTGTGGATATGTGCTGCCTCTGATCAATTTCCATCCCATCCTGCAGTTCTGAGGTTCAGAAATAAAGAGAAAATTATTTATTATATTGTTTCATGGAGGATCAGAGGAGAACACCATTCTGGGCTCCTGTGTTTCTGTGTCTCCTGCTCTTTCTAGCACTCCCTCCCTGCTTCGCCCATCTCTTTCTCTGTTAATTGGGAGATCCGAGAGACAGATGTACAGGGTCACGTGTTGTGGGGAGGGGGCACGGCGATGGCGAGTCATGTTTGTCATTAATGGCTCTGATTGGAGGGGCGGGGCCTTCTTTTTGTTGGCCATCAATGGAAGCATGTGGGCCACCAGATCACAGTGCCTCCCATGTGTGAAATCACAAGCCCCGTGCGTCAGACACATGAGGGGCTTTGCAGTGCACTTGGGTGGTAAATTAATGAAATGACTGCTCTGGGAAGCCAAAGCTGTCTCTGCAGCTGACGTGCCAAGATAGCCAATCAGATCAATTCTGTGTCCATTGTCTGCTGCACACTAAACTTTTCGGGCAGATAATCATGTGACAAACTTGTCCCTCAATCATTTGTATGTGGTGTCCTTTATGTAAATTTCTCAAATGCAGTTTGTAAACATTTAACGAGCCATGATAATGTCCTAATTATTGTGTTAATTAAAACCACGAAGAGGGGGATGGGTGGCGGGATTGGACAATAAACACATGCGATTCCAAACCACACAAACTTATGCAGAGGTCCCGGTCTTGGACGGACCTAGTTTTTTTAATTAAGTGCAGCGGTAATCATTTGCCTAATAATACGCCTTTCTGTTAGTTGATTAAATGTATGTCCTAAAACACCCTGCGGTCTGGCCTTCCTCGTGCGACCACACGGCCACACGCCAAGCTGTCGCCGTAGATGCCCAGAGCCTTCAGGTGCTGAGGGCCTGCACTAACTGACTGTGGCATCTCAGGCCTGGGGTATTTTGCTGGCCGGGAGAGATGGGACGAGGGAGAAGCCTAAGCAGCGGGCAAAGTACGTTGCTGGGCTGGGTGGCGTGGCAGGGGCATCTGTTATGCCGTAGGCCTCAGAGACCGGCTACGGATCGTCTCCTTTCCCTGCATCTGTTCTGGAGACTGGGGACAAAAAGAGTCATGCAGCCCCATTAGCCTAGAGGGTTTAAAACCACTCTGAATGGTAAATGACCATTATTTAGTGTGTATTGCCCCAAAGCAATTAATCTCACAGTGTTGCCCTCAGTGAGAAAGCTGAATTAGTTACCTAATGCTTTTTAGGTTAGAATCTTGCTCAAGGGTGCAACAGCAAAGCCCCTGCTGGGATCTGAAAGTGGAGACTCTCAATTTCAACCCTATTTTCTTGACTGCTTGCTCTACCTGCTGCTTCTGTGTCAAATAGCTGGGTTTTGTCACTCTACCTCTGATGTGTAAGGTGAGGATCTTTTGGGTTTTACAGAAGTTTTTAATGACCTGTGGGTAGTGGTGCTTTCTGGGGTCATGGGGCTACCTCCACCAGCATGCCACCATCTCCTGAGGCATGTATTATGTAAGACAGAAAAATAGAGATGTTTTCCAGTACCCAGTGTTTCACCCTTGTTTCAAAGACTCACTGCACCGCAGTCCTACTTCTAAGATCCACAGCTACACCCCCTTCTCTAGCCCAAACCTAAATCAACCTGAGATGTAGGATCTTGCAGATTCAATCTGCTTTTGACGATTTTAAATTTAGTCTCTCTTCCATTCACTTCATCTGTCCTGCTTTAAGGGAATCATTTGCGAACAAAAATGACATAAAAAACTTGAACTGAATTATAACCGCTTACTAAATACCTTTGTCCTATTTCCCACCAGAATTGTGTTTATTATGACTCTGTTTCATGCTGTCCAATCCCCCTGGCTTCCACTTTAATTAGACTTAGTCCTGTGGCATAGAGTAACTACCCTAAATTATACTGAGGAAACGCTCTGCTTATTTTTATTTATTGTTTGTGTGGACGTGCTTTAGCCTAAATGATCATATATAAACCCTGTCATCTTAATAACGAGCTGCTGTTACCTCCTGTAGTGAACCCATTTACAGGTTTTCGCCGTCGTTGTTGCCTTGATGTGTCAGCGTGTGCTTGTCATCATTTGTTAACAAAAAAATAAATAAAAAACCTACCAGAATTATATGCTTGATTTACGCCAAAGTGCCAAGGGATATTGGAAATCTTTCACGAGTGAGTGAAGTATAGCTAAGAATGGCTATTGCTGATTGGCTTGACGTGGCCTGTCAGGCATCCTGGACCATGTCGTTTTTTTATGCTTTCTTCTTTTCCTTCAGCCGAGTCCACACCCCTCAAAGGATCACGGCAAAACTCAAGGTGAAGCCTTGCTCTAGAACTTCAATTTCCTTTTCTGTATTTCATTTCCAGGCTATCTAGGCTTTTAGCAATTACTGCAGGCTCCCCTGGGTTCTGATGAAAGGGACAGAGAGCTAATATGGTAATGAAGATAAATACTGGTAATCTCCTCCCTGTCGAAACGCGCCGTTATTGAGTGGACGGTGGGGCAGTTCTAATATTTGCGCAACAGCAGTGCTGGCTTCAGCAGGGAGTTAGATTCACAGAGCTCCGAGACCTGCTTCAGACATATAAACACACATAAGCAAACACGGCCCTCTAACTGCTACTAGACAAAACTCCTGCTGCCTGCGCTACTGACATTCAGATACAATAATACGTCAAAGCACCCAGAACCTAAAGTGGATCTTGTAAAAGGGTTCACCACTTTAAAATTGTTTCGAGGTTTGTGCGCTGTGTAAATAAACATTTGCTTTCAACATTTCTGCCTCATCTGAGAAAGCATGACCCTTCAGACACATCTGTTTAATTTAGAGAGGTAAACCTTTGCAGTTCTTTCCATTATTATTTTGACGTTCCATTATTAATTTTCCCCATATAAAACAGCTGGTGAAGTTTTTTTTTTTTTTTGGGGAAATTGAAACACCTCTCATTCATTACACATTCCAGCCTCCGAGAGACATGAGAGAGCATGGCGGTGCTCCTGCATTTTCTCCGGGGTTTCATGGGAAATGTGAAGTCGGATGTGCTAAAAAGCTAAAGAGATTATAAAAGCTGGGGGGAGTCCTTATAGCCCGTGTACCCTGATTTATTAAAGTGTCCTGTTATTGGAGCGGGTTCGAGGAGGAAAAGGCTGCGACAGCGTGACACCCGCTGCACCGTCAGCCCGACCCACGGAACAGAGGAAGACAGCTGTAATTATAGTGCCTGGAGTTAATTACCCCACCCCCCGCCCCTAAAATCCACATCTTTAGCAAAGGTCTCCTCGAATATGCAGATGGTCCTCTGTTGTAATTAACTCTCCTATGTAGGTTTTCAAGAGCACCTCTTCTCTGCCATCGAAGACGAGATACAGTGTCCAGGACAAATAAGAACACACGTCGAGAAGAGATGGAGAAAGAGAGAGACGGAGAGACAAAGAGACAAAGGGACTTTTTTCTTCCACATGAAAGAAGAAAGAAATGTTTGGTGCGTCGTTGTCTTTCACAAAAGAAGTTTTATGAAGCGGACTGGTCCTGTGCAAACCCATGCTCCCGTTCCAGAACCTATATGTCATCAAGCGAACATCCTGTAATTAAACCGCTGACAGCCCCTCATTATTTGCTGATAAGATTAGTTTCCAGTGAATTCAGATTGTTCCCTTGCCAACACATATCAAATTGCTTGTGAGGCTAACTTTTAATTCATGTGTCCTAAATTTCTGTATCAGCTTTATATCAGCTGTTAAAACATAAGGTTGGGCACTTAAAATGTAATGCATTTGGCTCCATTGTATAGTCCATGCAAATTAAAGGACAATCTTTATTTTTGTATTTCCACAGCCTTAATTATATTGTTATTAAGCTGATATGAAAATTTCATTAGATTTTTCTGTTTCCCATCAAAACTGAATAATTTAAAATCTTAGAATATTACCATGTTAGTATTTTATCCTACCTAACTTTTTTCTTATTGTGATGTGTTTTTCCTGAGCAATATATTTTTGCTGCATGATGGTGCTTTAAGTAATATGCATAAAGTAATAATTTTGCATAAACAAGTTTTACATGCTATTTGCCTGTATCTACCAAGGTTGAAATTACGGGAAAAAATTAATTAATTATACATAGATTTTCTGTTTAGATTTTGTGAGAGTAAGGTTAGCCAGGGTGATCATTTGAAACTGTAGCTAAAATATATGTTTTGCCGATGAGTCATGACACCGTTTCTATATGAAAGTCTTTCCCCAGAGGAATTTACAGTGGTTCTTTTCCAGCTGGCGGTACCCTATATTCCTTTAACAAACATGCACTGTGGCAGGTTACAATGTCTAATTAAGGGAGCAATTACACTCGGCTTTTAATGAGAAGTGGAAGCAGTTAATTGTTTCCGAAAGGTCTCTGTTTTTGTTATAAGTGGCTTCCTTTATGGTTCCGCATTAACCTTTTTAATTTGATGTGAAAATACAGTTTAAATGAATCCTGGTTTACTGCCTCACGTTGATTCCAGTATGTCATTGTTATTAGGGACTTTGCTGCAATAAAATGTTAACAATTACTTAAAACGTTTATGTAAACTTTACTGTCAGTTAGACAAACCAGAGCCCAAACAATGTAACAAAGACTACTAATTCAGTAAAGGGGCATCTCTGAGTCTCCAGCTGGTTATCTGCATTATTACGTAGATTTTTATCTGTGAAATATTTTACACATTTTTTGCATACTGATAGTTTGTTAAAGTAATATTTTTTGTAAATAGTCTGAGGAAGTGTACATGTCAAGTTAATCATATGGAGTATATTAGGGATTTATAAGATGAAGTCAGTGATTTGCTTTACCTTAAACCTGTCAGTTCAGTGAAAAATGACATGGGGAGAAAAGAATGAATCCAATTGTTGCCTAATATAGGAGATGAACACTGTGGGTGTGGCCTGGAAGTTGTTCCAGAAAAGTAACAGGTTTGTCATCAACTGAAGCCCTGCCACTGAGCTACTCTGGCATATGGATTGGAGCTGCCATTGTCACTATCTCTGGCATATTCTGAGAGCAGATGGAGAAGCGATGGCGTTCGAGACAAGGCTGGCATACCCAGAGAGGGCGGCACTTCCACTCACACTAAAAAGTCAACTTACGCTAAAACCTTTGTAGAAAGCCTAAGTCGGAAATTAAGGCGCTTTGTTAGGGAAGTAGGAAAAACTGGAAATCCACCATTAGACATACCTCTGCTTCAATTAAAACGTCATTTCTGGACATTGATTGATGAGTCTATAATTTCAAGTAAAAATTGTTAAAATGTGGACAGCTACCAAGAAATTTCAAAGAACATATAAGGATATGTACCTTTTTTATATATATAATACAAATATAGAGAAATACATGCATTTAAAATATATTTTTGTCCTTTGACCTTTTCACTGTATTATATATTTTAGAATAGTGCACTTGTTCATTTGAGTTTATGTGCATGGAATCATCTGAAATGGTATTTTCAGAAGATTACTCATGGACTGCCACACTTCTATGTTGTGCTGCCAGTTTTATTTTCAGAAGACAATAGACTAAGCCTCAAGTCCTAAATCTTATAGACCATCTCACACACATGCATCATTTCAAACAAATTAAGCCAGTCACTCGTAAATTGTCTTCTGAAAACAAACCTTCATATTTGTTCATTTTTGTAAAGAACAATAAAAACAGCATGTTGTAATACAGTAGTAGCTCAACAGCAGACAGTGTGTTCTTCTTTCAGATGTTCACTACAGAATGATCTTGGGCGACTTTCACAGACTATAAAAAGTACTACACATGGCCCCTTGGGGGAATGTGCGCCTCGAGACGAAACCTCAGTGCCGTCATGAGAACCAAACGTCGCCCGCCTCCCTCCCTCTGTGACTCGAGTCCGCTCGTCTCCCTCCCTTTCCCGCACATCCAATAAATCACACCTCAGACGTGTTTACTTCCTTGACAGATTGCTGAATCCGGCAAGTGAGCTTCCCTTAGACGTGGGGTCTGACGTGCGCCCGGGAAGTCTGCTGCCAGGCTTGTGCGAGGCTTGTGCGAAGCCTGCCACCATCCCCACGGGCTGTCCGGGCCCCAGCCTCAGCCGATTTCTCAAAGCCTCCCTCCAGATCTCTGCGGGGAAACGGCTCTGGCTCCGCACTTGCAGCAGCTTTGGGCAACATTCTGGATGTACTTATATTATGATCCCTAATCATTCAGGCTGTTTTCTTCATAGCATCTAGCAGCTGGCACAGTAGCACTACAGAGGATCAAAAATGATAGATTAATACCCAGATAAAATGTAGACATGGCCTGGTGTTTGCAGAGGTCAGTCGAGAAGATGCCTTCAGATACTTTTACATAACCGATATTTGTATAGGACAGTATAAGGTATTGTTTTGTGAAAAAACTGTGTTAAATGGTAATCGATAATATTTATTACAATATACATCAATAGTTTCAGCTGTTAATTCTTTCCGGTTCAGCACAGTTAATCACATTACCATCAGAGATTATTTCACATGTAATGTTTTAACACTTCCCACATTCATTTTGAAAGACTGTTTAAGGAAAACTGCGAGAAATTTCAAAGAAATTGTGCAACATTCTCCATCCAGCTGACTAATAACAATACACACATATATAAAGAAAGCCTCTGAGATGGTTGAGTAACCTATGCTATTTTACTTATTCCATTTTTTCACATCATAGATTTACGTGCAATAGATTAATATATTTTGGTTTATTTTTTAATTATAATCCTGGATATCAGTTAAGTTTATGTATCTGAAATAATGATGGCGCGAACTTTGCAAACCACAAAATTAGTGTGCAGTTAAAGTAAATGATTAGTTTTGAACAACAGAATACATTTATCTAGTACATTATTTTTTACTCGAAAGTAACAATGCACAATACTTGTTATAGCAGTTATGCAGGTATTGCCAAAATATATTAAGATATACAATTACATTAACTGGATTACTAAAAACAATGGAGGATGCATTGTCACTGGGTCGCTGACACATGACACATACCGTTGTCTGTCTATATATTTATTTCATGTGGAAATGGATAATGGTAATTTATACTTTATGTGTAATGTTAAAGTCAAATGGTGCTCATTGAGTATATGGGGGAAAAGGCTAGAATGAAATGATCTTACTATATGAAAAAACATTGTAAAAAATAAAATCTCATCCACACATGTAAATGTTAGTGTACATACCAGAATTTAGCACGAAATAATTATTTTGCTTTCTTGCTTGATTTTGACTCTTTAATCTGTTTATAGGTTATAAGATTAACGGTTATAAGAGAGAACATTTTCCTTTAATTGTGTGCGGTATACCATGAGAATTATAAAGCTTTTTGTGCTGTTAATTTCATTGTTGTTTCCTTGCATGCACATGGCATTTGGTGCACTTTTTCACTATTATATCGACATGCCAAACTCACACGACTTTGTTCATCGTGATTACCAGCAATTCCGCAGAAAGGCACCTCATTGTGCTACGTCATGTTACTCAATAGGCTACTTTAAAAACGTAGCAACCAAAGCAGAAAGAGTTGTTTACTATAAGCAAGTTGTCGTCAAATTGCTCTGCTTAGCTGTTAAAGTGGATTTGTGTGGTGGTCCACTCCCAGGCTCAATCCAGCATCGGCCGCTCCACCCAGCAGCTGGCAAGAATTGTTTTCCGAGGATATATGACATCATTACCATCCTGTCACTGTGGATATGGCTGTGTTTTAGATCCATATAGTGACATTTGACGATGGTGGTGCTGCTGGGTGCTTCCAGTACCCAGTACTAATTATTCGCAAAAGTCTAGCTGCAAGAAACCGTCATCTGCGCGCACATTAAAATCTTTATATATCTTAAAGAATTCTCATTACAAATTAGTTAAAAATATAAATAACTCTGTATTGATATAAATGATACAATATAGGGATATATATCTGAGTAACATACAACGTGACACATACGACAAACAACAACAACCAACTTGAAATGTAACCAGTAGGTCAGAAATACACAAAGTGGCTCTTCTTTTGTAAAAACATAACTATAAGTAACGTAATATTCGTCTAAGCTGTAATAATAAATAAAATATACACATTTCAAATTCAGTGTTTTTCACAATGCATATTTAATATATAAAATGTTTAGTTTTATAATATAACATAATTTAATATATTAGTAAATCAAGTTTAGTTTAGTTCTATTTGCGAAACTAAACTTAATTTTCTTATAGTAAGATGAAGGATAACAAATATATATATATATATATTTTTTTTTATTTCATATTCATATTTTTCAAAAATATGAATTTTAAAGTATTATTCTATCAGTCCATGTATTGTTTTAGTGAACAGGCTACCTTTTCACAAAAGGGTTTTGTCCTACTGAGGTGCGAGTGTGTCCCTCCGTGAACTTGGAAGGAGCGTGTTGAGAAAAAGAAGGAGAAAAAGCCTGACAGACCAAGCTGGAATACAACCGTTCCTGTACGTAGGACCCAGCGGAAAAGGGAAACCGTCCTTCAGATCCATTCTCGCTGGAGGAGCTAGAGAGAGCGCGCAGACTCCTCCTCATCTCCGGTGTCAAACTTGACATCAGCCCCTGAGCCGAGAATGGTAACTTGTGTCGGAATCGGAGTCCGCACATCAGTGGCATGCTTCGTGGAGTTATGTACCTCTCGCTGCCCTCTGAACTGCCGTCATGGATTGCAGCCCCCCTCTACTTTTTCTCGTCTTCTTCTCGTTTCTTTGCAGAGGACAACTGACTAGCAATGCCTCCAATGAAGGTAAGGTAACGTTTGGGATGAGAAGAAAGGCAGAGGCTGTCCTGCGCTACTTTTCGGGGTGACGGTGCTTCGGAGTCTCTCATGGCTGTAGTTGAAGTGATGCTCTGAATCTTCACGACTCGAAGCGTTCAGACGTGACATTCACATTTTCTCCCTTTTTAATCCCGTTCCGTCGCGCTTTGAATTGCGTTTTTGACAGTCCTTTTCTGCATGGCTAAATAAACCGGCACGGTCCATAGATTAGGTAAAAGCAAATGCAGCCTATTTACGGTCTTAACATGGTTATTCAATCATACTCGAAAATAACGTGTCTGAAAAGGAGGAAACGGTCTTATGACAGTGACCTGTTTTCGTCTCCTGTTAACAATATTGGGATGTTTCCGTACTAGACAATGCGACGTCCATAGCTGCCGAATATATCTTAAAAACGCTCTTATCACTTCTGAGTTGTATTACTTTACTTTCGGACAAAGCTTTCTACGCAGCTTTATTCACACCCGTATTAATGCTGATGTTTGGGGAGTGTAGTGTTCTCGCCAAAGGTGATCACAAGATCGGTGATCACAATCTGTCATTGCACCCCACATCGCATGTGAAATCACTCTTCTATTGTGTCTGGTGAGACAGCGTGGATGTGAAACAAAACAAATAATTAAAAAAATGTTATGGATGTCTTCCGCTTGATTTTATAGGCCTACATTGTTCTTTCATTTCTGTGAGAAATCCATGCAAAGATGGATGTAGAAACAATACCACCCCCAATGAACAACGCCTTGGAGTATATTAAGTATGCTAACAAAAGTTTTCAATTTTTAATGCATGCATCCCGTGTGTAAGCATTATTGATTGTTGAAAATGAATGAAAATTCTCACAGTGGAATGAAAATATCGCAGTCATGTCTCATCTAAGGTGAAAACGATTTTTTTGTGTCAATGATGTCGTACCAGTGGTGACAAAATTCAATTAACATGATTTAACACACATTGACACATGTACAGCGAAAATATCCATGCAAATACAATTGTCAATATATTAATAAGTCAATATAATTCCTAAAGTTTAAAAATAAACACGTTTTATTGATAATACCGAGTATACTACTGCTATTAAATGATTTATATTTGAAGAAATCAAATTTATGAGTTCTATTTTTATAGTCCTATTTTTTGTCTGAGACGAACAGAGCACGGCCCGTATTTCGTACAGGCTCTTCTAGTCGTTGGCAGGATCTTTGAGACACATCTAGTAAAACTCGAAAGTAGTTTGAACTTCCTGGAATATTTATAGAAACTACCTGAAAAGTAGAAATAAGAAATATGCAGTATAAAATACGATATAAATCTCTGTATACAATCTGTCGCAAACAGTGGTGCCCAGTTTACCACCTCTGCGTACAGCCCATTAGCCTATAGCAGAACGCAGGTGCTGCAAAATGAGTGTACAGGATAAAGCAGAGTGAACAAATAAATATACCAAGATCTGAAACAAAGCTCATTCCGCTTTGGGAGTACAGACGGAACGTGCTGTCTGTTACAAATGGCAATGCCATGCATTGCAAGTCAAACATCGAATTCATGGCCGAAATATTATGAACACTATTGCTATACTTCCATGTTTAATTTTTCGATTTTACACGAGTGACAGCCTTTTAATTAATTGCAAGTTTCAGTGATTTATATGAAAATCAGTCTGAGTTAACCATTCTGCATACTGAAGTGGCAGAACATATATATATATGTGAAGGAGCGAGGAGGAGTATTAGAAGCCGTTATATGATGTTATATAGTCACTTATCATACTAAAGCTGAGCTGCAAATGAACTAGGAGCCACGTGTTCCAAAATTATGACTGAGGCTGAATATCGATTCAAACGACGAAACTCAAAGTTTATCTTACCAGCGAAGCCGCCGTGATCTAAAATGGTTATTTTTCATTTCATGTTTGCCATGTAATTATTCTTCCACTAATGTGTAAGATATATATAGACCTAATATTATATTAACCTAAAGTAAAAGCACGGTCACTGTTATATTACTGCATTGTCAAAGTATATTATTTTTAAGTGATCAACTGGCACCCAGACCTGACAGATACAGAAACAAAAGAGATTAATAAAATTGTTTCTTATTTATTATTGTTTTTATTTATTTATTTGTTTGTTTATTCATCTGATCTTTTATTTAACTCGAATAGTTGTAGCACTTGTTCGTTTTTTATATATATATTTTCGATTTTATTCGTATTAAACCTTGAAGGAGTAGGGCCTACCACCAGTAAGCGTCACTATCGAGCTGCTATAGTTGAAGTGAAGACGGTACACGAAAGGGGTGCCTATGTAACAACTCAGACTAACATACCTTTTGACGAAGTATGAAATAACTATCTCTAAAGCATATACTGTTAATACAATATTTAATTGATGAAGCATTAAAATACCATTTTAAAATTACAGTTTCTAGGTCGACTTTGCTCATATATTTATCACATATTAAAAGTTTACATGTTAGTTTTATACTTCTACATGTTTCACACATCTAATTAACAAGTTTGTTTGACCATGGCAGACCTTATTTGACCAGCTTTTAGTATGCCACTCCCATATTCCAGCCGATTTATTTCGTTACGTTGTTTTGCTTCGACCATATCAAACAGCAGTGGCCGTTCTCGCTGCGCATAAGATACCGTGAACTTGAAAGTTTCTAAGTTATAATTTTAAAACGGTGGACATAGGGCATTTAAATTATGTCTAGTCTCCGTTCTTCCTTTTAACATTTTGTCTTCACCTTCTAATTATTTTCTGTAACTGTAATCATAGCTTATATCCATGTATAGCTATCAGGGAGATATTTACTAAAGTATAATATATAATCATTATTATTATTGCTGTTCTTGTTAAAATCATAAATCCATAGACAACTTGGTCTGAAATTTTCTTTGCCTGGAGTTGTGTAATGTGTTCTACCATATTAAGCATGTTGTTAAGCACTTTTATAGAGATAAAAATGTCTAATATGATCAAGTACTATTATAAAGCTCCTGTCTTTCATTGTGATTTACTAGTAATTGCGTCAGTGTAACACCTAATGGACCTGTACCCGTTATGTATCAAGTGGAGGTGTAGACTGTTATCGGTTCAGTTTATTTACTATTTTAATTACAAGTCTGACTGTCTGAGTCCAGGTTTGCATCTTGTTGTTGTGAATTATCTGAAACTTCTATCATGTTGGGTAAGAACAAATAATCGCAGTTTTAATTGTTTAACGGTTAATCGTGACAAAGTAATAAAACTTCGCCTGGGTCAAATCGACGCGCAGCGGCGGTTCCTAGAGGAGCCCACGGAAGCCTAGTCTGGGAGATGTTGTTAGAGAGCCGCACCTCACAGCACTCCGTTTAAGTACACTTCAGCACCTCCCTGTATTTTTCATTATAGCCGGGTTAAATGAAATAAAGCGCATGCCTGAGGTTGATTAATTTGCAAGGAAACTTTCCTCGTATGTATCTGTATTTAGGAAATAGAACAAATGAGACAGTTATTTGTCTAGTAATTTGCATGTCATGCAACAATATAATTCGTCAATAGCCTATCTCGAGAAAGCTCATATTATTTTCCAATAAAGTAAATTAATGTTCCGTGAATTTGCAGTCCTCTTTCCCTTCTAACCTGCCAACAATGTATTATTTCAGCCTTTCGCTATTACTGTATTGAATCTGCAATTAGTTATCATTAGACAATTTTCCCGTGCCATTCCAAAAACCCGAATCCACATGTCTGAAAGGAAAGCGTTATATTTTAGCATTAATACATTTCTGAAAGATCATCCGGAAAGCATTTTGCCTTGGCATTGGCCGGGGTAACTTTCAGGTGCCGAGACCTGATAGGCATGAAAGACTTTTAAATGTTAGGACGTGCATATGTAGTCGTTACTTTATAGCGTGCCGTTTGATTCTCTGTTAAATGTCGTCACACTTCCGCCAGTGGACTCATTTATACCGTCTATAAACTACAACTTTAGGAAAATTCTGGAGGGAAAAAAAAATCTTGGAGCCATTTTTAAAATCTGGAATTCAGTTGAACGTTAAAACTGTTCTGCTGGCTCCAACACCAGTGCATTGTACGAAGGAATGGTAATAATTTCTTGAATATTTTAAAAGCAAATTGTTGACTAAAATTTAAATAACGCATACGCAACGTAGCTGTGCTCTTGTTGAAAATCCTTTCTGGCTTTTTAACTGGGCAGACTGCCTAGTGAAATAGGCTTCTGTTTAAAGAAGCAAATGAATTTCTCCGCCATTTAGCACTGTTTATATAAGTAGAGCTGGTCCTGAGTGAACATGGTGGGCAAAGAGATTGACCCGTCCTGTGAGGTAGAGTTTCATATAGACACTGGGATGCATCTTTTTTATTATTATTATTTTATTTGGTGTGACATTTATGCATCAATCAGTTTTAAAATCAGTGAGGAACAAAGC
The DNA here is from genome assembly GCA_026774425.1 of Petrocephalus zakoni. Taxonomy (NCBI): domain Eukaryota; kingdom Metazoa; phylum Chordata; class Actinopteri; order Osteoglossiformes; family Mormyridae; genus Petrocephalus; species Petrocephalus zakoni. Next base: position 34,621,000 of record JAODKN010000001.1, read on the forward strand.
TTGCCTAGTGGCACTCAAGTGGTTCCGCAAATAGTAGAAAATACTGGGCACATATCTCGGCACAAAATGTTATGTATAATATAACACTGAAGGCCATTTTCATATAATGACTAGAAAGTTAGTCCCCTGCTTTCTGAATATCATTCAGACCATAAGAGGAGCTGTGATATTTTCCATGGCGAACATATAAATGTGCATTTATTGGTCCGGGAAGGCGGTACGCTTTCCAGTTCCTGCCCTGGAAATGGTGCTGGCTTGTATTTTTAGAGAGACAGACCCCAGAGCCATGGGGTCCCACTGGGACAGGGCTGGGCTTTTGTGAGCGATGGTGCCTTTCGGGAGGCCGCAGAACGTGCCCATTCACGTCTCCTTGGAGAAAGTAGGCCCCCTTAGGCCCCCGGCGTCCCTGGTAGTGAAGGTGGTGACTGAGGGACACGTCCTGGAAGTCTGGAAGACCTTGGGAGCTGAGGTGTCTGGGCACGGGCCACACAACACATACTTCTAAGGTATTTCTGTGTCGACATTAACGGAACGTCGGTGTATGATTATTCAAAAATAAAAAGGCTGAGAATTTGAAAAAAGAAATTGAGAAAGAATTTGATAGTGATAGACTATACATTACCATATTTAAGTTTTCAAGCTTTTTAAAACATAAATATATAAGTATTCATTATCTAGAAATATAACAAGAATTAAAGAAGCAATACCTTTTATATGTTTTCAAAATATTTTTTATCCGAACAAAAAAAATTGACTGAAAATTGACTGACGTTTTTTTCCTTTCTTGACAATTATTATATTGACAAATTATTATAGAATTTTAAGAATTACATTTTTTTTATTTTGATGAAGTTTTCTTGTTTTAAACTGTTTTGATCTTGGTTAAACTTGATTTTTTAGATTATATTGTTAAAATATTGGGTCACAAAGTACAGTTTTCACTCGTACTACATTATAGGGTGGTAGTTCACTCCAAAATAGCACTTATTTAATACATTATCAGGATTTAATTATCAAAATATAAAAATATAGTCTCCGCATGCAGGCCTGGCTGCCACCTCTGTGGCAGATCAGATGTGCGTGTGTTTCTTTTGGAAAGAAGGCTTGGTGTTATGCGCTGGTCAAGATGGAGGTTGGAGATCTCCCAGCAGGCTTTGTGTACTGGATTTAACAGCACCAGCTGCAGGAGAGGGTCCATCATGGGGACCGTGGGAGTGTAGGGACTGAATCCGTGCTCTGAGGTCAGCTGGGTTTGATGGAGACTCGGCTTGGATGGCTGCCCTCCGAGGCTGGCCCCTTAGGGTCCCAGGGATGCCAGCATCCTGGCGCATCAGCTCTCATATCTGCGGCTCCCGCGGTGCCGTTCACAAGTCGCCTTGTCCTCATCTTGGCTTGACTGCATTAATGTCTCTGGCCAGATCCCCGAATGTTATTTTAAAGCCCCTTAATCCGCTGTTTCTGTCGGGGATGGGTGCCAGAGTCTCGATCTCTGCCATGCACCAGGAACCACATGTTTATGTTTTCCTGCATCATAAATATTTCTGGGTTAATACACTGAAAACTAAATTTGATCATCAGCGGTTATTCACTTTTCTGGCTTCAGGGCTGATATCGGTTATCACTGAGGTTCTGTACACATCTGTGAAGAGCTAGACCTCCAGTGTTCTTTGTCCTGCGTGGGGCTGAGGTAGGCCATGATGAAAGGTAGAACGGTAACCACGGTGCAGCGATCTGGAAGATCTCTGTCCGTGGGCCAGCTTGGGTCTTTGCCTATTGTCTTCTTCCTATATTGATCCACCTGCTTCAGCCCTCGTGCTTTCTTGATCCCAGAGATAAGCAGCCATATCTCTGTCAGCGATATTAGCTCTATCCCCCTCTTTCCGGTACTGAGTGCTGCTCGCACTAGGATACAGATGCCAGATTATGACTGCCAGTCTTCTGCAGCTGGAGAATTCACCCGCCTGTTCAGTTGTCTCATGTATGCTCCGTAATTCCCTCAACCCGCCCAATTCAAGATTTGGTTCGGCTCATTGAGAACTTTAAATTGGAACCAAACTCTGGTTATTAGCTGACATGAGCTTAATGGAAGCTAGTGGAAACCCTTCTGCTACATGCGAGCTGCCTGCCAGCTGCTTGACCTGCTCTCAGGTGAGGCCCACTTCAGGATTTTCCGAAATAAAGTTGCATAAGCTCCTCCTGTCCCGCCCTCTCGTGGCACCCTCCCCTGACACACCTGTTTTTTTGTGTCTGTTTTCGCTTTCAGTCTTTTTTGCTTTAAAGTAGGCCGTATTACTTCTGAAATTCCCTTTAATATTAAGAAAACAGACACTTTATTAGGAAACGCATATTTCAAAGTTCTATGCTTAGAATGATTAGTAAACCATCAAAAAATGCTTATTTTGGCCTAAGCTTTAAGAAAAGGTCAATTAGAGAAGCCCTTTAATAATACATAAACTTTTAATACAACCTCCAACTTGTGAAAAAAAAACACAGAAAAAGAAATGAAGTGTTATATTGACAAATATCAGAGCTGTATATGGGCAGGGGGAGCATGTGTAAAGCGTACACAGGCAGGCCGCAGGCCGGGCTGCTAGGGGTGTGACCTGACATGCTGCAGGCTCGCCCCTCCCATGGCGCCCTGCCTGCTGACGTCACCTGCGTGTCCCGGGGATCCTGTGTACTTGCCGTGCGCCCTTTCCTCAGGCCTCGAAAAGCCCGTTAGCGAAAGACGGCACCTGTGCTGAGGGGATTTTGGTGTGGGGCACGGTTAATGGGGCCCATCAGGCAGATTAATTCATGAGGAAAAGGTTTGTAGTTATATATATATATATATATATATATATTATCTTCCTATAGGCTAGGCATGTGGAAGCTTGCAATTGACTCTGCAAATTCTTCAGGAAGCTCTTCATCATTATTGAATATGTATTTGAAATATAAATTGTAACAATATATATACATATATACACACACACATATATATATATATATATATATCAGCTATACTGTCTACTTATTCTTATTTCATATATTTTACCGTTTTACTGTTGTTACTATTTCTGTTTACTATTTTACTTATTTTTGTCTTTAATATATTGCTATAACTTACAATAGGGAGCTCTCTGGGAAACTCAATTCACTGACTGCCTCTACTGCTGTTTGCAGCACTGTTGTGATTTTCATAAATAAACTTTGAGTTGATTTGATTTGGTTCGGAAGAAATTATTTAGGTTAATTGAATGGAAAATAGAAACAAAGCAGCTGTAAAATAAATTGCAAACAGGCGCCTGTCTCACTTTGTTTCTCCAAAGCAACAGACAGGAGTTGGAAAGTGTGACAAGCCCCAAAGCATCATGGGGGATATGTGGTGACTGTAAATCTGATATTTGTGGGCTTTCAACATTTTGAGTAGCAAACAAGCACAAAGCAGCCGTCGCTGATGCATATGGCTGTCTCATTATCTCTCTTCTGCCTTCAACCTTTAGCTTCCCTGAATTGAAAACAGTTAAAAAATTCATAATACGACGACCCCCATTTATTATCAAAGTGAAGGGCACACAGTTGCGAATGCTTCTAAAAATGTGGCACATGACCCTTGAAGATCATTGCTTTCGCATACAATCAGAGCTTAGATCTCCGTAAAGCTAATGAACCCACACATACAAGTATTGGATTTTGCTCCGAAGATACAGACCGGGGTTAGGAGTAATATGCAGTTTTCTTGCTGCACTGTAGATGTTATCAGTAGAGCAGCACTCAAAGGGGCGATGGCGTGGCTGATTGGGACACCTGACAAAGGACCCCCTTTAGGTTAACCGGGGATGTTGTCTCTGAATCTTTGTTTTTCTTTCTACACACAGTGAACATACTGGATTCTAAAGCAGGCCAAGGAGAACTAGGCTGGATTTCCTACCCGTCACATGGGGTAAGTGCCTGGGGGGTCCTGGGGAGCAGGGATCTGGGAGGATCAAGCTGGACGGACAGCATTGTCCTTGCAAACTTTGTTTTTTTTTATTCCTTTGAGTTGCAGTAATGCTATGCTATGGATTATCAGAACATATGATAGAAATAACACCCAGGCCATTTTCCCAGTGGCATTTTCCCGCTTCCGGGTAATGGCAGTGTTTGTTTGGCCCACTTGGGGGCACTTGGCTATATGCGCTATTCTAACTAAGCCACTTTAAAAACTTTATTAAGTGTTTGAATTACCTGTTGGCACTTGTTAAAGCTAATTCAATCATTTGCTCCATATAGCTGCCAAAGCTGGTTTCCCAGTGCCGTGCATTTCCGAACCCATAAAAACCGGACTATTTAAAGGGCCAGCATTTGAAAAGCGAGAGTATAACAAAAGTCTCTTTTTTTGTAAGCTCGCATTGGGGAATAAAACAAGAACCTTACTTGAGTTTTCCATACTGTAGTATACGAGATGAAAAAATAAGACGACGAAAAAAATTATGATCCGTATCAATAGCAAGGGAACGCCTTTTTCAAATTAATTTCAAATTGCAGCGATTCCCTACGTGGGACACATGGCGCAAAGGGGCAAGTCCTGAAGGTGAATTATGTGTAATTACTTACAGCTCCCCTTGCGTTGAGCTTCTGAGCACTTTTCTCCAAAAGCTGTGCCCTCAGAAATTATTTTGTATAATGTGCCGGTATGGTGCTGACACTGACGAATGGGCCTCCCGCCTCCAGCCTGTGTAAGCACAAATAGGTTTTAAGCAAATCAAGAGCAAAGCCCATTGGATGGCGTGTCTGTGGAGCGTGCTCTGTCAGCCATCCCAGATATAAATATTCCTGTTTAGGCGTTGCTGGCCATGGCTGTCTTTCTTCTGGGCCCTCTGATTTGCTGTAAGTCCTGACCTCATTCATCACAACCCTACTGGTCACTGTGATGAATGCTGTCATGTATACTCATGATGAGTTCCTTAAAATGAGATCAGATCATCCACAAAATTCATTCACTTGCGAATGTAATTGTTGCAAAACCTGTCTATATAAGGGAAAAAATTCTCTTGCTTAGTGTGCATACCAGTTTTAAAAGGATGATCTTTAAGGATAAAAGTATCGCAGCATACTTTTTATGGATTATTTAGGAGAAGCGATGTAGCGAGCCTTCTGGTTACAGTGATGCAGTTACCGCAAAATCAGACTGGAATTTGGTCTGAAAGCAGGCTGAGGGGTCCCCAGCTGTACAAAGAAAAATGAAAACCTCTCTATAAAAAGGGGATTAGCACTCCACAGGGCCTGAGTGGGCTAAATGGGAAGAGCTCAGTGTGTTATGGTTTTCTCCTGCCATGAGAATCCGTTGACTGATACAGCCCACTTGTCCACGGCGGCCCACTGCTGGAAATGTAAGCTCGGCTGATGCTAGGTGTCGGATCTTGGGTTTCTGGGTGCTGGAATGCCAGGTGGAGGAGCGCCATTTGTCTGTGGGATAAATAACTTAATCTGTGTTCCTCTCTGTCTGATTGAAAAGGCTGCACATATTAATGAGCATCTTCTAAAGATACATTGTAGATCACGTTTATTCCTGATTATAGATTTTACATTGCACTGCTGAATTTGAAAACATCACTGTGGAAAAGTCTTAGGCAGTTAAAGGAACTGATGTTTAAATGATCTTCATGTTGGTGTCAAATTATAATATTATGTCTGTCAGCTGAGCCATTTCAACAGGCCCAGTATTTGCAAATACTACAATGTATATTTTAGCTTGATCACTTTCACACTTTATTCAACTAATTTTATAAGGCAATTAATTGAAGTGGCGACGAGGTGCCCTTGAGAAGAGGTTTGGGAACTTAAGGTGCATTCTTCTAGTCATCCAAATAGATATCAGAATAAATTCTTGTTAGTTTTTATTGTGTTATTGTTAATTTAAATTTGTTTTTTGTTGTATTTTTTTCTCTGAGCAGATATACACTTACCACCAAGATAAATAACTTTATATGTTTTCTTTGACTGCTTAAGACCTTGGCAAAGTATTGAACATAATTCATTTCTGGATGTAATGCTTCTAAAAATATAATTAAACAGATAGTAAAATAAGCTAGTAATTTAAAAGTAATATGTGTGTTTTCAAATTGGAGACAGAGAGTAAGAGTACGAATGGATGGCCAGTGTGAAGTGTGACCTTACATCATGGCCCCCCTTTGATCTCTGCCTTCAAGTGACATGCTTACTGCTGTGACCTTTGGCCAAGCTAACTTTGGCGTGGGAGGGGCTGGCTGTCGCCTTGCACAAGCGCAGCCGTGTTTGGCTGTTTCCTCTGGGCAGCCTTGGTGGGACACTAAAAATCGGACAGAAGAAGCCTGCTCTCCTCTCTCCTCTTTTGGAGAATAATGGTGGAAATAAAGCAAACGATGTATTTATGTGACTCATGCCGACGATTCCGCCATGTGGCTGAGGTCTAAGTCTGACTTTTCTAGCACTAATGTAATTCTGCTGTAATATGAGTAAGTAGAGGATTATAATTTCATTACATATCTTTCTGAAACACAAGCACTTCTTATGATATTTGCCTTCTGCCAGCGACTCTATTAGTTGAAAGTATTTACCAGTTGGCCCGCCTTCAGAGTGCACGCACACAGGGCGGGCTTCTGCCAGATGTACCAAGGGCCCTTTCCCATTTCCATATATGCAGCTTTTCCCCGCTCCAGGGGATTACCATGGTAAAGTGATATTTTGAAAAACGACAGTCGCCCCTTAGTCCAGGGTTGTATTCAGTTGCAAGACTCGAAGGTGCTGTTTCCTGAAGCCGGTCTGAGAGGCTTGGCCTGGGTGGCCTTGGCATGAGGAGAAGGCCCGGGGATCGTCACCGAGTGGCGGCCTTTCCATTCTGTCAAGCCTTCAGCAAATGAGGCGACTGCTCGCCCCTCTATGCGTCCGAAGATGTCCGGAGACACCAGATAGTGTGTTGAGCGCGGTATTTCACGCGGAGGTGCCTGGCTTTCTCAGTAGGTGGGGGAATGCCCCGGGTGGGAGGCCTCTCTGCGGTGATGTCATGCATGACAGCGGACAGCTCTCCCGGTGCTCTGTGCCGTGCTGTGCACACCTCATCTGCCGCATCATGTCGACGCCGCCTGCAATCTGAGCATGTGCTATGGCGCCAGCACCTGGCTTTCATTCCCGGAGATCCAGCTTTGGCAGGGGGGATCCGGGAACAGGCCGGGAGAGGCTCGGCGCTGTAGGTCGAGGAGGGCGGGGGGCGGTAGCGGTTCTGCTTTTGAACGTAGGCGCCTTCTCGTCAGACCTTTAGCTGTAGCCAAATGGTCTCATTCCTCAGAAAGCTGGGAGCCAGGAGGAAATGCAACCAGACTTCCCGAGCTGTGCTCAGCTTCAGGAGGGATGTGCAGGGCGCTGCAGTGACGATGCTCTGATGTGTGGGTGAGTCAAGGCTGGAGGGCAGAGTGAGCAGTACTAAGAGAAAAACAGCATTCAGATCAAAAAAGTTAAAGCTAATAAACTGACTAATACATTTTCTAAATTAAAAGAAAAATACTCTAAATACCAGGGTTGCCAGCTCTCATGCATCTGGCATGATTCTCACACTTTCAGCCTCACGCTCTCACGCTCAAGGAAGAAATCTCACACACGCACACACAGATGTGACACTCGCCTCGTGTGACTACCCGATTTGGACCGGAAACCTGATTTTGAATTGAAATTGAGTCATTTCTGCTTGCTGTTACTTTACAGCTATTGCTCGATTTTAAGTTTTGGTTTATTACAGCTTATTTAAAAATAGTTTGTATGTATCACATTTAAATTATAACTAGGGCTGTGTATTGGCAAGAATCTGACAATATGATACATGATACCAGAGTTATGATTCAATATATCGCGATATATTGCAATACTGTATGTAAGGTTATATATTGTGTTTTTTTTTTTATCTAACTGTAGAAAAACTATTATTGTATAATGAAGACCATGAGCATACAGATTTAAGCAAAAATATTTACTTCAGGTAAACAAGTTCAGTGCATGCAATATTTATACAGCTGTTAAAGGCTGTACATATTTAAATGAAGGCACTTTTTAATTTTATATTTTTTAATTTTAAAGAACTATTTAAAAAATATAGTCAACTTCCATGTTTTACTGTGAAAGCCAAAATGATTCCACACTTCAGCTCAGTATGCCGCAGGAGCCAGTCTAACACGCTCAGATTCAGCCATCGCTGCTAATGTTGCTAGTGACCAGACTTTGCTAAAGTTAGGAGTGGGACGCAATTGGTTTGTCATACTGAGCACAACCATTTAGCAGCCCAGAAGTTAAACACACACAAAGCGAACCACTGTCAACAGTGAATACATCTAAACTATTTTCTTTAAAAATTTATGTTGAGATTTTGAAAATCAATGCAGTATCACAAAATTAAACGTTGCGATACTCAAGTGTATCCATTTTTTCTTACACCCCTAATTATAACGGATGTATCCTTAAATTATTATACAGAATTTTACTTAAGAATAATTTATTATAACTTGTAAAACCCTGAAATACTAAGATCTGTCCATTTGATAAAAACAAATTTGTAATAATTTCTAAAGAATAATATTACTGTGCATAACGACACTAACATTTAGAAAAATGTGCAATGAAATACATTCAAAGATGAAGCCTGTGTAGTCAATTTTAACATCTGGGACATACTTGCTCACTCTGGTCTTGAGCTGTTGTGACATATTTTACTTGGCTGGATTTGATACTGTTCACTAGTCCATGGTATGTAGATGTTAAAGCTCAGTAGTTCCTTTGATTTTTGCTGTAGTGAGGATTTTATCTCGAATCAGGAGTGATTGACATATGGAAGATTTTAAGGTCACATATTGTTCTTGATGGAAGGGTGTTCCAAAACGTCCGTTTAAATTGCTGAGAATAGTGGACAGATCCAGGTTGGACTGGTTTTAAGATGTCTTTCTTTGTTTTTTTCCAGTGGGAAGAGATCAGTGGTGTGGACGAACACTACACGCCCATCCGGACCTTCCAGGTGTGCAACGTCATGGAGTACAACCAGAACAACTGGTTGAGGACCAACTGGATCCCACGCAACTCTGCACAAAAGATTTATGTAGAGCTCAAGTTTACTCTGAGAGACTGCAACAGTATCCCCCTGGTCCTGGGCACCTGCAAAGAGACCTTCAACCTTTACTACCTAGAGACGGACGAGGACCAGGGTGTCAAGTTCAGGGAACACCAGTATGTCAAGATCGACACCATCGCAGCCGATGAGAGCTTCACGCAGACGGACCTGGGCGACCGGATCCTCAAGCTCAACACGGAGGTGCGGGAGGTGGGGCCCATCACCAGGAAGGGCTTCTACCTGGCCTTCCAGGATGTGGGGGCCTGTGTGGCCTTGGTGTCTGTGCGTGTCTACTATAAGAAATGCCCCTCTACAGTCCGCAACCTGGCCGTCTTCCCTGACACAGTGCATATGGAGTTCCAGTCTCTGGTGGAAGTTCTGGGCTCCTGTGTCAATAACTCCAAGCAGGAGGAACCCCCAAAGATGTACTGTAGTCCTGAGGGGGAATGGCTGGTGCCCATTGGGAAGTGTCTATGTAACATCGGCTACGAAGAACGCGGGCTCTCCTGCCAAGGTAGGCTCTCTACCTTCATGCTTCCTTTCCTAGGAATCTAACTTAGGCCACACAATTGCAGCAGATGAATAAAAACATAAAAAATATATATGTATAAATCCCTAAAAATAAGGAAAATGGTACACGACACATCATAAACGATCTGTGGTATCATCAGTGAAATTCTTGGCAGATAAGATGATGGCAATTAAAGATATAATTGCATAGAAGAAAAACTAAACAACAGCAATTTGTGAACAGAGGAATGACTAACAATGTAGTGAGAGTATAGTGTTGAGACAATCATACCTTCCAGGACATTATAAGCAGGGCTAGAGGGCAAGGAGAGAGCAGTGCAATTACCTATGGAGTGAAGCTTATCATTAGTGACAAGCAAAACCTGGAACATCCTTTAAAATTCATACCATCTCATTTAGTAAACATTTAAAGGAAGTACCAGGAATCCCAGGTGGTGTTATGCTTAAATGCTGTTTTGTTAATCAGGAGTTGTTCTGAGATGAGGCCAAAGGTTTCAGCTGAGGCCAAGCATCACGCAATAAGCATTTTAGTACTAAGTAATAGTAACGGGACTGGCAGTGTTAAATGTGGTCACTCCTCGTGTCTGTCAGGGGGTACAGGGCTAAGCTCCATCCAGCAGATTGCTGGGCTTGACCCCAGGAAGAGTCTGACGAAGTTCCTTGGCAGAAAACAGCTTGAAATGGTTTGGGCCCATGGAAACACTCTGTCCCAGCACCTCATCAGGGCACTGTGCAGAGGGGGCCAGGCCGGGCATTGCAGGGAATCAGGGAGGGGTGACCAGTGGAGTCTGGGGTAATGAGGTGGCTTAGGGGATCTTTTCGGCTGGTAGCCTTGCATAACCCTGGATGCAGGAGAACTGGGCACCGTGTCCATTCTGATGCCCAGTCACTGATTTCTGGCTTTATATGCTGGGGAAACTTCACTAAAACAGAAAAGAGCTACTGGAGCATAGAAGTATTATACTGTGCCACTACTTATTGGATTACTAGGGTGTGAAAGATTATCTCACATTGTAAAACATAGAAAAATGACTTTTGCATGTGCTGTAGCAATGGATGTCACAGAAATATTTGTTTTAGCATTAGTTCATTCGGTATATTTTCATCATTTATTTGCTAATTATGTCCCATGTGAGGGACTGGCATCCCAGCCTACAGTAAGTGTCCTTTTGCTCTCGGCTTCCTGGGATAGGTTTCAGGCTCAGCACATTTTTGAAGGTGGATGGATGGATAATTACGTTAACAGTACGAACACTCTTTAATAGCTTTTTCTGTTCCCTTTACGCCTGGTGATCTTATTCGCTATTCCTCAACTGCATCGTTTACGTGCACCTGACGGCACTGTGATTTGGAATATGTGCCCTGTGCGTCTGCTGCAGTAAAGAGTTTTGTATTGAATGACATGGATACTGTACAGTCCTGGATACCCGGAGCTGCATTAATAAAGGTCCTGGCAGCTGGATACCACAGAAATACTGGCCAGCCTCTGTGATGATCTGACATTAGCCCAAGCCCTGGCGGGACCTGCAGTGTTCATAATGTATACCGGTTCACCCCATCCTTCCTCCTGCTGCTGATGACGTCCTGTCACTGAGCAGAAGGCTGATGGTGCAGCAGTCCAGAAATGGTCCTGAGCGGAACTGGATGTGCCGGAGCTGAAATCACAGCTGTGTCCTTGGGAGTCAGGCGCTGTTCTGAGCAAGGGAGTGGGGTTTTGTAACCATGCGTCACTGATCTGGCGTTAAACTGAGCACCTGGTTACGTTGATTCTGTAGGATGGGGTGTCGTTACATAGCTGAGATTTGCTTGGGCAGGATAACGGGGTTGAGTGAGGCAGTGCCATCTGGAGTGAGGCCGAGAGATTGCTGACGGTGCTCCCATTTGTGTATGATTGGATTGTAATCAGGGTTTGGCTTTGGAATGACCGGGGATATGAACTTAGGCTTCAGCAGTCTGTCCGTTTTGTTAAGAAGACAGTGGACACCTATAATCATTCTTTGTCTGATGATTGATACACATGATACACATGATAGATGTAGGACAGAAAAGATAATTCTGCTCAATCTCATTATTCAAATTTTTACCTTTGTTTTGAAGGTAAATGATAAATGCACCATTGAAATGAAAGACACATGGTGAAGTTTCACCTGTGCAGCATGAAGGTCTGCCCCGCCTGCGGCTGCGATCTGCGCAGCTGGACATGCTTCAAGAACTCAGAGCATGTTTTAAACAAAACGCAGATTTGGATGAAGAGAAGAAGCCATACAAAATGGGGGCCCTTATTTTATATTGTCCATTTCTTATAACTGGTAGAGGGTCACAGCTTTAATATTGACTAGGCATACTGTGTAAATGTGTTACTGTTCTGTAAAATATGTGGCTGGCAAATTCAGTTCATTAAGAACTTTATCAGCAATGCAGTCCCCCTGCTGGAAGCGATACAGTACAGATAAGCCTGGTCACTCTTGACTATGGGAAATGAGGAAGACGAGCCGAAGCGACAGCTGATGGCTCCGCATCAAGTTTGCCGCTCTGAGCGCCGTTGTCCTTTGGCGCAGTCGTGTGAATGTTTGGATGTATTTGACAATCTCTTATTAGTTTCAGAGGGGTCTAATGGAGCCTAATAAGGGCTTATGTTACAAGCAGAACAGGACAGCTGCACCTCAGCACGGGAAGCCAGCAGGCAAACGGGCTCTCTGCAGGCCCCAAGTGCTAACGGATAGATTACTCCGGGATGGAGCGCCGTACTCATAAAGCAGATTATTTCAAGGAGGATGGACCTGCTTTTCATCGCTGAGAGTCTGGATGGGAGTCATCTGGTTTACTGTGATGCCGCTGAGCTCAGAGCGCTTTTGTTAAATATTTCACGGGGCGCCGTGTTCGACAGGGAGTCTGGCCTGTTCCGTTTCGTCTTACTCTGTGTCTGGCCTCACTTGCGGGGCTTTGCGGTGCTCTCTTTGTGCCCGACATGTTTACCCTCTGCTGAATCGCATCTCTATCCTTCTAGGTTAACCGACGCGATGTGGCGAATCCACACGTTGCAGGGCTTATGGAGAGAGTAAGAGGGCTACATTATTTATTTCACATAGCGATGAAGAGATTTTGAGAATTTGGCTGGTGGTGTCGTACATGCATACACAAATTACATGTAGGTCTAAGACACAGGGAACCACCTTCATATTATCATTGAAAATGATTATTTGCTCCTTTTTAAGTTTCCTCACATGCTGTCAATGCAGAGTCAATTATGGATCATGGAAAATCAAAGAAGGTCAAGAGCAGAAAACTAAATATTGGAATTCAATTAGTCAACATCTCTGTTGATTTTCAGACCAGAATCAGTTCTGTTTCCGGCAAATATGTCTGTGCTTGTGAGGCACGTGATTTTAACGAACCAAATGAAAGCTGTGATATTGTGAATGTGACTGTGAGATATTACTCAGTGTGAAGTGGCGTGCTATTCCAGCGTGAGGAGGGGAGGCAGGTGAAGCGCTGGGCCATCTACAAGCTATCATCTGATCTAAAAACAACAAATAAAGAGTATGAGTGCCAGCAGAGGCCTGGCAGGGCGTCCCGCGCATGCAGCTGCCCAGGGGCTCGCCGCGCTGTGCATTCCTGCAGGATTTGCCCAGACATCTGATTCCGACACAAATCCTCCCTGATTACTTATCAGACCTGATTAAAAAAAGTGTGATGGGGGGGGGGGGGGTTTCTCAAGCCACCAAAGGCTTCTAAGATTAAAAAAAAAGGACGGCCGCAGTAATCTGGACCACACTGTGGGTTGCTATTATTATCTCCATGCCCCTGAGACACTCCTTCTCGGACTGGCTTTTCTGACTCCTGCAAGCAAGATGGGATTAGCCTTGCATATAGTGAGAGGTCAGATCAGAAGTTATGCAGCAGCTTTTAAAAATTTGGACATGAATGATCATCCATCCGTCATCCTTAAACTGCTTGTTCAGCACAGAATTATAGTGAGTAGGTCAGGTCTGGGCATGAGGGGACACCCCGGATGGGATGCCAGTCCAGGGCCAGGCACAGACACACTATGGGCAAAATGGAGTCCACAGTTCACTTAACTCCAGGTTCTTTCGGGAAGCAAACAAACACAGCGAAAATGTGTAAACTTCACAAACAGAGTAGAGGAGCAGGAATCAAACCCAGAGCCCTGGAGGTGTGAGGTCACAGTCACCAAGCTGTCCACATGAATATCTAACCTTTAAAAACTCGTCAGTTCCATTCTTCATACTCTGAACATCTTAATGTACACATGATGTTGGTTGTAATTGGAGGTAATTTTCTCTCTGTATTCCTAAAGGTGTTTTAGATAGTATGGGGCGTGATGGTGATGATTATGATCATTAAAATAAGTATGATGATAATCAGGTATGCTCAGGAAGACTTAGTGTGCTCTTTCCTTAGTTTGTTGCTAATGGTTGTTAATTTCCCCAGTCACTGATTACTAAAGCAGTTTCTTCCTGAAGGAGATGAACCGGCTGGCACAGTGCTTAACACTGCTAACACGATCAGCACTCTCCGAAACACACGGCCACTGTTCAAAAGTATTATGTGTCATTCGAGCTTTTGATCTTTTCCTGCGATTGCTCTCCAGTATGATGTTCTGTTTTAAATGCACCTTTCTCTACAATAACTTCATATTCTTATCATAAAATCTTATTGACTGTTACTTTGTGGAAACAGGCAGTCAAAATGCTTTCGACTTGGAACTTTCGACTTTTATTAGAGCTGAATGTGACTGTCATATATTTCCATGGCTGTGTCCCCACAGGCTACATAATACAATTGGAGGAGAAGCTCCCCCTGCCAGGACCTGATGGGTTTTGGCAGCATTGCATCCCTGCATGCATGCTCCTGTGCCGGTCGCATGCCGTGTGTTTTATATCATTCCCCAGCAGCAGTAAATGCTTTACCCTCTGTTCTCTGTTAGCCCAGTCAGCACTCAGATGCCTCTCTGGGAGCCAGGTACCACATGCCATCCCATGGCTGGGTGTCTCCACAAGCACTAGTCAGATGGCGCTAGGACTGAATGAACTGCCTCTGTTTGCAAGTGAGGACCAGTCCTCATTTTGGATCCCTTTTTGGGGTGTGTAGATGGGGATATAGAACAATACATGACTCCGATCACAAAAAAAGTGCTGTTTGTACCGGAAAGGGTGACCCTCACATGCTGAATCTGCAGCTCAGGGTTCTCAAGTTTTGCTACAGATCTTACTGGGTCCGAGGAACAAACAAAATAGCACGTGTTCGTGTAAAGAATTAAGTTGAACATGGACTGGCTTCTGATTGAGTTCCTCAAGACAGACGGTGACCGCTCACCCCCTTCACTCAGTGGTGCTCAGGTCTAAAGTATTACTGTAAGCCAGCGTGGGTCATTTTGAGGTTTGGTAGACCACACTGCCAGTGGACTGTTGGATTAACCCAACAAAGACAAGGATAAGTGACAGCCGCTTAAGGCTGTGGGTGTGTTCCCTTTATCCTCGGCTGGCCGTTTCAGTGTCTGATACGTATCGGCCTACAGTGGGCTATTGTTCTTGGGATCTGAAACAGTCGTCACTTCAGATAATATATCTGGGGGTTATCATGGCTGAATCATTACTTTGTTCCCAAAGCCACCGTAATGCCCAGGTTTGCCAAGTGCCTAATCGAGCAATTATCCTACATAAACTGAGGTCCCATCCCAGATGGAGCCCATTAGACTAACATTTGGTTTTCCTATCAATTTTAGCAGAGGGGTGCTCATTCCTTGAGTATGACCCCCAAACTTTTTTTCCTCTCTTTCTAAAATACCAGACTTGACATTTTCCACGGCGTGATTATGGGATGAGATTATTTCAGTATGATCTTGCAAAGTGTCAGTAGTGCTTTCAGATGTCAGCGGCGCGAATGACTGCGACAACCAGACATTGACTATGACACATGCCCAGAAAAGTGGGGCAGAGTGGCTGAAATGGATTTCAGGTGGATTGATGGCCTTTTCTGGCCAGTCCAAAAAAAAAAAACTTAAATCAGTAATCGCTACATAATGTTAACTGTGAAGACTAGAGGGAAAGTGCTATCTGAGCAGCATTTTCCTGTCCTGGCCTAGAAATCAGCTACCATAATGAAAGTAATCAAAACAAAGCAGAGATAGAACAAGTGCGGGAGCATCTGCCCCGGTCCCATGGCTTGCTGTACCAAGCGTCTATTCATGGCATCAAAGGCTGTTTGCTTATCCAACTGTTCCTTTATGGCCTCACCTTCTAGAGCAGGGCGGGCGGAGACGTGAGGAGGGGCAGCACTCCTCAAAGATCGCCCCCAGGACCAGGGCACCGGCGCTTTTCACTTCAAAGACAGCAACCACAGGCTGAGGAATGTGGCCCCCCCTCACCACCCTTTTTCCAGATGCAGGGGTCGCTTATTTGTGATGGACCCCCGGTGGTTGCTGGGGGTGTGGGGCAGAGGGGGGGCTGACGGTGATCGATGGCCGTGGTGCAGGCCTGACAGCGGGACAAGGCCTCACTGACAGCGACTTTTCTGCTGATGGCTGGGCCCCCTCTTCCTCAGAAGACCGGGGGTAGTCCATTCACCGGGCTGAAAGCAACAGAGGTCTATTCTAGCATAGTAACCAGAAAGCAAAAGTGGCTATTTTGGTCAAAGCTTAAAATCTAATTTTGAGCGACGCTCGTTGATGAAGACGGAAAGCAGATGGCCATTACTCAACCTCTCACGCTCCTGCATAGTCAGGGTTACCACCCAGAAACAGTCTGATCTTTTGAAGCAAAATGATGGGAGGGTGGATTTTGTGTTGGAAGCTCAACCTCAAGGCCCCTCTGTTACATCCTTGGCCCCTGGAGAGAACACATAGAGCCAGTCTTGGTGACCTTGACCTTGGCTTTTGGAAGCTATGCTGGGTTCTTGTATTGCTCCTCCATCTTAATCAGTGTAGCAGGTAGCAAGCCCCACATCGTCGCAGTGGGGATTTGTTCGAGGGCCTTGCTGGACAGCTCTGTCGATGCAGACAGATTGTTACTGTAAAGCGGGGGGGGCGGGGCATTGGGGGGCGAGATTTAGTGCCTGGCACTGCGAAACTCTGTCCCTGCCTTCAGGAGTCCTCACACTTGCAGTGAACATTGTTTCAGCACACTGAATCTTGTCTCGGAAAAGTCTTCATAATCTGTCCATGAAAATGGGACATGGCACTTTATTATATGCTTGGTTGTATGCTTGTCCATTCTTAGGAAAAACAGCCAAAATTAGGATGAGATACAGCTATAGATCATCCTGCCTGTGCTTGTTTATCTGTGAGGAATGAGCTCAGGCCGTGCTGTGCGTGCTGTGTTCCTGGGGGCCAGCCTGTTTTTCCTACTCAGTCCCCCGGGTTGTTTGTACGAAGCCCGCTGGGATCGTGCTGCGATTCTCGGTGGCAAAGTGGACTCTCTGCACTCCACCTAATAGCCAGGATGGGAAACAGCAAAAGAAAGCCTGGACTAATTTTTCATAATTTTTCATGATGAAGTCGTGCTGCTGTTAGTATTTTTTTGGTATTATTATTATGTTGGTATGGTTAGTCAACATTTTATCCTTTTATATAGCTGGATATGATTTCTGCTGAAATTCTGGTTAAGAGAAAGGGAAAAAGGTTATGGCAAGCCGTTTCCTGGTATCTGACCTGACAACCTTCTGCTCCAAGTCCAAATCCTCCATCCACTATTCCTTAAAGGTCATATGTTTCAAAGTAAAAACAGAGTGACGTTTTTAACAGGAATGGGAACTGACCTGGTTTAGTTTAGTCATGATCATCACAATTGTCTTGTGTTAATTATTTTTAGTGGGTAATTAATGTTTACAGTGCACTGTCATATGTGCCCTTTGTCAGTGAGAGAAGGGGAAACCTGGGATAAGTGATATTCTTGTTAGTTTACAATAGTGCAGTGCAAATAAGACCTTAAAGCTTCATCTTTCATCTTTTATTGATCTTTGAATTTAAGGGTTTTGTGTTTTGGAGATTTGAATCTGTTTCAGTACCTTTGAATGTAGCTTCATTCTGTCAAATGGCTGCCACAGGCCACAGGTTCTTTAATAGACAAGAATGTCCTCAAAACCACAAGTATGAAAACAGCAAGGCTTGATGTGGCATCAGTCCAGGCATACAGAACATGATTGACGATGTTGTTCTAGCTGAGAGAATATACCAATGTCTTCATGTTACAACTTCCAAAACATTGTCTCTTGCCTTTGGAAACGTAAAAAAGGGAGTCGCAGGCTCCCCAGAGCAGGTCAAGAAGACCGCCCAAGAGTGAGAAGAGTGTAAGAAAGAGTGTTTCACGGACAGATACTTGTGCTTCTCCTACTGCATGGCTCTGGCAAACAAGCTGATTGGCGAGAGACAGAGGAACTCAGTGGTGAAAAGTGTAACTGGCAGGTGGAATTAGAGTCGACAGGGCTGCTGGAGAGGCTCTCCATTGAATTCCACAGACAGGCTTTGGGCTGTTAACATCTCAATAAGGTCGATCTCTTATGTGAGTCTACTGCCTAGACAGACACTACAAAATAAATTCCTGATCTGTGCTGAGGAAACTTGCAATAGTCAGAAAATGGAAGGGTGGACCAGGGGCTTAGTATGGTAAAACAATGACAGCATACATTTAATTTTCTTTAAATGAATATAACATATATCCCACTATCCATCCACCTATGTCTTGTCAGTAACTGCCTATCCAGTGAGGGTAAAGGTGGTAGCTACTGGTGCAAAGCAAAGGCTGATTTATACATCAGTGTCAAATCGATGCCATAGGTACAGCATAGCTGTGGAGCTAAATCAGTGCCAATAGTTTTGTTACACTGTAATTTGAAAATAAGATTTTTGATTTTGAATAAAAAAACAACAACAATATATTCAAAGTAAAAATAAGTTTTTGAAAGTTTTTTTTTATTCAGGTAAATTTTTTAAAATAAATATTTCATTTGCATTTTTCACTTTTTCATATATTTTGATATTTGAGGTATTATTTTTTCAGTTGCAATTTTTTTGGTTTTCAGATGTTATTTTTTTACTAGGGCTGTCAAAATTGACGCGTTAACGCGGATTAATCCAGCGTCGTGATTAATCTGATTAAATATATTAACGCATT
>JAODKN010000001.1:34639852-34655723 GCA_026774425.1 Petrocephalus zakoni
AATGCGTTAATATATTTAATCAGATTAATCACGACGCTGGATTAATCCGCGTTAACGCGTCAATTTTGACAGCCCTATTTTTTACAGATTGAAATCATAATTTTTCGGTTTCAGATTTGTTTTCCACATTCAGATTTTTTTTTCACTTTCAGACGTTTGGCACTGATTTGCCATAAGGGTGTGTTATGAGCTTAGAGGGTGTAATAATGAGTGACAGCATAACAAAGTCCTCCATCGTTGCCTTTGTTATCAACTTGAACTAGATACCAAATTCCAAAGCCACAACTATATAACGTATCTTTCGTTCATTACGAACATTATGAACTGAATCATCATTATTAAAAAAAAATCTTATTTTTAGATTGAATTTTTTCAGACAAGATTCAGTGTGCTGAAACAAATTCAACATCAAAACTTGTTTTCAATTCGTTTTTCAACTTAACAAAACTATTGGCCCTGATTTAGCTCCACACATAGCCACATAGCCTACGCCATAGCCTACTATGTCAAAGTATATCTCCCCAGAAATGTAACTACACATCATGGTGACGCAGATTGCAACAACTTGTATTGGTTGGCTTGGTAGCATCGCACTTCCTCCTACGCTAATATTTTGTTGTTGTTAGTTTCCAGCTGGAGGTATTTTAGTGTGGGAAAAGTTCTATTTAGCTTGTTGCTAACCTGCTGTTTTTGCCACGTTTGCAGCCACTCTCGCTGTTAAAAAAAAACTTTTCACGCTAGGGCTACACGACACTGGAGAATGCCGATATCGCAGTGTGCTTTTTCTTGTGATAAATGTGGCGATATTTATAAAGCAAAAGGGCAGTTCAAAATAAATTTCTCACGAATGCATCTATGACTGATTTAAACAGCAAGGATGAAAATGATTGCGATTGGTTTGAAGTGCGCATGCAGAGCTCGTGCAAAAACAGCAAAACCCTTGCATTCTCTGCGCTTGGAGCCATTAAATGTATTCGATTTGTGGATCGTTGATCGACTCGGCAGAAACTGGGGACAAAAGGGCCAGGAGATAATAATAGTGACACTTTATTGATCGCTGGGGGAAATTCTCTTGGTGCCTACCTTATATTGCACCTCCACAACACACATATAGGGGAGAGCAAAGGGCAGCCACCTGTAGCGGCATCCATGGAGCTGGAGGTTAAGGATGTTGCTCAAGCATCTACAGACAAGACTATTCTGCTGGGGCGAGGCTCAAACCAACAACCTTCTGACCACAGGCACAGCGGCTGAGCCACGTACATTCCCTACGAGTGCTGAACAGTGACCTTTATGAAAGTAGGTAGATGGGCATGATGTGGGTGCTGTCGGCATATTCAAGGACCTCTGCGGGCACAAGATGCCGCGTGGAGAGCGCCTCTGTATTAGAGCGCTGTAATTGGCCGCATTCTGACCTCTTCTGCTTATTAGATTTCAGATCCAATTGCTGAAATTCAGCTGGTGCAGCATCCAAGGTGTGGATGGGGATATGATTTACAGGGCAGGTTTTGATTCAGAAGGACGCTGCACTGAGCTGAAAGGCAGAACTGCGACTGTATGCTTAATAGAAGAGGCAAAGAGGAGGTTCATATGCCGGTCACATCTCCAGGCATGTAGTGTTTTATTTAGTTTCATGCGGGGTGCCATTGCGGGGCCAGTTTTGATCACGTGGATGGAGAGGCTTGAACTTGGTGAAGCACAGTGAGCTCCTACTGCAGACTGTGTGCACCTGTCCACTGTGAACCAGGCATAAAAGGGACTCTGGCAGTGCCCGCTGCTGTATCTCCAGATTTCACCACACGCAATTAGCATTTGAATCCATGTGTGGCTATTTTTAGCACTCGGCATGCCATTGTCAAACCAATGCCTGTAGTACCAGAAAATTGCAGGGGAACCACAATGACAGACGTGCTTTTGTTCTCCAGTGAAAAGATGCCATTCTCCTGCTCTAAATGGCTGATAGCGCTGTGCTGAGCAGATAGCCAAGATTACTTCAATCTCCCAGTATGAAAACATGAAAACTCACTATATTTGTTATTAGACTGCCACTGCTTTACCCTGGTTGTTCTTGACACCATTTACTGCAGTAAAGACGAAGATAGTGATATGGTTAATGTATAATTATGGTAATATACAGTATATATTTATTGAGGTGCACAATTAACATAATATACATGCTATTTTATGTCCACTTATGGCCTTGGTGTTGTGTTACACAATGTCTGTCTGTGAACGTGACCATGTCGATAATAATATTTTTTGTTCTCTGAAATGGTCTAGTTTCACATGACATGATTATTGTGTTGTTTAAAATACTGAGGAGAGGTCTTACAATTGGCCGGTGGGGGGGGGAATTGGTGCTCGATAAAATGTACCGATGTGGGGAGGGGAGGTTCTCAGTGCATAGATGCAAATTTTGTGAGTTTTGTGGTTGCCTGTTATCGAAAGGGGCATTCGGTACAATCTGCAGACCTGGGGGAGGGGCGTATGGCGCCCCTTGGTAAAGTGGGTAAATTTTGTAGTGGGCCCCCTGCCATGATGGGTCTGGGGGCAAATGCCCCTATGCCCCCCCTGCCTATTCCTCAACTGCTTTAAAAGGTGCATTTTCTACATCCGAATGTGACATTAATTAAGTGACATGCGAATTACACTGATTTGTATTTACTGTTGCTGCGGTTAATAAAGGGGCAGTTGCTGAAACACTGGTTTACATTCCAATGCACAGCGAAAGGTTACTGCATGCAAAGTGCCATTTGCATGTAGTTATAGTGCAAGTAGCTGTAACAGACTGAGGAATTTGATAGCTCTGCATATTATTACTGCCAAATAAGATAGTTTTGCATATAATTAATTCCACTGTGGAATGGTGATTTCATACATTAAACATAGTTTAGTTTGATTGCTTTTTTTCTGTCCAAAGGATTTGTTTGAATATAGATTAAATCGCAGGACTGTCAGTCAAATTATTTGCTGAATTAAGAATGATATTTCAGTGACATTGAAGTCCCTAAGCGGTGATTTGATGGTATCTGCAAAATTGTGTACATTTGAACAATCACAGTGGAATTTGCTTTGCAGTGCTTCTCATCTGCCCCTTTGTGAGAGCAGAGGAAGAGAGGATTTCTCTCTGATGCGTTTTGGTTTCCTTCTGAGTTGTTGCTCCAGGTTTTAAGTACAACACGCAAATACAAATTATTTGTCAAAGCCCTTGACAGATCAGTGGTAATTGCTGAAATACACTGTGCTCCATTGCATGAAATTGTCTCCAGGTGTGAAGAAGAATTGCCACCCCTCATTACCAATCATTTTTATTACGACAATTATGGGATGTGCAGAGCCGGACTATATTTGGAATGGATCAGTAGCGCCGGAGTCATGTTTAAAAAAGCTGTGTGTGGAAAGAGCGGCCCATAGCTGATGTATCCTGTTTTCAGTGGTGGGGGCATGGATAGTGGCAGTCGGGACACCCAGCACTTGACAGGGGTCCTGCCCTCTCCTCCCTCGGGCCATGGTGCCACACCAGGCTTTTGGAGCCGGTCTCTCTTGGGGTTTGCGACAGGGTGGGGTGCGAGCTCTCCAGATGCAGTGCCCTGCCAATTCCCCAGCTTCAGCCTCATCCTGTGGTGTCCGGCCTGGGGGGGGGAGGGGGGTCCCCTGTGTGCCTATGGCTTGGGAGGGGGGGCCCTCAGATTATCCCTACATTGGAGGGACTAGCTTCAGCATAGCGTGAGGACATTACTCTATCGAGGAGCCAATCGTGCTAATTTGACTGGACAAAACTAACGCTCGTTCATTCCAGATGATTTAGCATTTCAATTGCTGCATTCTTTTCACAGTACAAGGTTGTGTAAGGTATTTAAAAGTGAACAGTACCACTTCCTTATCCCCTATCCAGATCTACTATGAACTATTGCAGCTTGACATAGGATCTTATATTGTTATTCTCTGCCTGAGTGATACTGATCTGGTGACACATAAACGCTGTGGCCACGGTCCCTCCGTCCTCTGGCTGCCACCCCGTAGGCGTCCTTAAACCACATCAGCCCTGTGTTATTCTCCAGTGCACCGGTGACGGACCGCCCCCCACCCGGCCCGTCTGAAGCGCTGTTGTTTTGGCGTGCTCTCCTTAATTATGTTATCGCAGGTGAACGTGTGAACTCTGCAGGGTCTGGCTTGGCTTAAGCCTTTGCAGCAGAGGGGAACGGCAGCATGTTGGTGAGCCTGAAGGCCAGATGCTCTAATGCTCTGCGTCTGTTTTATGCCGAGCAGAACGCGCCAGGCATCCGGATGATGCTCAGCAGACGAGGCACAGCAGCATCAATAAGGCTTTAAGAATTTAGATGTTGAACATTTTTTTTGGTCTTCTGCTTGAGTAATAGAGTTAAGCTGCTGTGGCTCTTATATTAGATCATGCAATTATCCTCATTTCACTCGGTCAAATCTCTTTTTTAGGCCCTGTGGTTTTGCTCGCTGAAGTACGGGAACTCTTGCACAAACAGTAGTGCATTATCTTTGGCTCGGAGTCTGCCAGAGGGAATCAAATCTAACCACCTGGGTGAGGTTGCTGATCCCATAGTAGGAAATCTGGGAAATGGAGACGGAGATTGGGTAGAGGTGGATCCCGTAAGCACCTGATTCCTGGCCGGACTTGCCTGTTGGGCTTTTGATGCTATCTCTCTGGGTTTGGTTAGAAGATGAGGTCTTAAAAGCTTCCTTGTGAGACATGGCAGACGAACACGGTAATTAGATATGCCTGTGTGGGGAGCTACCTGTGCAGAATGGCACCGCGCTGGAGCCACTCGCTGCCGTGGGGAAGTACAGTTGGCTTGTCCGCCCCGCTCCCTCGCTGCACACTCATTCCCACAAGCCGTCGGCTCCGAGGGGGGATGGAACTGGGCTCGGGAGACCCTCAGACGGCGGCTCTGTTTGAGTCCAAACAGGCTCATCTACAGAGGGGCTCGGGTGGGGGGTCCTGATTAATGGCGCAGTGGGGGCTCCGGAACATACTGTATGAACAGAAGTCGTGCTGAATAGCTCTGCCACGCATCGAGTGAATGTCCCTTCATTTTATCCCGGATGCCGGCTTTTAACCAAGAAACTGAGCCCTCCCATTGGTCGTGGCTTGCAGGGGCGTGTCCACGCGACTGTCGACGTGTGAATCCCAGCACGTGTGTATTCTGTAACGATGTCTTATGCCGCTGCGCGATTCTGTATGACTTTGTGCAGCTTTGTAAGAGCTACTGTGTGAATGGCCGTCTGTGTGAAAACAGACGTCTCTGCACGGGTGTGCAGTGTGTGTGTGTGTGTGTGTCAGGGAGTGTCACTGTGTGTGACACTGTGGTAACAAGCTGCCCCCCCCCACCTTGCTTAGCCAGAAATGGAGACAGACAGTGTCTGTGGTTCAGTGATGGTGAGTCAGGCCAGGCCTTGGGGACCTTGTGGGGGCTTGGTGCCCTGTCAGCTTGTCCGCCATCCCTTGCAGAGTACGACCCAGTAGTGGCGCCCCCCCAATTTCCTGACAAGCCCTGGTTCTCAGTCCATTGATCACGCCGGGGTCTCGAGGAGCGGATTGTTTTTCACTCTGAAGTGTGCTGCAGCCCCTGCTCAGATGTATTAGCAGATATATCAGTACAGCGGACAGCGGGAGAGACGGCGGACAGGAGGTGAGCAGCTACCCCGCAATGTACCACCACACCTTCTCTGAAACGAGGAAGCCTTTTATTGCGGCTTCCGTTTATCGCGCTGCTCGGATTCCCCCAGGAGGTGATACATGCAGCACAGTTAAGCATACTGCCCCATTGATTGGCTCTCTATTGGGCTGAAAACCTATACAATGTTGTTACCGGCTCCCTGCTGCTGGTGCAGGATTTACCAAGCGGGAATTTCAGCAATGTCATGGCGTGCCTGTGGATGCCTCAATGAATCTGCTTTGTGAATTATGGTTATGTGATCCCGGGGTCAAGTTTGGGTGTGACCGCCGTGCCTCAGGGGGTGAGGCCTCTATGTCTGTGATTGGAAGTTCACCTGTGCTCAGCAGAGTAGCCACATTTCCGTCCTTGAGCATAGCCCTTAACCCACTAAAAAATGCTCCAGGGGGCAATGGATGAATGGCTGTCCCTGCGCTCCCCAAGTTTCCCAAGTCACTTATGTGTGTCTGTGTGTATCTTAAGAAAGGATAGCAGGATGGGATGTGTGGTAAAACACATCACAATATACCTGTTCTTGTAGACATGCAGAAATATTTGGTAACACTTTCTATAAACCCAGTATCCATAAAGCATTATAAACTCATTCATAAGCAGTTATAAGGTATTCATAAAGCCTTATAATGATTTACATTAGACTACATAATCATTTATACATAGTCATGACTGTACACATAAAGCGTTATATGTTGTTATAATCCTTTACAGCTTAAAGTGTCACAAGGCATTATAAAGCTTTTGCCTCTTTATGCTGACATCAAAAGAAGCTTTATAATGCTTTGTGACACTTTAAGCTGTAAAGGCTTATAACATAACATTATAACGCTTTATGTGTACAGTCATGACTATGTATAAATGATTATGTAGTCTAATGTCAATCATTATAATGCTTTATGAATACCGTATAACTGCTTATGAATGAGTTTATAATGCTTTATGGATACTGGCCTTAAGTAAAAATTAAGTAAAAAAAGTAAAAATATTTCATGTTCGTAACTCTAAAGTGAAGAGATGGTCATTGTTTCCCACCATTGTAGAAATTCTGAAAATGCCTGTGCAAGGACTGTGTGTGTGGTGCGTATCTTTGAAGGTGGGTTGCGGGGAGAGAGACTGCTTTTTTATTTGTGTGGGGGAGGGTGCCCGTTAAGAGAGTGATGTGTAGCGGAGGGAACGGGATGCCACAGATGTGGCCCCCGGAGGTTCCCCCTCAGGACACACTTCATGTCCGTGAGGGGGGTGTCTGATCTGGGCCAGGGGGGTGGGGGGAGGCAGGGAGGCAGACACCTGGCAGGGATGCTGATGAGACGGGGTGACGGATCGATGGGGCCATAGAGGAACCGGAGAGGGAGCCAATGTCTGACCTTTTCGCGCGAGTGGCTGTCTCACTGGCTGCGTTAACCGCTCTGATAATTGCCCCAGACCCCTTCGCTGGAGGGGGCAGATAGCTTCTGTGCGAAATGTCAGGCTTTAACCTATCAGTGTTCACATTCGCATCCAGCTGTTTGCCGGGCTCCTCGAGAATCTTAATGAAGCCGGATAAAGCATGTTATGTACTGACAGGCCGGTGGCTGAGAGCAAGGGCTGATGGGAGCTGGGTGGGAAGGGCCTGGAAAGAAACCACGGCAGAACATATACAGTCACACGCCCTCATTCCATATCTTACAGCTAGATGCATGTCTGTCCTTTGCATTTCCTGTAGAGATTCATGCTAATCGCTTAAGGTCTAAATGCTCATCCTCTGTGACTCTGCTTGAGCTGCATAGCATGATGTGAGAAAGCCAGGAAGATGCGAGAGTGTGTGTGTGTGTGTGTCTGTGTGCATTTCTGTGTCTGTGTGAATGTCTATGTGTGTGTGTGTCTGTGTGCATTTCTGTGTCTGTGTGCATGTCTTTGTGTGTGAGTGTCTGTGTGCATTTTTGTGTCTTTGTGAATGCCTGTGTGCATGTGTGTGTGTGTGTGTGTCTGTATGCATTTCTGTGTCTGTGTGAATGCCTGTGTGCATGTCTTTGTGCGTGTGTGTGTGTGTGTCTATATGCATTTCTGTGTCTGTGTGAATGTCTGTGTGCATGTCTTTGTGCGTGTGTGTGTGTGTCTGTATGCATTTCTGTGTCTGTGTGAATGCCTGTGTGCATGTCTTTGTTTGTGTGTGTGTCTATGTGTATGCCTGTGCGTGTGTGTCTGTGTTCATTTCTGTGTCTGTGTGAATGCCTGTGTGCATGTGTGTGTGTGTGTGTGTATGCCTGTGTGTGTGTGTGTGTGTTTCTATTTCTGTGTGTATGCCTGTATGTGTGTGTTTGTGTGTGTGTGTGTGTGGGTTTGCATTTGCGGACCAAATACATTTGGGTAAAATGTTTGGGTTAGCTACTTATGGTTAAAGTTAGGGCTGGGTAGGGGTTAAGGGTGTTGTGATTGGGATTATGGTTTTCCCACAGAGATGAATTTGGACGGTCCCCATTTAGATCAGTACGCGAGTCTGTGTGTGTGCATTTCTGTGTTCGTGTGTATGCTTGTGTGTATGTCTGTGACCGTTTCAGTGGCTGTGTGTATACCTGTGTACATGTCTGTGTGTGTGTGTGTTTTGTAATTACATTTTGGGGACCAGATTTCCCCACAATGTCATAAAAACATGTAACTTTTTACCTTGCAGGGATATTCTTTTGGTCCCCACAGGGACAATTTTATAAAAATCTGTGAATGCAATCAACTTAAAACTTAAAATCCCCAACTTAAAATCCCAAAAGTTTTGTATTTTGGTTACTTATGCTACGTTTAGGGCTGGATAGGGGTTAAGGTTGTCATTGTTGGGATTTGGGTTTTTCCCCATAAAAATAGGAATATAAACATGTGTGTGTTCATGTGTGTGCGTGTGTGTGCGCGCGCGAGGCTGTGGGCCAGCTGTCTGGGGTGCTGGGTAAGGGGAGCCCGCTGATGCGCTGAACCTCCTGCCGCCGTGTCTGGGCCTCACCTGCGGCGCCGTGTCTCCCCCCCTGACAGCCATGTCCGCGCGCCGGAGTCCACCGTCCTGATTTATGGTCCCCCCTGCCGCCCCCGCCCCTGCTGCCCACGTCCACCCCGCTGGGACTTCGGTCGAGGTGCCCCCACCTCCCCCTTCCCCCGAAGGGGCCTCCTCTCCTCTCCATGGGGAGATGAATGGGGGCCGGCTGGCTGCCCAGCCTTCACCAAATGTGCAGACGCCCCGCCGGGCGGCGTGTCAATGCAGATTGATTTGCGGGCCCTTCTGCCAGGGCTCTGCTTGGGACACCTGCCATCAGAATCTGAATCGTGCCCCTCCGAGTCGCCGGCGTCCCCGTTCCAGGCCGGGTGCGGCTCCTCTGCATCCTAGAAACGCATCCTCGCGAGCTTATTCTGCACCGTGGAGGACGGGACAGCTCTGTGACTTTCAGCAAAGATAAATAATCACACCGGTCACGTGACACGTCAGGATGTATTAATTTGATTTATTTTAATGGTTTGTTATGCAAATGATCAGAAACCCCTTGAGTAGTGTGCAGAAAATGAACAAAGAAAAAATGACGGTGCCAAAAGATTCATTAATAATCATTACTCATCAAAGGCCCCCAATGACAAACCAGTGCTCGAAGATGGCAGGCAGTGGGTCAGAGAGATGGGATGTGGAAGGGAGGCCCAGCTCTTTGATGCTGGGTTTGGTGTCTCAGACCGGGAAGACTGGGTGAGGAAGGGAGTCCCAGCGCTGTGATGCTGGGGTCTGCGTCTCCGATGAGGGAGGCAGGGTGAGGAAGGGAGTCCCAGTACTGTTATGCTGGGACCAGTGTCTCGGACGGGGGAAATGGGGTGAGGAAGGGAGTCACAGCGCTCTGATGCTGGAGTTCGCATCTCCGACGGGGGAGACGGGGTGTGGAGGGGAGTCACAGTGTTCTGATTCTGGGGTTGGCGTCTCGGACAGGAGAGATGGGATGAGGAAAGGAGTCACAGCGTTCTGATGCTGGGGTTGGCGCCTCCGACGGGGGAGATGGGGTATGGAAGGGAATCACAACGTTCTGATGCTGGGATCAGTGTCTCCAATGGAGGACACAGGGTGTGGAAGGGAGTTACAGCGCTCTGATGCTGGGGTCGGCGTTTCTGATGGGGGAGATGGGGTGTAGAGGGGAGTCACAGTGTTCTGATGCTGGGATCAGTGTCTCCAACAGGGGAGATGGGATATGGAAGGGAGTCACAGCGCTCTGATACTGGGGTCGGCGTCTCCGACGGGGGAGATAGGGTGAGGAGGGGAGTCACAGCTCCCTGTTTCTGGGTTCTGTATAAGGCTGGGAACACCAGCAACAACTCACAACAACTACACTACACTCTTTCAGAACAGCTGTGAAAGATGCAGATGAGGCCATGGTGGCAGTCTTCTGTTGCTCTCTGGTGGCTGTCTGTCACCATACACACGCACGGATCCCAGTGCTTGGATCCCACTGTCCACAGAGTTGGATCTGTTCTTTGTTCTTTTCAGACCACCTCGATACGCATTGTCTTATGGACTCACCTGCGGATTCAGTCTTAGCTGGCAACCTGGCAGGACGATTGGGGGCAGGCATGCGCTTGCATGTGCATGAAATGAGGGGCGCGTCGGCCGAATGCGATGAAGGGGCAGCCAGGAACAGGTTGTTTGGATTAGAGCGGTTTTAGCGCTGGTGCTCTGGGCAGAAAATAAAGGCGCGTTATCAGTCACTGCCCAAAGCTGGCGTCGCACATTGAAGCGGGCAGCATAATCGGCCAGCCTCTGGCTGACCCCCCGCCCACTCTCTCCCACCAGAGTGATTTATTCCCGGGCAGCAGACGCTGTGTGGTCCACCAGGGAGGCGGGTCGGAGGGATTCAAGGAGCGGTAGGGTCTCCTGAGCGGAGGATTAAGTGGCTGGCGGGCCCAGCCCAGAACGCGGGCCGAGAGGGGGCCGGCCGCTGTGGTCAGCAGCTCTGCCTCTTCACCTGATTTTCCCCCCGCACCCCACACACGAGCTCTGAGACTGACTGGGATGACTGCTGCTTAAAATTTATCCAGGCCAGACTACATCGCGGCTCTACGCGACCTTATTAGAGCTTATGAGGCAGACGGCGATGGAAATCTGCACTGTAAGACTGGCGAGAAGGGGGAATCCGGGTGGTTTTTTAGCCGCCCACCTGGGGCCTCTCAGTGAAGGTGCATGCAGGACCGCTCTCTGGGTAGTGCAGCCGATGTGGCAACTCCTAATTAGCCGTTGATGGCTTGATTAACTACTTTTGCTTATGCCGGTGGGCCCAGGCGCGGTGCTCACAGGCGGCCAGTGGGCGGGGAAGCAGAGCCCTGTGGTTCATCCTGGGGAGGGAAGGGCGTGTCAGTACAGGGATATTCTGACCCTTTTGGGGAGCGTGGGGGGTTATTAAAAAGATGATTATTGAATATGAGTCTTGCTAAATGCTACTGTGTGAGGAATTCTGCATGCAGAATTGCTGTCGTCTTTATTCCAAGCTGATCTGTGCCTTGGTATGCTGCTGGGAGAGCCGCTCTAACGCTGTTGCATAATGAACGTTTTTATAGAATTCGTATTTTTGTCTGCTGGAAAATTCATTAGTATGAGACACCAGACACTGAAGTGGGGCACTTCTTCAAGCCGTTTTTAGTTTGGTTTGAAATTGCATATCGCAGTTATGCCTAAAATAAAGTCCCTGTCTATATATCCCGGGTGTTTACAGATGGCCTGTGCTTTGCTAAGCCAGGCAGAGATGTTATTCTGAATAACATGTGCCTGACGGGTCTCCAAGTGGCCAGAGCCGCGGTGTTTATACAGACAGTTACGGCGCACAGACCCGGCGGTGGAATCGCCCCGTAACTGTGAGCTAATGGCATTTCGAGTGGCTGCCATTAATCCCAGCAGCCTGCACGGGGCCTTCAGGGTCATGGTGGCACAGACGGGAAGGGAGATGGGGGTGGGGA
Organism: Petrocephalus zakoni; assembly: GCA_026774425.1. Taxonomy (NCBI): domain Eukaryota; kingdom Metazoa; phylum Chordata; class Actinopteri; order Osteoglossiformes; family Mormyridae; genus Petrocephalus; species Petrocephalus zakoni. The sequence continues at coordinate 34,651,495 of JAODKN010000001.1, forward strand.
TGCTGGGAAGCCTCCCATCGAGCTCGTAAGAGAGACACGCTGGCGGGGAGAGCAGTGGGGGGGGGGGGCACAGGCACAGTGGCGTCATTGTGCACCTGCCAGCCAAGCAGGATGAAAACACCCATCCGGGAGCCCGGGTCTGTCTGCCTTGCCAACTCCGAAGCATGGTTCTCCCCTGATAGGTCCATGTATACATCGCAATTTTACTGTTCCCAGTAGTCATATTTGCCAGTTTTAATAGTTTGACATGGCCTGTATTTTAATATATGTAATGGCAGCATTATTAAGCACACCTACCTCATAGCAGGTATGACCAACATTTACCCCTACTTTCCACAAGTTGTGCTCTCATAGACGGAGTTGCCACCTTCGTTCTGTAGAACTAGAGAGCTACATTCCACTCTCACAATCTCACAATCTGAAAAAATGGGACAAAATTAAATTGGTTCAAAAAGGGACACACCTCTTTATTTGGTCGTCCTGTTGGCATTAAGGACTTTGGCTATTCACCACTGCCTGTTATCAAGACCCAAAGATCCATAGAGCTGCGTCCGTTTGGATGTCTTTTTGTTTATTGCACCATCCTCTGTAGCAGTCTCTTACTTCCTGAAGATTTCCGAGATGCTGGAGTCACCACGTCTGTCCCCAGCAATCATGCCGCGCTCACAATCGCGTAGATCACGTCTCTTAGCTGTTCTAATGTTCAGTCAAACCTAGAGGCCGTCTTGAGCCAGCTCGCACGCTTGCAGCCACTCGCTGTGCCTGGAGAAGCAGGCGCTTAGACCTCTCGTGTCATTTCGCTGGCTTTGCTTGTGTCAGCGCCGGGACAGCACATCAGCTCACGGCCACACTCGCGCTGCGCTGCGGTCCGGATGAAGCACGGGGTCGGCTCATTGCCCAGCTCGCTGAGACAAACGGTGCCCGCTTTAATTATAGATGAGAGTATTTAGTGACCGTAACATATTGACCGGGCAAATGAAGCAGGCCCTAATTTCACTTCCAGCAGCGAGGAGCCAGCCGAGAGGGCCAACGCACGTGAGATCGTGTGTCAGACGCCTCCACTCATATATTGACAGGCGCCTGACCCGGACTTTCTCCTGAGAGCAAACCTCTACATTAGGTCAGGGAGTAGCGGCGAGCACGGGCAGATTCAGTTACGCTTGCGATTAGTCCGAACAGGGCCTGGTGAATTAATGTGTCTGTTCCCCCCCACCCGGAGTCAGAGAGCCACAGACATGGCACTACATTAATCTTGCCACCATTGGCTGGATGTTGTGACTTATTTTGGTATCGATTGCTTGGGGCCTGTAGTGTGACGCTCTCTGAGAAACATTCCCTTTGTCAGTGTGAGACCTGTGCTCACAAGGCCGCCATTAGCTGCAGTGTTATGGAAATAATTAAATTAACTGTCAGCAGATATTGCACTTCAGGGGATAACATGTCTTGTGAATGAAATGTTTTTCCAGTCGGGGATAGTAAAGTTAGGCCCACATCTGGAGTGATAATACTTCACAAGGAAGTCAGAAAAAGTATTTTTCACACGTATCTTTCCTGCCCATTGATCCCATAAATGGCACCTCACACTGCCAGCACCTCACACTCACATGTGCAGTGAATGAGCGTGTTCCAGACCGACCCAGAGGGGACCATTTCTTAGCAGCATACAGTACATGCGTATCGGGTAAAAGTTAGGGTCAACAGGACAGATCTCGCACACTTTATAGAGGATATGAACAGAGCCTCTGGCTGTTGTCTTTCATGGAATTTTTGTGGAGTAGTTATGGCAGAGTGTGGGGTGTGACCCAAATTTGTGGGCTTAAAAACTCTGCCCAACCCCCACCTCGATTCCACCATCTGGGCAATGATGCTGATAGCAAGAGGTCCTGCCCAGGGTATAACCCCAGCCTGCACCTTTGGCTTCTCTAAGAAGACTCCAGTGCATCTCTGTGCTTGCTGAATGTGGAGCAACAGATGAAATAGCTAGCATAGTATAGTATAGTATAGTATAGTATAGTATAGTATAGTATAGTATAGTATAGTATAGTGTAGTATAGTATAGTATAGTATGGCATGGTATAGTATAGCATAGTATAGTATAGTATGGAATAGTATAGTATAGTATAGTATAGTATATTATTTTATAGGACAGCAGACTGCTTTGCATCCCCAGAGAGGGTGGCAGTTATATAAACTGATAAACTATATAAACAATACAGCAGCAAACTGCGTATGATTTGATTGTATCATGTGGTCGATGAGCTGCATGTATTCACTGAAATGGGGAACAGGAATGCGGCCTCTGACTGTAAGTCTCCAACAGACCTAAAATAAGTAGTGTCTTTTCACTCAAGCCCTAAATCCAAAAGCCTCTCCAATAAATGTACCTTACATGTAAATATGTAATACACATCCAATTTTCTGAGATTTGAAAAATGTTTTTCCTTTACACCAGTGCTTAAAAAGACGCAAACACTTCCCAGGATTCTGACATTTGGAAAATCCAACTGGGGAATAAACAGGCGAAAAGTGAAACTTTGTTTACTGCCCTGAATCAAAGTGCTGGCTTTCCTGACACCTCTTTGGTACACGACAGCAAGTGATTATGTCATCTGGGCCCGCCGCCGGCCCGTTTGCCAGGGAAACGCTGCGTCGCATTTGATTTCCTGTTACACGTGGAAACAGGAACAGCTGCTACTTGTCAGGCCTTTTTCCCGCCTCTCCTCGGTCGTCTGCCGCCAACCGTGGACCAACATAAACCCGACATGTCGTACAGTTGCACGATATTCCCCTGACAGTTCGCATGCCTGATGTGCCCTTGCCCTGCGCCTGTCTTTCAATCCGTCTGTCTTCGGAGAGTCAGTGAACGTGAAGTGTTTGGGTCGCTATGTTCTCAGCGGATCCAGCGATCTGCTGGTTATGCGTCGCTGCGATTCTGCAGTTGTTCTCCCCAGGAAACACATACGTAAGGAATTAAACCTTGATGAGGGAATGGCTTTCATTAAGGAGGGCTGACTTAGCTCCTCAAGTTGCACCAGGGCTCTAAATTTGGAAGACAGAAGCAGCCAATCCTAGAGAACGGTGGCGCCGACCTTCATAATTAGCTGTTTTCTGTTGTTACCAGCCTTCATTCTCTAAAGCAGAAAGGGATGAACTGCTGAGTAGAGACATTAAAACTCCCCTTGTCCAGTGGTGCATTTATATAGTTCATACTACAGTCACTGCTGCTTTCTCTCCTAGAACGACTTGCCGTGTGTGAACTCGGCCGCACTGTAAAGTAGACCTTTCACAGAAGGGCATTATGGTCTCTTAGCGGCTTTGTAATAGGACTCCAGATGCAGTTTACATTGGTTTTGAAGGCTAGACCTTCTGCAGATTTCAGAGAGTTTCCACGATATCACTGAGATCGCACCACCATCGCCACAGGGATTTTTTAATGGGCCCATCTTGCCTGTGTCAATACAAGCAGTAAAAGTTTGAAGATGGCAGCATAGACACTCGTGAGCAAGACTCCGCTGGCCTACTCTGACTCACCGCCCCATTTGTTTCTTCTCACAGCCTGCAGGCCTGGATTCTACAAGTCTTCCGCCGGCAGCCCGAGGTGCACCAAATGCCCCCCCCACAGCCACTCCCAGCAGGAGGGAGCCATCAACTGCGACTGTGAAAAGGACTACTTCCGCTCAGAGGGGGACCCGCAGTCCATGGCCTGTACCCGTACGTCCTCAGTTCGACACACAGAACAGTCACGCTGTTGCCCAAAATCCCAGCATGTCCCTCTGGTGGATGCCTCAGCAGGAAACCATGAAATCCACATTTCTTATGGTGTACTGAAACAAGCTCTTTTGTTTCTTGTGTGTTTACTTAGCATAAAATTGCGATATTTGGTGATAATCATGAGTAATTTAAAGGGTCTGTAATTTGAGAAGGACACAGTGGAGCTGCTATTATCAAATCATACATTTATGTTTATGATTACCTTTATTTATGATGTCTTCACAAGAAGTCTTCAGCAGGAATGCTTGAGCAGTATACTCAGGAGGCGGGAACGTATTGGGAGTATACTCTGGAGTCAAAAATGCATCAGCAGTATATTCGGGAGGCAAGAATGCATCAGCAGTATACTTGGGAGACAGGAATGCATCGGTGGTATATTCGGGAGGCAAGAATGCTTCGGCAGTATACTCGGGGGCAGGAATGCATCGGCGGTATACTTGGGAGGCAGGAATGCATCG
>JAODKN010000001.1:34659057-34684804 GCA_026774425.1 Petrocephalus zakoni
GTGCCTCACATGGCCCATCAAACTTTGTGTTCCCCAGCATTCTTTTGTGCACTTTAACGCATAATCTCTACAGTAAATGATTGAGAGAGTAAATAAGCAACAAAAGGCGTACCAAAAATATGCCATAAAAACTTTTATGTGGACATTCATAATGCCATCACAACCATTTTTGATAACCACTTATCCAGGCCAGGGTTGCAGCAAGCCTAGATGTTTATGATTTTGAAACCATTCAAATTCAAGTACAAATGCACTTTAGGCTTGATGTCCTCCTCCACACAGCGCCCCTTTTATGAGATTATTTGTCAATGCGCATACCTCTCCTTAGATCCCGCAGTGCCTGCCTGAAAGTCATAACTCCAGGTTACTGTAAATTTGCTGAAACGTCAAACCTTGGACCATCTGCTCCCCGTTGGTGTTGGGTTTCCCCAGCAGCCGACAATGTCTTTCTGCTCTTCCACATGGTGTACTACCCTGCCAATTCCTCATTGTCTTTTAAGAATAACGGGCGAAGTAGCTGTAGGGGTGATTTAACACACAGATTTCAAAGGGGTCTAAGAGGTGCAGAGTTATATGTCATGAAAAGTAGAAGAGCAGATCACAGGGAAAAGATGAGTAGTGGTGTGTCAGGCTGCCCCAAGAACTGGGCGATTTCAGTTTTGACTTTTTCAGTTGACTTGTTCTTTTTTATGACATTACTTATATAGAGTGTAAAATATAATGGGCTAGCTGAAAGCTAAAGGTCTTCTAGGGCAGATAAACAATAAATGTGATGTATTCAGCAACATGTATTTGTCGTCCGTGGTGTGTGAGTGTGAGTGCGCCCATCCTGGGGGTTTCTTGCCGTTATCTTCCCTAGATGCTGCTTTTGGCCTGGAATTAATGCTGCACAGTCTGCAACTAAGAAAAAAAATGGCCAGCTTCACCAAGTAATAAATCAGTGATGAAGGTTTAGTACCAAAACGTTTGTGTAACACAAATGAGGAATATATAATAAAAAGAATGCAAGCCATCTCCAGACCTGATCAGTGTTATTTCAATTGTATTGCATTCTCGACAAATTGATGGCATCAATCATCTGAGAAGGTGGAGAGCATGTGGTTAAAGTCTTTTTTTCTTCTACTTCATCTAATAGCAATGAGCTAGAGACTCCAGAGCTGCGTCAGACACAGCTGGCCCCGGATCATCCGAGTGCAGTACACGGGCCTACAGCCACACTCCCGGCTTCACACCTTCCAGCATCACTCTTTGCCTCTTCCCTGGCATTTGCTATAGAGCTCTGCTACATCAGTTGTATAAATTGCTTTCTCTGATGTGGCCGTCTGCTTCCATAAATAAGCACGCAAACGTAAATGGGTGTTTTATTACAGCCGCTGCAGGCCTCTCCATAACGGCTGAAACATGAGACACGAAAGGCCCCCCCCCACCCACCGCCCCCATTCACTTCAATACTCAGATGGTCTTGGACAAATAATCTGGCCACCTTTATGATGCAATAAAATGCAAATGAGGTGAGGAGATGAATGTGTGAATGTGTGATCTGGCATCCCCTGGCCTACAGGCACGCTGTCTATCGGCCGCATTTACGCAAAGCTGGCAGAGATGCCAGCAAGAATCGGGACTTGGGGCGGGAGGGGATACACCTTGCCCGGAATGAAGGGAGGGGAGCACCATCCCTGCAGCAAAGCTGATGTCGCACCTTTCGCTAGCTAGAAGATGTCTCCTTATTTCTATGTGTCTTTTTAAGATGTTGAACTAGCCTCAGATGTAACTATGACACAGACTGTCAACTTATGATGTTAGAACATCCCAGCAAACTAAAAATGATCCCTTTTGGAGGGTACCTAGCAGTGCAGTACATTAAGATGCAAACTTCACATATTCAGGTAAAGGGTCCAGTTCCATGCTTTGAGAAGGATTAAATGCGGCAATCATACAGAGTAGTGCTTTGTGTAAGGTTTTGTTCCTACCTTATAAACAGAAATTTTCCTTGCTGTGTGAAGCACCCTGGGTGAGTTGGTGATGTGCCAATTGTGAGAAATCCCTCCGTGTTTCAGAAGAACTCGGGTTTTTGTCTTGAAATAAATAGCTCAGTATCTTCAATCTCTGCTTGTCCAAAGACCTCATGAAGTCCAGAGCTGAGCTAGTGACTCTGTAACTTGGAAAAGAGAATCGTGTTTAAAGAAGATACATATTCGCAATTATCAGAGATCTCTAATGTCACATAAAATTTAGTGCAAAGTAAGTTATAAGTACTGCAGCATGGGAGCCATTAACTTTGGTGAATATAAAGTAAACATACACAGGAATATCACACAGGAGGACAGAGTGAAAGCAGATTGTTCATCTGGATTCATTACTTTAAAAGGGGAATTTTAAAGCAGCATAATCACAATCACGGAAAGTCTGCACATTTCAAAGAGCAACATGTTTTTTCCCGTGGTCTAATAAAATTAAAATGTGGGGCGACTTGGGGGCCCAGCGGTGCAGCGCCGCACTGCAATTACAGAGCCGTAAAAAGCGAAAGAGGGAAATGAGCCAGGCGCAGACAGGGGGCAAGGCCAGCCCCGCCTCCCATTACGAGGCAAGACCGGGACCATGTGGCCAGCTAGTGGCCGCTGCCACCATCTGAGCGCCCGCCTGACCTCTCTCTCCTCGAAGGGTGCAAATGGTCTCTGTAGGCCCCGGCCCTGCAGTCCGTGGTGCTCAGCTCCAGTGCTCACTATGACAGAGGTACAGGAATGTTGAGCTAGTCATCATTTCTTTTTTTACCTCCTCTCACTCTGCCTCTTTCTTTCTTGAATGGAATGGTGAAGGTGCTAACCCAAGTCAAGGGTGCGTGATAAAAAAGAGGAAAAAAATGAACTTCAGAGGAAGCTCGTGACACCGTGAGCCACCCGTAGCCATGGCAGACAGCGGACCTCTTTCATCTTTCTGACCATCCCCTTTGGTCTCTCCACAGCACCATCTCCTGTCGCGGTCATCAAGAAGGACAGAGCTTCCCGAAATAGCATATCTCTGTCCTGGCTGGAACCAGAGAGACCCAATGGCATTATTCTGGACTACGAGGTCAAGTACTATGAGAAGGTGGGGAGAGATTTTAACTGGATATCTAGGGACTGTAAAGGTTACGCTGAGGCATTCAGGCATTGTGTTGAACACAGTAACTAATTTCTAGTAATGATTTCCTAGTCTTATTTCCCAAAACCGTATTGTGCTGGATATTTAAAGATATCACAGAGTGCTTAGGGGCATATTTCACATTAATATAACAGTCTCATGTCTGTGACCTTGATTTAAAATAGTATTTAGATCACAGCTATGTTTCCTATCTTAATATAATAACGCTTCTTTATTCAGTTGTGGAGGTCAGTTTCAATGTGAACAAATACAAAAGGCATTTATCACATGATAAGGGGCTTATTTTAATGTGAAGACACTGGGTTATGAAAGCATTGCTGGTTACTGTCCCAGCAGTGAGCTTGTGAAATTGAAAGCGGTATTAGATTTTGGGTAGATAGCAGCTACAAATAATATGTAAAGTAAATAAGAGATGTGGTTTTGTGACTCCCCTGCTCGCTCCCGTTCGAGTCCCAGCTGTGTCTGGTCGTCCTGAAAATGCAGCTGAGTTTGTAGGTTCCAGAGTGTCTTCGTATGCGGAAGCCCTCATAATGATTCGGAATTCCGTCGCCATGCACAACCCAGGTTCAAACACACCCATCTTGATGCCATTGCCCTCAGCCTCGGGATCGCTTTCAGCCGCTGGACTGCCTGGCTGTAAGCCTCTCCTGCTGCCCTGCCCAGGATCTGTTTGAACGGCTTCATGATTGATGCTGTGTAGAGGGAGAGGGAGTCGGTAACGATTGACTTGATGTGCTAAAGCCGGGTGAAGCGTGTTTCTGTGCATCGATGTAGCCCCTGTTCTCCGCCCAGGAGAGCTACCGTGAGCCATTCTGTTCTGTACAGCTGTCAACATGCAGCTGGCCGCTTGGTTCTTTCTTGGGGCCAGCAGGACCAGTGGTATGTGGTCCTCCTACGCAAAGCGAACGATGCATCTCCTCAGACTAATGAAGGTGGGCAGTGCAGCATTGGCAGGATCTAGCTGTAGGAGCTGTAGGAGCTGGCAGTGAACATAAGGGTGTGAAGTTCTACAGACACCTAGAGTTCACCCATAAAAAGAAAATCCCATTTTAAAATGAATTAATGAACTGTATGCCCACACACATACATAAGAGATCATCACACAATATGAGAGACAAAAAAGTCTTTATTCTTTAAATTTAAATCTTAAAAATTTAAACTCAGGTAATATTCTTTATTTTAAGAATTATTGTGGTGCATAATGGAATTCCTATGACACTGAAGTTAATAGCCAGTACAGTACATTATCTGTTTTATGTATCTTTAATCAGGAAGGTTATTACTTTCATATGATGAATAGTCTGGAAAAAAACTTGTCATTGCATCAGTGTAGAAAGTGAATTACAAGAACCATTTCGCCTGTTAAATGGTTTAAACAAGGCCGTTCGGATTTAAGAATGTTGGGATTCCGCAGTGAATGCATACATGTCTGTATTGGGACACCTTCCAGAGGCTAAAAGGCCTGGTCTAATAGAGTGAAGTTTTATTATTAACTATAAATGTGTCTTCAAGGTCTCAGTGTGAAAATTAGAGCAGAGCAAATTACAGCCCTTCTGTGGCCTACAGGGTGAACTATCAGTGACATTTGATACTGAAATTAGCCAGGGAGGCATTTTTAATGAGCTAGAGAGATGGCCCTTTCAAAGATCTTCGGGGCTGTTTTTTTGTCATGTTTTATGGGTGCATTCAGGGAAGATATAAGCACAGCTTTACCCGACTCAACAGCCCAGAGTCTGTAAAATCAGTGCTCACTGTGCTGTAGAAAATAAGTGTTGGCGTGACCTTCTGTGCTGCTGTGCTCTATACAGAGAACCTCTGCTATATCTTTTACAGCATAACCATTAAGGCCCTAAATCTCGCCTCTCTGGTATGCTTCATCATCTCCTTAAGCCAGCCATCATTTTCCAGTGACTGATATTCCATCTGTGGCTTTCGGTCTAGATCGAATGGGCTGTAATGGTCTGCCAGTGCTATGAGGTTATCAAGTTTACAAAGTGTCACCTCACACACCATCATGTTATGGAGCTGGTCATTTTCGCATAGACATGCACTGAAGCAACATGCACATTTAGGAAAGTCTAAGGGCTGAAATACACTCCTGTTCATTCAGAGGTGAGTCCCGACTGGCCTGGCTTAAGGGCAGAGGATGTCTGCAGTAGGTCTATTGATTAACAGAAGGAAGTCGTCCTTCTCTTAATACACACATGAGGGGTCATACTCTTGGTAAATATAAAGAATGCATTTAAGTGCCTCTGAAACACCGGCCACTTGCAGATCATACCTATATTTGCTCGAGACTAAAATTTGAGAAATTACAAGAGACGTTCAAGAGGTCCTTTTTCATACGCTTATTAAAGAATACTGATTGTAGGAATAAGCGTCTGCGATTATTTTTCCTGTTATAATCATCTTGGAGAAAACGGAAAAAAGAAAAAGAAGAAACAGGGGTAATTGGAAGTGTTTATTTATATTTGAGCTCAAATTCAGGGCACTGTAGCTGAAATGCATCTTGTGTTTCCCTGTTTCCTCTCCGGCTGAGAATAAAGACATATGTGCAGATTGCAATATTTATATTGTCAAGGCAGAACATGACATGGCATAAACTATATTCCTTCTCTATCACATACTCCAGAAAGTAACAATTGCATGCCTTGTCAAACTTTGGTGTGCAGAGGGGGTAGGGATTCTGATACACATGCTAAGGGGACGTTCTCTAACAAGGAGTCGGACACACCTGCGTATGATTTTCGGGGATCATATATTGTTGAGTGCAGCGAAAGGTGACAACCTACAAGAAGATTTATGACTTCAATGAAGAAACATACAGTGTGATGCTGAGATATAGGTTTCATCTGTCTGCAAATTAAAGTACTTCCTATGCTACAAATTCTGAAATGAGGTACTAAATTCTAGGCTAAAAGCTACACGTCGAATCTTCTATGAGGGATCACAGGACAATATTATCAACTTATGCTTACAGAAATAGTGATCACATATTCCCTGTAAGATTATACAGCTTGGCATGCAGTGCAGTGCATTCCCCTGCATTATCCCCTGTGCTGCCTGGGATAGGCCACGGGCCGCCATGACCCTGGCCAGGATAAGCGCTTGGAACATGGATAGATGGATACATGGATTATACTGCTTGGATGTGACTTGACCAGAGGTAATGTTGGAAATGTGTCCATAGAAAGTAAATCTCGTCGCTGAGATGAGGACCTACTGTAGATGTTTAAATGAGCCCTGAACTGCAAGCATTAAGTTATGTAAGTAAAAGTATAAAGGAATAAAATATTATCTGTTTGAATTCCATCCATCCGTCTTTCAGATCTTTATTGGATAAAGGGTTATTTTTATAGATTTTATTTCATAAATTTGATATTTTTCACAATTAAACACCAGTATTAAATTTCTATCTTTAATCACATAAACAGTTTTCATATTTCCATTTTTCTTTGTATTTAGATTTCATTTACATGTTTTAAATCATTGAGGATACTATAATATTACACTGGTTTTGGTGTTTGGTTCTGATTAAATTTTTAAGAGCGATAGGTGCAGATTTTCTTGTTTCTTCCATAAATGAGAGACCTGCCAGGATGGCCCTAACCAGGGTTTTTTTTTTTAAAGGTCCTTTAAAATCATTAATATCAGTTACGAAATAAATACTTAACATTTTATTTGTTATAAATCGCAGTATTTCTCCTTTCATTCATCCCAGTCATAGCCACATCTGGAAACAATGGTATGGATGTAAAGACGTCCTATAAATCCCTGCACTGTCAGAGGATCAGTGCGCTGCAGTGATCTTTAGAAAAGCCATAAAAAATAAAGGTGGCAATTTATCAAGTGCAGTTGGCACTGTTTGCGGCACTCAGGGGCACCGTGATCGCAAAGCCAGCTTTACGGCTCACGGGACGCTCTTAGGCACGGTGTCGACACGAGCCGTCGGGGGCTGGGTGTACTCGGAACCCGATCCCATCCCTTTCGCTCTACCTCGCTCCGGGCTAGGTTTTAACGGGCCTCTTTCTTCACCCCCTCCACGCTGCCTCTTGTCCCCTGAAGCAGGAGCAGGAGACGAGCTATACCATCCTGAGGTCTAAGGGCACCAACGTGACGCTGGGGGGGCTGAAGCCGGACACCAGCTACCTGGTGCAGATACGGGCTCGCACGGCCGCCGGCTACGGGCTCAGCAGCCGTAACTTCCAGTTTGAGACCAGCCCAGACTGTGAGTTTCCCTCTCTCGCCTCGCAGACCTACTCCCTCCATCCTCAACTCACTGATATGGAAGAATCTATGGAATATCCAAAGATGCTGGACTGATAACAACTAGTTCATATGGAATACTGTAGGTCCAGAGCTTACTTTTGTGCTGTTCAAGACATTAAGATGAGGAGAAAAAGTGTACCTTGAGAAGCCACTTGGCCATATGTGTTCAAACATATCTGCAAAGAAGCTCCAGTTACTTGTAGCCATGTTTTATTGTTCAGCAGGTAATTTAGTGTCCTGATACAGCTTCTGAAGAGCCAGCGTGGATATGTCATTAAATGTGGAATGTATGCTCCAGTGCTCATAGCTGATGGAGTTCAAATCTGTTGTAAATATATAAGCAAAGTGACTTAATCTCCGTACTCTGAGACTTTGTAATTGTCCCAGAGGGCATAATTTATCTTGACCGTCAGCCCTCTTTTCCTTATTTCTGTGAAAACTGTATTTTTCAGTGACAGTTTTATTTGCATTGCGTTGATGTGATGTATTTACTGGCATACCAGGGCAAAACTTTGTAACTGCGTATTTTATCAAAATTGAGTTACGACCGAAAGTGTGTGTTTTTTTTTTAAGCTCTGTTTTATCTCAAAATATCTTTGTTCAGCTATGCTTGGTTTTGAATAAAACACTGTCATTTATCTACCTACTATGCATTCAGGTAGACAGTCAAAAAAACTTGAATCTAGTTTCAGTGTCAGCGTGGTTAGTGTTTTGCCTTTGTGGGGTGGTATAGTACTTGCACCTATTGAAGTCGCCTGACACATCACCACGCCCTTTAAAAACACTGACTCTGCTTTGCTTACCAACATGTCCCTTCAGCTTTCTCCATTTCCGGCGAAAACAGCCAGGTGGTGCTGATCGCCATCTCCTGTGCCGTGGCCATCATTGTCCTGACGGTGGTGGTGTATGTTCTCATCAACAGGTCAGTACCAGCCAGTGCTCATGGGAAAAAGCCAGCTCAAGGCAATCAGTATGCTCACTATACATACACACACATTATAGCATTTCTACCCTGAAGGACCAGAAACGCCTGGGGGAGTGGAAATTGGTTGCTTCCCATATGTAGTTCAAGCTGGCTTGCTTAACAGTGGATGTCTTTTTTGTGTCCCTTACTTTATAAAACTGTACCAGGAGAGATGAGTGCCATGTCATGTGGAAAGCTGATCTTGGCGGTCCATTCGGTTCAAAGAGAGTATAAATCAAAGTTCCATAACGGGACAGCATTTTATCCTGACTGAGAAGCCAGCCTGTGCTCCCTGCTTTTCTTGACGCTGATCCTTCTGGCTCTGTAGCAGCACTGTGTTAAATCCGCAGCATCGACACAAACACAGTTTAATATTAAACCCTATTTGTCAATGTCATTCACAGGATTTGTGGTTACAGAAAATCAAAAGATTCAGATGAAAAGAGGTTTCACTGTGGTAACGGCCACTGTAAGTGCTTTATTTTATTTATTTGTCTTTGTTTTCAGGTGGTCCAAAAGGCTACTTGAATCAGATCAAGCTTCAGTTTAATCTTAAAATACAACTTAATGATTTTTTTTTACCTGTGATATTTTTTCCTTTTTATTTACAGATTATTATGTACAATGTTTACATATAGTATTTATATATTTTCTACAGTATTTATAAGAATAATCCAATCATGGTCATTTTCCTGGCTGCATCGAGTTGTTTATTCACATATGCAAATCATATGCCGTATCTGTAAATTATCTGATAATGGTTAGATTAAATTAGTTTGAGGAATGATGACCTTTTTTCCTTTGTAGTTTTGGAAGCAGAAACATATGTTGAACTCTGCATGCATGTAAATATCTTTTTTACCATTTTTTCAGTGAGACTTCCCGGTATCAAAACTTACATAGACCCACATACCTATGAGGACCCCAGTCAGGCCGTCCACGAATTTGCCAAAGAGCTCGATGCTTCTGGGATAGCTATCGACAAAGTGGTGGGTGCAGGTAGGAGACATAGTTACTACTATTTAATATAAAATCACAGTGAAAGGCTAGATAATAATAATAATAATAATAATACACTGGAATGTCCCATATTTACATCAGTGACATAATTTCTGAAAAGTTATATCACCATTGTCAGTGGGAAGTAGCTGTGCGCAGTAAAGGTCTTTTTCACACTGACCTCTCATGGTGATGAAAGGTTTGCTCTCACCATCTGCCCTTGCCGCCTCACCAAGCTTAATGGGAGACGCGGTGGGCTGCACTGGTAGGCGTAACATGACTCCCACTGAGATCCTCCCCTCCATCCTCACGACTCTGTTTCGCGGAGGAGACGGCGGATCCTCAAAGTACCCAAAACGTGCACCTGATGCTTGGGTTTTATATTCTGTCCCTTTTCACTCGTCCGCCCAGAGCAAGCAGTGCTAAAAGGTACCCCGGGCGAGTCCAGGTGTGTGGTCCGTCCCGTTCAACTGCCTTGCGAAATGGCTACGTGAGGACAAAGCCAGGACTTATTTTGGGCTTTAGGGGTGAACAAACGGGGGAGAGGAAGCAAACACAAAAGGGTCATTTCGGCATTAGTAGAAGGGAGATTGGCAGTGAGAATGAGAGGGGTGTCCGGCCTGTAGATGGGATTACACGCTTCGGCTTGCGGTCTGGCCTGAGGAACTGCGACAAGACGGTTTCGCGTTCTTTCTGGCTGTAAGTGAAGGAGGGGACTTGGCACCTGACCTGTCTGTGTCTCGGGATGGGCCCCACCCAGTCTCGCAAAACACCTAAAGCCAAAAATGGCTGGAAATAGTATGCCTACAAACTTAAAAGATTCCACTCTAAATCCTTCAAAACATTTAAATAGCAGATTTGATCTGTAATTAAGGCTATGCTATTTATGTTATGATGTTGCTTAAAGATGTAAAATACCTATTCTATTCTACGAGAAATAATACTAAATAAGAATAAGTTATTGCAGTGAGGTATGATGAAACCCTGCCCAGAACCAATATGAAGTCAGATCAGTATTACCTTTCACAAACCAAGCAGAAGATCCCTGCAACTGGACTGAGCCGTAATTATGCAGTTTTTCCAGATATCAGTGCAGTTTCTCAGGCCCATCATGGGTAATAATGAGGGATATAAGGGGTGTTTCATGGCCAGCTGTCTAAAAATTCCCTCCCTCTCTGCCTTTGTCCAGTTTCCTGTCTCCATGTGTTTTAGTCTGCTGCCAAAGTTTGGAACGGGTTTACTGCTGAACCACAGTTCCAGGAAATGTAGTACATTGACAGGCCAGAATGCAATTTGTCAGAATTTACTGTTCCATAATCAGTGAAGAATTCTAATAACCATAATAAGCAACGTAATTGTTCAATAATTGGTATTCTCTGGTATAGATGGGGTTATGGTTAGGGTTAGGGTTCGGATGTTCTAATACTTCCATATATATTCTGATAAAGGTGTTTATGAATTCTTTTTATTTTATAGAAGAAAATAAAGAGTTATTCACTGATATGCATGTTATCAAAACTGCAGTTAATTTCATTCTACATAATGGCTATGGAGAAACTTGAGCAAAAGTAAAGGAACTTGACCTTCAATAAGCCAATATATAGTATATTTGCATTTAAAACAGTTTCTTCAGTATCTGGGGGTCTCATTCCATTTTTTATACTACTGTAAATCACCGATTTCGAGAGGATTTAAGCCACCTGTTGATAACTATTGCTTTTGAGAGTTGCTCAGGTTTAGGGTAATCAGTAGGTTAAAGATCAGGCTGAAGTAGGTTTCAGCAACCACATTCAGATGACAGTCACCTTAAGCTGCCAAACCCTCCAAAGCAGCAATCAGGACGTGGCTCCTGTCCTAATGAAGAATATCACATCAGTGATATATATATATATATATATATATATATATTCCATCATTTATGATTTCCTGGTTGACTTTTATTCTTGAAGCCGCTGTATCTGATATTCCTGTCCAGGTGAGTTTGGTGAGGTGTGCAGCGGTCGCCTGCGGTTGCCCTCCAAGAAGGAGATCTGCGTGGCAATCAAGACCCTGAAGGCTGGATACACAGAAAAACAGAGGCGGGACTTCCTGAGCGAAGCCAGCATCATGGGCCAGTTTGACCATCCCAACATTATCAGGCTCGAGGGGGTGGTCACTCGCAGTAAGTACAAACTCCAGCCAGAAAATGACACATCGCTTGGTTTTGTTTGATGTTCGATTTGTCACTTTAGCTCATTGACTTTTAAAATTATTAAATTACAGTTTTTCTAAATTGCTTTGGAGCATTTCTCCAAATTAAAATTAAAATTGGCAAAGCAAAACGTGTAATCCCCACACCATAATATCACTTCTGCACTTCTGAATATAATTTCTCGTTGCTCCACTGAAATTTCCAAATGGTTTTGTACATCTGTGTAAATAGTTTTGTACAATTATCATCATTTGGTGCAAATTTCAGTTGCTTCAGTCTTGTGGGCAAAGACAGATTATGTAGTTTCCCATTGTAACAATTTTTCATCTAAAACAATATATGTATGTGAGCATCATGTTAGCCACAACATGCAAAACAGTTAACTAAGCTTTCAATATGATTTAAAAATATATTCCTCAAATTGCAGTGATACAGCATTGTTGTGTTTTTGGTTCCCACAGTACATGATACATTGTTGTTCTTGTGTTGCCATTGTTCTATTTTTGTGTTGACTTTTTTGTTTGCTATTGTACTATGTCTTGAGATCTAAAGAAGTTACATGTGCATGTGAGTGCTTTCTTTTGCCAGCGAAGTTTACGTACTATAATATAGAGCCTTGCAATGTTGAAAATGGTAACTTTAACATGAAGAATTTTGAGAAGAATTGTGGAGCTCGGGAGCATACTTACACTGACATACTGACAATATATCTAAGCATTTTGACTTTCTTGGTTAAAACAATGCTTTTCATTTTTGTGGCACTGGAATTGTTTGCTTTTGAGACATGACTTACTTGTTTTAAGTTAAAGGGTTTTGCAGCTAAACCATACTGTTGTGCTATATTCATGAACTGTTTTGAGAAATGCTCAGATAGTAATGAGAATTAGTGTGTTTCACTAATTGTGCCAAAGCAATTGAGAAAAACTGTAATGGATCAATTGTAATTAATTGTAATTAATTGATTAAATGAACTTTTGATGAAATTAAAATAAATTTTGGTGTTCATCTAGCCAGCCCACAAGATACCAGTAACTTTTTCAAGTAAAGTTAGTTTTTATTGTGTTACCAGTCATTGGCATACTTTCTATTGTTTAAGTGTGTTTTTAATGAGCAACTATACACTTAATACTCAGATAAATAACTTTAAATAGTTTTTTTCCTTTGACTGCCTAACACTTTTGCACAGTACTGTATAACCAAAATATTCCTCCTACTTTAATTCAATGGAGCATTTGGGAAATTTACATACAATTTTTATATTACTTTGTGGATTCCCAATAAGTGAATTGTACTTAATCCAGCAATACAAATTACAAATTTCATTCCCTTTATTTCCAAAGGCACCTAACTTCTTACTTCTTCAAAAGGCTCATTAATTGTACATGACTGAAATATGACTCATCGATTCTTTCACAAACACCTGTGATTTAGGACTGGCTGGTTTTTGTCATGCACGGAGAGACGCTGTAAAGCTGGCAAATATGAAATAATAAAAGTCAAGTTTTTATCAGCTTCATGCAGTAAACTTTCCTCATGACAACGCCCAAGGTGCCCAAGGTGAACACAGTCACATAAACTCTAAATCTTACAGGACCACTTTTGAACAAATATTACCCCGCTGTACCATGTGCTCTGTAGCTGTAGGTGACTGTACTCCAGAAGTTAATGAGAAGAGAATTTTTCGCAAATAAATGTGTTTGAACTGCACTCTATCATAGACCTGTATATAGAACTGCATAGAGTGTAGCAAAATATGAATGTACTCTGTATGAAAGCAAAGTATGTGGGGCTTATTTGTATCAAATTCTCCTCTGTGAAATACAGATTTTCTTTGCTGTGTATTACAGTTTTTCGCGGTTGCTTTGGCAAATATCCTGAAACATGCATTACATTCTCAAGCCTTTAAGCACATTTCTCAAAACACTTCATGCATATAGCACAGGTCTATAGTTTAGCTGCAAAAGCCTGTAACCCAAAGTATTAACTCATGTCTCAAAAGCTAATAATTCCACCAATTAATTAGTCAGTGCCACCGAAATGAAAAGTACAATCAGCATCGTTTTACCCATGAGTCAAAATGCTTAGGTATATTGTCAGTATGTCGGTGTAAGTATGCTCCTGAGCTCCACAATTCTGAATGACAGTCAGTTCCCATTTTCTCATTGTCACTGCCTGATCATTTTTCTTAGGCTGCAAACTGATACTCATTCATATCACAGACACTACTTTCAAGAGAAAGCACTTGCATGCACAGGTAACTTCTTCATGTCTCAAGATGTACAATAGCAAACCAAAGATGTACAATAGCAAACCAAAAAGTCACACAGCATACCAAAACAGGAAAATGGCAATATATGGCAAAATAACAAAATCATGTACAGTGGGAGTCAAAAACACAACAATGCTGTATCACTGTATGTACGGAATTTCTTTTAAAATTTTGAAACTGTGGTGAACTGTTTTGCATGTGGTGGCTAGCATGATGATCACATACATATATTGTTTTGGGTGTAAAATTATTACAATGGGAAACTACATAATCTATCTTAACCAAATTTGCACCAAATGGTACAAAACTAGTTACACAGATGTACTAAAGCATTTGGAAATTTGAGTGAAGCAAGATGAGAAAGATGTTAATTTTCATTTGAGAAATGCTCCAAAGCAATCAAAGAAAACTGTATATTGCATGGGATAAATCTTTTTTTTGTAAGGTTTGTTCCAAGGTTAGCCAGCTGTTATGACACTGCTGTGGAAGTCTTTAGTCCTGCTGTTTTAAATGCCTCACAGGATTAGCTGTTCACAAACTGCCTCTCAAAGAACTGCTTCAGCGCTGTAGTTTAGCTTTTTTCCGCTGGTGGCCAGCTTCAAATGCGTTATAAATAGTATCCAGGAAGGAATGCCTTTAATCTGCCTTTAATATGTATAATTGTTCATAAAAGTGGGATTATGTTTGTCTAATAAATCTTGCATCACTCTCACAATTAAAGTTTCATCTGTAAATAATGGAGAACATAATTGAAATTGACTGCAAATCCTTTTTTGGGATGGAGTGGAGGGTCCAGGTCAGGGCTGGGAGATGGGCCATGCTGAGCACATGTGTATTATGGAAAGGAAGCAGCCCTTACAGGCATCAGTCTTTGGGGTCTGGGGTCTTTGTGGGTGGGGGAGGAGAGGGGAGAGGAGGGGAGGGGACCAGCATGCGCCCGCTGACGTCGCCTGATTTATTAACCTGCTGCCCCCCCTCGGTTAATTCCTAATAATCCAAAGACTTTTACACCTCATTTAACCTGCTGCTCTTGGCTGTGCAGTTGGCCAAAGATTTTGGAAGCTGCATTTTGCCATTTGTAAAGGACGCAGGGCTGCTGATTACGAGCCGACTTTCAGGATCAAAAGCTGCAAGAGAGAAGGCTTAAGGGAGGCTTTAAACTAGAAAAATAACATATTCTGTACAAGCAGTCAGCCGGAGTCAGAGTGTAGATCCATCAAGGCTATTGTGGAGTAGAAGTGTTTAACTATATAAAATAATGAACTGACAACCTGCATTTTCATATGCTGTATGGCAGCCCCTGCACAAAAATGAATTGAGATTTTATTCCATTGCATTAACATTTGTAATGTCAAACCATGCTTTATAATTCAGTCAGCTAGGGTGTGCTTGTATCTACAGACATGCATTTTATTCTATTTAATGTATTTCGTCTGCCGTGTTGAAACCCTTCGTTTTGCAGTCTCAGGATGCAGTTTCCTGTTTCCACGTTGTGCCGCATCAACAGAAACGAGGCTGAGTGGCACAAGGCATGGAAACGGAGCCGTCTGTCAGGCGCGTTTTCTGTGACGGCGCAAACTGCCCCTCACATCCTCGTAATTTAAAGCCAATTTTTTCCCCCTCTTATTTTTAACAAAACCCATCAATTGAGATTGAATTAAGGTATGGGCGATAAGGCGGATAATTTATGCGCAGCAGCGAGGGTAGAGCTAAGCCGCCAGGGATGGACTGCTGACCTTGACAGTCCTATAAATTCATCGGTGCCTCCTTCCCCCCTGCGGAGAGCGAGCCCCGAGGACTGTCGGGGGGCCGCACTCAGTCATCATTACCATAGCCGAACCCCCTTGCCACAGGGGGCAGCGAGGGCCAGCAGTTGCCTGTTCTGGGGCCCCAGGCCCAGTGTGTTGGGGCCCTGTTTGTGTCCCGAGACGATCCCAGTGCATTTGCACAGTCCAGTTTGTGTCTTGAGATAAGTCCAGTGTATTGGGGCAGCCCAATTTCTGTCCTGAAAAAAGCCGAGAGTGTTGGGGTGGCCCGGTTTGTGTACAGTGCATTGGGAGGACCCAGTTTTTGCTCTCAGAACACATCCCACTTGCAACCAGAACCCTGTTAAAACGCAGATGTACAGCTGCAGTTCTTTTATAACAGCCGTGAGCATCCGGCCTGAACTCTATAAATCCTCCATTCAAGCAGAGAGCTGTCATTTTACACAGGGATGTTTCTTATACAAAATAGACACTTAGCACTTTACAACAACATGTTCCTCAGAGTTTATCAGTGTCGACATTTTCAGATCTGAGCTTTGTAGAAAGGCTTACAGCACCCGACTTTAAATGTATCACACCTGATGAAATGAAATAAAACAAAAAGGTCTGCAGTGTATGGGTTTTATCCCTCTTTAGACATACTTTTGCCACATCACTGTAGTAAAAGGCTGTTTTTTGCCAGCATTATGCACTTTTAGACTATGCTGTTAGATTATGCTGTTCATTAGATACTAGGCCTATGTGGTAAACAGCATATAAACATGCTATAAAGCTGACAGTATGCATGTGGAAGCTGACTTAGGCTCCTGTCTCATGCCCTCCTTGCTGCCTCGCTGTGCATGACGCTGTGGATACTCACATGGCCGCCCTGCCTCGGCCTTATCACTCTTACCCCGCAGGTAAGCCGGTGATGATCGTGACGGAGTACATGGAGAACGGCTCCCTCGATGGCTTCTTGCGAGTGAGTGCGCACTGGGCAGTAAGCGATCGCCGCCTGTGTGAGATGCGCAGAGTGGCGCGATGGGGTGGGGGCTGGGGGGGGCCCAATACCTGTCTCCTCCCGCGAGTCGCCACTCTCTGCTTAACACTGGCAGAGGAAGCGAAGTCTTCTGACCAGGGGCCCCGAGGCCGGACTGGGGGCGCTGTGCCAGCAGGCTTCACACAGCAGGTTTGTGACGGGTCGTGAGGAGACGCGGAAGAAGCCGGCCAGGTGAAACAGCTACGGGTTACAGTGATTCTGATCACTGGTGCAGGTTAGGGTTTTATGGCAGTGGTTGCACCTGCATTAGCAGGGAGCCGGCGAGGTGGGTGTCACTCATTAGATAAGATCTTGTGCTTACAGCACTGAGCACAGAGGAATACACGTTTAATGCAAAACAGGCCCAGTTTAAGAACTGTACACAGAGTGCAAACAAGTCAATGTAGTGCGGACAAATGAAAAAGAACAGAGTAAATAAATACATCCTGAAACAGAATATTATGGAATATGAATGAATTAAAGAAATATTTTGTGTTTTTTTGGGGGGGGGGGCATAGATGGGCTAATAAAAACTGGCAGATGCTAATGTGCAATTAAAAAACAGACAGCACCTGGCTGTCCTGCTTGCAAATATGGGTTGCTTCCTGGCATGTTACCTCTGGGGGTAGAGAGCGGTACCTACCTTTGCTCATTTATCCTCTATCAAAATGAATCCAAATCTTCCATCACTGAAGATGGCATCAAATTCATCTTGCATGCAGTCCTCCTTACTGAATCACAGAGGAACCCAACATCAACATACACACATCTCGCCAAAAGGAAAAGGAAGCCCTTTGCCAGGAAGCCGGCATGGAAACGGAACTCTGGGTTCCATGGAACATCTCCTGGCATTTTCCATTGCAGAAATAAGTAAGGTGGCACGGCCTATGGGATCAGTGCACACGCTTTAGTATGAATACCCGACCAATCACGTACACAAAGGGAACAACAGCAGGGATCACTACACTTAATATGGGATTCGGCTTGTTGGCAGTTTTGACACGCTTGGAAAGATGCTGACGGACTTGCTCTCGATTCCATATACTGTACCACCTCAGTCCACCCTGCGTTTCTGGATTCTTGAAATTAGCCAAAGCATAACATCAAATCATCATGGATTGGCTTGAGTTTACGATTGCAGGACCCTTATGAAATCGATTCCATATGCAGTGCTGTCAAGCGAAAGAGTGAAAAAAGAAAGACCCAGAAGGAGCGCAGAGTTATTCGGCAATTTCCGGAGCACTGCGTAGCGGCCCGCCCTCGGTGAGGGGAGCCTCCTGCCGGCCTGCTGTGACCACACCGCCGCTCCTCTTACGGGGATTAGGTGCTCTTTGTGCTCTCTCCTGCCGCCGCAATCTCCTCCAGGTGGTCTGCGATTCCTCTGCTTTTCCCAAGCTTTTCTTTATTCATGGGTTGCAGAAACAAATGTTGCTCTGTTTCTGTTCTTTTGTCTCACACACAAGTGCGACTGAAAAACAGTCTATTGTCCATACATCATATACAGAAATATATTAAAAAACAGATCTATGTCTGTGTGTGTGTGTGTATATATATATACTGTAGATAATATATTGTCTATATTTTTTATGGTTCAGTCATCAGTCAGAAAATTATTTTATTACAGATCAAATATAATAATAATAAATTATGTATTAAAGGGCTTTTCATTTTTGCTAGATGATTTAATTGGAAGATCTAAGACCAAAAGACAGTGTGCTGGGATGTGCTTAGGGTTTGCTGTATGGGCCTGTCGTCCATCAGATCTGTAAAATCCATGCGGGTCATTTATGGGCTTCCTGTTTGTTATGATGTCACAGAAGCACGACGCGCAGTTCACGGTGATCCAGCTGGTGGGCATGCTACGCGGCATCGCCTCGGGCATGAAGTACCTGGCCGACATGGGCTATGTCCACCGGGACCTGGCCGCCCGCAACATCCTGGTCAACAGCAACCTGGTGTGCAAGGTGTCCGACTTCGGCCTGTCGCGGGTGCTGGAGGACGACCCAGAGGCTGCCTACACCACCAGGGTGAGGGATTAGCACAATAAATTCTGTATATTACATATTGTTTGACGTATTTCAGATGGCTCATCATGATGTGCTTATGCAAGGCAGAAATGAAGAAGAAAGATAAATAACACTTTCTATGAAGCCCATATTCGTAAAGCCTAATAACTGTTCTAATAATTCATTGTAACGCATTCATAAAACATCACAGACACAGCTATAAATGCTTTTTTATTTATAAAAAAATTCAAAATTCGTAGTCTCCCATATGTCACTAGCCCCCATTGCTCCATTATGTATAATATCGCTAATATTCTTTACATTTTCTTCTTCTCGGGTTGGGTGGTCTCGGTGGTGTTCTGGGGTGGGGAAGCGAGGGGTGTCTGAATACACACCTTTCTCCTCATATTTTCGCCGGGTACTGCACATAGCCCTGCCAGAAGCCAGCAGACGTATTAGACACTCGATAGACTTTTCAGCCCGATTTGTACACGATCTTGTAGTTTCTCCTTTTTAATTTTTCTAACTATTTATTAATTAGGCACACTAGGTAGGGGAGCATGCTGTTGTAATACAAGCACAAAGCGTTTGTGATGCCGCTATCATAGAGCAGACAGCCACCCGAAATGTATTTTTACTTATATTTACTTGATCCCAGTTATATGGTTGTAATTTGCAGTCACTTATGTTGGGGAGAGTCTGTAATGCAAAGTTTTGGGAAAATTGCAATGCAATGTTCTCCACATCATTTAGATATTGAAGGATAATTCCTTTAAGTAAAAATGCAGCAGTAGTATTAGTTAAGGACTTAACTAGCAGTTAGCCATGAAATTTCCAGTTGAAGGGCATTTAAGCTGAATTTTCCTAAATACATAATGAGCTGTAAAAAAATGGCAGTATTGTGTGTACGTATATTCTGGCCGTTGCCGACTTTATGAAAGACCTTTATGTTACATATATTACATTTATATTAATTTCCTAATATTTTAAACAACAGACTATTGGAATATGAGGTGTATGGATACTAATGAAAGGTGCTTATCTATATACAGCCATACAAATAATATTCTTAAGTCATTATTAATTTTAATATTATTCATTTTATTGCGGTATCTGACCTCTATGCATAGCGGCAGGAGTCTTTCTAGGGCTTTTCGGTTTCTGGTTGGCAGCAGTGGGTCAGAGAAGGTGGTGCATATTTAATGCATTTTCAAAGATCTGTGTTTATGCACCTTCTGTCGTGTCACAGCCAAAAGCACATCAAACAGCCCTCTTCCTACTTCTGCCTTTCTATATTGGTGACCAGAATGGATGACCGATCCTTCGATTAGATTGCCAGTAACCTATATAGAACGTAGCTGTTTTTCTGCGTGCAGAAGGCGGTTTATGTTTCAGGGGTCCTGTCTGTTGGGGGGGGGTGGGGGGGGGGGTAGCAGTCAGGGCCAGTGCTGTGTTATTTGGCTGCGCCTGTGGTTAGCTTTGGCCCCCCTCCGTACTCCCTGTAAACATGACGCCGGGGCCCCGGGTAATTCCAGCAGCCGTCGAAGTCGTCTGCAGAGCTGCGTAAACACATCCCTCAGCCTCTGGGAGCACGCATTGAAGGCGGCACGCTGGAATCCGGCACCACGGAGCCGGCTGCCTCGATCAGCACATCTAAGTGCTCCGTTTTATGGATTGCCCATGTTTAGGTCCGTCGCGTTCGTTCAGTGCATCCATTAAATTATGCAAAGCACTTGTTCGCCATCCCAGACTTACTCTAAGTCTGGAGTTTGTTTTATTGCAGATTACTTTCAGACCCTTACTTTATGTACCCCGGCCTCTGCTGGATAAATGTGGCTTAAGCACTTAGCCGACTACCTTCCAGGCTTACTTTCAAAGGGAGGCCTTTTTTTTCGGTTTTGTGGAATGACTTAATAATAAAAGACATTCTTGTCCAAAGCAGTGTCCCCTTTACTTGTCAAATCAGTCCTTTTATTACATTATCTCAAGGAACATAAAAAGACATTTTGTAAATGATTTAAACCAAACAGACTCATATCAGATCAGGAGATGCGGGAGTTTATATACAAAAATGAAACCATTTAAGAGGAACATTTTCAAAAGATTACTGTCCAGGTTAGATTCTGATGTGCCGTAGAGTGTAATCCAGCCACTTAGAATTTATACAAAGACGGTGATGTGTGGCATTATCAAACCGAGTAATGACAGGGTGGCAGTCGGCTCCTTTAAGTATTTTGTGAGACTTACTAGTGTGATGATGAGGTTAGAGTGAAGTCCCAGAATTTAGAAGTGGCACTTTCTTTTCATCTCTTTTTTTACTGATTAGGAGAGGAGGCCTGGCAATAAGCCAGAGTACAAGAATCAATTTACATTATGTACGAGGGCACTGGAAATTGTATCTGTCATAACCTTCGGCTGGGCACGTCATTAAATGCGTATCCTGTGCATTGTGCCACTATCGATTCTCCAAAAAACAGATCAGGTGAGGTAGTAGAATTCCAACTTGTTCTTTCTGCTGTCATTTGGCAGGGTGGCAAGATTCCAATCAGGTGGACGGCGCCAGAGGCCATCGCCTACCGCAAGTTTACCTCAGCTAGCGACGTGTGGAGCTACGGCATCGTGCTGTGGGAAGTGATGTCCTATGGGGAGAGACCCTACTGGGAGATGTCCAATCAGGACGTGAGTACCGTGCTGTCGGCAAGGAGTTCCGATAAGCTTCCCATGGAGAGAGGAAGTGAAGCGTGGAGGTGCCAGGTGGCAGACAGAATCTGTCACCGAGGGCTGTCTGCCACCTGCAAGTAGACGTCCAGAGCGCCTGCTTTACCGCTCAGGCTCTCAGATCACCTGACTGGCTGGTGTTTCCAGACATTGGTTTCATTTCCAGACATCAGCGCGCCATTAATAGTGCACTGTATTAATAAATATCACTAAAGATTTTCATTTGTATTACAAAAGTATTGTTTATGTCGAGCATGTAAAATCATTTATTGGATTCCCAACAAGATTTGTTATCAGGTTTCTGGTGGAAAGGCATCTGATTAACAGAATTATTTTTAAAAATGACTTAAATAATGTTAAAAATAATGATTAAATGCTGAAGAAGTGAAGAAACATTTCTTAAAACCAGCAGTATATCATTTTTAAAATACATCCATCCATTTTCCATATGCCTATTCAGTACAGGTGTAATAGGGAGTGTAATAAAACTAAATTTAAATACTATTGCTGAAAAATGTCCACTTCTTGATAATCGGGACTTTTTACTACTGCTAGTGTTTGGCATCTAATTGATCAATGAAAAGATGTTTCATACCTATTATATATAATATATATACTATATTTTTGGATATATATATATATATATATATAATGGTGGTCTTTTGAATGGATACCTTTATATCACTAATTTTAACAACATTGATAGCTAGAAAACTAGTTAACTAACATCATTGTTCATTGTGAATATAACGTGAGATTAGTTTGTATCTTGTCGACAGTGACATATTTGCTTCGCTGACCACACCAGTCTGTTTAAAACATTAAGTCTTTCACTGGCTGTGTAAAGTTTGTTTTAAGTTTATTTTGTAAAGTAGCTTCTGAGAAAAACAGTTTTTTTTCACACTCCTGAAATAATGGATTTCAGGATGCGTGTTTTTTGTTGGACAGTGACTAAGCCTGGTATGTTGACTTTAACATGTCTAGGAGAATGGCGATAGAATTTTATGGATCTTTATTAACTGCAGAAACCGGCACTGGGGATTTTGCAAGGCCGCTGAGTGTTTCTTTTTGGGGTGTAGGTGATTAAAGCGGTGGATGACGGCTATCGGCTCCCCCCGCCCATGGACTGTCCCGCCGCCCTGTACCAGCTGATGCTGGACTGCTTGCAGAAGGACCGTAACAAGCGGCCCAAGTTTGAGCAGATTGTCAGCATTCTGGACAAGCTCATCCGCAACCCCAGCAGCCTGAAGATCATCGCCAACACCGCCTCCAGGTATGCGGGCCATCGCCGTGCCCAGGAGTGACAGACGCCTTGCCGGAGTCCGCTCCTCTCCCAGTGTTTGATGCTAAGCTCATCAGTGGCCACTTTCCATCTTCCGTGCCAAGAGGAACGTCTTTCCCAAAAGTCCATACATCCAGCCAGTCAGTCAGCATTTTTTAACACTCTCCCTCCAGAAATAGTTTCCTTTTTTGTTTGGTTACACCGTAGACAGTACACTGTACACAGTGGTTTGCGAAGAAATGCCGTATTTACTTCTCCTGAGTTTTTTTCGAGACCAAAACCACTTGTTTCCATGACCGGGTGGCAGCAGCATTGTCTGTGCTGTAAACAATCACTGACTCCCTGCGTGCCAAACAGTGGTTCCCAGACACGCGGGATGAATTTGCAGTATTGCGACGATCCGGTTTGTGGCAGTCCTAGAAAATCCGGCTCCCCTTTATTCCTTCCCTCCGGGCTTAGTCTTCCCATCCGTTGGGAGGGGGCCGCAAAGCCTCATCTGCGGCGGGCGTTGGCACCATGCAGTGTGACAGGCTGGGGGGGGGCAGAGGGGGGCACTGTTATTATGAAGACGTCAAGACGCATAACAGTGACTAATGGTTTCTTAAGAAAGGCAGAATTGGTCCCTGGGAATCTGCATGTAATTATCCTGATTGGCTTTTAACAGCAGTGGAGACGCAGGCCCGGGTGAGCTCCAGCGGCTGCCAAAATACATTGCGGACTGCTGTCGTGGCCCCTGAGATCAGATCAGCCCCACCCACCCCCCACAGCAGACCTGTTCTCAGCGGCAGGGGTGAGGAGTGCGGGGGGAGAGACACAGGAGACTCCATGCGGAGGCACCGTGGCCCTCCTCACAGCTAGAGACGCATTCCTCTCCATGACTAAGTTGCCCAGATGTCTTTCCTGTGACGGTACATGGCCAGATTCTCCCGTTCTCCTCTCCCAAGAGGACTTTAAAAACATGATACTAAGCAGCCGTGGTTATTTAGAGGTCACCCCACTAGCGGGAAATAAGCGGAAGCGGGCGGAAGAAAAGAGGAGAGGAGCGGCGAGTGTTTACTCTGTCCTGTCTCCTCAGTGTACTCCTTTCAAAGGAATCAAAAGGTTTCAGCCCCACCGTCTGCGCTGCACGCTGTCAAAACGGGGCCCCGGGATGGTGAGCGAGCTCCCTGCTGGCGGCCGCCGCGCGCTTCACCGCGCCCTCGCTCACTCACTGCGGTCTTTATGCCATCCTCAGCGTCATATGCGGGGGGGGGATCTACATTTAAACACAAAGGCACAAAGAAAACAAGTGAGCAAAAATAAGAGGAAAACACAAGGTCATCTGCCGTTCACTGCAGAAGTTTACAGGCTGTGAAAGTTGTTGGGATCGATAATCATCCAGTGGCCCGAAATCCAGGATCTTTATGGAATTCAGACTTGGAGATCATCTTTATTCTTTTGTTGCGTACTATTTTAAAGGTCGTGGTCCAGTTACAAGCATGCGTGCAGGAACCCCCCCCCCCCCCACCACCACCACCACGGTGACCTGGAGGAGTGTCCCAGCTGCAGCCCTGGATCTCGGCACCAAGGCGATCACGGTGCCTCTACACAGGCACAAAGAGCCCTTTTGGGACCTTCCCCCATAGGCTTTGTTCCTTTTCCCTTTTTAGAATGATTATTCCTTTTAGAAAGTCTCTTTAAAGTACAACCTTGTTGTAAAAATGTATTCGTGTCAGCACTTCCGAGCATTTGCGATTGTGGAATGATCTCATCGCTTCTCCAGGCTAGAGAACACACTGGATCTCTAGGCCCGGGCTTTTAATGTTTGCACTCTATAATGAGGCTTCCAGAATTTTCCATCTCAGAATCACGGTTCAGGTTCTCCTCGTATTATAATTTGTTCATATGCAATTTAAAATGAAAGTCTTTGCTGAGCTTTTCATGGTAAGTTCAGGTCGGATGTTCAGCTCTGTGTATGTCAGATGTAGTCCAGGTGCCATGGTTTGGTTCGGGAGCGATTTGTCGTATAGCACTGCGAGGAGCAGGCACACATCTGTGCTGACAGAGGGTGAGGAAGTGGTCTCGAGGCCAGAAAGTGCCGCAAGTGTCAGGCTGCTCCAAAGAAAAGGACATTCATGAAATACTTTTGTATATATAGTATTATCTTGCATAGAATGACATATTTTTAGAATAATATTTATTCTTATGGGTACTTACTAGTATTAAGGTGTAACTACCATATAAATTGTTTTTCCTCACATTATATTGTATTTTTATATTAAATGAAATAATATTATTTTAGATTATATATTACATTATATTATATGTAATATATATTACATTATATTATTTTTTTAAGGACACAAGGTATTGTTTCATATTTCTTTAAATGTTTCCTAATATGATTTGTTAACAAAAATGTTTTCTTTTTATTTATTTTAGATTAATCTTTTAATTTAAATTATGCAACTCAACATAGATATCAGGTTTAATCGAGTTCTCTGTGAGCCGTGTGTAGGCATTTCTCTTCAAAAGGCTGGTACTGAGGGGCTCTTTGACAGATGGTTACTGACTGCAGTCACAGGCGAATGCTGCCGGATTGACAAAGCGAGCGAAACGGCCCGCGAGAGGGCGAGGGCGGCAGGAGCGACACAGGGGGCAGTGCTAAGCCTGCACCGCCGCCTTTTGTCTCCCTCGCTTTGGTTTTCAGGAGCTTGTCTTCCCCGTACTAACCTCTTTGCAAAGTATCGGACTGGGATGCCAACCTCTCTTGGGGCGTCTGTTTGTAGCCGTGTGGCTGAGGCAGAAAATCGGGATATGCAGACTACGTGGCCATAGTGGCGGTTACATCCCCAGAGGAAGGGCACTGGGACAGGGGACCAAAATGGTCCTGCTGAACCCCCATAGGCTAACAGCCCACCATCTCCTATCCGCAGGCCGAGCAACGTGTTGCTGGACCGTAACAGCACAGACGTCCCCTCCTTCCACTCCACGGGTGACTGGCTGGACAATGTGCAGACTCTACCTTGCAAAGATGCCTTCAGCGGGCTGGGCTACAGTTCATGCGACAGCCTGGCCAAGGCCTCTGCTGAGTAAGACTGGGGGGGGGGGGGGGGGGGGGGGGGGGGGGGGGCGGGGGGGGGGG
>JAODKN010000001.1:34693699-34711004 GCA_026774425.1 Petrocephalus zakoni
ATATATATATATTGTTTTTTTTTCCCCCAGAAATCAATGTATGACACAATTTCCATACGTGTAGTCATGATAAGGGAGAAGAAACTGTCCACCTTCATGTGGTCATCGTAATGATTTTAAGTAACTTTAAGTAATTAACTCATTTGGAGCACATAAAATGCACAGCAACGCGACTTATGGATTCATTTATTTGCCAGTTGCCCTTGTCACCGAAGATGTACTTGTCACCGAAGGAATGATGTCATCTACATTTAAGAAGCGTTCGCGCTCAGCCAATGATTGTCCCTTACTTGTGCCATTTCAGAATGAACGCCGTCACCCGGTTGCACTCAAGCCGCTTGTAAAGAACGCTGCTCTGCGCGCTATTCGCGTGTGCGTATGTTAACCTGCCACCGTAATAAAGGCAGCCGTAAACTAGCGGTACTGTCATAGCCATGGCCATCACTTTGTACAAATGTTTGTATATATAAAAGAAAACATATTTGTGCAACATTAAAAGGAAAAAAAAAACTTTGTATTATATTTTTGTTATTTTGTATTATATTTGTTTTTACATTTCAAATGCAATGATAATTTACATATTATTTATTTGTTAAAGGTTTGTTTTGTGGTATAGCGTAAGTTATGACATGGTCATGTGATGGTTTTTCAGTGTTTTGTACTTTATAAACATGGATTTCAAAAAAGCAATACTATCATGGGATCCTTCCCACATCTGTTTTTTTTTCGTTTCTTTTCTTTTTAGAATTGTGTGTGCGCATGGATGTGTGTGTCTGTGCACCTGCGTGCAAACGTGGATGGCCTTCTACTAATGTAAAATGATTTGTAGTGGAATCATTTATATTTTTATAATAAACATAACAAAAATGATTTTTAAAGGATGAGAAACTGCAGAGATATTGTCTCACTGTTCCTATTTTGCAATCGAGTTTTCAAAGTATGTGCAAACTCTATTAACATAATTATTAGTACTCCACAGCAGCACTTAATAAAAGGGATACCTAATTTGAAATTAGTTTTTATTCTTATGCATATCCATATTTTATATTTTGTATGATTTAGCATTTGATCCACAGACTGATGTTTTCTGAGGTAAGGTAATGCAAGGTACTATGTTATATTTCAAATTTTATATGACACAATGTCAGACAGTAAGAATATTCGCTGTTCAATGCTTTATGATTTAGGTGGTTTTCAGATACCCTTTGAATACAAATTTTACACATGCACATGAGAGTGAAAAAGACCTAAGATTTAGGTTTTTAAAATGTTGAAATATTACCAGAATAATACTGCACTTTTTAAATTCTTTGTGGAAATTTTGCTTAGCTGATCATGTTTAATTTATACATACATAATGGTAAACTCATTTTGGTGGGATTTTAATTTTAATGAGAAGTAAAATGCATTAGATTAATATGTATTTTAAATAAAAAAAACTATGTATTACAATTTAAAAGTAAATCACAAATATTAAAGAAAAACATTTCATATAAAATTTATAATGAAGTGGTAACTGATTTTTTTTCATAAATGATAAAGCTTATTGTTGCTTATAGCTAATTACAAAAAACATTTGCCTGGGTCTTTTGTAGTTTTGCTATTGGTCCCCACCACATTATCACATTCTTTCCTGAAGACTTTGCTCTCCCATTACACAGTTGCAAGCAGGAATGCTCTACGTCAGCAGTGAAATATGCTGACTTACTAATTCTGTTGTTTTAAGTAACGTTGCTGCTCCACATGTTAAATAAGAGCAGATAAACCAATGATCTCACTCTTGCCATCTGTATGGCAGATTTTCTTTCCCAATTTTTAACAATCCATAATAGATCTGGACCAAAGATTTCAGATATCTTTTATTTATTTTTTATTTTTTTGAGTGGAGGTGTTAAATGTTGGCTGTGATTTATCTTTTCTTTGTTTTATCTTATAGATATGAATGAAAGTGAGCATTGTTGCAAATTAATTGCTTAAACTCCGAATACTGCTTATATTTTTAAAAAGCCTCCCCTGTATTGCAGTTATTTTGGTTTGAACTGATGAATTCATGAGCTCTGGCATACAAATCTCAAATATTAAATGAAACATTTAGAAACATCTAGGTACAATAAGCTGGATCACATTTTTAAGCTCATGCTTGTTACACCCTGGGTGGGATGTCAGTCCATAGAGGGTTCATAAATACACACAACCGGACACTCTAACCGGGTAGTTTAAAAAAGCGCCAATCTGTCGTGTGTCTTTGGGCTGCTGGAGGAAACTGTAATACCCAGAGGAAGCCCACACAAAATGCGGAGAACGTGCCTACTCCACACACACACACACACAGGATTCCACCCACAAACCCTGGAGGTTTGAGGTGACATTGCTGGCCCCGATTACGCTTTAAAGTGTATCTCATGTAGACCACCACTTTGTGTGGCTTCAGGTATGTAGAGGTCCACAAATCCCGGGATAACAACCAGTAAAGTAGTTCCAATGGCTGTAAACAATATTAAAGGCCCCAGTATAGTGTTTTTCCAACACATATGGTCACCAGCTTTTCACCAGCTTCTATGCTCTATGCACCAAACATTACTTCTAAAGGGGCCACGTTACACAATATTTTCAATGAAACATGTCATACCGTTCACTGCTTTGTTGGGAGTCAGATTTATTGTAGGCTTTTAATGCAATTGATCTTTAAGTTCTCCAAGGAAGTCCAACATG
Source organism: Petrocephalus zakoni (assembly GCA_026774425.1). NCBI lineage: Eukaryota > Metazoa > Chordata > Actinopteri > Osteoglossiformes > Mormyridae > Petrocephalus > Petrocephalus zakoni. The sequence continues at coordinate 34,696,412 of JAODKN010000001.1, forward strand.
GCTATCTTGGAATGAGGGATTGCCACTGTACCCTGTCCCAAGCACTTGAGACAGACCAGATGTAGTCATGCAGATGTGTCCTGATCTAGGGAGAAGTGAAAAAGATTAGAATGTCAAGCCCAGAGGAAGGACAATGAAAGAAAGATGGCGGATACTGCTCCAATTTGTTCTGGAATGATCTGCAGTCCATCTGCTGCTAAAATAAATCTTCTGATGAGTTGAGATAAACTACAAACCCATGAGGCAGGTAAGGGAGAGGGCACTATTTGCTTTTTAGCAAGCATTTTGCAATCACAGAAAATGCTCATTTAAAAATCGAAATGACTGTTTACTATCTTCATTTGTCACAATGAAAATGAGAATCATCACAGGCAAATTAGTATTATCATTTTATTTTTAATATGCCACACAATGCTTGAACGATTTCTATGGAGAGTTTCATCATGATGTCAGAACAGGAGCAGGAGATCCTGTCCAGAATGGCAGAAATTCCTGTTCTCAGTGAAGCCCCGTGCATCTCCAGTGACTCACTGTGACGAGTTCCTCTTCCTATTCTTCATCGAGATAAAAAGCAGCATTAGTACATTGTGTTACCACATTCAATTGAAATTCTAGCTGTCTAATCGTTTTCAAGCAGCCTACGAAAGAGTCGAACATTTGAACAAATTCAACAAACTCACCGAAGTGTAATAAGGAAGTGACCAATCATTGTATCAACCCTAATGATTAAGTTTTGGTAAATAAGAAGAGTTATAAAGTAAACAGATGAGCATTTTTTCAAATGAAGGAAAATCTTCAGCTGTTTGACATGATCACAATAATATGCCCCCCCACTCCTCCTCAGTCTCTTAAAAGACATCCAGCTGTTTGCAGCTGTAGTATGAACCGTGACACCACCTTGCAAATGCATAAGTACCTATCTCTCTGGGAGCCACAGCAGTCTTGTTGCTGTCAACCATTGAATCGACTTCCTGAATAGGTCAGCTGTCCTCGATAAAGACTGAGGGTCATGACCCAAGGATATCTAGACTGTTATTTCATTCTGTGTTGGAGAAAAACATTTTTACTGGGAGACACTGGCAAACTGTGGGTCATTTACATTTGTTTTTTTTAGCTGAATGGTACAAACTAATAGAAGTTGCCATTCATTTATATCACAAAACAAGTATTTATAAGCTAAATATTACACATTGTGCTCACAGTAATCTTAGAAGCCTGCCTACATACATCATTGAATGTATTGTCCTTGAATTTTTTTGCTTTCAGTTAATACATTTTTATCTGGCAAATACACGGCATAGGGGACCTATTCAATTCTGTGACAATGTTCTGTAACAGGCTATGGGCCAGAGGAGGCCTCAGACCAGATGACAATGCAATCCTACAGAAACCCACAGTTACTCAGAACCCCATACTCTCTCGTCAGTCTCACCATAACCTAGAGAGAGTCTTTGAACCAGCTTCCAAGGCTAATGCACTTACCTGTTTCTGCAAAAGAAGAACAGTTGGGTACACACCTGCCATTGGTTTTATATATACTGCAATTTATTCCTTAGTGCAGGCACTTAAAATTAAAATGAAGTTCTGTTCCATAATCATGGTTTTATTAAAAAGAAAATATTCCTTTTATAAGTAAGAAAAAAAACATAAGATTGACACCATGCTAAAATTTGTTTTAGTGGAAGCCACTCATTCACAACTGTATGTTTTTTAACATTCAGTACAGCGAAGAATCCGCCTCCGGTTTGCACAGAGGAGGGGACGCAGCATTCCACAGGCCTGAGTAGCCTTAGTTCGGTCCCTTACTATACGATTGTTTAGCTTGGTGCATACCAACATGGTGTCATTACCATGAAACCCTAAGCGGAATAACAATGATACATCATGTTGAGGGTACTTAAGAATGGCAGATATTAAATTAACACGTAATTGTGTTTGTCTTTCGCCGTTCACTTTAATGGTCACAGTCACTATGTCTAATGAGCAGAGGGGAGAACAGCTGGGGGTGTGATGTCTGATTTTTGCCCCCCCCCCCCACCATGTTTTATGCAAAAATTGATTTTAGGTAAAAGATGAGTGATTCCAAAGGCCTGCACAACATGTGAAACTCTGGCCCCACTGTGAAATCCTCATGGCCAACAGCTTTTCCTTTGAAGCCAGACTCTATTGGTGTATGTAGTATGTTTTTCAAATGCTGATTCACTAAGGGCATGTCTTTGACTTGTGCATATTGAATGTGAAATTACTCTCTGTATGTTTCTATTGCTGTATTTGCCATTTAGCTATGCTCATCATTGTATTAAACATGGTAAGATGATGTCTAATATTTAACTCCTTGCAAGATTGCCCACCATGACCATCCAATACTCTTGTGAGCATCACTGCCAAAATACACTCAATAATCATATGTAGTGAACCCAAAGAGCAGCTGGTAGACTCCTGGCTTGCTCTGCCAAATGCTGTGACCATGGTCTCTGGAAGTAATCACAGAATTTTCGACTGTTTTCCATAAAGGTCATTCACTATGCAGCCAGTCATTTAATGCTTCTGGGTCTTAGCATAGCGCTGTTCCTTACTCTGGACAGGATGCCATTCTTTTGTATGACATATATGCAAATATCCTCATTCCTTACTATAAGAAAATACTGTGGGCACAGAGTACAGATTTCACGGTTTGGTTTCCCTGTCATTGGATGTTACCATTTATTCCTCAATTGCATTGACACATCACAGCTCCACTGGGTTCACAGGCAGGAATCTGACAGACAAGTGTTTACACAGATCATGTAAAAGTTCAAGCACATCTGTGGCAGTGGCATGTAAAGGTCCCAGGACCAGGCCACATCTGGAAGCCAGGGGGATGCTGTGGATCTGGCTTCCTGTTGGCCACACCGGATGGTAGACAAAGACACTACTCAGCTGCCTGGAAGCGACACGCTGGGAAGGGAACCCACTAGAGCACGGCCATTAAACAGCCATAAAGGATGCCGGGGGAATCTGCCATAACTCACTTATAAAACAACACGGGGCATTGGGAGGCCCCAACCTCAGCACCACAGATGCATACTCTTGCATCCCTGTAGGGCACAACGTAGAAGGAAGACTGCTTTCATGTTTGGGTTCCAAAAATTGTTTCAGTGTGTTCCAGATCCATGATATCCATTAGCGCACACAGATTTCTGTCCCAGTTTAATCCCTTTTTATAATTAGTCCCCATTCACCATCTCATCCCAGTGCATGTCCGTGCTTCACAGACATTACCAAGTCTTTCCTTCTCCTGGCTATGAAAAGCAGTCTAACCACAACCACAGTAACTCTACAAGAATTTTTACAATTGGATGGCTTTCAACTCAATCCCTGGACTTTTGCATCTTGCTTTTCCCACTTGGTTAAAGCATGAGTAAGACTGTAAAAATGATCAGGGACCAGCCTAAAAGACAAATGATATTGTGTTGTGTTCCAGATAAATCATTACGTATCTGCACTAGCTTTAACAATCACCATTTAATGGTTTCTGCACTGTGAAAGCTAAACGCCTTTGGGTTTTAGAAAGATATTATTTTAATCAAGGCCAAGAGATACCATTGTTGCATTTGGCCTAGATTGCAGCAAGAAACTGTGCATTACCCTTACTAAGAATGGGAGCTGAAATTTCATTGTTCTGATGTCAAGATCATCAGCCAATACATGAAATGCATTCTTAGGATTACGTCTTGTCATTTCTAAAGGACCATTAATGGAATCTCCTGTACCCCCCACAGAAATGGGAGAAACTCGGGGAAGTTTTCAGCTTGGCTTTGTTAGCATCCTACATCAAGGTGGAGCTATTTATCTCCCAGCTAATACCTACTGACATTTACAATTACTATTCATTTGGATTCCGGGAGGCTTTTCCTGTTCAAGTGCTGTTGATTGTCAAACACTGTTAGCCACTGTAAGATCATGGCCTGCTTTAAAGGGACAATGTATAGACTGGGGGTGTTTTTTTCTTTTTTTTTTAACAAATGTGTTTTGGCATCCAGTTGGAATACAGCTGTTTCCAAGTGGCAAATGACAAAGCTTCTCATTTTTCTGTTAATGAGATATCCAGAGAAAATGACAAAACAGGCCATTCCCCCTGAACCCTGAATCATGACTTTTTTATCCTGTGGTGTTCTGTTCTATCTTCTTAGCCTAAAAAGGAATTTTAGAAATAGACAAATTAGCATCTTGGATGCTCATGTCTTTTGGATATATCACTATAGCAAGCAACATATTTTACATTAATTATGAGCCTAATAGTTTAATTGACTTTAAAACAGAACATTGGGATCTAAAAGTCTCCTGGGTCCATTCTGACCATTATGGAGTTAGCTATTTCCAGGGCATCAAATTCCATGTTAATGTCCAGCACCATCATTTACCTTTGAATTGTGCTAGGGATCCTAAAAATATTGCATCTTTTTAATCATATTAAAAATGGTATGGCTCATAATTAGTGAAGTACTGCACCAAATGCTTCACTGAAGTTGAGTATAAAAATGTACTAAGCTGTGACAAAGTACTGCCTGCAGAAAAGAAGCCCGATCCCCCAATTCTGGCGCCCCATTTAGCCTCATGAGCTCCACTCTTAATTAAACACACAAGGTGCCCAGTGGAGCTCAAACAGTGTGAAGTGCAGCTCTCATTTCAGAAATGCTTCTGCAGAAGATCTCTTGGTAGAATCTCCGCGTATGTTCCCTGAAGGGGCGGATTGAACCAATTCTGATCTGAGCGTGAAAATCATTTTAGAGTGGCCAATGCATGCTGAAGGAGAAGCAGCACTACATTATGTGGCACTAACCACAGTCTTCATCTTCTAACACTAATTATAGTAACAAATATACCGCTGTATTAATGAGAACCGAGTCATAACAGTGTCATTGTGTTGGTCAAAAGAAAACCAAGCACTTGAAAAATATGAAAGAATGATGTTATTGCAGATGTATAATTAGTTGTGACCATTTACTGACATTTACTGAAAATTGTCTAGTTTTATTACGAAAAAATTCACAGCTTCATGAAAGTTTTCAGTTTTAAGTAATTACACCTTCAGCATAATTACCCTTTTTGATATAATTGTGTTATCCGAGTTGTTGAGATCAAATATAACTTGAAGAATAATTATTAAATGAAAAACACACTATGCATGCATTCCATCACATGCATCTCGACTTACTAAAAATGTGTTTAGCTTTTACTTGTAATTAGAGATGCAAATTCCAGGAATTCTCAGAGTAGGAAACTTTCTGGGAATCTTATATTTTTCTGTATATGTACATTTGACAAACATAATAAACTTAGTATACTAATTTAAAATTTGAACACATATACATTTCCCCATTTACATGTGATATGTGAGACTTGATGATAATGAAGGTAGAGTATGTTCAATCTGGAGTAGTTGTTCAAAGTAATAATTTTTCAATCAAACATTCAGAGTCCACACTTCAGCTGAGGTGCTGGATGGGTGGGGGTCAGTTCAGACCTGGACTGGCCATCTGGCATTTTGCTGGTGGACCAATGGACTTACAAGAGACCAACCCTCCCCCATGCGTGACGAAATTTATTGTGGAAGACCCCTAAAATCCAGGGCTGATTTTAATCCCAGTCTCAAAGAGCCTCAGGTCCGCCTGAATTTCCACCTGTTTCTCCACCTGTATATTTGCAAGCCTCTTGCAGGCTGCTTTTTGTGCATATTGCCAAAGAGAGACCATCACGCTCAGAGGCAGCTGATGTTGTAAGGATTTGTGCAATTATTGCTGCAAACAGGTCCTTGGATGGGCAAAGACCCTTGTACCAGGTTGCTGCCGAGTTACATCATCACAGAATAACCTTAAATGTCAGTGACATCAATTAGCAAGCAAAATTGCTAGCGTCAAAGAAATATATTTGACATTGCAGGTGTCACCTGTCCCATGATGAAAAATAAAATTCTGTGTGCCATTTTTAACCAATTTGCCGAATATTTCTTCAGATGGAAAGCCCTAAGTTTGTGACTGTAAGCACTTGCATTCCGTATGTTCTACTGCATGGCAATGCTTCAAGTGATGAAATAAGTCTGCAGTATTTCCAGTTTTAGTTGGCAGAGCAAACAGCACACAGTACCAGTCGGTTACGTTTTGGATTTTAGACTGCAAAAAGAACTGATACACCACCAACATCTTTTACTTTGTTTATCCACAATATCTCCTTTAAAAAAATATGCTGTGGCTGCTGAGCTTTCGCTTTCTGAATGGACACCTTAAGTTTCTTCTGAGGGAGCCGTTATCTTATCCATGATATCAGCCAATCAGCAGCATGTGGCTTGCTCCGTCAACACGGTGGACCTTGGGGTGCATTTCTAGGGTGTAGGTTGTGATTGGTTGGATTGCATTCATTTCTGCGATCTGTTTAGCTTTTGTGTGATATCAAACAATGAGCTTTATTGGTTTATTTAAGTTTCTCATTTTACCATTTTAATAAAAATATGAATTTACTACAGCCTGGTTTTTCTCCTTTCTTGTGAGGAGTCAAACATGTGTAGTAAGGTAATAATTAGAAACTGAAAGTAGCTTTTAGATCTGTGCTCTCCAAAAAAATCACCAGTTTGTGTTGCATTGTATAGTATATTCTCAGAATTTCCAAGTTAACATTTCCATGGAAAGTTTTTACCAGAATTTTTCCACCCCTTTGCAAGCAACCCTACTTCTTTTCTATGTAAGGTTATTTTCATTTATTTAGCTATGCATTGACTTATAGCTTGATTTGACCTGGTTTGATTGTTTTTGTATGGAATACATTTAAAACAGTTCTTACTTGGTATTTGATATTCTTTATAAACTGTCTCTGTGTACAGCACTGTGCTCCATGCCGGGCCTCATTTTGTTACTACCAGCCTGCATGCAATAACCTGGTTAGAATCCATAGGGCTATTAAAAATCATTCCAGTCAAAAGGCTACTTGCAATGAATTGGTTTTCATTCATACCATCAATGGTCAGCACTAAATTCCGCTTGGGAGCAGTAGAATATACAATAAGCATCAATGCTGTTCAGACTGAGGACATTTCATATGGTCCAATGAGTTTACAATCTGTGAAAGAAAGACAGAAATGATTGTCATTGGTTTATTAATTAAGGCTTGAACCAGAAAGAAGGTTATTGGAATTTGAAATAAGATCAACAGGCTATTCTCTAGGAACTGCTGCTGGATTCTGTATGGAGATGGAAAATTCATCGCTTTTTACACACCAATTCTCCAGAGGAACTTGTCCACATCTGTGGGGGGGGGGGGGGGGGTTGATAGGAGGACAAACAGCAGCGCACTAAAATATGAGACAGTGCAAGACAAAGGGCAGTGCATTATGGGTGGTGGAAGAATAAACAGGTGTTCCCTTGGGGAAGATATGGACATAGGCATTAAGGAGGACAGTAAAGGAAAGATAGGACTTGAACCCACGACTACTAACTTACAAGGCCAAGGCCTTAACCACAATCTTAAGGCAAGACTTCCATCCCTCATCCTCACCGCGTTCTGCAGGGATAGAGAGTGTTCTGAGCAGCTGCATCACTGCCTGCTTTAGGTATAGTAAAGTCCAAGACCACAACTCCCTACAGTAAATAGTGCATGAGCAGAAAAAAACACTGGGATTTCTTTCCCCAGAATCAAGGACATTTTCCCCAAACATTGCACCCGGAAACCCTCCAGCATTGCAGAAGACCCCTGTCAACCTTCCCATGGCCTCTTTGTCCTGTTGTGCCAAGTCCACCAACAGCTTCTTCCCTAAGGCTGTCAGGGCACTAAATACACTGCAGCCCATCTTACTCCCTACGCATTCCTGAAAATACCCCCCCACAAACAGGCGCTGGTCACTTTATCTTTTTATTATTTATCTATTTATCCAGTTCCACTATATTTACTTCACCCTTTTAATGCTGCTATATTTACTGTTACATACACAATGCACTATGTATATAAACCCCTGTGTGTCTAACCCACTGTTTCACACTGCTCTGTGTTTCGCAGTATAAATCCTGTAAATATATATATATATATTCAAATTTCAGGCAATTTCATATCCTCTATTATGGTTTAGATTTTGTTTTAAAAATTCATAGCATGTTTTGTAAATGTCCTGGGACCTGCCTTTGAACCATCTGATTTACAAATGAAGCACTTCTAATAATCAATGTCTCTATAAAATTAGGGTGGATTATAATTGTTTAATTCCATCAGTTCATTACCAGTTTGTCCATTTCCTTTGGTGAACCAGAGATTATTCCATGGAGTTACAGGGTGAGCCATAACCTGGATTGGATGCCAGTTCATGGTATATGATTTATATATTTACATTAGCATAGTACTGTGAACTGCAAGGAATGAGCCTTGTGGAAATCAGAACCAGATTTTAATTTAAACAAGCACTTAGCACATAAAAAGTGTAGTTGGCGCGCAGATTGGTGATGTGATTTTGAAGGCACCCACTTTTGGTAGGTCCACGCTTAGGCTATAAACAGAATCTGATCAGAAGGAAGGTCAAATTACTCAGCCAGGTTTCATGTCTGAGACACCATTCCAGCATTATTGGCTTCTTTGACTTTATTTAGGCAGAAATAAACATGTGAAACACATTGTAGTGCAGGTATGACTTCTGTAATTGGACCCTATGTTTGTCAATTCCAGTTCAACCAATCGTGAAACTGACTGAAAGTACTGCCTGTAGCACAGTCGGGTGAACTCTGTTTAGATCTTGATTACAGAGCATTTGGTTACATTTCTTTCATGTCTGGCAAACTAAAGAAATAAAGTTCCAGTACTAAAGTAATAAAGCTCTTGGGAAGCTGGTATTAATCCTAAATGCTAAAAAGCTCTATCTTGTACAGATCCTTCATGCATAGCTCACTTTTAGTCTGGGGAATCACAGTGTAGCTGGATTTGTAAATCACCCAAATTCTTAATTCTCAAAGTTGGATAAGTCTGTCATGAATGCATAATGCTAATGTTACTTCTGGTAAGTTACAACCTAGAGCTTCACTACAGGGATCTTCCTGTTATACATTAACTTTCACACCATGATTACAGCTCAACTCAGGGGGGAACTCCATGGGGTCCGAGAGGTGACAGACCACCCCTTCTTTGTTCCAGGAGTAATTTTGCATCATTATTATTTATAGCCTTGCATTTTCAGGCTCATGTGTATACCCTACATCTGAAAGTTAAACACTTTGTGTGTGTGTATATGTATATATATTATATATATGCCTACATATGTGCAGGATGGGCCCCAGACCCTCCCTGTGATGCTGAACAGGACAACTGGTTACAGAATATGTATATAAATTATGTTCAGTATGCATGTATATGTGTGAGCCTGTGTGCATATCCAGGTAGTATAACGATTTGAATAATTTAATCATTTTAAATAAAAAATTATACAGCAAGAGGGTCCTTGTGCACTACTTGTGGAATTAAAATCACATGTGCCACTCTGTAAGTGGCTGCTAGCTCCTACTGAGCTCCCACGGACAGCCTAGTGGCAACGTTGTGTGAGCAAGAGCAATCACTTTTGTAAACATGGATTTGTCATTGGGCACCGTATGCCGCGCCACCAGAGATAAACAGGATGAATTAATTACCGAGCTGAGTCTTGGGGAAAACTGTGCTCGGCGGAAACATCAGGAGTTCTTTAGTCATCGAGACATGAATGGCCACGCCTCCCCTGGCTGGGGCACTGGCCTGTGCCGCTCGCACTGTCATGGGGCCCAGGAGAAACTGAAGGGCATCTGTATGTGCTGACTCACATCGACAAAAGCTGTCACCATGCAGGTTTTGGGCCGGGTAGGGGGACCTGTGTTAACGGTGAATTTATGGAGTGAGTCACTGGGCAATTTATTTGTTTGTTTGCTCTTGTAACGGCTTAATTGACCTGTCGTGACTTAGCACATTAGTCATCCTTTTCCCCTATCATTAAAAGACTTCAAAAAAAGTTCCCTCTGAGAATCCAGTCGAACGGACATAATATGACGTGCTGTAGCCTGTGGGAGATTAATCAGCCGTAGAGGAATGCACCGCTCTATTAATAGGCGTACTTGATGGCACCTTTTTGTTATATTCTTACTGAGAAATAGAATGAAAAGAAGAACGTGCTAGAATAAGATGTGTGTTTATTAACAAAGCATTCGTTTGTTCGGTGACTAGAGAGCACAGGTGTTTCTGATATGCAGAGCTGCCTTCTTTCATTTGGCACAAGAATGTTTCTCTAAACAAATGAGTCGAAGACCAAACAAAGCAAATCAGTTGGATGGAGAGAGGCTGACTTGGCTTGTAGTCCAGGAAATATTTGAAGGGGCTGTTTACATCATATCTCTTGCATTGCTAGTCCACAATCTGTTGTTCATAAGACATATTAAACATCATTTGGTTAATAAAATGAGCAGTTTTAGCTCAGCGGCAATATCGCTGAGCGAAGAGATGCAGCCAGACCAGCTAAACAAGAACAAGGTGTTTGTCGTCCCGCCAGCAACTGGTCAGAACATTGTTTGATACTGTGGGCCATAATCTGACTTCCCATATGGACATGGTGTAATATAAATGGTTTCCATTCCAAAAATAAACAAAGCACATTTTAAAAGCCAAGTGCAATCCAGTGTGTTGGATCAGGTAATCAGATAATCAAGCTCCAGTACTGAAGGTATAATGAGAGGATAAAGGGCAGATAATGGTCCTTACGATGGAGCAACAACAGAGCAGCTGCTGTTCCCCTACTCGCGCACTCATGACACGACTGGGCTGTATAGCAACAATGCAGTCTGCATTTCTCCAGTCGCACTCGAGCCCCACAAAGAGGATGCTCAGGATGGCAGTGTGAGCGAAGCAACGTCAGGCTGAAGAGCACATAGTTCAGCTGGACATCTTTGAAGTAGAACGGGGGTCATTCCGGCTTGGTTATCACTATTCTTTCATCTTCAGCTTTTATTTGATCAGCATGCCACAGGAAACACAACACCCTCATTCTTTGCGTCATTCAATTCAATTTTAGTTGATTTATCAGCATGACAAAAATACTCTGGCTTTGCCAATCAGCATCCAACTAAAAGGAACGTTCCAGAGGTTTTCAGAGAGCACAGACGCAAAATGTAGGTGATCTAACGACAGGTTCTGATGTGTGTAGCTCAGAAATACAATAATTAAGGGAAGCACAAACAAACAAACAGTCTTATTTTATAGCTTATAGTTAAAATTTGACTTCACACAGTCTTTCATTCAGTTTTGGGCTGTTTGTAGTCTTCACCGTATGAATGGAAATTTAATAAAAAATGAGCAAGTATATTAATGATCTTGACAGTTACCAAAGACAGTGCTAAACTGAGAGTGGCCCTCAAAGCCGGACCTCTTAGACAGTGCACCCTAATATCTCTGTGGGATGCAAAAAAAGAAAACAAAAAACATGCTACCGACAGATTGCAGCTCCAGGCTTTGAGTTTAAGTTATAATGTGGCGCTGAACTACATTGAGAAAATGTCTCACAGCTTAAACAAGATCCTTGGTGGAGAGTATAGTGTTTGGATGGATGTGGAAACGCACTTGACAGGGGGCTGACAGCCAAGCCAGCGATAAATATCTAGTACAAGCTAAAGCTCCCAGAAAAGAGAAACAGTGAATGGGGTCTGTGGGGAAAAAATATTTTTAGAGTGCTCATTTTTTTCATTCTTTTTTTGCACTTGATTTACAATCTTAATAAATTGTTCTTGAGTAGTAGAAGTTTGTTATACACTTCGTAAATGTTACCATTTATATTGTATATCAATATCACACGTTTATAAAAGTACTAATGACAACAATATAAAATACTGTCATCATAAATTAATTCAGATTTATATTTAAGGTTTAAGGGTAGCATACTTTAAAGAAGAATGAAGAATTAGTCTGTAGATGAAACTCAGATAATGAGGGGAAATTAGGTAGAAGTTCATATATTGACCGTGTGGGCTTTGTAGGTATTAGTCCACATCCATGTTTGTAATTTTCTGACCCCTATCTCAGCAGGAAGCCTTTCTGCGGGGGCCCACTGAGGTCTGAAGCCGAACTTCTATTCCTGGTGTTGACAGACCAACCTGGGTCCCTGACACAAATTAATTTAATTGGGAAAAAGTCAAGTGCTTATATCCAGTCAACTCAACACTAATCTCCTCCTAGGTCGATATTGTGGGCAAACAGAAGAAATGTCCCGATCCCACACATTCAAGAGGAGGGCTACTTGTGTTTGGCCTTTCTCCCCATTGTACCTGCAGTTCATTCTTTACCCATAAAGTGCTCTATCTGTTCTGGACAAAGGGGAGTCACAGTGTCTTGTAATTCACCTTTTCCCGGAGTAGACATTTGAGCGTGATAAACAGCATGCAATTAGTGTACATGTAAGGAAGGCATGTAAGGCTCGGCCATTTGGGTAATTACTTACATTAGTAGTCATTCTGCATCCTGCATTCATGTTATTTGTTTAGTCAGCAGATCATTTAATCCACAGCAGCTTGTGTTTCCTGCATGTAATCATCAATATAGCTCTATTTCCACTACCGTTTCTCTTGTTACCCGAGTTGCTCATGGGTACAAAATGATTTACCACACAAAGAAACCTTTTGTTTATGGCCTCATAAAACTGAAATATTTTTTTATTCCTAGGACCAGACACAGATTTATCATATTAAAAGGTGTCTATCAAACTGAAGCATCACCTGACATGAAACAACTGTAAATTTCAATTGCACATAATTTAAACTATATGCAAGATAGGGGGTTTTAGAGGGTGTTTTAGAGGGGTGTTTGTTAACTCCATCCTGTCAATTAAGGATTTTGTATGTTTAGCACATAATTGCAATGTGAAATCTTAAGACAAAATAATAATTTTATTTGGCTATCAAATGAATTTTTTCAAGCTGGGGTTAGTCTTTTAGTATGGGAGCTCAGAAAATGCAAACAAATTAAGTTTTGGAACAATCTATGACCAGCTGTTTTTCTGTGGGATTGTATAATGTGTGGCAATATTGTAAAATAAAACAATGCCAAATGTACATATACATATACAGAATTTTGATTGCTTGAGATGGGATTATTAATCGCACCAGATTTAGCCCAAATTAGTCAAAGACAACTAGCAAAAAGGATGGTACTAGTAAATACCTCTGGTTCTGTTTAAATGTTATACTTTTTCTGAATGGCCCTGCATCTGCAGACAGTGAGATTCATGAAGCGAATGAAGAACAAATTTTTTTTGGACTGGTTCATGCAATCATCCAATGAGGAAGCTCAGGTACGGGGACTCTGTTAAGCCTAGGTGATGTATGGCTAGGCTGATGGTCAAGCTTGGCCAGTAGACAGCATCTAGGATCTTCCAATGGAAAAGTTTGATGTAAATGAAGGATGATATTCTACATCCGCTGGAACCCCGTGTACCCCAAGCAGTAGAACTGTATACTACCAGTGGCCCCAGGGAGTGTAAAAGGCTCTCTTTTCCTTGGCCCGATATGCTAATATACCATGCCTTACCATAGAGCCATTGGATTTCAGGACTTCTTTATCACTCAAGCTGGAGACTTTTCTGGACCTCTGCTTGGATGGCCATGCTCTGGGCCTTCAGGGCACAATAGTGTCATTGGCACACCTCCCAAACAACATCGAGGCGGCAACAGGGTTGTTGCCCAAGTGATCACTTGCTTTGGCATATGCTTTCTGGTCTGGCTGAACCCTTCAACTACTGCGTCCATTTAGGAGTGAAAGTGTGGAATGACGATGTTTCACCTTTAATAGCTAAGGCCTGATCGATCAGGATCTCCTTGGGGCAGCCTACATGACTATTCAAGGAGGACCAGCCCTGGCCACACTTTACCATTGTCGCTGGGTATTGAGTGACAGTCTATAATGTACTCATCCCAGCAAACACGGAACATTCAGGAAACGTTCCCTAAAGGTTCTCTGAAGGTTACATATGTAGCTTAAGAATATTAAATATTTTATTAAATATTTTTAAATTCAAATAAAGGTATGGTTGTGTCATGGCCAGCCCGTCGGATCCTCCTGTGTGTCACGCCCCCTCGTTTCCCTCGTGCTTCCCTCTTGTTCCCAGCTGTTTAGTGTTTGATCATCAGCATCCCTAGTATTTTGTCTGCCCTAGTCCGGTCTCCATTGTCGGGTTTTGTCTATGCGATGTCCACATGTATGCCTAGTTCGCTAGCGGTCACGCTCGCTCCCGTCTTGTGTTTGCCCTGTTTCAACCCTGTGTACCTTAATAAACGACCCTTTGAAGGGCTCAAACCGAGCAGCCTGCAGTATGGGTCGTAAATCCCGTCTCCCCAGTGGTGTAGTCTACGTGATACGCGGGTATACGCCGTATACCCACTGGAAAACATCTGTAATTTCCGTATACCCTCTGGAAAATATTTTCTGACAATATTTTCACGGTTTTGCCCCTTCTGTTTCCCTTTCACGGTTTCGCCCCCTTCTGTGTTAATCAATTTTGGACTTATGAAGCTTCTGTCGCCTGTGGCCTGTGACCTGTTGGCTCCGACCAATGACATCTCTGGCTCTGACAAACGCAGGC
>JAODKN010000001.1:34720075-34733163 GCA_026774425.1 Petrocephalus zakoni
ATTTTATTTGGCATTAGGCAGTGTTACGATCCACCGTAGTTCATATAGAGTGTTAGTAATTAATGCAGTAATAAACTCATGCTCATACGTCAGAAGCACCCAGGCTTACTCCTCACTCTCTTTTTCACGCCATTAGTTTAAAAGTGGTTTTATATTTACTTCCCAGGGCTTGCTGCAATCTCCTTTCAGTGCTTGCAGCTGTAGCCCCCCCCCTAATATCAGAAGTCTCCAGACTGAGATGCAGAGGGCAGTACAAGTCCAGCTGTGCAAGAGCAACATCTTCATCGATTCATGCCAGCCCCTGAAAAAAATAAATAAATTATGCAATAAAGGCAGCAATAAACCAGCACTAATACAAAAATCACTTGTAGCAACTGTGAACTATTGTTTTCTTTACTGGAACTGAGTGTTGAACACGGTTTAAACATTGAGATGATGAAATATTGTAACCGTACCAGATTTGATGTGGGGGAAAAAAATCAACATTATTCTTATATAAGCAGTTTGAAAACAAAGGGGAAGGAAGGAGAGCAAGAGGAGGCAGCTTGCCTTGGGGCCTGATGGATCGGCAAAGTCATAATAGTCAATATGAGTTACGCATCATTTTTGGGAATTTGCTATGTATAGCATCCGTGATGTTTGGGGAGTATCCAGAAAGGGGATGAATTCAACGATCGAGGTCGAGCATCAATCGAGGTCTTTACGCTGAGCATGTCCTTGCACGTTTTCGTTATTCACGAAAGTTAAAAAGTTGAAATTAGAAAGAGACCACAGTCCCCATTGAGAAAGAAGTTATTTTCTATTCACCCGCTGGAGGTTCGACACCTTCAGTCTATTAACACCTCTGCGGGGTGCCAAGGAGTGTGTCATTCTCCAGCGCGTGCGGCTGTGTGTCTCTCTACTTCATGTTCTGCGTAATCTTGTGTATCAGCAGTGACATTTATACTTCTACAAACATATCAGAACATTTTTAGATAATCAAAAGCCTTAGATTCCAGATTATCTGTCCATTTCAAAGCCTTACAATTTCCTGTTCAATCTGCCTGTACCGATAAAGGACTTTTCTTCAGAGCAGTAGCAGAACATACACTCAGCAACTGTTTTAGTTGGATGCAGGGCTGGACATTGGAGTCCCCATGGCCCCCACTGGGGCGGGGCCCATAATAACTTTTGCCAAGCCCTATATACCCATCGACCCAGCAGGATAATGCCTTGGGGATACCAGTCAATCTAGAGAATGGAGAATGTTTTGTAATTGACTTTGACCCAGACTAAGCTTGCAAAGCCATAACTCTTCTAATGGTGGGAAAAGAAGAAGGGAGACAGGATTTGAGCAAGAGCTCACTGCTTAAATGCCACCTTATTAAATTCCCCACAATCACGCAGACAGACACATTCTTTCATGCCAGTACCCCACTGATTTGTCTTTATTAATTTATGAGAATCCCTGCGAATACTTTACCTCTGTGCCTTTGAAAGCATACGCTGGGTTTATAGAAGTGCATTTAAACCTGTACTGCTACAATCAGAAAGAGTTTCTCATTGCCTGAATTTTAACAGTTTTTCTTTTATAAAAAAAGTTGCTTCAGTACAGCTTGAATCTCAAGATTAGGAAATTGCAATGTCTTTGTTTACTGGTCATTGCATCCAAAATATCCAGCTTTCCCTCTGCTGGGACCTTTGTGGAATGGCTTCATAGATGTGAGAGCTCAGATGGTGAGTTCCAGCAGCCTTGGGCAAGCAGACTAATTCTAAAACAGGAGAGTTGTGGAGGAATAAGCCGTGAAGGCCAAAGCCTCCTCTTTGCTTAGTTTTCCTCATATCCTGGTGCTACCTTCACACTTTGCTTGCCACGTTCTGAGGCAAATAACTGGAGTCACCAAAGGGAGCTGGCCACAGGCATGGATCTTAGACCTCTTCTGTCGTGGGCTGCTCTGGAGGTGAGGTCCCATGGGAGAAGCGACGTTAGCCAGCCAGAGCTGAAAATATGAAGGTTTATTCCTGAGGTGTAGCACTTTATCAGGCAATGTTGTCCACCATCAACAAGCAGAAAAGGAACTTTGCAGAGTTTTTTGGGTGTCAATCAAATGTCATTCCCTAGAACTTTTCTTTCTGATGTTTAGTTTCGTGAAGTGAGCAATTGATTCCATGAAATAATGCACATTCTGCTTGTTTCTTTGAAGTGAATGTTACTGTACTGTGAAAATCCTAACCGTAACCCAGTGCTCAGTGTATTCTGGGAAAGGATACAAATTCAGTTCTGCTAAACACTTGGTAATTTTATCTCAGGTCAATATTTGTTGGGAATTCTTCCCGTACCTGGCTGTTGGGTCTGGATCCACATCCATGTTGACATGATGCCAGGGCAGTTAATGAACTCGCATCCAGCATTAAGGGTATCCATCTTTCTGACCCCATCACGCTGTGTTCTGTCCTGTCATTAAAGTGAAATACATCACATGTCACTCAGCTAAAATAGGTTTTGGTCATTATGCATCTGCTATCTTCTTTAATGCCCTTACAGGCCCTGCCCTCCCCCGCAACAGACGGAAAGATGCGAGGCAGGTGGCGGAAGCTGGGGCTTAAAGAGCAAGGGTGACATTCAGAGGTGGGATTCTGACCACTGAGTCTGACTCACAGGTCGAGTGCGCCTTACCGCTGCGCTCCTACTGAGAGGTGACCACAGTGCGCCTAAATAGACTTCCTGACCTCTGGCTGATCATGTGTGCTTTTTAAAAAGCAGCAGTCCTACACTATTTAATTTATTATTTACTGAAAATTACTGCGCTTATTTATTTGCTTACTTGTTTAATAAAATTAACATATTTCTAATTGAAATATGCTCAGCCTTTTTCTTCTTAAATGTGTGTTTTATTCACTGTCTTTTTGAGGAAGAGAATTTGTAGAGACCGCTTCCCTCCTGCTCTTGTGGGTAACACAGGATTAAGCTTAGAAACACTTCTCCCCCGTTTTAAGAAGTCACAGTGTTTCTGCTTCCTTAGTGAAATGATAGGGGGCGCTGTGTGGCTCAGCTTGCTCAGCTGCAGTGCCTGTGAGCAGAGGGTCTGAGCCTGGCCTAACCAGAACAATCACATGTCTGTCGGCCCGTAATCCCCAGCTCCACTGGCACTGTAGGTGGCCGCCCTTTGGCACGATCCCACTTGTCTGTGTTTGTCTTATGGAGAGCAAGATGGGGTAGGCAAAAAGAGAATTTTCCTAAAAGGATCAATAAAGAATCAGTCTAAAAGAAAAAAAAAACCTTCAGAAATGGTATCTTTTTTTTATTTCCTGTATCAATGATGCATAGAATAGTGGTAATGTGAATATTTTCGATAAAGCAAGAAAGCATTCGGCGTTTCCCTTTTGATCAAAAAGTCTGGAAATAATTTTGGATAGTTTCATTCCAAAACAAATTGCAGATCCAGATTTTGCATGTGCTCTTGGTTGGCTGTCAAGCTTCTGCTGGCTTCACTGGACGCACTGCTGCACATTGTAGCTCACAAAGGGGAAGCGCCTGCGTATCACACATCTCTATCGAGGAAACGCCACAGAGTCCCATATGACCAAAGCGAATCTCGTCAAACACAAACGTGAAGGTGGGATGCATCAATCTGAGCGCATTTACACTTTCAGACTTGCGAGGATGTCCCCGTCAAAACAGGGTAGGAATCAGGTTTGCACAATGTTCACAGAATTCCAGATCATAAGAAAACAAAATTAAAAGATCTGATGGGAAACATGTCCACTCTGTGTAGTTTAGGGGCGTCGGTGTTTTAGAGCCTGCGGGAGGAAAAGAAATCTATAGCCTTGAGTTGTTTCCTGTTCAGCTTTCAGCCAAGATACTTTATGTGCTGATAGAAGTCAGGAAACCTCAGGTTTAATCCTCTTCACTTTTACTATGTATATCCAGTGTAATTCAATTACCTTTGTTTCCCTTTATTGTGTAATGAATGATAGCAGCTCCAACAAGTCAATGGACTAGGGCCAGTAAACACAGTGCTTAAGGAATTCACAAGTCGTAGCAGCTTTGAAGGATGATAGATGGCTGGAATTAAAGAAAGGGGCTGCTTTTTATGCCTGAGACTTTTACTATACGGATAATGAATAAACTCTCCCTCCACTTTGGCTTCAGGATGCCAGATTAACCCTTTGGGGTTGGATAAGCGTGCACGGCATTCACAGAGGCGCCTGAATGTAACTCGCGTCCCGTGGGAATAAGCCCACGTCAATGGAGCAGCGTGAGGATACAGAGAAAAAAATTACAACAATTTGATGAGTCTGTGTAAATATCTATAAATACATTTTAATTAGTCTATACTCTTACGTGAAATTTCCATATAGGTTTGCTTTCAGTCAGTGTTTTTTATCCTTTTAGAATGCTACAAAAGAAACCTCTTAGTGCATCTGAAATCAGGTATAAGAAACAAATAATGTCACTCGATGCTTGGTACCCTTAGTTATTGTTACAGTTTAAGATGTAGAAAGGAGAGCCTCTGTGATTCGTTGTAACATGCTACACAGGCTGAAATATTGAAAGAAACGAGCTGAAATACTTGCCCTCAATTTTCTTGTAAATCACCAAGTGTCTCCTTCTAATTACTCTATTAAAATTGTATCAATAAACATAGATAATGCTGGAGGACCGATCATTCGTCCAAATTAATAATGACCATTTCCTATGTACATTTTAACAAAGAAAATACAACTTTCAATCTATATGCAAAGAGGTCTGTTGGAGCTTTTGCGGCACATTGCGAAATTACCCCAGCTTGATTCTTCATGCTTTGGTAAAGGGGGGGCTTTGCATTCTCCATGTGCAAAATGATCGGAGATAGCTAGACTAATAGGAGAGCGAAACTAATTAAATCACGGCGAAGAGCACATCAACTCCCCCCCAACACGAGTTACACAAAACAGAGGGTCCCCAAGGTGCAGTTCTGAAACCACAAAGGTAGCACTTACAAACCTGACAAGTGAACTAATTATCTCCAAAATTACAACATCTTAATGGCAGCTCTGTCTGATTCAGCCTGTAACACAGCAGAGATCATTATGCAACGTGGCTCTTCGGAAGACCAGCAGCTGTGTGCTGCTTTTCGCTAGCGCCGGGACGCCACGGCCTCTTTGTCCTTTACCTCGTCAGGCTAACAGGGTCGGGACGTAAGTGCAGCTATCATTGTGAAAAGAAAATTGCTAGCCCTGTGTATATATTCAGTATTATTAATACCTCCCCCATGATCTAGTTTTCCACCTTGAGAACGGCAAGTTATTTAAAATGAGACTCTGGTGAGAAAATGAGCAAGGTTGCTATTGCAATCATCGCTAGAAGACAATGAGAGTGCAAAGCCAATCATTTTTACTAAGCACGGCCCACATTATGCTTTTATGTGAGATGAATCATTTACATACTTGGCTAACCATCTGTCACTTATACCTGTGTTTATTCATTTAGCTGTTTAGGAAGAGCGTTTAATACGACTGGCAAACGAAAAACAGACATTTAAGCTTTTATGTCAACACAGTAAATACTTTTTACTTTGACAGCCTTTAGGCTAGGTGTTTAAGGCCAACACGTGCACAGCAATGGAGCTTGAAAGGTCCACGCAGGGCAGAAGCCACCCCCATGCCCAGGTCCGGGTGAGACTGTGGACACTATCACTCCACAAGCCTTTCTTCTAACTCCCCTGACTCCTGCTAATCCCAGCTCGCTCATCCTGCTGTCCGCTGACATCCAACAAAACACTGACTCGGAGCTTGGCCAGATAAGCCTGGCTCTTTAATCGTCTTGCTGAAATGAAATGCTCCTCAGCTTTGTTCATTTCAAAAGACTGTAATAGTCAGGCAGTAATGAAGACCCCCTACCAGTACCACCAGTACCAAAAGTGCATAAATACCCAATAGGGGCTAGAAACGTAAGGGATCCTTCTGTGAAACTATTACACTCTAAGTTTTGAATTTATGATAAATATTTGTATGTATTTATAACTATAAAAGCATGATCACAGAGCATATTAATCTTACTTGATAATAAAAAGGGCTATGTTATGTTATGTTATTTGTATTAGTGTCTCTTTATTATTGTCTAATTATTATTGTTTGTTGTTTGATGCTTGTAGGGATACTGCTGATTATACAACAGATTGGCCCTGGGGGATCATAGATATCCTTGCTCTTTGAAGGTTTGCAACAAGCATCATGGGGTGTTCCCCCAATTTTGTAGTGTTTGTGTGGTCAATGTGCATTCTAAAAAAATAGTTAGCAATCAGTCAATATGCAATCGTATTTATTTAGTTTTTGTAATTTGTTTGGTTACCTGGGTCCCAGTTTGGTTAAGTGCGTCTGACCTGTTTGTCCTTCCTACTGCTTGGACAAGGAGGTCATTGTTTTCCTGCTGCCAGGGGTCAAGGAGAGGTGAGCTTGGCTTTCTCCTGATCTGCTCTCCAAGAGGAACAGGCCTATCACTCTGACCCCAAAACCCTTCGAGCTGCAACAGAAGCAGAGTTTTAGGTTGTGCTCTTAGTGGTGCTAAAACATAGGGATTAGTACTCTAACTCATATCAGTTTGTCTCCATTTGAGATTTGATAAATGGCATTTAAAAAATCAAACTCTAAACAGTCATATAAAGATGAAAATTAGTTAAGGCACTGGAATTGCATTTTCCCGGTCCTCCGACAGCTTGCTTTCATTCTGGAATATTCTCTTTCTCGCGTCCTCCCTCCGCCGTGACTCACAGCCAATGTTCGGAGCAGGGCTGCTCATTAGGCTCGTCTCATACAATGACTTGAACCCGTATCAGCATTTACGGGTTCACAGTATGTACGTCTGGAATATATTAATAGTATTAAAATTCTAAAAATGAGTAGTTTCTCTTCAGTTGGCGCTAAAACAATGGCATTTGTTTAATTTCCCGTTACATTCTCCGCGTAACGTGCTCAATCCCTGAGATATCCACAGCGTGTAGCTGTTCCCTTTACTTCCTGACAAACTCTTTACCAGTGCAATTGCAAATTTTGTGAAGGCAGGTCTTAAATTGTCCTTTAAAGTCGATTCCTAAATGTCTCCAAAAATTGCACTATAAAAGTGGGAAAAATCGTTAAGTCTGAAAAATGGTTAGATGGCAAAGATAAAAGATGAATTAATTCAAATCCCTCAGTTATTCAGCATAGGTAGGCTTCCAACTATTTACCTTTTGGTGCGTAGGAAGAAAGGGCAAACCCCTTTGAAGGAATAATGAACTGATTTGGTGTGAGCTCCAGGCCATTTCAGTGCAAAAAGGTCTGCATATCATTTTTATTCTTACAGAAGGCTATTAATTTAATCTCCAGAAACTTATGATAAACCAGTGGTGATGTGGGACCAAATTCTGTGAAGTGATAGAGAGTGAGCCACAATGAAGCGTCATATAGGAGCCTTATATAGGTCTTTAAATGTATCAATTTTAATAGATTCTACTATCATTCTTGGCATTTATGCAATTTTATAATAATATTTTTTTCTGGAATAACAATGATTCATATTCATCTTTAAATCCCAAAAATGTGAAGCCATGAGGAGCATAGCTTGTAGTAGCACAACTTGACTATTTGTCCGTTAAAGCTGATTCATGAAGAAATGTGATTTCTGCATAACCGGTATTTTATTTACAGATATGTATATTTGTACAAGCTCTAAGCTGTTGGATCAAGTAATTCATCTTCCCTTTAAACATGAAATTATAGCATGGTGTATTATGGTTTGCCAGCCCCATAGTACTTCATTTGGAGTAACTGTGATTTATTTTCTGATGAAAATTATGCCTGTAGACTGCCATCTACTGGAAAGTCATAAAACAGTTTTTCTTTTCTCGTTGCATTCATTTTTCTAAACAAAAAAAGAATCAAACAAGCCTTGAACAGAATTATGCTTGATATTTATGATCACAGAGAGCGGCAGGAGAGAGACACTGGGCAGTAGGGAGTCTCAAGCATTATTTCATAATTAGCCCAGTCTGATCAGCTCAATTAAGCCAGCACATCCGGAACAGCTGTTCTGAAGCCGGGCGAATCGGAAATATTCTGACTCACAGCATGCACCTTGGACAGGCTTATCGGAAGATTTCCTTGGACAAATTCAATATGTTTTGCACAGATGTCTGACAACTGTGTTAGTGAATCCATTTGTAATTGATCACGATAAAAGGCCGGCACTAAATTAAAAATAACAGGATGTTACATCATTATAATTTTATACATATGTAATGACAGAAAAAGTACCATGTTTATGATGTACATACACATGTATACATTAAAGAGAAATAAACACTGTAGAAATTACTTATTAACTTTTTTCTACTCTTTTGTCTTGCAAAGGTTTACATACATGTGCCCACTTTTTAAATATAATAATGAATGTAACAAAAATATATTTGTTTCTGCACATTTGCCTGACTTGTGGTATTGCTGATTAAGTCATATACAGTAGAGTAATCCAAAAGGCCTTGTGTTGCATTTCATATTAGACACAGAGTAAACACCCTTCCAAACGCATGCAGAAACGTCAAAGGTGATCAAATCATGCCTAAGTAACTGCAGGTTCACCTGGAGCAAAAAAAAAAAATCCACATTACACACAGAGCCCACAGAACTGAAGATCAGAGCAGATGGTATAAATGGAATCTGTGTGATGAGTGGAACTGGGGTCAGTTGACCATTGCTAATATTATGCTAACTAAATGACTGCAAAATGATGCCGTAAAATATGAGAACGACATTATGAAAGGACTGTGCAATAGCATTGTGGAAGAGGATGAGATAATGCCATCATTATAGGTGAAAGAGAAGGCGAAGCTTTTCTGACAACAGGAAGAGATGGGAATCATACAGGATCCAGTGTCTGGATTGGTGATATGAAAATCACTCTAATTTTATTTTAAAATGCATTTTGAAAACATGAGGTCAAGTAGACAAGCACATTCATTTTTCAGCACACTTAGGCTCCATGCTATCACTCCTTCTGCCACAGATAAAACCCCAAATTGAGCGGAGCACCGCCTGTTATTATGACGTGCTTAGCAAATGGATGGATGCGGAATACAGAGAAAGATGTACCCATCACACGGGCAGCACTACTACACTGTGCAAATAAAAGGATAAACATGCCCATCCACCCACACATACACGCACACACTGTCAGTGGTAAAGCCATAGTCTATACCAAGCAGATGGAGCTGGTGGTATGCTTGAAACTGAATAGTGTGCTACATCCCTCATCACGGCTGCTAAACCTATTATCAGAAAACACCGGTGGCTGCCTGGGGTGCCAACCTCTGAGGACTGCCAACCTAGGCAGCCGATTTCACTTTCATGCGGCGCTAAAAGTCCAAGGCAAAGTGAAATCGACTTGCTTGCGGCCCTAGAATTGCCAGCGCGAAACGGCTATGCGACATGAGGGCAGGGGAGAAGTGTCAAGGACGCCGTTAGGTGAGCACGGCATGACCAAACACAAACACTGTGAGTGAGGTGGTGACATGAACAGTATAAGCAACAAAATGTTAATTCTGTCAAACGATTATTTTATTTAACCATGATTAATTGCATACCTCTGCTTGGGGGGGGGGGGGCGGGGGGTACAGCTCGCCTAGAGCATCACATGGGCATCGACTAGCCCCACTGTTCTTCCAAGACATTAGTGGTGCCAAATCCACAGGAAAGGCAGCAGCAGCCCCTGTGCAGATGTGTCCTGCTGACCCCGTCGCGGGGAGATGCATGAGGGTGTCAGTGCACTCCTGCAGCCGTGGGGAGTGCAGGTGGTCCGGAGGGGAGCCGAAAATGGGCTTCACCGCAGGGAGCAGACAGGAGGTCCCCAGAATGAATCGGCCACCGTTCCAGCACTCAGGGGTTACGGATGGTATGCTGGGCTGGCTTCCGGGGTGGGCCATGTCGTCACATGCTGGCGGCTGCAAAGACAGGAAGCAGATGAGTAGAGTATCCAGGGAGAGGCTTCTGGGGCAGGTGCTGGGAGGGGAAAGGAAGACACGGCCAGAGGGCCTAGCAGCGGCGAAAATATCACCTCAACAATAAACTATGGCCATAGCTTAATAATGAATAAATAAACCTTACAGAATTTACTTTAATGAGATTATAATGGGTTAGAATTCTTTGTCTGTGATCAAAAGGTTGCTGGTTCAAATCACAGGGCTGGCAGAGTGACGTCACCATTGGGCCCTTGAGCAAGGCCCTTAACCCCCAATTGCTCTTGGTACTGACCGATCCGACTTATTTAATTGTACATCACTTCAGATAAAAGCATCTGTTAAACAAATGAAACGTTACATCAATCTAAAACCAGATTAAGTCACAAGCATTGTAGGTTTAGATAGAAATGATCATACTTAGTTCAGCAATCCAGTTCATTGTGAAAGAAATCCGTTATGCTTTTGCTGCAGGTGTAGCCATCCTTCACAGCCATCCTCGGTTTATTCCAGTCTGTAAGCACCCACACCTGCAGTCAATCTATCAAGCTATTTAAACTCCCTCCACTTAATGAATCTTTTCCAGTCTTGGGTTTCAGTTATTCATACTGAAGACCGGTGTTTACGGCTCATCGTCTGAATTTATTTAAGCAACACTTGGGGTTATTTTTCTGTCTGGAGCAGCAAATCCATCTTGGTGAGGCCAGTGGTGGGACTGAGAACACCAGTTTTTGGCGAATCCATCTCTGTGAGGCCAGTGGTGGGACTGACAGCACCAGTTTTTGGCGAATCCATCTCTGTGAGGCCAGTGGTGGGACTGACATCACCAGCTTTTGTTTCTTTAGCTTATGGTGCTGGATTTTGCCAAAAACAGTTGGCAAGTAGTTAGCTTCTCTTCCTAATGTCAGACATCCTCTTACAATTCATTTATTATGAAGCTGGGTCACAGCAGAAAAGAGTCTTGGGCTATGTATACAATGTAGTTCCAATGATTTATACACAAGATGTATCAGACCAAAGAATTGCCAGTTTGATGGCCAGTAATGAGCAGGCTAACTTTTTTGCTACCAGGTTTTAAAACAATGATTTAGTGACTGACTTGAGATTTATTCAGTGGGAGTAATTATTTTGTCACAGAACAGCTATAAAGAATCAGCATTTGCACATTTTTCCACTCCTGGAAAATTGTTTTCCTTGGAAATATTTCTTGATAATAATAATATTATTTTATAACATAGCCCTGTAAAAATATATGAACAAAACTGGAGACAAATGTTGAGAAGAGACCTTTGTGTGGTCTGCTTAAGCTAACTAGAATAACAAAGTCTTTCATGAAAATGATGGCGACACTTGACCTGAGTTTTCCGTAGTGTTCAGCTTCACGGAGGAACTTTGTTGCAGATTCATTACACAGGAGATGTTTGTCTCATCACATTCCTCTGTCTGAGTCATTGCTCACAGAAGTATCTCAGACAATGACAATTTATTGCATTTATCATATTTTACATTTGAACCTAGGCTTTTTTCATTATAAATAGTCTTGGGAAGGTTACTTTTGAAATGCAATTTGACACTTTTTCTGATTTTTTTTTTCTTTTTTTTTAGTAAATTGTTCGAGTCAGATCGAGTCAAAAAAGCATCAAATAATATTGAAAAAAAAGACGAGGTATGCATCTATGAGTTAAAAATATAATAAATAATGCAACTATATTGATGACTTCATCAGTTATGTAACTTATTACATGTGATTTCTTTTTGATTACTTTTCTTTTAAACTATGCAATAAAGCTGAAAAGTCAAATTTAACCAAAAGCCTCGCTGACCAGCACTGTCTGGAACTAGACCAAAAGTAGGCATTTCTGCATGGCGAAAAAATGCAAAGAAACAAAATAAATATATTCTACATGTAAGCTTTTTACTGAAAATAATATATTTCAATGAACCCCCCTGACATTTGTATTAGTAATTATAATTATATATATATATATATATATTCCCCCCCATTAACTGCAACAAGAAAGTCAGTTACATGTAACTAGCTACTCCCCGACACTGACTAAAAATCGTACATTGCCTGGTGTCCACTCTTCAGTTTTGTTTAAGAAACAAAGGGTTAGTAATAGCAAGCATCTTGAAGCGTGTCCTTGTAGCCTTGGCATGGCTTAGTCTTGAGTACAATGACTCTGACTTCCTGCCGCTGAAGATGAACAGACAACATAACCATCTATAGCCTAACATTCACGCACCTGCTTTGAGGACTCCGCTGTTATGAAACACATTGCTCTGCCTTTGAATTTAATTGAAATGTAGCGACATCTGGATGCAATCAGAGGAGAAGGATGTGCTGTTCAATTCGTCTGACTCCACATAATTTATTGCCCACAATGCAACTGAAACAGTGCATTGGGGTATCCCAGGTCCCACTTGTGTGCTATCCATCTAATGAACATTTGGAAATGTCAAGAGAAGCTGGTTTCTAAAACATGACACTCTCTGTCTTTTCTCTGTCATACACATACTCTTATTGTCTTTGTAGCCCTGCGTGACTGGCCTTTGTTTATAGGCGGTAACACCAATAAGTACAATCTCTCTCAGATACCTGTTATGTGGAACTGTAAGTACATTTTTTTAAGATTCTATAGAAGTTTCAATGACAAAAGTTAATCAGACCCAGTACTTCACTTCCCAAGAATATTCAATTATTTATATATTCCATTATTTTAATATTCCATTCTTACACTGCTTTCCTGGAATTTATGCAGTCTTGATGTATTGTATGCCACTTTCTTAAGAATTATCTTTTCATTTTGAGGATAACATTTACACCACATTCCATTTAATTCAGTTCAATTACAAGTGATGTTTATGGCTCAAATCGCTATAACCATATAGATGGAGTATCAGTCATTTTAATTATTCTCCACATTTTATAGCAAATAGAATTTAGAGGAAACTAGGTCAGTATCCATTAAAAAATTCAGCAAATGTATGGCTGCATATACTGTTCTTATTCAGTTCAATCTGTGTAATTTGTTAGGGCACACTCAGAACGTGATTTCCTTCAAGTTCACAACAGATCAGAATTCACATTCTTCTGAATGTGTAATATATGTATATGTGTATGTGTAATATGTGTAT
>JAODKN010000001.1:34735046-34751574 GCA_026774425.1 Petrocephalus zakoni
TTCCAGCAGGATAATGCACCATGTCATAAAGCTCGAATCATCTCAGACTGGTTTCTTGAACATGACAATGAGTTCACAGACCTCAATCCAATAGAGCACCTTTGGGATGTGGTGGAACGGGAGATTCACATCATGGATGTGCAGCCGACAAATCTGAAATGATTGGTCCATATCATGTCAATATGGACCAATATCTTTGAGGAATGTTTCCAGTACCTTGTTGAATCTATGCAACGAAGGATTAAGGTAGTTCTGAAGGCAAAAGGGGGTCCAACCCGGTACTAGCAAGGTTTACCTAATAAAGTATTTACACACAACTAGAACAGCCTGATGTATTTCAAATGATTCACATATCACAACAAAAGCTGGACCCTCAACTACGGAGAGGTTCTGTCTCCAGTGCATTCAGCTCTCCTACTGATTACCATGGATGGCTGTGAATTGGATCCCATGCCGTGAGTTATAAAAGTGCACACTCCAAATGGGACATCAGTCTATCCTACACTAAACCCACCCCAATGCAGGGAGAACATGAGAACATGTAACCTCTGGCAGAATGAGCTGAAACCAGATTTACACCTGCTACACTGGAGACACGCGGTAACAACACTATAATGTTGCACTGTGAACAACGTGAAAAAACCCAAGGTTTTTCCTTCCATCTCCCTCGTTCCACAAGTTATTAATTATCTTTGCAGTCTGATGCTGGCAGCATATAAGTATGGGCATTAGGAGATTGATATGCCATGCTGGGAGAGGAGATATTTATAAATACAAGTCCATAAATAAAGCTTTGTGTGAAGTCAGAATAGGTCCCACACACATGTAATGTACCAAATCGATGGGAGGCATCATTGTTTGGTTAAGCAAACAGGCAACAGTGCAGACCCTGGAGTGCATGAGATTGCATGACTTGTCACAACCGCATCAGCCCTGCACAGGGGCTGCCTATCGCTGCCAGACGATGGTCACCTTGGGGAGGGGGAGTTCTCACAAGAAATAGAAACGCACCTTCCGCATTGCACAAACTGAACTGGTTTGCCCAGTTCCCCTGACAGCACCATCGAAGCAGAATGGTAACGTTAAAGATCTGCATACTGTATAATGCAGCAAGGTATTCTTAATCTGTCTACCTTCCCATTACGTGTGTAACAGAAGCTTATTTTACCAGAGCTGAACATTCACAGAAGCAATTTGAAGTCTATAAACCATACGGCAGCCATTCTGTTGCTGTGTTTTTCAGCCATCAGCCGGTGCCGGGTCATAAGTCTAGATCTTCAACCACCTGCTCTGCTTTCAGTTCCTGGGGCAGACCCAAATGTCCAAGACAGAATAATACTGCCAGCCAAAACTATGCTACAAAAAACACAATAAGGTGCACAACAAATAAAGGAAAGGATGGATGAAAAAAGAAATGCAATTTTTAGAATAATTGATTTGTGTGTTTAGTCTTTATTTCTCTTTTTATGAAGAGCCTGTTTCAATCGCCCATTCCCTAAATGTGGCTGTGAGAGATGCAACACTAAAATAGTAACCTTCTGTTGCTTCTGTGCATGTATGGCGTTTATTTGTTTGCATGCTGATTTATTTTTCCTTGGAAAGTTCTCCTATTACCATATAATGTATGCACTTAGGAATCCAAAAGACTGCAAATAAATGTAAATGTATAATTATAAAACATGGATCCACGATAACATACGTACTGTATATGGAGTCAGTACATACTTTACCAGGTTTTATTTAAATTTAAGTAGGTTTTCAGCATAATTTTAAATCCTGAGTATTGGAATATTATTGGTGTATTAGAATAATTCTACTCTTCAAATCGTTCAAATATAATACAAGTTATTTAGTTTTTTGGCTTGAGCAGTGAGCACCAGCAAGCAACTTCTGCAAATCTGGGGGCTTTACCCTGAACTTTGTCACGAGAAGATGCCTCCTGTAAAACATCTGGGAAAGAATGTCACTGCATCGGAAAAACAGCTGGCCCGCACATAAAAGTGTCAGGCTGATATTTCTTGCAGTTACTTGAATAAGAAATCTGAGACGTCCGAATGTGGGATCTGTGACATCGTAATGTCACCGGCATGGTCCTCCCCAGTCTGCGACCAGTGCGCGCTCTTGTATCAGGTTCCTGCGAGGAAGCTGGCCCCATCACGCTCTGGGAGCTTTAACTGCACCCTTGTGCACGCAGCCAAAGTCCACGTTTGACAAGGGCCACGGGGAGGAGGATGTCGCACTTTAGCAGATATCAGAGCCGTCTCTGTGCAAGGATGCGGTCGACAGCCGGCTTGCCAGAGCAGCGAGGACAGTGGTGAGGGATGGATAAATGAAGCTGATGGAGTGCAGAAACATATTAACACTCCATCAGGAAATGCTGCCGTGTGTTCTTAAAGTAGATGGTAATGAAAATAGCTATATGATTATGTGCGCATGATTCAATGCAATACATTTTGTAGAGTATATAATATGTTCACATTTAATTCATTTATCAGGCATTATTGTACAAAGCAATGCACATTATTTTGTGTGTATATTGTGTACATTACTTTTTAATGCTCCCTAATTTTTATTTTGTAATTTATTTACACTGTTGGTATAGGAGGAACGCTATTTCATCCTTGATTGTACAAAAGTGTATGATAAAATGACAAATCTATCTATCTATCTGATTTGGAGAAATTAGGCCCAGACAGTCCCTGCAGCAATTGGGGTTAAGGGCCCAATGGTGACACCACTCTGCTGACCCTATGATTTGAATCAGCCACCTTCTAAACAAAACCACAGCATCCTAACCCACTGACCCACATGCTACCCTCACTGAAACAATATGTATTGATTTTTTGTGTGTTTTATGACATGGGCCTGCTTGTGTCCCGCAAAGGAAGTTGCATTTTGGTAGAGTGATCACACTTTCAGAGCATTTAATCACTATTAAATGCCCCTCCCTAACTTGGACCCCCCATGCCTGGCCACTCAGTCACATGAGGTATTAAGGGCCTCCAGGACTAAGGAGTCCACCCCCCCCTCCATGGCATTTTCACACTCATTGTCATTCCTCACACTTATCACGGCTGAGGAAGTCGCCAAACTATTGTGTCACTTTTGGACTTTCTGCTTGGTTGCAGTCTGGCGCCACGGCAGTGATGCCTTTGCGGTTGACGGAAACACGAGTCTGATGTGCAGGAAAACGCTCCATGTCACTTTGCAGTGGCATTTTTTTGGTGGAAGGCATGTCTAATACATGCCCTTCAAGGCCATGTCAGTCTTTACAGGGCCCTTTAAAAGTCTGGGCATTTTTTATATGAAGTACTCATCAGGATCCAGAGTCAGCATATTGAAATGTAATTCATATCGCACTGATGATTCTGCTTTCTTCATCACATGGGTGTCACTTAAGTTATTATCGAATTACTCTTTCTGGCCACCCCGGCTCTCCCTCACAAAGTTGCATTAACACATTCACATAAAGATTGGACCTAAAAATAAGAATAATACCAGAGTTTAAATCCAACACAGTTTTTCTTTACATTTGGATCTAAGTAGAAGCGAGAATATTAAAATACACCCTTAATTATACCTTTTTCATTCAGAAGCACACCTTAGTATCGTCAGTGTCAGGAAACGTATAGCATAAAGGCAGTCTGTGCGCGTCTGGTATGGCGGCTAGTCCCTGACAAGTTGAAAAGTTCTCCACCAGCAGATGTGAAACATTCTTAATTTGCACTGTGCTCGCAGGCGGTGTTGGGCAGCTGGAGAAGTCATCCACCTGATGACATTTGCAAACTGAGTCACAGGTTAACTGCTGGTTCCTCTTTAATGGGCCGTCCTGTGTCCATACAGTATAATATCTGCCCCTATGGGCCTCCTTCTGCTAATGAGGACTGAAAATAAATAGATGGAAAAATATAGCCTCCCCGCAATGGCACGGTTGACAGAGAAGGCCCCCCATTCGTGGCAGATCAGGTGGTCTGATCATGCTGAACAAATTCATAAGGAGAACCTCCCATTGCGTGTTTTCTGGAGCTTTGCAAAACATGATCCATATTCAAAGTACACCTCTTCATGGTTGAAGATCAGGGGTCCCGGAATCACACGCAGAACTGCTATATAAAGAAGCAATTCATTCCAGGCAAGACTGGAAAGTGTGCTGGGTTTCTGGTTTATTGCCTAATGACCAGTGTTGTCTGTGCGGCAGACATCATACCAGATACATGGATAGGTGCCACCATTGTTCCACAAGCTTTCAGACTCCCAGGAAGCATTGTGTGGGATAATTCACCAAAAAAAAAAACTGAACCAGCGGGGGGAAAATTCCACAAGAACTAGATTTGAACAAAGTATTATCCTTTAAGATCTTTCAAATATGAAGTTTATAGACCTTGGCTAACACAGCTTTTTCGTATAATTACATTATTTTATTATTACAGGCTATATTAAAAACCATAAGGCAGCACACGCCAGCTGTCTTCTGGTTTGTGTCAAGTTTAAAACAAAAGTATAGATAGTTGACCACAAACTAGCCTGTATGTCATTTCAGCTTTCCCTGTTCCCTCTGTACATCTGTTTCTGGACAGGGGACTTCAAGGCGGAACTCCCTGGTATCCATAACCCGGCCCACTTCCTCTCCCACAGGTTGCCTCTCTCTCTTTTGGGACGTGCTGTCACCCACCGCAGACAAATCAGGACAAGTAGAAAATAGCCTTTAAAGACTCTAGCTCTGATTATATTTTTGGACACTATACTCGATTAACTGAGGCCTTCAGTAAAGTGATGCTCAGTCTAATGAGATTTCAGAATGGACCCCACTGAGAATACAGGTCATGCAGTTGTGTATCTGCTATCATTTGGGAATCAATACAAATAAATGATACACAAGCCTGGTGAATTTCTTAATTTCCCAAAGCAAAGATTTATGCTAACAATTAAAAACATTTCAAACATGTTATGCACTCCTCTTACAGTTGTAAAAGTGATACTGATCGCATGTTCTTTGATTAAATCCTCTTGCTTGGTGTTTTCTGGATCCTTACCTATTGCAAATTGTTCCATTACTTTTAAAATGCAAAGGGAATTTTGATGTATTGAATGGAATGTATGTACTGTGCAGTCCTGTGCCATTCAGAAGAGCCCAGCAAGGAGACATTTACCAAGAGCTCCACCTACTGTTTCTTTGGATAACTGGGCAAAAATAAAGAGTGATGTGAGTTTTATATTTTTATGTACGTCTTGCTTGACTGATTTCTCCTCTCATTTCAGAACTTTTTTGTTTCCTTGGGGATACACAGGATATATGGGTCTGCTCACAACAGCATCAGCACAAAGAAAGCTGGCACAACAGCAGACATACAAATATAATTCTGTGTTGGTGCACTTATATCACTTGCGTGACCTAAGAAAATGTCAGAAACGTGCGGAAAAACACAGGAACCTTTAAGGGCAATTGCTGCACGTAGATAGTACTGTGTCTATTATGGAACGGCTTACTGTTGAAGCTCATACACTAGCTGCAATCAACCAGCAAGGAAGTCACAGCTGCAGCTATAGCAGTGAGTCGGTGAAAAAATGACCCTTGTCACAGTATAGAATTCATTGTTAGCCAAGCTCATTTTCTTCATCAAATAGTCTGCTGTTGGAGCAGAGTGACAGCACAGTAATGCATTGCATAGTAGGCTTTAATCTGACTGCGCTGATGGCGTGATCTCATGTTGTGACTGACGCGGCTTTCGCGATCAGGTGACATGCGACTAGGCGCTGAGACAGCACAGGGAATCTTAGCATATGGCCCTGCATGATCACTTGATATGACCATGAACCAGGCCAGGTGCGGCATGGGAATTCCACTAAAAGAAATGGATGTCTCTCTTGCAGAGCTTCCCCTGCTCATTGTTTGGTTCCTCTGTTCAACAAAATAATAAATCTCTGTGCATGCTGTGTTCTCAGTTGGTTTGTGGTGATGTCATACGTCGTCATAGAAGCTGTGAAGAAATCCAACACCTATAAAATGCAGCTAAATAGGCCCCGGGAGTCAGGTTTAGTTTGGGTTTAACTTTAGTCTCTACAACGTGAGTGGGTGTATCAAAGGAACTGAGCCTTTCAGTACCACGGGTCTCCTGAGAGTGGAAAATGTGTCATGGCATTATAGTCTTGTGGGCACTGGAAGCACAGCATGGCGGCCTGTGTGGT
Source organism: Petrocephalus zakoni (assembly GCA_026774425.1). NCBI lineage: Eukaryota > Metazoa > Chordata > Actinopteri > Osteoglossiformes > Mormyridae > Petrocephalus > Petrocephalus zakoni. Next base: position 34,741,233 of record JAODKN010000001.1, read on the forward strand.
CAGAAGCACTTATGAGATATGAAACTTCACAAAGATGCATGCTGCTGTTTTAGTCAGTTGGGGGTTGTAGTCTATTTCAGTCTGACGGGTTACCCAAGGGCCCTCTGGAGCCTGATTTACTCCAGCAAATAGGAAGTCTTTGCTGACATCTTCTCCAATGATACAAAGGCCAGTCACCTGGATTGCTGGATGTCCCTGGGGTGAAGGAAAATCCAGGTCCTTCAAAGCGTAACTGAAATACAGAGTGCCAGTCTATGATAATGTTAATTAATGTCACCAGGTTTAGTGAAAAAGACCTTTGAAATAGTCTTTCTTGAAAAAAGGCAGATAAAAAATAAGTAGAATCTAAGAATGACCAATTTTCAATCCACATATTATTATGAAAAATAGCTCAGCTGATTCATTGAGTGACATTTGCCTCAAATGAATGCAAAAATATATTTTTCAGTTTTAAAATGAAATGTGCTATGAAGTGTTGAATTTAAATTGTAGCCATAACTTTACTTCCTTTTGGGAATAGCGAGTTTCCAGAAGTTGGCTGCTTAAAGAAAAACAGAAAGTCTGAAAGTGTTTCTGGAGTATTTCGGCTAGGATTCAGTAGGGACATATGAAAGTGTCAGGTGCTGGTGCTGTCGAATGTGTTGTACAGAATGGATTTAGGAATAATGATTACTTATATTCAGGCACACATAACCTTTTTCGGGCTCTTAGTAGAGAGACCATAAAAAATCTGCTTCCTGTTTGTACAGTGGATAAAGCCTTAAAACTCATCTTCTGGTCAGTACAGAGAACCAGAAGCTAATTAAGAAGATGCATTAAGAGATAGATATTTATATGCTTTTGAAGAAATGAGATCCAGCATAAATGCTAATATCAGTAAAGATGCATATTAGGCCATTCATTTTGACTCTGCCCACTGTATTTTGGTAGTAAATCTAATGCCAAACATGATTGATAAGCACTGGACTCTTAAGGGACCTTTAAGATATTGTAGACTCAGATTTGTATTTATTCTTTGTGTGGGTCTATGTGTCTAAGGCTGTACTCACCTACTGCAATGTTACTACCCAGAATCCAGGTTCCCTTCATTCTGTCATCTGTTTTTCATTTGTGTTCCAGAGAATTTTTGATATATGTTTGTGTGTGTGTGTGTGTGGGTGTGTGTATATATATATATATTGTCCTCCTTTTCATTTTTATTTTGCTTTTCAATTTCTTTACAGTTTTTAGCTCATGAATGAAACCTAATATGTAATACATAGAGCCTTTGGGAGTTTGACATGGGAATGGCCTCCCTCACTGTGTTTTTCCTCTGTCCTTTCCTTCTGTCAAATTAGTGCTTCATGTGCTTGTCAGTAGCTAGCGCTCCCCCTCGACCTCCGCATAGATGATTGTTGCATCCTCATTACTGAGCTGAGACCTCAGTGAGCAGACACTTACAATGCAGACTTCAGCTTTGTTAAGTTACTGTCATTTTGATAGCATTTTACAATAAACACACCAATGGCACTTCCGAAGAACAGCTCTCAATAGAGAATAATCTATAAAAAATAAAAGTCATTATTTTGCTGGAAATAATCAATTATCCATCAGGCAACTTTTTACGTAATGCCTGGAAATGTCTTATTTACACTGAGCTTTTTAAAAGAAAGGTGCATTTCGGGTGAAAAAGTCATCTGCTCGGTTTTAAATTTTAAATTTCATTATTTAAGTTATTTTTCTTTTTTTTTCTTTTTTTATTGCCAATGTTAAAGAAGTATGAACCAAATGACATTTAGAAATATAAAGGGATAACTCTGAAATCATCCAAAAATTGGAAATTTACTGCAGAAATATATTAACTGGTTTTATATTACAAATATTGACAAAACTCCACATCTGGGAAAGGCAGAGTACAAATAATCTATACAAATTGTGTCTAAGCATGTATAATTGTTCATGTTCATTTCATGTGGCTTGATCACACACTTCTTAGGCACTGAATATATTTTACAAAGCGACAGGAGGATGTCTCTCAGCTCGGTGCCACTACTGAGGGCACAGAAAGTGCGGCGTGATTTGAGTTGCTTCCTGTTTCCCATCCAGCTTTGCTTTTGTTCCTCTCCGTCCGCTGAAAGTGCGCCGTGCCCCTTTCTTTCAGTTTTTGCCAGATAAAAATTGCTTCTCCGTCAGTTTTGGCTGAATGCCACTAATGCCACAGCCGTGCCACGGCAGTCTGCCTGCCAAAAATGGAGCTTTGCGGGACTCCTGGGCGGCTCAGTCGGTTAAGTCACTCTTCTCCAGCTCCAACCGGGTGCACCGCTTATATCTAGGTCCGGTTCCCAGGGGAGGGGCCACTTGGTTCACTGGTCGCCAGTGGCGACGCTTGTGCTCTTCTTCCAGTTGCTGCTCTGCTGTCCAAAGCCGCGTGACGCATGTTGTTTGATGGGAACTGATTTTCTGCATATTTTCCAAGGACAAAAACAGCAGCAGCACAATCTCCTTAAAGGGTTCCTTTTCTTATATCTGAGAGCCATCTTGAACTTTTCACTGGTGGCTGCCACATAGTCCTGTGTGTTCTCCACATTTTTCTGGATGTTCTCTATGTGCTGCCCCTGCTCCTCCACCAGCAGGTAGACCTCCAGAAAGAGATCTCGTAGGTCCCTCATGTTGCCCTCCAAGCTCACCAACTCCTTATGACGCTGCTCGATCTCTGACAGCTGCATGCGGGTGATTTTTGCCTCATGCATGATGTTCTCATTGAAGACCTCCCAGCGGCCCTGCACCATCATGTCCTCCACTTCCTCCTCCGGCACCTCTCGGCCTGACACTTCCAGTTGGCGGATTATGAACTGCTTACACTTGTCCTGCTTGCTGATGAGTGAGCTGTTGTACTCGCTCATGACCCTCTGAAAGTAGCGGAAGAGGCTGGCATGCTGGGCTTTCTGGATACGGGTCAGTGCAGATTGTGGGCCGCTCTCTGCCTCGGTGCTCTTCACCTGCCGCGACAGGCCATCTAGCCTTTTGTAGAGGGCTTCAGCCTGCAGCTTGATGTCCCGCGTGATGCTGCTTTCGTTCTTCATGATACTAAATCGCCGCATGGCTGCCACCAAGGTCCTTTGCTGCTGGCTAAACTTCTTAACCTCAGCATCCAGGTCGTCGATTCCCCCATGGATCTGTTGCACCTCGCTCAGGAAGTTCTCCAGGACTGGTTCTGCCTCAAAGATCACAGCCTGGGGAGCTACCAGTATGTCGTCATCATCCACTGTGGAAGTATCTTCCTTGGTTTCCTCACTGGCATCCCTCATCTTCTGCTGTAGCTCACCCAAACGGTCCTTCATGGTAGCTGAGTCCTCTTTAACAAGTTACTTACTCGATGGTTTGGTGGACTGAACTTTATTCAGAGTCCCCCATATTTCACCCCTATAAATCAAGCAAAGATGAAGATTAATTCAAATTTTCTCAGCATATGTAAATCATTACTTCTGCTTCACCTCTGTTGTGTGTTATTTAGTGTTACATGCACACATATGCTGTGGATACCTCGGTGTGAATGGCTTATCATTTCTATGTTTGCCTCTATTGCTTTTGCCCTTACTAACTATGACATCATCGAATATCTAACGAAAGCAATAAGACGGGTCAATGTAAATATGTACTTTGGTGTGTTCATTTACAGTGTCAGCCTGAGTGCAGGAAATCAATCTGCTATCAAATAAAGAGTGTTTTTTTTTTTACTTAGATCTGCCTGAAAGAAAGTTCACACTAAACAGTAACATATTGCATTTTCACCTCATATTTAAGCATTTTGGCTTGTAAATTTAGTATTTTATTATTATAAGAGGATAAATTCAAGTAAATAATAAGTTTATGGTGTGTTGTTCATTTTCACTACAAGAACATCAAAACTATCATCAGCACCATAATAAAATCACTATAATGATGAATCTCCATTTCTCCCATATTGTGTAGTCAAAGAACTTCCTTTTGCGAAGGCTTCAAATGTTATTTTCTGTCTTAACTTGGACAGTTTCTGTGACAACTATTGTCACTGTTCTAATTTTCTGATTTTGACGTTTTAGGGTTTTAAATCTGATAAAACTGTTGGATTCTGTTAAAGATACTGCAGACACTGCAGTGGGTGAGGGACATACCATGACGTACCAAGATGTATATTGAGGCATTTTAATAACCTTACACAAAGCTTGCCTAGAAAGATGGTCTTCAGTCCAAATACTTTGGACATTTTATTTTTGCTGAGATTTAGATGGCCTTTTCATGTCATTGTCTTTTAGCTGGTCACACGGTGGCTAGGTGCGTAGCACTGTTGGCCTTCAGGCTTGGGGGTTAGATTGTTGGTCCTGCTGTGTGTGTGCAGGTGTGGAGATCGCATGTTCTCTCTGTGCAGTACAGGTTTCCTCCACAGAAATGCAGTTGGGGAATGTCTGTCTCCAACCTGCCCATTGTGTGTGACTAAGCGTGTATGTGTGTGTATTGTTGAATGGGCTGGGTGAAGGTGTACCCAGGGCTGGAAATTAAGCTCCCCCACTTGCCTGAGGTGAGTAATTTAGAAGAAAGGTGAGTATGAAACATCTAAACACTAGCCTGCTGGCTAGTTAAAAAATAAATTGTTGGACTACAACAACAAGCCACATTTACGTTGCGTGTTCATCTCTTGGCACAGGTACAAAGACTACTGCCCATTTAAAAATTCTCTGGGGTGATGATGTGTATGATGATGTGAGGGTCTTTTTGACCAATCCTAGTTTCAGAATTGTCCCAGGTAGCCAATCAACTTCAAGGTCCTGATCCATCAGTATTCAACATTAGATTATCAATTTTCCAGAGTAAAGAATTAGGCATTGGCAAGCTAGCTTGAAAAGAAATTGATAAAAACTAGATTTAATGCATGGCCTTTTTTCTCAACCCAGTCCAGCTTCACTGAAACATCTTACTGTGGACTTCAAAAATACCAAGATGCAAGGATCAGAAAATTTTTGAATAGTTGGATAGTTGGATGCCTTGTAAGGATTGGATGAGTATTGGCTATGTCACTATGCGTGGCTTTGAATGAGTATATTGTTGATGGAAATTAATAAATCATATATTGTACATATTAATTTATTATTGTAAAATTTACTTTGGTTGATCTTTATGCTTGAAAATTGCATTGTACATTCTAGGCTAATGAAAATGTATCTGGTTTAGTTCATTTTTTACTGAACTACCAAGTTGGCTAGAAGTAGAAATTCTAAAGTTCCACCCCTGGATGTACCTCCCTGGGATAGGATCCAGGCCGCACTGCAACCCTGTACTGGAAGAAGATTTATGGATGGATGAAAACAGGCATCCTTTTTTTTTTGTAAGAATTCAATCCTTTTTGTAAGCATTTTGGGCTGGAATGCGACTGAGATCATGTGAACATAATCTTTCGAGAGCTCATAAGCCAGAGGGTGCCCATTTGATTCTTGAAAAGGTTAAAATTAAAACGTTCCAGATCAGTATACAATATATCCAGTTACTGGATGTATTCCAAACAGGAAATACTGCAAAAGCCTCTGTGTGCATTGCACAGCTCTCCCAGTCTGCTTAGAGGGCAACTTATTGATATAAGTGTGCCTGTTGTTCCTGACAGGAAGGGCTCTATGGTGCGAAGACTTGCTGGCACAATTTTCACAATCTGGTTTAATTTGGAAGTTTCAGCTTCCTTGTTTGTGCCACATGGGACAAATGCAAATATTTTTTTTTATTTAAGTGTTGCTAATTTGAGGAACAGGTATGAAAATGGGCCACACCCATATTATTCTTGTTTCATCACTTAGTCTTATGAACTGTATGGTATTGCGATATCTGCTGTTGTTATTAAAGGGCCCTTCATTAAACAGTATTGTGTGAATAATTTCAGAGTATCACTTTCAGAACTACTGACCTGCTGCATAGCCCTTCATAAACACTAAATAATCTTTGTTCTGACACTTTACATATTTATTGGATTATATTTCTTCAATGGACTTTTTAGTGGACTGCCTGCATGCAGTGACTCTGTGCTAAATATAAATAGATAAGTCGTTTTTTTCTGTTTACCCAGTTTACAGAATAATTTAAATATAAATGCTGAATTCTAACTGTTAAGGGGTAATTTAAGGATTTTCCTTTGCCTGAGCATTACTGAAATGTATTCCTTTAAGAATTTCATACATTCCATACAACATACATTCATCTATAACTACCAACCCTAGTCCCACTGGTATAATAAAAGCATTCAAACATTCGCAAACAGTTATCAGCTGACTGAGCTTGTTCCCACCCATCCATACTATACATATGCACATCTATATTATATATATATATATACACACACACAGACACATGCACACACACACACCTCACCTTTTTTGATTACAGTCTGTATGGCTGAGCCTAGGGTTTGCTCAAGAATAGCAAACACATTGTTCTACAATAGCACCAATCAGTGATAGCAACAGTCTTACCTTCTTGTAGTCTGGCATGCCTGAATCTGTGAATTCTAACCTCATAGAGAGACAAAGGAAACTTTCATATTCCAATCCGTGGAAATCCAATTAAAAAAGAGCATTTTGTGTGACGGAGAATTCCCTCCTCTACTTTTTCTTCACCAGACACTCCCGTACACATTCCAGCAAGCAAACATGAATGTTTAGTTAGCTGAAGTTACTGCTAGCTCAAAGCGGAGCAGCTGAGGCCCTTGGGAAACCTTGTCTGGCCAGTTCCAGGCCACTCCTCCTGCCACATAGAGAACTTCATGTGCCCAGCGGGGGGTGAAGCTCATTAGACTATCTGAAGACTCCAGGGTGACGTGATTAAATCAAGTGTGGGTGGAGAGCACATGCGGCTCGCACTAGCATGGCCTTTGTTATAGGACTGCTGAATGGGACTTCCACACCAGGGAGGCACGAGTTTGACCAATTGTTTGCGACAAGCCCCAAAGTTCCTGGAAACTCTCAGGACAAACCATATATCTTCCTGTAGTGTTGGCATTAAGTATAATAGAGTGTCTAGTTGGGCAGTTGTTTCCTGTTGTGCCTAACACTGAAGATTTTCCTGAAAATGTACATCCTGGACAATCTGTAAGAACATCATGCATCCATCATGTTTGACTGCTTATCCTGATCAGGGCTGTGGAGCCTGTATGAAGAGTAATCCTGGCTTATTACTGCCTCAGTGCTGTAAGGTCACCCAGGCATTTCATTTCCAATGACCCAATGACATAAATTTGTTCGCACTACATGGTTTGTTATGGAGTTTCTAACAGAACTGGTTTCACCTATTTTCTTTCTTATGTTTACATGCAATTCTGTCTTTGCTCAAGGATGCCAGTTATGGTTTGATGCCCTTGTAAAAGTCCAACGGTGAATATTTTTTATTTAGTGTAAATACATCCAGTCTTTCAAATATTATTATCCACGCGTTATACTTGACACCTGGCAAGGCAAGCACCCAACTCTTCAGTCACATGTTTATTATTTATTTGTCCCACGTCTCCTAATCATAAAAACCACTTCCACTTCCAACCACTTATATTGGTCAAGGTCACAAGGGGTTAAAACCTCAGCGAGCACAAGGCACATAGTAAGGGTACATCTTGGACAGGATGCTACACCACCGCAGCTGATAGCAAGTACATGTTAAACAAAAAGAAACAGATGGTACTGTTGCAGTGTAGGTTGATTGTAGATGTCTTTTTCACCAAAGTTTGTGCTATAACGAAAAAGTTATTGTGAAAAAGTCCTAGCAAAAGAACGGGTGCAGTATATTCATACATAGATCCAACAGATGGATATGCGTGGACATGCATGTCATTTACTCATCCACTGCTCTTATGCAAGGTCAAAGTCTCAATGGGTGTTTTTTTATGCATAGTTCATTCAGTCGTAATGACTGCTCTTTGTGGCTGTGAGGGTATAGGGTGAGAAGGAGAAGAATATGCAGCACCCTGGCGGGCCAGTGTGGGAGAGCAGGACAGCCCCGGAGGGACTGCGGGCAAAGCGTGCTGTGCAGCTGTAGCACGATGCTCAGTCAGCAGCTCCAGCAGTCTCCAGAGGATGAAGAAGAAGAAGAGGAGAAGAAGAGGAGGAGGCAGTTCCCAGAGAGTGCTGCTTCTGGTCACTCTCACTCTGCTATCCCACTGCTACTACTATATAATTAAAAAATATAGAAAAAATATATAAATAAACGTCTCAAATGACATCAAGCTTAATTGACGGATTTGCCTTCCCCTACCATTCAAAACACCTTGCAGCAAAAAGCACATAAGCCATAAATATACTAGTAATATGTACTAATACTAAAGAACACATATTACATAAATGAAAGGATACATTTACTTACAGGAATTTGTCACCTTTTTGCATTACAGGTTCCATAAACTCTATGAATCTTGGATATTTTTGCATACATCCAGATTTACTTCACTGCTTAACACTGCGAAGATCTTCTCAGAACATGTGCCAGCCCCCCTCTACGGTGGTACAACTGCAGATCCTAAGGAGGAGTAAGTTCCTTCCTTCTTGGGAAGATCTTAGGAACGCTTACACTGTAACCTGTAAGTTTAATCAAGCAGGGAATATCAGCCCGTGGGGGAGGGATGTGGGAATCTGGCAGAAGCTCCGCGGAAGGTTGATCGCCTGCCGTGTCTCGCTGCCACTCCAGCATGCCAGGCCAAAAAGAGGACGAAGCAGCTTTGTTTAAAGAGGAAGCAGAGAGTGCACCCATGGGGATTACATGACACAGCTGGGGGAACCCTATCCCTCCATCTACTCCTAGGAAGAGCCAGGGTCCACAGTTGTGGGTTAGACAAGAGAGGAGTCTATTGGTGATAAAGACTAAGGCATGTAATTATTCAAAGATGAACTGTATGCACGTGCTGTTTACCTGGGGCCATAGTGATCCACATGATATGTTATGCTGGGGAACAAAATCTGATTATTCGGTGCATATTTTGTTTAAAAAGGATAAATGGAAATAGATCTTTTCTTAATTGGATGGTGTACCTCTAAAATTGCTGCAATTCCATTTTCTTTTGTTGTTCATTGTTTTAATTTTAGCATCTGTGCTATCACTGTTATTTTATGGTGTTAATTCTCATTAACATTGTAACATTGTAAATGTCTTTTCAGAATGTTCATTTTACTCACAGAGGGAATAGATAAATGATAAAAAAAATATATTCTGCTCAATTAGGTCTCACATTTTCAGTGTAGGTACTTCTCAGGGGAATGACTTATTTCAAAGTCGAAATAATTAGCATTGTGTATTTTTACCTCTTTCTGTTGAACTGGGTGCGTTAATCAGTGGTTACAGTTATGTTTAACAAAATGCATGGGTTAATATTATGTCTTCTTACATATTGTCTTTACTTGTGATGCGGCAGTAACCTTATTTACTTATCTGCATGTGTCTAATGGATGAAGGTATTTTGGGCAGCCATTTATTAAAGATCAGAATACTGACGAGGCTGCTGAAGAAAGCAAAGGATACGGTTAGAGTCTGCTCAAGTTTCATTATTTTTCTCAAATTAATTTAAAACTGTTCACGCTGTTTAGATCATAAAACCTGACCAGTAAAAATGTGTTTTGGTGTTTTAAAAGAAAACATGCCAGCAAAATGTGTTGGGTTCACTAATATATTAGCATTTTCTCCTTGCAAGTCACTCCCTCCTGTTGCTGTCAAGCAGAGACCTAACAGCGACACTCTGATATAATCTCCTAATCCCCCAGCAGTTTCCACAAATCACATATTTTTCCACTTTGTTTTTCAAGCGTGTGGCGTGTTGAGAGGCACATGGGGCCTAGCACACGGCCTGCCAAGCCACACACCGGGAACACAGACCCGGTTTATCAGATGCCAGGCAATGCCTACTCCTTTATATGAACTGTCACTTAGCAACAACTGCATGGGCGCCTGGTGCCATTCCTGAACAGCAACAATTCAAAGGATTTTCTACATACTTTGAAGATTAACTTCAAACATGGTTGATCATTAAGAGGTTCCTTAGTGACCTGAAATTATGAACATGGAGACATTACAGCTCATAACTGCTTTTTGCTGTGTTTGTCACACTTGTCTAGTAACCTGACCACGAATTTGATGAAATTAACATGAAAGTATGTTTATGAGTTAAATGGCGTTTAGTCACACACTGATTTTCTGAACAATAATAATTGCTAAATCCAAATGCAGATATATAGCAGATATATACACTCACCTAAAGGATTATTAGGAACACCTGTTCAATTTCGCATTAATGAAATTATCTAATCAACCAATCACATGGCAGTTGCTTCAATGCATTTAGGGGTGTGGTCCTGGTCAAGACAATCTCCTG
>JAODKN010000001.1:34767958-34781228 GCA_026774425.1 Petrocephalus zakoni
AGTTGCTAAAAAAAGGTCATACTATGCCCACTGGGTAAAGAATAAGCACAACCATTTTGATAGCCTACCAAAAGTGTCTGTCTTAGCCTTCTGCAAACAAATTCTAGAAAAAGAATTTCATTTGACAGAGTAGACCTGTCTGCTACAGGACATGTAATTCTGTAACTACTTGACAACCTGTTCCAGTGCCTGAGCTACCGTCAGATCAGTTGTAATAATTGTTTAAATGTTTTAATACTTAGTCAATTCATATATTTGTTTCATTATAAAAAACAATTCTTAAAAAAATTTATGTAATATATATTTTGTATGTGGCATGCCTTATAAGCAAGCACTATTTTAAAATGATTTCTTGTTCTTTAACATTTGTACAGATACAGTAATTACGGAGCTTCCAGGCACAAATGTGCGTGATGTGAGGGCTGTTATCAGAAGAAAATGCAACAATGAGAATTTTGTGTTCAAAAAGAAAAAGTATGCTGCAACAATTCATGGGAATTTTCTGTTGATTATTTTTCATGTTGAATATTTTAAGTTATTGCACTCCTAAAGACTTTAGACAGAACATTTGTTACTTTTGTACTTTTGTTAATAAAGTTCTGTAGGAAACTGTGGCTTTGTTTGTTTGGACAATATGACACGCGTAAACTACAAGTGCTTAAATTTGCTCTTGAGAAAATACAGCAAGTATCCCTTTGCTCTAATAAAAGCACACTTTCAAGTACATAAAATAAGTATTGAAGTACATTCATAAAAAGTGTACTCTAAATATAGTCACATTTATTGGTACTTCAGCACATGACATTATCCTTATTTTATTAATACCATTATTTTAATATAACATCCACTTTGCCTAAGTGCTCTTATGTAACTGCTATGCTGACACACAATTAGGATGCATTAAAATGTTACAGTATAATGATGAAGTAGACTTAATTTAGGTATACTTAGTATATACTATATTTATTATTCTACATATTTCTAAATATATTTGCAATATATTATCCACACATTTAGATAAATATATTTCCTATATGTCATAAGTGTATTAATAATCATCTGAAGGGTTTATTTAAATATACTCCAAGTAGAAATAAAGTACACTTTGAAAAAATACATAATCAGTTAAATAAGTGTCATGCCCTGCCCGTCGGATCCTCCTGTGTGCCACGCCCCCACGTTTCCCTCGTGCAGATCCTCCTGTTCCCAGCTGTTTTGTGTTTTGCAATCAGCGTTTCTTGTATTTAGTCCACCCTAGTCCTGTGCCCCCCGTCGGGTTTTGTCTATGTCTACGTTGATGTCTATGCCTCGTAGGCTAGCAGTCTATGCCTCGTAGGCTAGCAGTACTAAGTACAAAATTAGTACACGAGAATAGCACACTTTTAATATATTCATTGAGATGCAAGGAAGTATACTTAGTGTATTTAAATTAAGTATACTTCTGTGCATTTTTTTTCCTGGGTACCTCTGTCTGTAATGGAGAACTTTTGTGAATTATTTCCCCAACACCGTGTTAAGTGAATGCGTGCCAGATCTTTTGCCTGTTCTATATTAACTGAAATTGTCTAAATGTTAAATTGCGGTATTTAGGTGTTGCTTTCACTGGAATTTACTTACCAAAAAATCCCTTTTCCTGCAAGCATTATCCAAGTCAGTTTAACTTGAGCACAAATGAGTAAAAGTCACTTAATTGTAAGCCTTCAGAATCACATGTTAAATTTAAGGAAATTACCTTCTGATCTTGTGTAACATTTACTTTGTTATAGGTATTAAATAAAACCTGAATTAATGCTTATACAAATCTTACTGCTCCAAGCAATTGGTGAGACTCTTAAGATGCCATCGCACTTCTCCAAGTACCAATGAAGTGCAAAATGCATTACAGTACATTGCAATATTTTATGGGAAATGGCAAGGTGCCCATAAATATTGCACAGAATGCTTTTTTTCTACAATATTGTACAGTTTTACTGAAAATACAATGTTACTGCAATAAAAACATTTTTGCAGCAATTTGTTACAGTGAATTAGTTTTTCAGTGTTGTTATAACAGTAACATATTGTAAAGCAGATTACAGTATATCAACTGTAAAATGCACAGTAAACTACTGGAAACCCTGTTGCTAGTATTTTACTCTAAATTGACATTTATTATCTGAATTTTTTTGCAGTGCAGATGTGTGTGTGCGTGTGGGTGTATACATGTGCACACTAAGCTTCTTTCTCACACATCCAGAACATTGTTGCAGCGCAGCCTACATCATTCCAGCCTTTCAGGAGGTTTTATCATCATTACTGCATCCACAAATTATACTTTTGTGGTCTTTTTGTCATTTTTTGGTTGTTTTCCCAGCAGGTAACAGGATGTTTGCCTGTGAGAAACATCTCAAGTGGTTTTCTCAAACAGATAATCTGAGATAATTCAGATTAAGTGCCAGAGCGAGGTCAGACCCTGTCTCATACTTAGACCTTTCATAATAATAATAATAATAATAATAATGACTCATCACTGATGGGCAAGGACTGAAGTGCAATAAAAATTTATTAATGCTTTAAAAATGTTAACTCAATAAAGACAAAAGTTATACTGGTATAAACAGAAAAGAGAGAAAACTTGATCTGCTTTCTGTGTATCACTTTTCCTTCATACACAAATGTGTGCGTCTCTCAGCCTGTGTGTGCTTTTGTGTGCGTGTCTGTGTGTGTACAGTATATCTGTGTGTGTGTGTGTTTGTGTGTGTGTGAGTGTATATGTGTGTCTGTGTCTGCATGAGCATGCTAAGCTTCCTTCTCACACACCCAGAAGTTTCTTGCAGTGCAGTCTACATCATTCCAGCCTTTCGGGGGGCTTGCTTCTCCTGTGCTATATACACAATCCTCATCATTAATGTTATTCGGTTCTCCTTTTTTCCAGTAACTGAACAACAAACAACAATTAACAACATTAATAACAGTAATCATCACTGTCATCAAACAAAAGTTATACATTTTACTGACGTTAATGTGTTATTAAAAAATACAAATTTCTCAAAGCAGTAAACAGTAGTAGTGGTATAATGATAATAAATAAATAATATTAATAATAATAGTAAAATATTGACAATAATAATAATAATAATAATATCTATCCATCAAGGTGCATGTGTGGGGCTGGGAGGGGTGGTGTCAGGGGGGGCCTTGCAGCCCCAAGGGGCCCAGACAAAGAAATTTAGAGATGCTGGATTAAAAGACTATGCCATTTTATATAAGGGACTTGAGCAACTGTGGATTTTTTGCATCCAAGGGGGATTGTGGAAGTAAACCCCCATGGATGGTACGGGGCAGCTGTAAAATGTAAATACAAACCAAATAGGAGAAACATACTACTAGTTTGATTTCATTTTATGTTTCTACATTTTCATCCATGATTTACACTCATATGGAGGCTTCATAATTATGCATTATATTGCCAAAAGTATTGGGAGGCCTGCCTTTTCACACACATTAACTTTAATGACAGGTGGACAGGTGTCTTTAAAGAGCTCAGACAGGTGCTACTAATTAAGATTACTAAGTGGAGTAGAGGTAGACTTCTTAAAGGCAGAGTAACAGGTCTTTGAGAGCCAGAATTCTTGCTGATTGCCCGGTACTTATGTGCAGCAGTGCAATAAAAATAAATTCTTTACAAATCATACAATGTGATTTCCTGAAATGCTTAAATGCTGTCTCTCACAATGGGAATGCACCTACAATGTGAATTTCAGACCCATCCATGATTTCTAAGTGGGAGAACTTGCAAAATCGCAGGGTGTTCAAATACTTATGTTCCTCACTGTATGAGTAAAAAGGTTTTTTACAATCTAAAAAAATGAATAGCCTAAAGAATATAGAATATGGTGTATTGTTAGTTTTACTAATTATAAATAAGCATATTGTTGCATGGATTTAATCACTGTATCTCCTTATCTATGCGTATAAGAATGTTGCATATATAACCACTCTTACCTTGTGGTCAGTGGTGTCCCATCCACCCATTTCCAGGTTCCTTCATGCTCAATGTCTGTCAGACCAAGCCAGGTATCCATATGAAGGATAATGTCCTTAAGTGGAAAGATAACTCATTTAAATACAACCGTCAAAACATACATTAAAATTTTCTACAATTATTATATTTTCTTACACTAGAACAGAGTCAGGTGGGGATAACTGTATAATGTACAAGTAAATCCTTTCACTCTCTCACTTTCCTCTCAAATGTTATTGACGATAATCAAGATATTATTAACTAGAAACAAGAGAAATTGTTTTAATGGAGCACTGCATGGTGTTTACATGTATCAGTCTTACCTTACTCTGACTTTGCCTCTTTCCAGATTGTCAGCCCATATGGGTGGCCTATATTAGCCCCATCTTAATATGCACACAAGAACTCATATGAGGATCAGAAAAAAATACTCACCCTCAAGAGAAAGCCTCTAACCAATAGGGACATTATGGCCTTTTCTTATACAAATTAAAATTTTGTCTGCTCAGCCTTGGTTGTTCTTAAATGCATGTGTTCTTATAGGCTGAGCAAAGCCTCTTTTTGTTCATGTGGTTGTGCATTGTGTCAGAGAAGGACTATTGGAGACATGAAACAAGCCTCTTGAGTGGTATATATTTTAATGCTGGGGGAGGGGTGTGTTTAATGTAATGTGCCTTGGGACAACTCTGTTGTGAAAGGCGCTATATAAAAAATAAATCAAAATTGTTGATGTAAGGCCATTTTGATCACCAGTCCTTGCCTTGTGGCCTTGGATGATCGGTAATATATGCTGTGTAGCTTCTGGTACTGCCCATTGTAGACCAATGGTGCTGCATGTATATTTGCATATCATGACATGGTACGGTTTTTCATTTACCAGATTTTTTAATTCACCCTGATGGTGCTGAATAGGGCAAGAGTACAAAAAGCCCAGATGGCTCTAAGGAAGTTGGATGCTGACTGCAACTACTAGAATTAATCTTGGTGGGTTCTGCTCTTGTGTGCTAGCTAATGGCTGGGAAGGAGGGTTTAACCTGTGTGTAGCACTAAGTATCAGTGTGATGGTGATGCTGTGGTTAGAACAGGAGGCATGTAAAGGGAAAAACAGCACTGGGGATCCTGTTTTTCCTCCCAGCTTTGTTGCCCCGCAAAAAAGGATCAGCCTCACCTATTGAAAAGAATACATCTTTACTCTTTTATGGTTACACACCTTTAAGAACCACAACACTACTCAAGGAATGGCATACATCAATTACCGTTAGTCATTTAAAGAACTCTGAATTAACTCATAACAAAATGCAGGAGAGACTAATATCTGTGGCATGCCATCCTTGATTACAGTGGGTTTCTAAATAATAAGCCTTGATTTCTAAAAATAGGCGTAATAAGCTGAATATTAAATGAGTAAAATGATTTGATTGGTTCTTCTATCCATAATTCTAGTCTGAAAGCAATGAGGCCATCACCCATAATATCTTTAGGGCCATTATAATGTTCCTCTAACTCAATCCCAATGTTGATGCACAAGCAATATAAGAGTCAGGAAGGACACGCATCTGCTCAGCTTACAGTTCTTTTGTTTTCACCAAAAATCGTCATATGAAGTTCATATTAACCGGGAAAGGGCCACAAGATCCCTGTTTGTCAGTCTCTCTTATGATGGTGGGTTAATCAAAAAGAGCAGCTGGCTGCCGAAATGAGTTGTGTGCACGTTAAGGTGGGTCAGATATGGGCCACCCATTTTGTACCTGTCTGCCACCCATATGGGCTGGCAATCTGGGAAGAGGTGGAGTCAGAGTGATATAACACACTATGGTGTCAATTGAACACTACAAGAGTCAATAAAGTTTAACACTCCAAAAACAACGCTCAATGCACTCTGTAAAGTGTTACATTTAAGACTTATTGGTGTGGATACATATAAACACCATGCAGTGTTGATTTAACACATGGCACATTTGCTGTGCAGCAGTATGATGCAGTAATCAATGATTTCCAATGTTAACTGTAGATTTAAGTATTGGAATCAATTCCATTTTATTTCTTGGGAAATAGAGTTTGATGTTTCTCCAGATAATTATTTAGTCCCCTTTTCAGCTGATTCTGACTTGTATAACTTTCTGACTTATTTTGTCAAAGTTGTAAAATATTACAGCTTCCATGATGCAGATGGGTCCTCTCTTACCTGTTCCTCTTGGCTGTTGATGATAATCAGATCTCCTCCTCTGTTTTTACAGTCCTGCCGGCTTTCATGCCAGTTTTTTTCCTCAGTGGAGAAGTAGTATAACTGTGTTACAGACTTTGTCCATCCCTCACTAAAAGGTTGGACTGAAAAAAAAGAAAAAAGTTCAGCTCTGTGAACCAATGGGAGGCACAATAATGGCAAAGGCAGAGTTGGATTGATCTGTTTGAATTTGTATAATGATTGAAGACCTTGAACTGACTGGTTCGATAAGATTTTAATAGAGTGAGATGGAGTGGAATGTTAACATGTTGATTATATTGTGTTTTTTTCTTGGAGTAAAATAATACTTTTTGATTTTAGAACTGAAAACTTGGGATTTTTCAGGATTTCCTGGGATATTTATTCTTAAAAATATACAGTTTGGCAGCTAATTCTATAATCTCACCTTAAGATTTTGCTTTTTACCTTTTGTCTTTTTTAACATTTCCTCATTGTATGCTTTTTAATTAATACTTACCAGCCTCTTTTCTCATATTTTCAACACCAGTGCTGTAATTTGTTTGCAGCTGCGCTTTCTCTGCATTGCAGTTTCTGTAGCTGGTTTGTAACCAGATGTCTTTAAAAAAGGAAAGTGAATCACTGTGCTGCTAGCAGTTCATGTGGCACTGTAAGTTTTTATTTACTTAACTGATGATGTTTTAATCATAAGTGACGCACACTGTTTGAGAAAGCAGGGTCAGACAATTCCTGGAGCAGTGGGGGTTCAGGGCCAGTCCATCTGCCAACCCTGGGATTTAAATGTTCAACTTTCTGATCACAGACACACCATACTAACTGGCTATTTTAATTACTTATTTGGCAGACATCTATTTTGTTAATTTTACTTCCTCTGCCAGCCCCTACAGGATGGGCTCCCCTTTTAAGTCTGGTTCCTCACAAGGTTTCTGTCACGCCGGCGGCAGGATTTACAACCCATGATTGCAGGCTGCGTGATAGCGAGTGTGAGAGCATCAACAAAAACCGACAGGGGAGACAGGACAAGGGCGGACTAAATACAACGAAACATTAACTGCAGACGAGAAACAGCTGGGAACGGGAGGATTCCCACGAGGGCAAGGAGGGGGCGTGGCACACAGGAGGAGCAGTCGGGCAGGGCATGACATAACCCCCCCCCGAAAGGCACGCACACTGGGCGCGCCCAGGAGGAGGGTGAAGACGAGACCGGGGACATGGGACCTGGAAAACAGAAGCAGAACCCCTAACGGGACACAGGGAACAAGACAGAGACACAGAAGAGGCAGACAGGGAGCAGGACGGACAACAACTGGCACATGACAGGTAAGGTGAGCAGACACAGGGGCAGCAAAACCGGGGAGACAGGAGGAACAGGAGGCACAAAGGGACCAGGAGGCACAAAGGGACCAGGAAAGACAAAACCAGAGCCCGCGGGAGCCCACTCCAGCGAGGGGCAGCAGGCGACCAGGAGGCAGGAGCAGGGGGGGACCCCAAAGGGGCCGACGAGGGAGAAGGAGGGACGGGCAAAGGAAACGAGGAGGTAGTCGAATGGGCCACCCAGGAAGGCGAGGAGGGAGGAACAGCCGCCACAGGTGACGGCACAGCCACAGCCGGCGAAGGCGTCGCCGACCGAGGAGGTTGCAGGGGGGGCGCCGGAGGCTGGACCACCGGTGACACAGGAGGCATCGGAGGGGGACCCGCAGGCGACAGCCGAGCTGGAGCCGGAGGGACCGCAGGCGCCCCACGAGCCCCCGACAGGGCGACCGAGGACGAGCCAGGAGGCAGGGCGGGCGGTAACCGGCCCCGATGTAGGTCACCCCGCCCTTTCCGGGATCTGGAGAGGCGGGGCCACTGCCGGGTCTTGCCTCTCGGCGGGCGTGGTGGAGTCCCCTTCCCCACAGAGTCACCGGGGCCCATCAAAGCCAGCCCAGAGGGGTCCCAATCCAGGCTCTCCTCCTCGGAGGAGGAGGGAGCGGAGTCAGGAGGTTCGGGAGGTATAGGCGACACAGGACCGGGAGCCGGCGACACAGGAACGGGAGCTGGAAGCACGGGAGGCGCCGGAACAGGCGGCGCCGGAGCGGGAACAGGAAGCGTCGGTGCGGGAACTGGAAGCGCCGGAGCAGGAACAGGAAGCGCCGGAGCGGGAACAGGCAGCGCTGGAGCGGGAATAGGCAGCGCCGGAGCGGGAACAGGAGTGCCGGAGCGGGAACAGGAGGCGCCGGAACAGGCAGTACGGGAGCTGGAGGGGCTGCCACGTTCTCTTCCGAAGCCGTCGGGGGCGCGGCAGTGGCGTCCTCACCCGGAACGGACGGGGGCGCGGCAGCGGTGTCGTCCCTGGAAACAGCTGGGGGCGCGGCGGCGGTCTCGCCCGGAACAGGCGGCGATACAGGCGCCGGCAGCACAGGAACAGGCGGAAGCGCCGGCAGCACAGGAACTGGAGGTACCGCGGCGTCATCTCCCGGACGGATCGGGGGCGCGGCGGCGCCATCTTCTGGACGCATCGGGGGCGCGGTAGCGCCATCTCCCGGAGAGATTTTGCGGACTCTCCTTCTGCCGAGGAGACGAGTACCCCTGGTGCGTAGGGGTGTCGCCCGCGAAGAGGGAGACGGAGCCCACGTAGACCTCGAGGAGGCGGAGCACCCCGGAGGGACCCCTGAAGCCCGGGTCAGCGGCATTTGCCGCAGCCGATACTGGGCTTCCCGGACCTCCTCCTCTACCCACGAGAGGCGGCTTTCCAGCCGCCACCACTGCTCCACTGGGGCTCCCGGGGTGATCGTTCATCCCCTATCTGGTCGATCACCGGGTTCAGCGGGTGCTTCTCCCGGAGGGTGAGGTTCCGAAGCAGAACCTCGAACCGGTCCCAGAGGTCCTGCTTGACTGGACCGGAGGAGCGGGGTGAACGGCGGGCAGCGTCTCCTTGGTCGCGGGGAGCTAGCAGGTCGGAGAGGAGCGGAGGAGGGTCGTCCCCCTCCAGCTCAACCCTCCGCTGCCAGAGCCAGGCATCCTGCAGGTAAGGAGGGTCAGCAGGAGCCTGGTACATGTAACAGCCGCTGGGTTGCTTTGTTCGGTCGGTTTTTCTGTCACGCCGGCAGCAGGATTTACGACCCATGATTGCAGGCTGCGGGTTGAGCCCTTCCAAAGGGCGTTTATTTGGGAAGACAGGGTACAAACAGGGTACAAACGGGAGCTAGCATGATAGCGAGCGTAAGAGCATCGACAAAAACCGACAGGGGAGACAGGACAAGGGCGGACTAAATACAACAAAACATTAACTGCAGACGAGAAACAGCTGGGAACGGGAGGATTCCCACGAGTGTTATGTTAATTGACATGCCCGCCACAAAGATAGAGGATGGGGATTAGCATTAAAATATTATTAACAAACTTACTGTAAGCGCACAGCACTGCATTAATCACCAGTAGGAGCAAACACAACCCAAACCACACTCTAGCCAGTCGGTAGCTTTGTCTGGGCTCAGATCCTGAAGGGACACAAACACCTCCATCACAGGGGATCAAGGGAGAATAACAGGCGGTTTATAGATGTTTTCAGAGTGATTTTATGGGAATACCACTTCATTATTCAGTCATGTTTATATAAATGACTTCTTGCTCCTGACTAAATTTATATGAAGTGTACTGAGTATCGTAGACTCAACAGCAGACAAAACTGAAGTACTGTAATTCCTGAAGATGAATTTTACTGCACAAACTCACAGCACCCTTAGTAAGGGTTGACTTCCATCACTTCTCCCCCTTCTAAACCAAGGCCAGTATGCATAAAACTTCTTAGAAATGGTCTTAAGAATGGTCGTACACCAAAAATTCTTAGCAAAAAGTAGAACCTAAGAGCATTGTATAAAGAAGCTAAAAGTTACTTTCAGCAAAGTTAAGCCCAATTCCTAAGTGCTGACAGAGCCAGCACCTAAATGTGGTGAAATGAGGACTACAAATTAAATCCCGCCCCAACTACTGAGTTCAACCAATAGAGGAGCTGCACGGTGAATATATTAGTGACATCAAACCGTTAATGTACAGCTTTGTACAACACACTTTTTTGCGATTATACCTTTACTTAGTTGTACTAAAATCTACCTAGCACATCACCAATCAATTTTCAGTAATAGATGCATGTGATATATTATGGGTCAAACGCAAAAGTCATAGCAAGATAATGGATTCTAAAAAGAAACCGAATTGGAAGACAAACGAAACGGTTTTCTTGGCACAGTTGGTGCTTAAATAAAAGGAGGCTTGGGAGGCTATTGCAAGCTCTGTAAATGCTGCGTCACCTCATACAAGACGTTCAGCAGAGAAATGTGGAAAAAAGGTGGTACAATGTTTTATCTACCACGCAAAAGGAAATCGCAGCTTACAAAGCAAGCATGCAAGCTACAAGTTTGTGTCATTATTCATATTGCTCACATGACCCTCACTATAATAGATGATGATGATTATTAATGTCATTATTATTATTATTATTATTTCCCATTTCTCTTTTTAACACACAGGCGGGGGTCCTCCATGTAAACCTGTAAATGGCAGAGATAGTAGTGGAGATATTGGGAAGTCCCCCTAGGATTTCACAATTTTTTTGTGATTTTTGTGATCAAAATGACTGATTGTGTGGCGGTGTTTTATCAAAATTTGCAAGAAATTTTTTTCTTGCAAAAGAGATTTTTTTTTTCCATGGTAAACCCCATCCAAGGTCTACATAGGCCTATAGTAAGACACAAAATGAGTGAGAGAGGAATAAAATTAACAGGAAGATATTAATTGCATGAACATTTTTATTTATTGTTCTTCAGTCTTGATATAGTTACTTCAATAAAGCCCAAGATTTTTTAAATTAACCTAAAAACTTAATTGACTGTCATTCTGAAAAACTGTATTAGGCTTTAAAGCTGAAATAATCAGTCTACATCAGAAATGACAAAATTCATCTTGTCTTCTTTCACTCGCCTGAATTGCCTTTACATTATTATGAGCAACCATACCACACACCACATCAGATCTCCATCAAAATTATATGCCTAACAACTATTCTTACAAGATTATGCATATCAACATGAAGATAACTTTCTAATTTACATCAGTTACCAGTTTTTTCACTTTAACTAGAGTGACCAGATAATGCTTTGAGCTAGGACTTGTAATTTAGGATTTGTAAATGACCGTTTCAATTAAGAGGACCTGGATTTCACTTAAGAGTTGCATTCTTGCTGCGTGCTGATTGATCAATCTCCTATAATCATGTATGTGTCACTAATGTTAATGTGAAACAGCTGGATGAGTCTTTCAATCAAGGAACCAAACCAGAATAACTGAACTATTTAGCCACAGAAGCTTTTCAGGTTTAAAGTAGTTTGTAAAACCTGACGTAGCTCAAAATGTCCGGGATGACATGGATTATCTGGTCATCCTACTTTAACACAGATATTTACTGTTGAATTTAAAGTAAATCGTAGTGGAAACAAAACAATTTACCACCTTTACTCATTCCGGGGGATGTCTAATCACTTTAATGTATTACTTTACTTCAAATACAATATACAATATTACATATTCAAATTAAGTGATATTACAATTTGTTACGTTCGCATGCCAAATGCAAATGTTAGCTCATTCTATTTGGTGAGCTAGCGTTAGCTCTGCAACCTGAACAATCTTTCTATCTTATAGCAAATAATATGACCGCTTCTTACATTGTTCCGTTCGGCTGCTGCCATGGTCATTCTTGTTTCAACTTCAGTTGTTATCTGTTTCTGCCTTCCCGTATTCTGACTCTCCGCTGCCTTCTGATGTTTGTGTCCTTGAAGATGGTCATTTACTGTGGATTTACTTGTGAAGAACCGAGGGATATTGTTTTGCTCGGTCCTTAGCGGTGATAAGAGATGGTAAATGGGACTAGATTATGGTAATAAGTGGTAATTAGAACAGTTATGATTTTACATGAAGGATTTTTGGGCGTTTGCGAATGTTATGCGATAGGATAGAAAATACGTGGCATCGTGAAAATATGCGGTAAATTGCTGATTTCACGGGATTTGACGCGATCGCAAAATCGCGAACAACTGAAGGAACTGATTGAGGGTGTCAAATGAGTCCATTTGCAACATTCTATGTGCACAAAATCCTGCACTGCTAAAACTGAAAGCGTTTCAAAGAACTGCTGTAAATGTGATGGCATGACTCGTGATATAAATGAACAATGGCTACCTTTATTCGATGTGTAAATAAAACTGATTTGACACTTTTATTCCATTTGACTGATTTATGTATTTATTCTTTGTCAGCATTACAGGCATTATTGTCGTCCTTTCTTTGGAAAGTGGGTGGTCTCCGTTAGTGATGGCCGATTCGCGAACAAATCGTTCTTTTTAACTCATTTTTTTTAGTTAACTTGTCGAACCGATTCGTAAGTCTAAAACTGATCTTTGGCTATTCAACATCCAAAAGAATCCCCCGCGATGGACTCGGACCTGGTTATCTGACCGCCACAGTCTTGCTACAGTCTCGCTGCTCAGCGCAGCCGCCCCGTTTGCCCTGGCGACTGGACCATTCCTCGATCCCTCCCCAGAGAAGGTCTTTATACGGTTCCCACTACTAACCGAACTACTAAAGACTAGTAACCCCACTTCTCTGGATCCGTGTCTCCTTCCTTTGCCCATATGTGACAGAATACTTCGCCGGCTGATGGATCCAGTGGGGACCCTGGAGAACTGAGTGGTGGCTTTGGAGCATCTTCTCACCAATCAAGTCGCTCTGCCAGCTTCCCCAACCCGAGGCCCCTCTCCTTTACCCATCGCTCTATCCGAGTGATATGACGGAAACCCTGATCAGTGCAGGGGCTTTGTCATGCAGATCGGGATCTATGTTGAAGAACACCCAGAAATGTTCGCTGCCCAGGAACAGAGGTACGATTAACATCTCCCTGATAACCGGGCAAGCAAGAAAATGGGCTACCGCGCTGTGGGCGGACAGCTGTGGGAGTTCCATCGGGTGTTGATGGAAGTATTTTATCACCCGGCAGTAGGCAGACGCCCCGGAATGAGGCTATTGGAGTG
>JAODKN010000001.1:34782532-34797317 GCA_026774425.1 Petrocephalus zakoni
AATATTTTAGACATACTATTAATCTGTTAACCAAATTGTGGGCGTAAGCAAAAGTCCGTATTGTACCGAAAAGCTGGTGTCCGGCCAAATGTTTCACTTGTCATCTGAAGCCTTGGTGATTACTGCGCATGCGCCATAAGATTCTTGGTTGTCCGCCCCCCAAGGAGACTGTCTGGTAAAACTCTGGCCCTCTGACAAATACAGTTGATGACCCCTGCTGTAGAGTCACAAGTCATTAAATTTGTCAAGTTGTGAGTCATGTAACTTGAGTCCCTACCTATGTCCGTTTTTTTACCTTTTGTGATTGAAACTTGCTTCAGCAAAAACTCATCACAGTTCATTGTAGGTTAAGTCCTTCATAGAAAAGAGAGTCTCCATGTCATGATCAACTCCACCCTGCATGTCTTTTACCCTGTGTTTCCCTTAGGCGTGACTAATTAGCCATGCCTGAGTCTTGTTAGTTTTGCCTCGTGTTCCAATCCCCTTGTTAACCAAGCACACCTGCCCTGTGTCTGTTCCTTGATTAGTTCCCTATATTAGATTGTCTCAGTTTGGTCATTGTAAATGCTGTCCGTTGTGTTCCTTCTCGTACTTTTCCTTATCCTGCTAATAAACGTCCCCCTGAGGGGTTTTTGCCCTGACATATCTGACTATATCTCGGGTCGTACCTCTCCTCACATCGTGACACTCTGTTCTGTTATGACTGTCCTCAGTTTTTACGTCCGAGTCTATGCAGGAAGTGATGCATCTTACAAATAAAGAGACCTCAAGATCATAATTTGCGATTTGAGTCCGAGTTGAATTGTGAGTCAATGACTGGAGTCCCCACTTCTGCTAAGGACCGGATTGGGATACACTGGGTTATATGAAACACATCTGGGAGACTGATGAGTGTGCACAACTACTGCAGAGTCCCATGGGGAGCCTGTACTCAGTGGTCACAAACCAGGGAAATGTCCTTGATGATCATTACTAGGCAAACACATGCACAGTCACACACTAGGCAATTTAGAGATACAAATTGACTGAAAAACGCCTCTTTCAACCTTGGGAGTAAAGCAGAGGATCTAGAGGAAATTCATGTAACGTTAGGAGAACACACAGAGCAAGTGATCTTTGACTGTTTCTGAACTTCATGTAATTTGACCACTGGGGGGGTACTGCAATGAGCAAAAACATGTATTTGGTAATACATTTTGATGTACTGACCTTTTAAAAGTGGTGGTTATGTCTGGGAATTG
Organism: Petrocephalus zakoni; assembly: GCA_026774425.1. Classification (NCBI taxonomy): domain Eukaryota; kingdom Metazoa; phylum Chordata; class Actinopteri; order Osteoglossiformes; family Mormyridae; genus Petrocephalus; species Petrocephalus zakoni. Next base: position 34,783,774 of record JAODKN010000001.1, read on the forward strand.
TCAGGATCTGTCTATGCCAGTCCCATTATACCTGTGTTTTGCCAATATGAGACACTGGCCATCCTGTGTCCTCCTAATGATTCCCAGTTTAGTGCTTCAGTTACTCACACCTGTCTTCCATTTGTAGCTCATTGGCTACCTGGCAAATAAAGGACCATGAATTAGCAAACTAAATTCTAAGGACATGAGGTATGCACACAAGGGTTAAATAAGTAATAAATTCATGTTGGAAGCAATTCATATATTTAAGTTCTAAATAGATCAGTTAATATTTACTGTAAAACGGTAAATTACAGTATTGCAAGGTCATCAAAATTTTAAGAGTTGGCTAACAGCACCAGTAATTGCCTTCTAAAGGAGTATTCTTAAAAGTTACCCTTTCATCAATGCTGATCACACATATGATGCTTGATCACACATATGATCAATTTAACCGACAATATAACCGTCACATAGGCTTACTGGAGTTTACCATAAATATGCCCAGGTGTCACAATGAAATATTAACATTAACAAACAAATGAATAACCCTGTTTTTGTCTTCTTTCTGTCACGCCCTGCCCGTTCGATCCTCCTGTGTGCCACGCCCCCTCATTGCCCTCGTGAGAATCCTAGTGTTTCACCGGCTGTGTCTCATCGTGTATTAATGATCCTGTGTATTTAGTCTGCGTTTAAGTCTGTTTCCCCAGTCTGGTCATTGACGTCTATAGTTGTGGTGTGCCTTTCCCTGCCTGTCCTTGAAATAAATCCCTGTGCTTCGCCTGCAAACCTCCGTGTCCTGTTCCTGATTCCCCGCTCCGCACCTGGCACGCCCGGCGACACGTGACACTTTCACCTGCACAAGGGGGTTATCTACCGTGCTTTTTCCCTGGCTTGTGTTTTGGGCCCCAGGCTTTATTTGTTCATGTCGACCATGCCCCCTTCCATTATCTGGCTTTTAATTGAAGCTTTTATTTGAGGAAATACAGTATGTGACAGAATGTTCTCTCTGACAAGTTCGATCTCATTTTGTCCAGACATTGTTTGAAGTATATGGCAAGCTGTAGAAGGCTCCAGGTCCTGAATTGGGACACAGCCCTTGCTGCTCGCAAGGCCGCCCCACAGCCTATGTCATATGGCAAACCTAGAGGGCGCGGAATGTTTCTGAGTTCACTCTGCACAGGCAGTGAACCGAAGCAATTATCATAGCAGTGACAGGGTTGCTCTCATGCATTTGGCATGACACTCACAGTTTCAGCCTTAATCTCACACTCACGGAAGAAAACAACTCAGTATTTCAATATGAACCTAAAATAAGCTAAATCAAAAGTGCTGGGGCAGTTTGCAAACCCAATGGACTATTTTGTAAGAAAGTTGTTACATACACGTACATGCGTGTGCATGTGTGTGCATAAGCACATGCATGCCATGTGAGACTCGTCTGGTGTGATTATCCCATATGGACAGGACACCCCATTTGGGCTACAGAAACACCACTTCTGCTTGCTCCTGCTTTATGGCAGCTGCTCAAGTTTATGATTTGTTTTATTATAGTTTATTTAAAAACTGTTTGTATTTATCACTTTTGAACTATAATGTATTTTTAAATTATGCAGAATTTTATTTAAAAATAATGTGTACTTATCACTTATCATATGCATTACTTGATTTTGAACTATTAACAAGCAATGGTACAGAGAACTAAGAAGCTTAACAGACAAACTAGGAAACATTAACATGGAACCACCACTCTAGGAATACACTAGGATACCAGGCAAAGGCAAAACTGAACCAGAATATAACACAAGCAAGGTAAACCATGGGCAAGAAAACTAAGGAAATAAACACAGAATTAAAAGACATAGAAAACACTGAAACTAGGTACACTAATCATAAACTAGGAATTGCTGCACTAGGAAATTTAACTTGGAACAAAAATACACACTTCAGAACATGGGGAAAACAGAAACCCAAATAAATAATAATAATAAACAGATTAGGATAGCCTCAAACCCATGACCTACGGGTACTCAGTCTTGGAGCCATACACTCAACCCCCTGAGTCATGCGGCAGCCCAGGAAGTGAGGGAAAACACACTAGGGGCTCAAGAGGCAAGCAACAGGAAGGAGGAGGCATGAAGAGCAGTGTTGGACAGTATAGACTTCAACACTGGTGTGAGATTTTAAACTCGAGACAAGTCTGCACACACATTTACGTTTATGTAACCATTGGCAAAGTTGGCACACCTGCAGTGATCATGGCTCAGACAAAGTTGTATTGCTAAAATGACGTAGATTCTGTCAATTTCATCTGAAGTATAGGGGCAATTATACCACCCAAGCCTAAAGAGTAGTTCTACTAATATAAATACGCTCTCGGTCCAGAAACGTGAAAATAATATCTTAAAGTACAAAGTTTTAAGTCCAGTTTGTAATAACCATGGTACAGTCTGGTTAATGTACTCTAAGCCATGCACTGGACATTCTTAAACTGATTCCATGGAGGTTCTTCACCTCCACAAGCCATGTGTTTAAAAACATATAATGCATGTCTTCTTGTGCATTATCTCTATCTTACTGGCATTCATACCATTTTAGGAAGCAATGTTTCCTCCTTCCATTGAATGCTTAAAGTCTCAAGCTGCAGAACAGGTATTTACTTTAAAAACAATGAGGGAAACATAATAAAGAAACATAAACCTGGCATAGTGGTCTTTGAGTTTGAGTGATTGCTTCTGTTTAAATGTTTGCCATTAATCAGTCGTTTGTGATATTTCTAGGAGTCAGGGACTTTTTTTTGTGTCTAGTTGGCCATGTTATTGTGACTGCAAACAGCTACTCTTGCCATTGCTTATCTGTCAGTTTGATTGTGTCCATCTATCTTCGCAAACAAGTGTGCTTTGTAATCTGTGGAAACAAGCTCTGATAACCCTGGATTCCTACTCAGTGAAGGGAGTGCGGCTACTGAAAGAGGGACTGACACAATGATGAACAACCTTCTCCTTGCTAAGGATCTTCCTGCTTTACTGCAGTTGTTTGAACAGCTCGCTTGGCCCTAATTAGTCAAACATATGAATAATAATTATATAATAATAATAATAATAATAATTACATTATTATTACATTATTATTATTGAATAATAATGATGAACTTTTGCATTTTCCTTTATTTTGAAGTTTGCCATAATTCATGCATAAATAAACCAGCATTGTAATTATGTATAACTATGGGTTATGTATATTCCTTACTATGTATATGATAGTAGTATTTTTATAGTGTAGTTCAGTCCATACACAGAGCAACCCTATGTGACATGTAAAAATTGACGATAACAAAGAACTGTTGGAATGGAGGAGTGTGACAACGGGACAGTCAAAAGAAAGTCTTAAGAATATAGTAGGTATTCATTCAAAAACAAGATTAGAATTTCAATCAGAAGAAAAAAAAATAACGTTTAGAAATTGGGGCGTGCTGACAGATCTATTGGCGATTTCATACATTTAAGTTTTACCATTTCCATTTTTTAACACGAGGGGTCATAAAAAAGGTCAAGTTTATTTTCGGAAGTTAAGCAACCCTTCCTCAAAACCCTCAGCTCTTATTAACCATTCAGGTGAGGAATTGAATTGCATTTGTTATGTTGTTCTGTACTAGACGTTTCTAATGAACTGGTTTACTGAAGTGGTTTGGCGTACAAACAGGGGCACAGATGGCGGAGGGGATGGGGGTCACACATCCCTCCCAGTTACATAGAAACTCTGACCATGGCTGGAGAAGCGAGAAGCTGGAGACCTTGAGACCTTTTGCTTTCTCTTTGGTTCCCTCCACCTTCAAAAATCTCTTATGCTCCCCTGTGTACAAAAAGTTTCATAAATTTAGGGTTGGGGGTTTGAATCCCACTCCCACTTTTTGTATGAGGTTTGTGTGTTCTCACCTTGTTCTGTGGGATCCCTCCTACAGACCAGTAACATGTACTTTGTTCATTGTGTGTATTTATATGAGTGTTTGCGTATGTGCCTTGCAGGCCTGGCTTCACGGGGGGCCAGGGTGGGCCTGGCCACCCAATCACAAGACTGGCCCAACCAGCCTCAATATAGTTTTTTTTATATATATATATATGTAATTGCCCCCCCCCAAAAAAAAAACTTCCTGGCCCTCTGTCATGCCCAGCCCGTGGATCCTCCTGTGTGCCACGCCCCCTCGTTCCCCTCGTGCAAATCCTCCCGTCCTCAGCTGTTTCGTGTCCGGTGATTAGCGTTTCTAGTACTTAGTCTGCCCTAGTCCTGTCTCCAGAGTCGGGTTTTGTCTGTTCGTATGCTTATACGCCAGCGGCTCACGCCTGTACCCGTCCTGTATTCGTCCGTTACAACCTGTATTCCCTCAGTAAACGCCCCTCAGAAGGGCTAAACCCCACAGCCTGCTCTCATGGGTCGTAAATCCCGCTCCCGGCGTGACACCCTCCCTGTTACCGAGAGCTGGAGCTGGGCCTGGCTCCCTGGGATATCCAGCCTATGTGTGGTTGGAAGATGGATGGATAAATACAACAGATGAACCACAATATTTTAGTAACATCTTGAAGATAATTTCAAGGCTTCTTGTGCTTGGATAAAGTGGCCAAAAACAGACATAGACCTATCTTTTGGAGCTCAAGATATCATCGAACAGGCTAGCACTGAATCATATAAGAACATTATTAATTTCTAAGAGAAGGACTTTATTGTTATAAGTTGGATTCAGTGACAACTCATTCAAAGGGTCCCTATAGAAATAAAGGGTGCTCCCTTGATCAGTAAGCTGAACTGACAGAACCTGTTCTGTTTTTTTAAATTATTTTCAATATAAGAGGAATAAAATACCTCCCCAATATGTCAGTGATGTCAGTGGTGAAGTCTGAGTGTGATGCTATTGTATTTTCTTTTTGTGTTAATAAAAATGAATTCATGAAACCCCCATGTAATACTGGGAAATATGGCTAAATATTTTATCACAATATTTTTTTCATCTTCATCGATAATTATCACAATATTATTAAATAATACAAAAATCTTCTTTTTTTGTTTGATAGGCACATAACTAGAAAATGCAGACAGTACCATTTGTTACTGATCTTTTCCTCTGACTGCCTCACTGCTGGTTTCAGAGGACGGACTTTAAATAGCCAAAGTACTACCACACTACCAACACTTTCCTAATCCACAGTATAAGATTTGGATTAAGATATTCTGGCTGCTGAGCACCAATTCTGAATGAGTGCTCACTTTTTGTGCAGATTGATAGACAAAGTAGGCTTGGCTAGCTTGGCAGTTGTGCAATTACACATTACTAAACCCCCCACCCTAGCCAACTTTAATTTCGGGGAAACCTCCCCACACCTTGTTTGGCAATTTTGAACCCACCATGTTTGCATCAGTTTACATCATAAAACATAAACACCTAGATTAGTTGAGTTGGATCAATACCAAAATTCTGACTTCAATACCAATACCATCACTGGGCCTTACAATCGGGTTGGCATGACCGCTCTGTAGAAGTTGGGACCTACGAAGTGGGATTGAGGGCAAGGCCCAGAGAGTCCCCTTCTAACTATTCAAGAGTGGTATCTTCTGGGTCCATCCCCACTAGGCTGACAGTGGCGGGGAGTTGGTCTGACGACAACCAGGGAGTTAGGCATCGACCTGGTGGCAACTGAAAAAGGATAAGAAGGCTGCCTGGGCGAAAGCAGGAGACGAGGCAGGCATTGGCATGGAGCCAGGAAATGAGGCAGATGCCAGCAAGGAGTCAGGAGAAGAGGTGGACACCAGCAAGGAGTCAACAGACAAGGTGAACACCAGTGAGGAGTCAGGAGATGAGGTGGACACCAGCGAGGAATCAGGAGACGTGGCTGGTGCCGACATGACGGCTGGAGACAACGAGGCAGAAGCAGACGGGACCGCGTGGGAGAAGCTAACGCGGCAGCCAGTGGTAAGCAGGGTGAAGCCAGGAGACCTGGAGGAGAAAGGAACAAAAGGACACCTGAAGCATGGGTGAAGCGGCCCTCTCTGGGCCAGGAGCCTGAAGCACGGGCAGAGTGGCACTCTCTGGGCTAGAAGCTGAGAACGCGGGCCCTGTCTAGGTCAGGAGCTGAGAACGTAGGTGGAGCAGCCCTCTATAGGCTGGGAGCTGGGAACGTGAATGGCCAAACTCTGGGGATGTGGAGGCGACCTCACATGAGCCTAGTGCTAGAGGCACAACAGATGCCTCTCCTAGGCCAGGAGTGATGGCTGCCTCTCCTGCGCTGGTAGCCTAGAACACAGACAGAGCAGCATTTTCTTAACCAGCAGCCGGAGCAGCAGCAACAGTGAGGAAGGGCTCTGGAGACACCTGAGTGGCACGCATTGAAGACCCAGCAAGAACTAAGACTGGTTCATGAAGAACGGCGGTGGTCTCATTGGGCTCGGATGCTGGAGATGCATCAGAAGCAAAGATGAGTTCTGGAGGTACAGCAAGAGAAACGGCTTCTTCTGGGCCAGGCTCTGGAAGCTTGGGCGGAGCTACAACAATCTCACCAGGGCTGGGTGTAGGAAGTACCAGGTCTGGCATAAGGGCTGCCGTGGGCAGCACCGGCTTCCTTTGCGTCTTCTACCTGTGACTGGTAACGGGAGGATAGTATACTGTATGGAGAGCTGCAAGGAAAATGTGGGGCAGGCACATCCTCAGCGTACTGCAGGAAGCCAGAGGTCGAATCCACGGCGAACTGCAGGAAGCCAGAGGGTGAAACCGGAATGAGCTATGATAAACCAGCAGGTGCAAAGGCAGCGGGCTGTGTGGACTGCTTCTTGAGGAGCAACCAGTGTAAGCCTCCTGAGGATCCATGGCTGGGGTGAGCCTTGCCAGTATCTCATCCACCTACATGAAAAGTACACTGACCTCAGGCACTCTCCACATCGCAAGGATGTATAGGCTCCTGTCCAGGAGGGTGCAAGTCCTTTGCTTGCAGGCTCCAATGGATCCTGTGGCTCTGGAGGCCTATCATTTCTAGTAATCTGAGGAACACAGTGGATACAGTCTGTGGCATGAAGGATATGGGATGTAGGTGCATGTCACAGCTATGAGGTTTCAAGTCCAGCCATTCTGTCTTGCCGGGGGGGAAGAAGGACGCGGAAGTAGGCAAGGTTGGAGACCAAAGGAGTTTTATTAATCTGAAAAGGACAACAGCGAGAAATGAAAACAATCTCGGGGGATCAGGATTGGGGAATCAAAGGAAGGCAGGGCACAGGCAACATTAGGGTACAACATCAATGGCTAGACTGCAGAGCACAGCACTGGGAAACACTTAAATATGTGACTGATGAGGAACCGAACGGGAGACAGTTGTAAGTAATAAACATGAGTGCAGAAATGAGAGTTAAGATAAACAATTAACAGACATGGCTCGTTTGGCTACTGTACATTAGGGAGGAAACAGGAGGGTCATATTGGGCAAGGCATGATAATACCAGTATATTGAATAATGTTACCCCAAAGTAAGGATTTCACTTGAGCTTCTGACAAAAAAAATAGTGGGTTAAATGCTGAGCTGGTCCAGATGAAGCTAAGTGTTTATATTTCAGTAAGCGCAGTTTACCAGATCATACCATTCATAGATGTCTATCACAGTTAAGTGCCACAACAGAAATAAACCACCAGATCAAGTTAGCTGCATTAATGACACTTTCACTTGGATATAGAGGGTGATAGATTAGCTTAAGTTTTTCAGGAATAGACTGAAAGGCATGAGCACCAGACCCCCCCCCCCCCACCAACAGCCTTGAGATCCAATCTCTGTACCCAAGTCCAGCCCTGTTTTCTTTTCAGCATCACCAGCTGTTCCCTGACGGGCTGTGATTCAAGAGGGCACCCTCCAGAGCCAGCTGTCTTCTCCTTTTGGGCAGGATGAACGTCTCTTCCTCCTTGTCTAGCTCATTAGGTTATTGTCTGTGTCTGTATAGACCAGGATTGTAGGGGCTCATGCCTCATACCAGCATGTTTTCAGACACAAATGCTTACCCCTGCATTTCTGATTTTAGTAATACTATGGCTGCATTTCAAAAGAAATAAATGCAGAGTTACCTGATATGTTTTTCTTTTGGTGATGGCAAACTGGAGAGCAAAGCCTTGTGAATTGAGAGCCTTGCAGGTCTTTGAATTTTGAATTTGAATTGTGATTGCATTTTTGCATTATTTGCAACACTGATAAGTTTACACAGTGGCAGGGATACATTCCCTAGTCCTTTGGGGGCTCTCTCACCAGCCTAGAGATCTGCAGTGCCCCCTTTCCAGTCCCTTTGTTTAAAACCTGGCTCAACGAGTCGTGGCGAGAGTTTGACACAGAGCACCAGGGCGTGACTCAGTCCTGTCTGAGAGCTTTGTACCAAACATTTCACCCTGGGTGTGGGGCCCCGGCCATGCTGCTGATAACTGGGGCATCATTCACAACCACCAGAGGTAATTGTCCCCACCAGTAAAATGATAAGCAGAGCCGTGCGTGGGGAAAGGCTACTGTATTATTGGGGTAAGTCTCTCAGAAGAATGATTTAATAAGTGTCCAAAATGGCTTGGTTTTGTAGTTCCATATTCAGTCCCTTTAACTCTTTTTGACAAGGGAATGATTATTTCAAACCTCTTTTCAAAGATTGACTAAGAACTAACAGCTGGTTCTCTACCGACTTGCTGCCAACTTATGGACACTTAACTACACTATATGGTTCTAGTTTTTCAAAAATTCATTGGTCACCAATAATTTTACTGCAAACTTGCCTGGAAATAGCTGTTTCTGCTTGAGGTGTTTTTATGATAATGAACTGGCCCTAGAAGTTTTCAGTTAATATTTGAACATTAGTTTATGATGGGGTAATAACCTCATTCATCATGATACTGAAATGCTACACACATTTTTTCTTTGCAAACTGGCCTCATTCATGAAATGGATGCGCACATAAATATCGTTTGCATTTTCACTTGCACAAGGATAAACTTGCATATTTGTCTCAGCAGGAGCATTTGGAGCTTTGAGCAACGGGATGTGGAAGGGATGACAGTTGTCGAGCACAAAATGTACTCGACAAAATGACAAAATGTACAAAATGAGCCTAAAGGTCTTCATTTTCTTGGCATGGACAGATGGGAGCTGTGATAACTTTGTTGGCACAAAACTAATAAAAAACAGAATATGACCCGTTTTGGTGCCCGGTAGCATGCTGCACAATTATTTCTGAAGCTGCTGAAAATCCATTTCCCTGTGATCCAGAATTGGATGGGCGGAATGGTACGGCCTGTGGTGGAAACTGCTGAGTTTTCTTGACTCTGAGCCAAGGCAATCAAAGTCTGTCAGGTACGTCAAGCGAGAATGGCACTGCCCACTGTGGGGCTGAAGTACGACAGCCATGTATCCAGCGGGCCTTTGGGAGGTCAGAAAGCAGGCAACACCGATTCTTCTTTATGAGTGAGTGTTATTAATCTCCTTATAACAGGGGCACGGTAACCTGATGGTCTGTATGGATAAAAAGATACAATAGTGTGATGCCTTCTTAGTAGAGTTAGGCGATATGGCAAAATATTTTATCAAGATAATTTTTTCCATATCAGTCGATGTTGATACTTATCACAGTATAATTCAAACCATTATTTCTTTTCTTTAAATTTTCTTTAAAATTCCTGAAGGATTACCCTTAAATTTAGAAAATGACAGATTGAATGGACTTCAAACTGAAATAATAACAAAATAATCATTTTGATAAATCAGTTATATAAAAATTACTTTAGAAATACAAACATGGTTTGATACTGGGATATTTCTCTGACTGCCTCACTGCTTGTTCCAGGGAAGGGGTTTGATATTGCTAATGTTTGTAACTGTAAGCACTTACATTCCGTATGTTCTACAGTACTACAGTAGATGGCAATGCTTGAGGTGGTGAAAGAAATTTGTAGTATTTCTCATTTCAGTTGGCACAAGTTTTCTGCAGAGTTTATATTGCACAACACCAGTCTGTTTGTTTCGATGTGTCCAGAGTATCGTCACACCACTGATGTGTTAGGATTGGTCCCTGTTCTCTCCCCTTCTCCTTGTCATTTCCCCTTTTGGCCGGGACCGCTGGCTATCCCATTTGGTGTTAGCTCTTGACATTTCTCCTGTTGCCCAGGCCGCCACATGGCATAATGGGCATAGTGGGCGGCTGTGCCATCCAGGCTTCCTCTTCTGTTGTGGGTTCATGATAATTTAACATGTACCTGTATGTTTCTGTGAATTTTATTGGTTTATAATGTAGTTGTTTATTTCTGTTCCAGTTCCTTTATTTTGATCTCTGTTTTTCCCTATTTGTGGTAATATTCATTTACCCCTGATCTAGTCTCCCCTTGTGTTTCATCCTTCATTTGTTGATGTGCCCTCACCTGTGCTTATGACTGATAACACCTGTCTCTTGTTTATCCCCATATTATCCCCATCATCTGTATTTAGCTGCCTTGCTTTAGTCTTCAGCTGTTCATTGTAGTTGTGCCTGTGTTTGCCCCTGTGCTGCTGTGTTTGTTCCTGTGTTGCTCTTGGCTGATTTTCTACCTACCTGCCTGTGTTTTAGACTCCTCATGGTTCCTTTTGTTTCTGGTTTCTGGTTTGTTTCACTTAAAAAAGCCCCTTTTTCAAGCCGTAATGATCCATCCGTCCTCCACCATGCTGGTCCGTAACATGACGTCTTTTTTCACCTTAGTTATCCACAAAATCTCCTTTACAAATGGATGCGACTGCTGAGCTGTCACTTTCTATATCTACACCTGAAGGGAGAACTTCTCTTCCATGACTCACACTTACTAAGGACATGCACATCAGTACTGAATTATCAATTGCTTTGACCTAAATGTTTTATTTAGAGAATCAATTTTAATGTTAAAATATTTTTTGTACAAGGCTTGGGAGATACCTATTTTTCATTCCATCTTACCTTCTAGACATGTGCAGGGTGTCCGTGGGGCATAACGACTTCACATGTCTTAAATTCAAGATCAACCAATTAAGGCCTTGAAAAGTCTTAAATTTCATTTTATTAGCTCTTAAGTTTTTGTGGTCATAAAAATTGACAGTGGTGTGTTCAAGTAACCTTTTTTTAATAAAAAAAAGTGAGTTGTGAGCAAGTTGGTGTCAATATAGGCATTTCTGAATGTGTGGCTTTCATTTGGATGAAGGCACATCAGAGCACTCAATTCTTTTGTGGTCCTCTTGATGCCTGTGATGGTGACAGACTCTTTACACTGCTGTGTCCTTTGTTCAATGTTGGTGCCAGTCAGTATTGCCTCTATCATACATAGCGGCTGGTTTGCTTAACGTGAAAGGACAATGCCTTTTAGGATGTGTTTCAACATCGTATTTTTAGAACCAAAGAATTTTATGTCATCACCTCATAAATTATGTACCACACAAGGTGTAAAATTACTTGCATTCCTGTTCGGTTGCATCAGTTGCCGCACCCATGAACAAAATGGGGATCATGCGATGCAGTAGTGTGCTAACAAAAACTAAGCCGATGTTTACCAGATAACGAAGATCAGTACTGTCATATACATAAGCACACTAGTAATTTTAGCGTTATTTTTATCATTAATCTCCATCAATTTTGGCAGTGTTTCATTCTTCTCAGTCCGAGATCTGCTCTTGAAATTTGATTAAACATCATCTGCCTTCTCTGGATCATGGATTTTTTTTTTTTTTTTTACCAGTTTTGTAATCCTAAAGAATCTTTTAGCTTTGTCAAGAACACTGTTGTTGCTGCAGCTGAAAAAATGGCATACCCAACCATAACAAAGAGCAGTGACAGAAATAACTATAACTGGACCAGATGAGACATGCACCAACATGGCAGAAGGTGGTATTTGCTTTATTAATCTTGTAAGAATCCAATGAATGCCCAGTCCCACTGCTTAGGATGCCGATGTCCGCCAAAACTACACTAATCAACATCCAGGGCACTGAGCTGTTCCTCAAAAACTCATCAGCCAATGGGAATCCACCACTGAAAATAACGTGAGAGGTTTGTGTCAGAACTGCAAGCAAAAAAATCAGGCAGAACAAAAAGAAAAGCAACTGGAAAAGCTTGCAATGTAATTGCAAAGCCAGTACTGCAGATGAGAAAACTAGAATTGTAAAGAAAAGGGCATACAGGTAGTCCCCGACTTACTGTACAATGGAGATGTATTCGACCCCCGTCATAACTTTGAATATCAAGATAAAGTCGAGATTTTGAAACATCAAAGACATAGAAGAAAACGAAATCAAGACAACTTAACTTTGCCGATTGCGGGAGTGAGGCAGGTGGGAGATGCATGCATCCCTATGTATCGTACTGCATACGCTGCTATGTTTTCCTGCCACACAAAACTTCATCATTGTCACGTCCTGCCCGTTCGATCCTCCTGTGTGCCACGCCCGCTCATTACCCTCATTAAATCTTACGTTATGGTCATCGTAAGATTTAAAAATCGTAAGTCGAACCATCGTAACTGGGGGACCATCTGTATTATCAAAAATGTAAAAGATTTATAAAGGTTATACATTTTATTTTTGCGATTTCAGTGAGCTTTATATTCTCTCAGATTCTTGTTTTTTGTTGATGTTCAAAAGTTTTGCTTTAATATTGTAGCAGCTATCAGAACACACATTATCTACAGTAGGTACCTTGTCTACAGCATTGTATTAGCAGCAATCCATAGGAAAGTGTAAATTCAAACATTTAGGAATCTATTAAATCTGCCACTTTATATGATCATAATTTGGAGAACAGATTGTCTTGATTGTCTTGTCCGTTCTTCTGTTTTGAGAGAAATTTCTTGGTAGGAGGATTTCTCATATCTTAGGCACCCATGCCTTGATCATCTCATTGTAAATTTTGATTTACTCTTCACACCTCAATTGTTAGACCATTTTTTATACAAACATGAATGAACACTGAGATTTGCTGTGGTAAAGCATATTTCTTCTTACAGTTTGGTCAAAAATTTGGTTTGAAGTGGTATTATAAAAGTCTTTAAAGTCTTAAATTTCACATCAGGATTTCTGTAAGTGTACTGGTATGGTATATGACAGTATAGTAAGTAAGTTAATGAATGAATGCCTAAAACCATGAACTCCAGATTCAGAGAGAAACAGTCTCATCAGTGCAGAAGTTGAGTGCTAGGGAAAAGAAGAGTTTAAAAGATCACCTTAATTTAAATTTATTGACAGTGCTCCACTTCTTTGCTGTTGCAGATCACACCATGTAACCATTTCCTAGGGTGTATGGGTAACAGTTAACAAATCCACTAACAAAAGCATGAATGTAAACACATAACTTGGGCAAGATCGCTGTGAATTATATTAAATATTAGTTCTCCACAAGCAAATAATTTCTCTTTTACTTCCAAATAATTATGTTGCTCCCTGTTGTAATAAATTGATTTCATGTCAGATTTTTTTTCTCAACCAATTAAAAAAAGTTGCAACTTCCAAACTTCAGGTAACTTCATTCTCTTGCGCAATGTTCAGAAATGTTCTCAATGTAGAATAAAAATTAAACTAATG
>JAODKN010000001.1:34822365-34855159 GCA_026774425.1 Petrocephalus zakoni
TGGCCAGCATCCTCCTCTCAGCCACCACATCAGTGGAGTCCAAAGAGCAGCCCAGGACAGAGCCAGCACTCCTGACCTACTGGGCGGAACCCTTCACAGCTGCCGAAACCCCAGAGGGAACTTTTACCTTTTACCAGTGTCTGAGTCTGGCCAATACCCCCAGCCAGAGGGAAAGGTAGACGGTGATGAACTGGGTTCGCAGCTTTCGGGAAGTGATGTTTCCTCGAGTCTGTCCGTGTATTGGTGGAGCAGATGTTTGCCTTCCATGGTGTATTCTAGAGGCTACTGGCCAGTCCCAAAGTCCAGGCTTCCCCCGGAGCTTCCACGCTGCTCCGCTCACTCACCTCGAACTTTGCAGCCATCACTCCCTCCTCCCAGCCACAAGAACTCGGGCAGATCACAGAGTAGCTAGAGCAGGTCTTCAGGCTGCTTGAGGAAGCAGCTCTGCCCTCCTTTCCTGAGCTGACTGCCCCACATCCGGATGCCGCTTCTCCTGCCCGCTTGCCGCATCTGGACTCCGCTTCGCCCACCAGTGAGGCTGCTGCTGCTGCCGCTGCTGTGCCCTGCTCATTGTCTGGTGTCCCCACTCAGCACAGAGATGCGGCCAGCTTGCCGCCGGAGGTCCCTGCCGCGCCCTTGTCCAGTTCAGGTGAGGGTGCCGCTGCGTCCCTGTCCGGTCCCGGTGATGGCGCCGCCGCACCGTCGCCCAATCCAGGAGATGGCACTACCACACCCCGGTCCAGTCCAGATGAGGCCGCGCCCAGCCCGGTGGAGAAACTTCCCGTGCATCCCTCGTCTTCATGGGAACCTGTGGCAGACGCGATGCTGGTCTCCGGTCTGCCCTCTGTCTCCCCGACATTCTCCGTCAGTGCTCACTGGCAATTCTGCTGCCTCTGCCGCTCCCAGCCCGGGTGAGCTGTAACCCTGCCTGCAGGGGTCCTCGCTGTGCCTGGTCTGCCTGCAGAGGCGTCACCCGGCTTGCTGCCTGAGTCTGCCCCGTTGCCGGAGTCTGCTTTGTCACCTGGCTCATCGCCCGAGTCTGGCTCCTCACCTGGCCCCTCCTCGTCGCCAGGCTCCTCGCCTGGCCCCTCCTCGTCGCCAGGCTCCTCGCCTGGCCCCTCCTCGTCGCCAGGCTCCTCGCCTGGGCCCTCCTCGTCGCCAGGCTCCTCGCCTGGCCCCTCCTCGTCACCAGGCTTCTCACCTGGGCCCTCCTCGTTGCCAGGCTCCTCGCCTGGCCCCTCCTCGTCACCAGGCTTCTCACCTGGCCCCTCCTCGTTGCCAGGCTCCTCTCCAGGGCCCGCCACTTTTGGCAATATATTATAATTTAAAAATTAATTATGTATTTTATCCATACTTAGTGTTATTTGTAACTCTCTGCGTATGGTATCTGGGTAGACTCATCCATCTCAATTTTTATGTTAATGTTAAAGTTTTATAAATGTATGTGGTCGCATGTATCTTCCAGGAAGAGCTCCAGGCCTCCCCAAGCTTAAGCAGCTGGAAGATGAATGGATGAATATTTTTGGTTCTTGCTCCTCATGTATATTTGAAATACAAATAATGTTCAGTACACATTCAATAAAAGTGTAAGAATATCCCTCTAATAGAGCCAAATTCTGGCTTGAGTGACTGCAGTGCATAGTGAGTGAAACACACTCATTGAAGAGAGATTACCTAGCATCCATATCTCTGAGAGAGATCAGAATGTCAAATTGAAGCCATCACTCTTTCAAAAAAACAGCCCTTACAAGAGCTTATAATGTTTATAATATAGTACATGTGAAATCTGTAAAAACATATTACATAGAAATAGGCTAGGGCTCAAAAACAAGCACGAAATATAATGAAAATGTTTTAGGTGTAGTTTAATGAACATTGTGACGTTCATTACAGCTAATGTTCCTTAAAAACAAGCATGTCAGTTGAATCCAGTGTTAAAGCATCTAATAATACCTAATACTTCCTAAAATAAATTAAGTATTGATGACAATTGCCATGTGCTATTTGTTGTAAGTCAGCTGTGCTAACAATGCAGTTTGTGGATATGCATGCCATATAGACAACTTCTGCTGTTTCAAGGATTATTGTGATCCAGCTAATACGGCAGGGCTGTCTCTGGCTCTCTGTGAGGGACTGGTTTTCTTCCAGAAAACTATCATTCTCTTTACGTCAGCAGCGTACATTCATGGCCCTCAGAAGCAATTTTTTATGGACTCCTTCCCTCCCAGGTACATGTGAAAAATTAGAAAATCAGCAGCATTGTGGTTTATCTTAATATGGATGTTCTGGATGTTCACAGAGTTTTTATTTTTAAACATTTTTTGATGGAGACACTTACTGATTTACAAAGGTGCTCTTAAAATGAATTTAAAGGCATATTATGCACCATTAAGGAATACCTTGTGCGGGTATTGCAAAGTTTCACATAAGTAGCTCTGCAATAAGCTTCTATCCTGAGCTAAAGGTAGAAACACGAAACTTTTAAAATGTGTAGCAAAGCCAGATTGATGTGAGGTTTTATTAGGTGTGCTGAACGATCCTGGCAAAACAATACGCATATCAAGGGTCGATTTTGTTTGTTTACTTGAGTTTGCTAGGGTTAATGTTAATAAAGGTGATTTTGCCTTGTATGATACTCAGAAAATACTTGGATGATAATCAGAAAACAAATTGATCCCATGTCTAATGTTTTTATTAAGAGACAATAGTAATAGCATTAAAGAGCTTTTTGTTAATAATTGTTAATAATTTATTTATTTGCCAGTGTTAGATGATATTTCATTATAGACAACCTCCAGTTAATTCTTTAGAGACTACTTATTTAATTAGCATAAAACACTGATTTTTAGGTTGAATATGTATACACATATGTGACTACCATTCCCAGCTAGTTTCGCAGTATTAATACTATTAGTATTGGATACTACGTAATTATGTAAATCAGCGCACCCAAAACCAGCTCCCTACATGCCCCTAAACAACATTGATAGAAATGGATAATTTATAGTGAAGGGTAATTTATGCATTGCCCCTTTCTTTACATTTCTGGTCATTAGACAGCCACATAGGAACCATCTGTGTGACCTGCACTTCTGTGTCATCTTCTTGAGAGCTTGTTTTAGTGTCCCATGCCTGTAAAAATGCACTGGAGTACAGATGTTTCTCCATTCAACATGCAAACTGGCAGCTGATTACCATAAGTCCAACTCTGTCCTCAAAAATACTTGAGCAATTTTGCAACCCCGAAGCCGGAATCAGGTCGCGCTTCCCATTTGCTAAATATAAGTTATTTTCACAGCTATAGGCACTTCCTGGGTCAAGGAAACCTCAAATTGGCATTTTTCTGGGGTCAGCTACAAGTATGAAAAAGGAAATTACTTGACACTCAGATCTGAAAGAGCCGTTAGTGTGACCTAGCAGAAGCGGAGTGTTTTAGGTAAGTGATGACTGGCTTGAACTGACTGATGGGCTTTATTGAGTAAATTATTTGTTGATATTTAAGGTCTGCTTAATTCTTCCTAAGTAAATGGTGAGATTCACTGAATGGACAGTTTGACAATGAAGTCCTGGTGAGGGTCTACGTTGCATTGTGAGGAAACATGAAGCTCTCTTGGAGCAGATGTAGGTCATGTTTTGCATACCAGACCCTGCAAAAGAAGGCAAATTAGCCTGTAAATTTAACAAAAATAGTTTACACCACTTAATTAATCCATCGACTCGGCTTATAATTACAGACAATGTAATTTCCACTGGCCATTTGGCAGGGCAGTGTCGCCGCTGACCAGCAGCACATCCCACTGGCCTGTGGCATTTGGCAGCTGGCCTTCATGCGACCCCGCGGGGGCAGCAGCATCAGTGTGAGCACCGTGGGCTGACAGCTTCTCAGCCAGGCCAGCCCGGCCCTGAAGAGCCTGCTCTCCTCCTGGGAGCCGGCTGAGTGGCAGCTGGGAATTAAAAGTGTGTAAACTGGAGGGTGGAGGAAGAAAATAGGTGAGCATTTGCATACAGTCAACAAGGCGATATCGTGCGGGGGCATATCTATCAAGCAGAATGGAACAGCTGAGATGGAGTCACCTTCAGGAAACTTTTTCTATGAAGATGTTGACTTTTCCGCATGAACAAAGAATTTATGTCAAGGTGAGTCAGTTAATTGACACACCTAACTTAATACACTTTTCCACTGTATGTACTCTTGTATTTCATAAGAAATTCAACTAGGTGAGGGTGACCCACAAATATTACTGGAGTATTCTCTGAAGGAATACTTTGTAATCACTGTAAGAATATATACATTATCAAAATCATTTTGGCGTAGACCCTGGATGGTATGCCAGTACGGTATCAAAATGGTCAATACGGCAAAACATCTTATCACTAAAAGTTTTTCCTTATTAGTGGACATTGGTAATTATCACAGTATAATTCAAGTCATTGTTTCTTTGAGGCTCAATTTTATAAGTGAAGGTGATTAATCATCATTGTTGACGTGCCACAGCATGCAACAATGCAATAAGTCCTCTGCATTTAACCCGTGTGACATTGTAAGACAGCAGGGGGCAGCTACGTGAGCGCCCGGGGAGCAGTACATAGGGACGGTACCTTGCTCAGGGTACCTCAGCAGTATTTGCAGGTCGGGGACACAAACCGGCAATCTTTCAATTACGCGGTTGCATCGCTAACCACTACACCTCCTGCCTGCCCCTGTAAGCTTGCTTATTCTTCCCTTATCATCCCTGTAAGCACTTGCATTCAGTATGTTCTACTTAATGGCAATAAATGCTTCAGACGAAAAAAGGTTTGTCGTATTTCCTGTTTTAGTTGGCACAAGCTTTCAGCAGTGTTTAGAGTAGACTGTCATGTGTCAGAATTTAAACAGCCAAAGTACAGCCATACCATCAGTGTCTTTTTGCCTTGTTTCTCCAAAATCTCATTTTTAAAAGATGCTGTAACAGCCGAGCTGTCGATTTCTTAATGGACACTTGTTTCCTCTGAGGGAGCACTCAACTCTTCCGTGACTCGTGTGCATTATAAACACAGTAGCATGTGGTGTACTCTACCAACTCAACCAAGCTGGGTGTGCATTTATCAGGCATAGGTTGTCCGTACTTAAAATACTAACATATCACAGACTGTCCTAAAAGACTCAGATTGGGTGGAAAAGTGTTTTGTTTCTGTAATGTGATAATCTATATTTATATTTTTTTTAACTTATGCCTAGTTGACTCCTTGTTCCCAATGTGCTATTGGCCTCACTTGTATAAGCAAACTTCTAAAGTATCTGCTAAATCTGTGAAATGTAAATATAACAATAATTTTACAGACTGGCATGTGAAGAAAGAAGGGACGGTCCTCAGTGACGCTCACCAAACACAAGGAACTTTATTTGACAAAAAAAATAAGAAACAGAACTCCACAACAAACCAAAAACAAAGGACCACAAATGGTCAAAAATAAGGCAGGCAGCAACACAGGAGCAGTCACACAGCAGAGGTGGAACAAATACAAGGACTACTCCAGAACAATTACAATGACCAACTGAAGACTAAAGCAAGTGCAGGAACTAAATACACATGCTGAGTATGACACAATGGACATTAAACCAACCACTAGGAAATAAGAGTTAAGAGACAAAAGTGAGGGTAATTAACAACACTACAGATTCAAACACTGGGAGATGTTTGGAAGATAGGGGTAAACAGGAGGTATCAACACTGAACGAAACTGAAATACATGAATACAAGGACATAACAAAGGGGAAACTGCATAAAAGGCACCAACACACATAAAAACATCCTAACGGGTGAGGCTGACTAGAGCCTCCAAACCAAGCCAGAGGAGTACCTCAGAGCCACACAGCCCATTTAGCCTCACTGAAGAACGGATTAGGAGCTAAACAGAGTGTGGGGGCAGAGTGTGGCTCAGCAGGTTAAGCCTCCGGCTGTCTGTGGGCCCTTGAGCAAGGCCCTTAACCCCCAGCTCCTTGGGCGCTGCAGGAGTGGCTGCCCGACCAAGCTTACTCTCATGGAGAGCAAGGTTGGGGGAGGTGAGAAGGGAATTTCCCCATGGGGGATCAATAAAGTGTATAAATAAAAAAATAAATAAATAAATAAACCAAAAACACTTTACTTGATGGAGCACAAATACTTTGTGATAACTCAACGTGTCATAATTCATTAAAGATGAACAAACATGCAATCGGTATTTCACGTGTTATTCATTACTTGTTCCTTCAGTAGTTCCTTAGTTGTTCCTTCATTAGTTTACAGAGGTTAAGTGAACAGATATACTGACAAATATAGTAACTGCTTGGGTTGAAAAATGCATCAAGATTTATTAATGATGAACAAATATGAGATTAGTATTTAACTTGTTCCTTCAATGATTCACAAAGGTTTACAGAATTAACAGATATAGTAACAAATATAGTAACCGCCTGAGATAAAACATGCAACATGATTCATTAATGCTAAATTAACATTAGATCAGTATGTAAGACTTAGTTTGTCATTAATAAATACATGTCATTAATAAACCCTATTTCCAGAAAAGATATATTTTCTAAAATGCAATTAAAATTTAAATCTGTGATTCATTAATTCATGTGAACCTTTATTTAACTGATAAAAGTACAAAGAAAAGGTTTTCAACAGTGAAACTTAAGTTAGAATTAGATGGTTGCAACACACTCAACACTCAGTTGGGATAGAGGCATATTCACCATTGTGTTACATCACCTTTCCTTTTAATAACACTTTTTAATTGATTTGGAATTGAGGATACTGCTCCTGGTAATTCTGCAAAATGGAAATTTTGTCCATTCTTGCATGATGTAAGACCTCAGATGCTCAACAGTCCTCCATTGTCTGATTCTCCTCTTCATGATGTGACTGTCAGCACACCAGTCAAGCACACATACTCTTTGTCTACCAAGCCACGCTAGTGTAGCCCGTACAGAATGTGGTCTGGCATTGTCCTGCTGAAATAAGCATGGACGTCCTGGGAAGAATCACCTTTATGGCAATATATCAAAATCAATAAAATAGCTCATATTCACCATTAGTGGAGCATAAAAGACTGGGACTGGCTACTGAAAATATTAGCAAGACATTAAAAAAGAAAAAAAGTTGAAAAGGTTAATAAATTCACATTTTGGTGAATTAGCTTGTTTTCACACTGAATAAATAAGCAAATTTATTCACATGTGAGAAAAGCAGTGGTGGCTACTGACCAAAATAATTAGTGAAACCTTCAATTGTGTAACTATTATCATAGCAAACTGTTGCTTAGAAAGTGATGCTGACATAAATGATTTTTTCAACAGGTGCACCCTTTATTGAAATACAATCATCATAGAAATACAAGTAAAATTAATGGAATGACAATTACAATATGAGTAGGATACACAGCTTCACTTTTTTATTTTGGTCTACATTATTGCATAACACAAACACACCAACAAAATCCAAAACATTGTTACAGTGGCAAAGTACTTCTGTAAAACTTCTACTGTCAGAAAAAAAGGGTACAGCCCTAGTACAGTTTTGTTCCCCAAGGTATAAACAACACTAATGTACCCCTGATGCTACAAATGTCTGTACATTAAATTAGACTAAACTGTACATTTACCTACAGCTAGGGTATAACTGGCAGACCCTTGAGGGTACAGCCCCAGTGACAAGTAATTGTACCCTCAAAAGGTACAAATTGGTACTTTTCTGCGGGGGCGTATCAAGCTTTTTAAAAGTGGGGGGTTCTAGGATGGGGAAGTAAGACTCCCCTTACCGTGGCCAAATTATAATATGATTGTAGTCACAGCCAATTATATGTAACTTCCTGCATTTCTACATTTTCTTTACATCTACACTATGCAAATAAAAGGAGTCTATCTTGCCTCGCCTTTTCCTTTTGTGCATCCTAATATTGCATGACAAAAAGAGAATGATTGCTTCAAGACACAGCTCTATGATAGGAACATTCAATGACAAAAAGGAAAAACCCAGAGGTACTTGCCTGCCCTGTATAGCACCAGTATAATGTTTGTACCATACTGTATGCCCTCACTTGTTTGTATCATATGCCCTCACGTTCCATAGAAGAGGTAATGTATTTCACGTATGTGCATAACAAAGTTAGTCTTGCTGTTCTGATATAAAACCGCAGCAAAAAAATAGGAGGTGAGGCAGCCAGTACTTCTGCCTCACTGAAGGGGGCACATGTGAGCCCACGGGATTATTACTGCCGGTACGACAGTACGTCTTGCTTGGCGGGTAAAGGAGTTCGACGTTCATTAGCGTGGGAAACAGCGGTTCTAGTGTTAAAAGCAGTTACTGAAGAGGTTTTAACAGTACTACTAAAGTTTTTCTTTTAATTAAAATGCAGCTAATTGAGTGTAAAAGGGATTATTCCCCTCTCTCGCATCGCCACGTGCTGGTCATTTTGGTTTATCAGATTTTATGTGTTGGCATACTGTGATACTCTGTTTTACTATCTCAGGTTCAAACAGCACCAACTTTTCATTCAATAAATTTGAGAAAATTTTGGGTCACAACATCATTAAGGGGCCATAGAGGTGGGTCCCTAAGCCAGACCAATTGAGAACTACTGCATTATAGAACTCTGTTTTATTATTATTATTATTATTATTATTATTATTATTATTATTTATTTTTGTTCTGAAAGAGCCAGTGCTTCACCTGACACTAACCTCACCGCACATCAATGCGCTTTCTTGCCAAATCCAACAGGACAGTACGTTGCCAACTCACTTTGAAGAACAGCCGCGCTGGTTCTCTCATCGCTGACGTCACTGATACCTTTGCTGTGATTAGCAGAATGGTCCTTCAATCAAACTAGCAGACCTATGTGTATAGCCCAAGTCTGCGTGTGTGTTTTTCTTCCTCCCTGATCAGGGCTACAGTTCAGTTCACTCTTGTATCCATAGCAGCTTATATTTTAGTATCATTTTAATCTGACAAAAGGTGGGGGGGATGGAATCGTGTTTCAGCAAAAGTAGGGGTGTTGTAACACCCACATCCCCCCCGCTTGCAACGCCCTTGTTTTTCTGACAGTGTAGTTCCTTTGTTATCAGAGTTTTCGTTCCCATCATGTCCCCTACAGGCCTCACTGTCGTTGTGTTTGGCTAACTGGAGATGCATGTCTTCATCGATCAAACTATCAATATTCACTAGGGTTGCCACATTCCATCTGAAGTAATTAGGGAGGCCATCTAAAACGATAAAATTAACAGGGGGATTGATCTTGCAGTCCGGAAATACGAGACAAATCACGTCCCATATTGGTTCAAAATGTGAAGCAGCATTTTATTTATACCATACAAGTAGGTGAAAACTCAAATCCTCACATTTCCCTAAGACTTAATTGTACAGCTGCACCAAAGGTAGGGGATTTGAATCACATGACTTAATTCAGGTCAGACTGGAGTCATAAATTTAAGGACTTGCTTGAGTAACATTGATAAAAGATTCAACTGGACTTTGACTTGAATTTTTGTTGCATTTAATTCATATAAATATTAAATATAAAGATTTATTTGATACTAAGAAGTTATGTTTTGTTGCTGACACACTGTGGGTGATTTCTAATGCAATCAATCAATGTGTGCAGACCTGGCAACCTGCTAGAAAGCAGCATATCAGCAGAGGCCGATGCACGAGGCAGCAATCGTGGAGTGGGCAATTCCAAAAGTAATGAAATCTGAATTCAAGGATACTGTTGTTGTTGGCAGTAGTAAGAAGAGAACAGCAGTATGGAAGGTCTGCAGCTCAAAAATCAGTGGCACCACCACATTTAATTACTCCATTTAACATCAGTAATGTTTACAGGTCATATATTTTTATTTCTTTTTTAATGTACTCATTTTTATTTTCTACACTACTCAGTTGTATTGGGGTTTGGTGCAATACTTTTTGTGCACTGAAACAGTTAAGTAAGAAAACAATGACGCAGTGTCATATGAAAAACTCCTTAGACGTGTTAATAGGCCAAGGGGAAGTGGTGTGACTCTCCTGAAGGGAGAGCGCGATGGCAGGAGGCTTTTTTGTGCCGTACTTCCATTTTCACTCACATCAGAGCCCTCTGTTGTTGTTGATTTAGAAGACTTGTCATTGATTGCTACAAAATGTCACTGTCACTTAACTGATTTAAATGTGGAAACTGGGGCAGATCACATGGGGTAGATCATATGATTTGACTTGTGATTTGCTTGACCTGAGCAATGACTTAACTTGCCTTCACAGGGAGCAGGGATTCAATTTGATTTGCTTGATTCTCATCACAGTAACTGGATACTTGCTTGAGACTTGAAGGTTAAGATTTGAGACTTGCTTGTGATTTACACTATGACAAGCTGTTTTAGCTTTAATTCATTACTAGAGGATATCATAAATTCATTCTAACTCTCTATCCATCCTTTTTCTGAAACCACTTGTCCTATTCAGGGTCACAGGGGGTTCATAGACTCTCCCGAGGCTACAGGTGCAAGGCAGGGAACAACCCAAGATGGGGTGCCATTCATACATCATTCACTTACACTATGGGCAATTTGGTAAGTTTAACTGACCTCGGCATGTTTTTGGACTGTGGAGGGAAATCAGAGATTCCAAAGGAATCCACATAACAATATGGAGAAACCATGCAAACTCCTCACACGGGGTCAGCTCAGAGGCTTGAATGCTGGTCTCAAAGGTGTGAGGCAACAGTGATAACCACTGCACCATCATGCCGGCCCAATTCTAACCAGTTAGAATGCAAATTCTTGTTGTCAGAAATTCTATTTTAGCTCATGAGGCTCAAAACACCTTTATCATTTATTTCAGTGGAAGCTGGAATTTGAACTAGTCAAAATACCAATTTCTGATATTAGGAATTTAATTGTACCTACTTATAACTTAGTTTTAACTAAAACTAGTTAGATAAGCATTCCAGATATTGGCATTCTAAAAAGCTAATTCTGAATTTTTTTTATTGGTTTCATAAAAGTCCATTGATAAGCAATGTTTAATATATCTTCAAATATCTTCCATGCAGACATTTTTGTAAGTTTTTTTTATTCTGTTCACTTCTGTTCCTGTCATTTTGCTATTAATTGCACTTGTAGTCAATGGATCCAAAGAGAAACTAAGCACAAATGTTTGATTTATTGCAAAGGTGTTATTGATTAAAAAGAACCCAATAAGCCTGCTTGTCAATAAACTCAGAACAGTGTTAAGAACTATGATTTGGGTTTTAGTTTAATACTACTTGTTTTACTTAAAACTACTTGTTCCTAATGTGATATCTGCGTAAACAAATCCAATGATTTGTTATACAACCAATAAATTTGTAAATATTGTCACTGAAGTGTCCCAGGATTTTGTGAGCACTGTATATGACATTGACTACAATAAAAAAGAACAGTATTTACACAAGTATTTAATAATCTTGTCTCTTTCACTTGGAGTATACCAATACTTTGTCCACAAACCAAGAAGGAATATTGGTGTACAAAGTGAGTTTTCTTGACTGATGGGTGAATTTATATTCTGCTTAAATGCGTCATCTTTGTCAACAACAAGCAAGAGCATGCATCATAAATGAACCATGCTTCTCTGGGTGGGTTTGTTATATTCCATAACTATCAAATCAACTACTAAATATGAAGGTTATGAGAAATACATTAAAGTTTAGTAAGGGAAAAAAAAGTTCCTTCCATCAACCTAAAGATGGTGTAATTTTGCACCATATTTTGTCAGACCTTTTCAACAGCCATACTTTTTGTCTCACATCGCAACATTGTTCATTGGCATTATGCGATTCTAAGCGATATGAGTATTATCTTTTTTTTCTTTTTTGGTGAAGCTCTGCATCACCTGTTATCTGTGGCACCAAACTGGAGAAGACCGATTGAACATTAATAGAGGGGAGGAGCTAAGGGTTTTAGAGTACTAGGAGTACGCTTTTTTTAATTTGCATTAAAAGAGTGGACTATTATTTTTTAACCCCCCCCCCCCCCAATTATATCTGTTTTATCAGCATGTAATACTGGATCTGAAAATGAGGCGTATTCCTGTTTATTCCTATTCCTTCTGTCCTGATGAAATGTTGCCAGTTCTGTGTGGAAAATACAGTTACAGTCCAAGAAAAACCAGTAAAAGAAGCTTGAGATATCATGGACAATCACAACAGGATTAAAAAAAAATCTTGGGTTGCCAGTATCTTTCACAAGAACAAGTGGCACAGGAAAGCTGGCAGCCACGTCATGTTGTATGGCGCCCCTAGCAGCTGCACTGGCCCCTGAGAAGTATGGAGATAAGCAGCTACTCAGCTGTGTCCTGGGTAATGATCTAGACAAGCTGCTGTCCATGACCCTTGCCCTGATCTCCCCTGCTTCTCAACAGCCAATTGGGAACAACATTATTCATGTCCTCTTTAATATATTAAAATGGTTTTTAGGCCAGTGATGAACACAAAGTATTTAATCATAGTACAAACAGCATGTTAAAGGTCACAATCTAAAAATAGAGAGAATGACAAACTTCTCTTACCTTTCATAAAGAAATTGTGTTATGATGAGAGGATCCAGAAGTGGCTCCAACAAACAAAGGGCTTTATTAAACTCAAACAGAAAACAAAAGGACAACAAGGGTCAAGACAAAGCAGGTAAATGATGAGACTAAGGTTTGGAGCAACTCTGGACAAACCATGTTAGACCAGCAGCAAATAAGGACAACAACAGCTGCAAACACACAATATCAAACCCCAGATGCCTCCTTCATAGCCACGCACTCAGCCCACTGAGCCACACAGCAGCCCAAGAGACCCAAGCGCACAATAGGAACTAATAAATCTGGGATATAACAGCAGTCAGGATGACCAGCGACATTCACTGGCCAAACAAGGAAATGACACATGGAACAAGGCAGGACAGGGGCCAATCTTGACAAGTAGAATAAACATAGCAAAAACTAAATCTCATAAACTAAATCTCATATATAACAACATCATATTTATTCCACAGTATAGTATGTTTCTGCATCTGTACACTGCATAAGCTTTAGACAAGAAGTAACAGAAGTAATCCAGCTGGTCTTGCTATTTATGCTGTTATTCTTTGTCTGTTTTGTGAAGCAAGGAGACACATGCCTGTGTCCAGAGTCCCGCAGCTTGTGTCTGAAGGACACTCACTCTGCATTCAGCACAGCAGTTGGTCTTGGGTTTGTGTTTCTGCCTGTACATTTGAGTACTTGATATGGAGGGTAACAGATGCAAACATCCGTTTTCTTTATGTTTGAATATAGTAACATTGCAGGAAAAAAATGTTTCTGTTGGAGGTACTGGTGGCTTTGTATGAGCGTTGTATCCTGTAAGAATTTTTATGTAAGAAAATCTAGTACGGGAGTAAATGGCCAGTCTATTAAAATTAATTTAATGCGCTTATAAAGCGTCAGTAAAATATGGAACCTCACTGTGGTAGACTGATATTAGCCAGGCTCGAGTGACCCTATATATACAATTTTGCATGACTGAATTTTATTAAATACTCATGCACTTTTCATTAGCTCTCTGTCAGCCCTTTGTAATGGCGGACATCACTTAGGCTGAATAGTATTCCCTGTGGCATGATAATAGATACCTCATGTTTATGTGAATGACTTGTACAGCATGAGTAGTGATAAATGGTGAATAGTAAGGGTGAAAGTTTCTAAAATGGATGTTACCAACATTGAAGCATAACCAGTCATAGATCAAGCAATATTGATTTGTATTTGATCTAACAATGTTAGACATAACGCAGCCAGCTTGTCACCTCCTTGGTTATAATGTTAAATGTGAGTAGCCCTTTCTACTTAAGATATGTAGGATGCATAAGCTGATCTATCATACCTAAACTTAAGTGACAATGAAGACTGGAAAACTGGATGAGAAAACAGGCCATTTGACAGCGTAAAATGACACTGGAGAGGACAACTACAGATATTGCAGATATTGGCTATAGAAACAACCAGTTAATACACAGTGGTAATTATTGTTTATCCTGTTCTGTAAATAAACCCTTTCTGTAAATAAACCTGCTCACCTGGTCGCTCCTGTGGTTTAGTGGTCACATCTGCTGTCTCACACCTGTTGGATGTTTGTGCAGGTTTCCCTGGGTACTCTGGTGTCCTCCCACAGTGTAGCATATGTGTGTGTGTGTGTGTGTGTGTGTGTGTGTGTGTGTGCGTGCGCGTGAGAATTTGTAATTATTACAGTGTGTCCCCACAATGTGATAAAAATCTGTTACTTTTTACCTTGTGGGGACATTTTTTATGTCCCCACAAGGACAACCTCAATTTTATAAAAATCCATGAATGCAAGCAAAAAAAATAAAAATGCCAGAGGTCTTTTGTTTTGTTTTGTTACTTGTAGTTAAGGTTAGGGCTGGGTTGGGGTTAGGGATGTTGTAATTAGGGTTATGCCCATAGGAATGAATGAGGAATGAAGTGTGTGTGGTCATATATATATATCACATTGTGGGGTCCCCTCAGTGTGATAAAAACCTGTCATTTTGACAACAGGGGACCACTTTTTCAGTCCCAAAAGGGGTAACTCAAGTTTATAAAAATGTGTGACTGCAGTCAAAAAACTTGCCAAAATGCCAGAAGTCTTGTATTTTGTTTGGTTACTTATGGTTAATGTTAGGGCTGGGTAGGGGTTAAGGGTGTCATGACTGGGATTAGGGATTTTCTCATAGAAATAAATGAAGACTCCCCACTTAGGTATAATATGTGTGTATATTGTGTGGTGTGTGTGTGCTCTGTGCTCTGTGCCTCTTCTGTGCCAGGATCACCGTGATGATGGATAAGTGAGATAGAAGTTAAATGGGAATTTAGGAAGCTTCTCATTTTGCAATGATTAAAAGAACAACTTTTGCAGTAAAGCAAGTAACAGCGTTGTTTAATAAATATTTTGGTTGTAATTTTTTTGCGATAAACATCGCTCAGGGCATTTTGTTGTCATGAGTGACAAACTTATAAATTGAACCAATTTAGGAGTTTACCATAAAAGTGGATCACGTTGAATTTAAGGGATGCATATTTCAGAGTGCTGGAAAAACAATAAGCACTCTGTGTTTGAAGCAGGCCGCTTGCAGGCCTGGGCTGCTTCTCTCACTCTTCTCCAATCAAAGCCACACAGGTGTGAAATGGATATGCCCTGCTGAAATTATTTTTTCTCTGAAATTCAGTACGCCTGGTCGAACAGTTATTAAGGTTTTCTATGAATAGGAATGTTGGAGGAAAACCAGTATGAAGTAGGTCTGTGAGGCTTTTTCTGTCAAGCTGTCATGGTCAATATGTTTATTAATCTGTCAAAATGTTTATAATGCTTGTGGAGAAAAAAACACTTGTTAATCTCACAATTATTACTGCCTTTTAGGAAAGGTTACATATATCAGAAGGGAAACGCCCCAGTGTTTCTAGGTATAATTAAAGGTAATTACTATGGTGAAGATGTAAGGTAAATAGGCAAAGCAATTCTATATGAATTTTTACCTTAGCAATACTAGATGGTAATATGACAAAAAGATATTTGCATATCATGTTAATATTTCAGAATTCTTCACTCTAATTCCTGAATTATTAGAGACTCGGGGTAATATATCTTCAAATGACCTGTGTCCCTTTTTGCCACTAAGGCTTGCTTAGGTGTCATGTGTCTTTTCAAGGAGACATATTACCACCTCCTCATGCCTTTAGAAAGCACCCATTGGCTGAGCTTATAGCTTATAACGTAATAATAGTAAGAAGGCCTGGTGAGGGCACTGTGAGGTAAGGGGGTGTGGTCATGAGGGAGGGAAGTAGAGATGGTGCTCTCATCTGGGCTGCAGTGTCACATGGGAGGATCAAGGGACAGATCAAAGTGAGTAGAATGGGACAGAGAGGAACTAAATGGCAACTGGAAGCCAGAAGCTCTGCTCTGATATCATACTGAGCTGTGTTTTTCTTTTTCTCAATTTATGTTTGATGGATTTAAGTATTAATAATGAGTATTAAAAAAACTTTAGAATTCTGATATTTAAACAAGTGACAAGAGTCACATAACATGTACTGTGTTGCCATGTGAACAGGGGTTTGACTAGGTAATTGTGATGCCTCGCGCATGATAGCCGCCATTCTGGATAGCTTTGTATTTGTTTTGTCTCCATTGAAGCTTTTTGTATATCTGTGTGTGTGGTGGGGGAGGGGGGCAGGATAAGTGCTGACTACAAGGCACTTTATGCTTGTGCTACCAACAGAGCATGATGCTACCTTAAAAACATCATGAACGACATGAAACAGTGGACTTCAGAGAAATCTTGACAGGAGAGCATCACTCTCATCTATCTTTAGCTATTTCCAAGCAGTATAACTCCTCACAGATGGCATACAGCAACAGAATGAACTGAATACCAATTCATGATCTCCATCTGTTTTCTCTGGCTTGTTTTCAATAACAAGTGCAAGGCAGCCGAAAACATATTAGTGTTGAAAATGTTTCTTTTTTCCACATTCATTTTCAATATACCATTATATGTAATGCTTTCCATGTTAAATTATTCACATCATTTGAGCTTATCAATGTTTGTGGTTTTGGAAGGAATTACTCAACAAAAAAGTAGGGGTGTACATTTCATAAAGTTCAGAGTTAACTGAGCTTTATGAGCACTGGATGTTTGAAGCTCTAGCACAAATATAGGGTGCATTATAGTGTATGTTATATTTAATCATATTCACATCACTGACAGGTGACAGATACAGGGAGGAATTTGTTTGCAGGGACTAATACACGTGGATATGGAAGAATGATTTTAGTATTTAGTTCCCCATGTCATTATGTCATATCCTTCACAAAGATGCAGAAGGAACACTGTTAGTTTTTCTTAGTTTTGTACCTGCAGAAAATGTCCTTCTTACTACATATCTGAAAACATTACAGGGTTAGTAATATAATATAAAAAAAACAGGGTGCATTTGCCATCCATTGGTTATCAAGTTACAGCGGAAGATGCATTAAGCCCTTACATAAATTCCCCTCCTTCATTCGCCCAGCTCCTTTGCAAATTGGGGTGAAAGGAATTACACCGCTCACTGTCTGCCGAGAATAATTCGTGTTGTTTGACTGCTAACCTTCCACTGGAGCTGGAGCAATGTTTAGATCGTACCTTGACTTGTCTGGGCACCACTTGGCAGTCATCAATAAAAAAGCCTTGTCACTGCACTGTAATGTAAACTCATTTACTCTAATCTGTCATCATTTTTTTCTAAATGTTGTGTTAGCTCCCTATTGAATAAACCTTTCATGTCAGTCCTGTTGTTAATTTTGTCAATCATCATGAGTTCGGTATTTATAGCAGTAATGGAATAACCTATTACGGCCCTTTTTATCCTGAACTGCCACTCTAAACATTTTCAATGCATTGCTACTGATTTCTGATGGAAATTCATTTATCATTTAGCAACGGAAGCCTTGAATTAATTTTGCAAGGACGCATTGCAGGACTTTTGGTCAAAGCGAACAATGAGGTCGGCGTGATGGAGGCCAGCTGGTTGTTTAGTATGGATGGCCAGAGCCTGGTGTATGTATTATTCAACCAGCATCTCTCTGTGTGCCACTGCATGTTTCAGAAGATCATACCCCCATGTTTTAATGGCAGGTCATGAACTAAGTAATGACTCACCTTCGCAATGACTTCACATTCAGGGCTTCATAGAATGGCACTTTATGAATTATTGATCAATTATTTTGCCAATACTGATAATATATTCTGCCACAACAATGAGAGCGTTGGCCTAAAATTGGCTCTGTGATATGGGCCAAGCTGTTCAGAATATGTTTTAGCAACGGGAACTACAGGGTGAGTAATTTTCAGTTAGGTTGTTGAGTTTTTATGTAAAGAAACACTTCTAATCATTGCAGAATTAGATGTGGTATGTTGAATTTAAACCAGCTGTGCAGACATTGATGTAAAGTATCCTTGACTGTAGCTCTTAACCTCAATATTTCATTATAAATCCATGAGGATAAACAATAGCGTACTCTAAACAACAAGGTGAAATAACATAAGTATGATGAATGAAACTTCTGGGAGTGAACAAAAAGGACAGACCTGCTATTATGCTGACCTACTGAGACAATGTAATGTTGTGAAAATGCACTATATAAATAAAATTGAATTCAACTGAATTGTATCCCTCTCCCCTGCATTGCACCCATAGCCTCCAGGACAGGCTCCAGAACCCCTACAACCCTAAATAGGACAAGCAGTGTCAGAAAATGGATGGATGGATGGATGGATGGATTTATCCCTCTTCAGTGCTGTTATGGATTAAACAGGAATCATTTTATTGAACTGTTTTTTTACTGTATGTGCATACATGGGGTTTGTATATCTAATAGCAGCAAAAAATATATATACATTTTTTCAGTTTACACAGGTGGTGTCTAGCATAGTTCACTTTAAAGAGTTGGAAGGTTGGTGGTCTGGTACATTTGATTCACAGTCTGTGCACTTTCAGAATTAGACTATCCATAAGGAGGTTTGCATGCTAGTGATTACTGAGTCAGGGTATCACTCAGCCAGGATGTTATGTCTGTATCCAGTCCCTGGTCAACTCACACTAGATAGACTCATTCTTTCTTTTCTTACCTTCTCTGATGCTGGATTTTCACGTTCAAGTAGCATATACCTACACACACATCCAAGTGCGTGACTTTAGCTTGAACATTGGGGGGGGTCTTCACCCATTTAGGGGAAGACATGATTATTGGGGGGGGGGGGTAACAGCCACCCCACTTAATTTATGCCTGTACACACATCACCAGCAGAGGGTACAACAAACCTAGCAGCCATCCACAACCAGGATACCTTCTTCAACTCCAAGACTGCTGACTCAGAGTGAGGGCCGAAGGGCTGGCTGTTATTCTAGAAACAGTACTGTACCAGGAGTACTAGGAAGTAGTACCGAGAGCTGGCTCCTGGTCCGCACCCCATGGCAGGACACTGTCTGGGGGGGGCCAATCTTTCAGGTGCCATTGTTATTGCAGCCACTCTTATATTGTTGTTTATTTACCACATTCCTCTTCTAAATTTTTTTTTCTCTTTTTTAATTTAAGTGGCATATTTTTAATAATTTTATTGTTTGATCCTGAATTAAAAATACAAATTTAGGATTATGGCATGCCTCTTCCGAAGACCAGCACGGGGTCAAACTGAAGTCACCGCAATGGGGGATCAAAGGCTTCTCTCCTCCTGCTCTCGGGCAGCGAGGGAGCACGCATCCCTTTGATCTCGCACCGCTCTGGAGTGCAGGCCGCGGGCCTGCAGGCTTCTACACCTCCCTTTCACGCCACAGCTGCAAATTCGCTTGATAACCATGCACATGGAGTTTGCATTTAAATGCGTGTGCATGCATTAGGGAATATTCTCTCTCCTACAGCCGGGCAGATGGAGAGTGGAGTGCTTTATTGGACTTTTCAGTACTTCTGAAAGCTGAAGGGGCTGAAAAAACAAAAGCATTATTTACAACGATGTTTTTATCACTGTCATAAGCTAGCAGTGTGGCACCTCAAAAACAGTCAGAATGACAGCACCCACAAACGGGAAAAGTATTCATGCATGTATGTCATTAAGTCTTCACATTTACAACGGGGGCAACTCTGATATGTCAGCTATTGAGATAGGTGGGTGGGGGGAAAGGGAAGCTTGTCTGGACTTCTCAGAATTACGAGGCCGAGTCATTTCCATTACTTAGTCCTCCGTCCCTCCTTATCCGTAATATGTATACATGAATGTTCTTCAGGTATACAGGAACAGTATATAAGTTGACACGACAATCCAAAAAGCAGGAATAAGTAGCTTTGCAGGATGTCTAGAACATGCTAACATCATCTGGCACCAGATACAGACTGCCAAGAAGCAAAGAGAAACCTGCATGTGGTTGTCTTGGATCTCGCCAATGCCTTTGAATCGGCTCCTCACGACATACTGTGGACAACCTTTAAATTCTGTGTCCGAAAGAATATCACGAAGTTAAAATTGCATTGCATTGCTTGATCACCCCCCAACCGTCATCCTGCTGCCTCCACCCCTGCCTCCAGTCAGTGGGCCCCG
This sequence comes from Petrocephalus zakoni, assembly GCA_026774425.1. Classification (NCBI taxonomy): domain Eukaryota; kingdom Metazoa; phylum Chordata; class Actinopteri; order Osteoglossiformes; family Mormyridae; genus Petrocephalus; species Petrocephalus zakoni. Next base: position 34,842,491 of record JAODKN010000001.1, read on the forward strand.
ATGGTTTGTTGATAATAAGTCCGTGCTCCTCATTGAGTCTCACGATACCAGCAGAGGAGGGGATTGAGGCCGCCTATGAGTGAAAAAAGGCTATGTACTCAGAGCTAGCTGCTGAGTGCCGGATGGCTGGCTGGAAGACTACCATCTACCCAGTGGAAGTTGGATGCCGAGGCTACATGAGGCTGTCAACAATATGCCTTCTGAGGGACGTAGAAGTTACTGGAAGGAACCTAAAGAAGGCAACCGAAGAGCTGGTGGAGGAGGCAGAGAAGGGGAGCTTTTGGCTCTGGCTGAGGAGGAAGGATAAATGGTGGAGGAATAACTAACCCCAACAACAGCCGTAGGGGGGAACACCCATCAGCTGCAGGGGGTGGTAGGGAGATGTCCCTGTCCCTGCCCCTCCACCAGGAGACGTTCCAGAATTAAAAACGTTGGTGATCGGTGATTTCCAGCTGATGACCCTCAGCTGACCCATGGGTACCGGAGGAGGTGCAACTGGCAGTAATGTACTGAAGTTCTGGTAACCCAGTGACTCCTGTGAACAGAGCAGTTGGAGTCCAGGGAAGACTAGAGGACAGCCAAGAAAGACTGGATGACAGCAGGAAAAGACCGCACTGGGAGTGAGCGGCTAGTTACCAAACCCACTAGTACCTCAGAGGAGGCACACCCAAGTCATAACTACAAAGAACCCAAAGAGAAAACAACCCGAAGGCCCTCTGAGAGGCGGGATGAAAGATGGGCCTAACAGGACGGACAACTCGATAATGACAGCAATGGAAACAAACAATGATACGAATATCAGAACACCGGGAAAGGAGGAGAAGATTCTCTGGAAGTGTGAATGTGGATGGGAGAAAATGACCACGTTCGGGGGGTTGCAAATCCACCAGGGGAAGCGAAGGTGTGGTTAGAAGGGCCAACAGCAACCCTTGTCAAACAGAAACATTAATACAGAAAATAAAATTTCAAAATACAAGAAAATATGAATAAATACAATATACAAGTAAGGGCACGTGCAGAGAGTGCAAATCAGACAAAGTGCAAATAGAGCTTGTAAGTATGGTAAGTGATAAAGAGCAGCCTTGAACAAACCGAGTCATTATGTGGTAGACTATGAGTAGGATGAGGTAATTAGCAGACTAATGCTACACAAAGTGACAGTGCAGGTCAGTGAGTGTGTGTATGGTTGTGAGTGTGTGTATATCGGAGTTTCAGAAAGTCCGAGGGGCAGAAGATGGGAGAAAGGGGAGTGGGGGCAGAGCCGGGAGAGCCGGGATGGATGTATGAGTTGATGTCGTGGGCCCGAATGAAGGGTAAGCTATCAAAATCACAGAGCCTGTCTCTAAGAAGAGGAGTCAGAAACGACAGCACCATCATCTTTGTAGGGGTGAGAAAATCCCACTACTCTCTGAGCAACCCATTAAAAGCCTGGGGAGGCAGTACACAGCAGAGCTCTCGGACAAACAGATGGGGAGAACTGTGACGAAGCAGCTTTCAGAAGGCCTGGAAAAGATCGATCAAAGCCAACTCCCAGGGAAGTACAAGGTCTGGTGCTACCAATTTACACTCTACAGGAGGGTGATGTGGCCACTGAAAATTAGTGACATCCCCTCATCCACCGTAAGTAAAATAGATTCATCAGAAAGTGGTTGGGGCTGCCACAGTGCCTCTCTGCAACGTGTCTCTTTGGAAGGAACACCCTTCAGCTGCTGCTTCAATCTATCAGCTTGAGCTATAAGCAGGAAAAGACCAGGCATGTTCTCAAGTTGAGAGAGTCCTCTGACCAGATGGTAAGGAATGCGAATTGCAAGACTCTGACAAGCTGGAAGTGGAACGCCCAAACTGAGGTTGATCAAGCTATCAGTCGTCAACAACATCAAGACATTATCGGCAGAGCCCAGACAGGAGGAGCAGGCCTAAGGTGGGGAGAAGCACCACGGTTCTGGTCCAAGGTCGACCACAAAGAGAGAAAGGAAATGGTGGTGGCAGAAGTGATGAGGATGGAGGAAGAGCACTATAAGATCAAGGCCATGTCGCAGGGCAGACAAGGAAGCTGGACAACCTGGGAGGGAGTCGTCAACCGAAACATCAGTTGGAACAATATTTGGAAGATCCCACAGGCAAGGATCAGCTTCCTCATCTGCTCAAAATATGACACACTTCCCTGTCCCTGGAACCTTCACCAGTGGTTCGGGAAGGAGGAATGCTGCATGCTTTGCAGTACCCCTAATGCAAATCTCCAGTACATCTTGTCAGGCTGCAAGATCACGCTTTCCCAGGGACGCTATAGATGGCGCCATGACCGGGTCTTGAGGAAGCTGGCAGAGGTGCTGGAGTGCTGCCGACAGGGCAGTAACGGGGTACCAATAGCAAAGAACTACAGTTTCATCTCAGAAGGTGTGGGGTGAAGAAACATCAGGCCAAAAGAAACATCTAGGCCAGGGCTAGACAAACCTGCTCCTGGAGAGCCACACATTAGAGTCAGTATTAGAGTCAGCTTTGCTTCAACATAGCTGACTCTAATTGAGATGCTTCTGAAGGGCCTGGTTATCAGTATCAGGTGTGTTAAATTAGGGCTGCACCTAAGCTCTGCAGGGTTGTGGCTCTCCAGGAGCAGGGTTGGCCAGCCCTGATCTAGGCCATTTTTCCCTGGCCAGGAGTTGAACATGAGAGTAGACCTTGATAGGCAGCTTCTTTTCCCAGTCGAGATCACTACTACATCTCTACACCCTGAAATAGTGGCCTGGTCCACCAAGGCAAAGCCCGTGCTCCTCATTGAGCTCACGATACCAGCAAAGGAGAGGATTGAGGCCACCTACGAGCAAAAAAAGGCCACGTACTCAGAGCTAGCTGCTGAGTGCTGGATGGCTGGCTGGAAGACTACCATATACCCAGTGGAAGTTGGATGCCGAGGCTATGTGGGGCTGTCAACAATACGCCTTCTGAGGGACGTATGAGTTACTGGAGGGAGCCTAAAGAAGGCAACCAAGGAGCTGGTGGAGGAGGCTGAGAAGGGGAGCTTTTGGCTCTGACTGAGGAGGAAGGATAAATGGTGGGGGAATAACTAACCCCAACAACAGTCGCAGGGGGGAACACTCATCGGCTGCAGGGGGTGGCAGGGAAACGTCCCTGTCACTGCTCCACCACCAGGAGATGTTCCAGAATTAAAGAAGCGAAACATTGGTGATTGATGGTTTCTGGCTGATGACCCTGCAGCTGACCCATGGGCACCGGAGAAGGTGTGACTGGCAGTAATGTCTCGCAGGCAGTTCCATCTCCTTGTATATACTACTACTACTATTCATTGACTACTACTACTCATTGAGTAATAGTGACATGGAGGAGGCAGGAGTTCAGGAGGTGGACTCATGGGGGGAGTGTAGGCATGTGGATCGCCCTACTGGTGTGGATGCAGCAGTGGGTAGGACCTACATGTGCCACTTCCCCTGATCTGGCTAGGCTCCTACAGGGTTGAGCTTGCAGCCGATCTGTTGACTGAGGATGGTCATCTCAGTACCTGGATTCAGTACCAGTGCCCAAGGACTTTCTGAAGCCCTCCACCCATTCCCTTTGGCAACAACGAAGCTGGCGGGGATCAGCCGAGTCTTTTCTCCCTGCTGCCACCACCCCTTTGCTGGCCTCTGGTGAAATCCCTGCCAAACCAGTTCCCAGCTGCCACACCCAGACATGGAACCCTGTCTTCAGTCCTGGCCCCAGTGTCTCCACACCTGTCTTCCTTGTGCTTCCCTCTTGTCCCTCATGTCCCTCCACATGTTGGTACGGTCCTGAAGTGTTGTGCGTGCTGTCCATCCTGCCCCCGCTCCTCTGTTTGTCCTGCCTGCCACCTCAGAAGACAATTATGATGCAGAATCATTAAAGATTGTAGCATATAATCCTCCTTTTGAAATGTGAAATGCGTAGAGCAGGGATGCCAGGTAACGAGTCCCCACTTGAGCGACACTTATTCCATGCTTTTTTTTTTTTACTTCTTCATGAATTTAGATACTTCTTTCTGTCTGAGTTGGAATTTTTGCAATGCTTATTTTTATTTTTTAATTATATCTGTCATATCAAAACTAATCGTACTTTTCGTCTTGGTAATAATAAAATGTGCTATAACCCTGTGTGTGGTAGAAAACTCTCATGATGAACAACAAAATGAACCATGTTACCTCACCTGGACTGGGGAGACCAGGGGCCTTGCCTTCAAGTCAGCTCTGGGCGGGAGCTCGCAGGCAAGTGCCTGGTGGCTGGACCTCCACCCATGGGGCCCATCGGGTATAGCCTAAAGGAATAACATGGATCTACCCTCCTGTGGGCCTACTACCAATAGCAGGGGTAGGGAACCTAATCCATGGAGAGCCAGTGTGAGTGCGGGTTTTTGGGATGACCTCTCAATCAGCTAATAATAAAGCATTGGTTGTCAGCTCCTGTCCTGGGGACCCAGTCTTATTGGCTGATTCATCCCAAAAGCCTGCACCCACACATACAAGCCCGGTTCCCTACCCCTGACCTATAGGGAGAGCCATAGGAGTCAGCAGCCTGAGCTGGTGCAGGAGGTAGAGATACTAACTAAATATAGCCAGGCTCACCTCAATGTATTGCTCGGAGAGGGGCTCAACTCTATTCCACTCTGGAGTTGTCACTAGGTAGGGGTGAGTCTACTTATAGCCTGCCGGTTTGGTGCTCAAATGTTGGGCTTCAGTCCAGTGAATGAGAGGGTCACCTCCCTCTTTTCTTTTGTATGCGCCAAACACCAGTTCAGAGTTTCTGGCTTTTTGGACCCCTGGAACGGATGCTGGAAGGTGCACCTTCTGGGGACTCCATTGTTGTCCTAGGGCAGGGGTGCCCAATCTTACCCGCAAAGGGCCGGTGTGTATGCAGGTTCTTGTGATAACCTTTAGATCAGTTGTTCGAACCCAGGTGTGAGGACTCTTTGGCCAATCAGTCCTCTCATTAGTAACCTAATTAGGGAGTTGCAGCAACAACCCGCATACACACCAACCCTTTGCACCCCTGTCCTGGGGGAATTCACCACTAACGTGTATAATGACAGTAAAACCTGGAAGGATGTGATTGGAATGAATGGCCTACCTGATTTGAACCCAAACATGCTCTGTTACTCGACTTTTGTGCTAGCCACAGTTTAGCTATAACGAACACCATATTCAAACATGAGGGTGCTCATAAGTGCACCTGGCACCAAAGCACCCTAGGCTGCAGTTTGATGATCGATTTTGTAGTTGTATCGTCAGATCTGTTTTTGCATGTTTTAGTCACTCAGGTTAAGCAAGGATATGAGCTGTCAACTGATCACAACCTGGTGGTAAGTTGAATTCAATGGCAGGGGAAGGTGCTGGATAGAGCTGGTAGATCCAAACACATAGTGAGGCTATTCTTAATGCATCTGGTTGAGGCCTCTTTCCAGGAGATCTTTAACTCACACCTCTGGCAGAACTTCTCTTGCATCCCAAAGGAGTCAGGGGACATTGAGCCTGAATAGGCAATGTTCCAGGACTCCATTGCTGAGGTAGCTGTGTAAAGCTAGTTACTGGTGCCTGTCACAGTGGTAATCACTGAACCTAGTGTTGGACACCAGCAGTAAAGGGAGCTGTCAGGCTGAAGAACAGGGCCTTCCAAGCTTGGTTAGCCTGAGAGACTCCTGAAGCAGAGGACAGATACTGGCCAGCCAAGCAGAAAGTGGCTTTGGCAGCAAAGAGGAGTTTTGTGAGGCCACGAAAAAGGGCTTTCAGTTAACCTTGAAATGATCCTGCTAAACATTAGATGACTCAGGAGGGGGAAGCAGGGTTTTACCCATGCTGTTTACAGCAGGGATGGAGAACTGTTGAAAGAATATTTCAATGACCTCCAGAATCCTACTGATATACCTTCCTTGGAGGAAGTAGACTTGGAGACTCTGGAGGACTGATGTCATTGAAGCTGTCCAAAACACTTCAATGGTAAAGTTTTGGGGATGAGATTTGCCTTGAGTTCTGGAAAGCTCTTGATGTTGACATGCCTCTTCAACTTTGCATGGATGTAATGTATTCATGAGGCAGAAGCAGAGTTAGTTACTGACTCGTTGCTCTCGGCAAGAACGATGAAAACAGAATGCAAATGGACGACTTATAGCTCCCTAACTGGATGTTGTTCACTAAGGTCCAAACAGCGTAGTTATTCAGTAAAATGACATTGTGATGAATATACCACAGGGACAGTGCCTTTGGATTAGCACACTGGGGTGGTGGTCCCAATCTTTAAGAAAGGTTACTGGAGAATGTATTCCACCTTCTCTCCTCAACCTTCCTCAGAAGGACTATTCCGGAGACTAGGAGAGGAGTGTCTACCCATTGGTCGCATTGTCCTGGTTGTGGAATGCTGGACCAGGTCTTCACCCTTACAAGTATACTTGAAGGTTCATGGGAGATTGCCCAACCAATATAAATGTGTTTTGTGGACTTGGAAAAGGCATACAATCATGCCTCTTGCGGGCCCTGTTGGGGGTACTTCAGGAGTATGGAGTACAGGGTCTGTTGCTGCAATAAAATGGAGCGAGAGTTTGCATTTTCATTGCTAGCAGTAAGTCAGACTTGTACATAGTGGGCCTTGGACAGGCCAGACTCGTACCTGGTGGGTGTTGGACAAAGGCCAGGGCTGCCCTTTGTCATCGATTCTGTTCATAACTTCTATGGACAGAATTTATAGATGTAGCCAAGCGGTAGAGAGGGTCTGGTTCAGGGGTCTCAGGATTGCGTCTTTGCTTTTTGCAGATGTCGTGTTCCTGTTGGGCTGTGAACTGCAGCATGCACTGGGGTGATTTGCAGCTGAGTGTGAGGTGGCTGGGATGAGGATCAGTACTTCCAAGTCTGAGACCATGGTTCTCAACCCAATCCAAGGGTGGATTGCTCTCACCTGGTAGGGGATGAGTTGTTGCCTCAAGCAGAGGAGTTTCTCAGGGTCTTGTTCACAAGTAAGTGAAGGAGGTAGCATATTGACAGACGGATTGGTGCAGCATCGGTAGTAATGCAGATGTGCAAAAGCAATCACTTGATAATTAAAAGAAATGAGCAAATTGAATAAATATAGATCTATTTTAACCTCTCACATGCATTATTGAGTAAAGACCTTTGAGAGACGATTTTTTTTTTTTGTGGAATAAAAATATTACAGGGAGAAGCTTCCAGATAAAAGCCTCCTACTATCCTACAAACTGGGAATGATGTCTTTGTTTGTAATCCAGTGAGTCATGGATGAATTTCTGACAAAATGTGACTTAATTCTGCATCCACCTGACGGCTTCTGCTGTCTTGCCTTCCTGGCTGATTCCTTTCATGAATGAAGGAACCTAAGAACCTGAACTGAATGCTAAAGCCATTCAAAAGCCTTGCTATGCCTAGCTAAAGTCACACATCTATACGTTGCTTAACAGAGCTACTTTGCACCAATATGTGTCAATCCAATATATATATATATATATATACACACACACAAACTTATATATATTCAGGGGAATCATCAAGGGAATGAAGAATTGTGGTCTTATTCTGGAATGTGATCTTACGACCCTAACACAGCAATAATCAAGCTTCTATCTCTGGGTTGGTTACACCTGCATCACTTACTGACAGGTACTGTAAACAACTATGTAATTATTATTATTTCTGTGGCTTTATTACCATAAATAAAACAACAAGAACTGGGTCAAACTAGTGTCTTACTGTCACTTCAGACATCCATTTAATCATACCATGAAACATAATCACTCACTATGAACATGGATGGAATCTATTAGCACCTGATGCATTTATACATTTTTGTTCTTTATAATAGGAATTGAGTTTCTGAAATGTACAGACTTTACTATTCCCAAATTAATACATAATAACTATTTAACTCCCTGGGTTATGATGGTCCGTGTTACAATATTTTGACTTTACAGTTAGCATCCGCTCGCCAACAGTTTGTGTAGATCGCTAACAAAAACTCCAGATTGGAGGCAATCGTTGTTTGATCAATATTATTATTGTTTTGAGAAAGACACAGCCGGAAAGAGTCAGCAATGTGTCGATATTCGATCTGTGCTGGCAGATAGGTGCTCAATCACTGTGTGAAATATTCAAATACGTGACCTGACGGCAGTGTTGATGCAGATGCCCGCCAGATATCTGGTGTGATAAATATCTAGACTTTGTCGGCGACTCCAAATCCTGTAGGTGTGAAAGTGTCATGGCTGGCAATGTGTGACAACAAGCTACAGCCAATGTAAGTGCAGGACACAGGGTAACGGGAAACCTGGTGGGGGAATTTTAAAAGATGTTATAAAAGTTCCATTTGGTTAGAAACTGAGACTGAATGTTGGGTCACTAAAGACCGAAGGTATGTGACACTGTTTCCTGAAAGTTATATATATACAAGGATTATTTTGGCACGCCTTTGTAAATGTCGAGCTTTTGATTACAGTGTCTTAACAATTTGTGGTGCGTTGACACTGGAGTTGTCATTTCATTTACACATGTGTTTTTGTGACAAAACAAAACAATTTGGAGACCAGACAGACGTATCTGCAATTCCTCCTGGTGAAAGCTCTTGTAGTGTGTGACCCAGTGTCGCCGATCAGTCCTGTAGTGTGCTAGCCACAATGACTTCAAGACTCCGGATTACAAGATAACAAGTCATGTAGTGTGAACAGTACAGCGATGTGATGTCGTGTAGTGTGGAAGCGGCTTATCTCGTTGATGGAAGAAGGTACATAATTAAAGTTCAGAAGCATTTTAGCTACCTTACTAATTACTCATAATCCTTTTTGAATTTGAGAACCTCAACATGCTGGAAACTTCATTTCAGCGTGAAGAAGCTGTGTCTATGTGATGTGAAGGAAGGAAGGAAGGAAGGAAGGAAGGAAAAAGAAAGAGAATATTTGTTGAGTCTCGGCACTTATATTTTATTTAACTTCTGAATTACAGCTCAACGGGTGCAATGGCCAGCCCTGCAGCTGCTCCCCCAGGTTTAGGAATAGGACACTGATGATGTTCTCCTTTATAATTCTGCCAACAATCCACTAAAAGGGAATTGGTGGGATACTGTAAAAACCATTTGTGAAGTTGCAGCATAAACTGCAGAATTTTAATTATGTTTTCATAAATAAGTGGATTCCTGTATTGATCAAGATTCTATACAAAGCCCACTTATTAATTTGTGCAAAATCAGGTGAATTATCAGGTGTATTATCAATAATAATAACATTATTGTTGTTAATAATAATAATAATAAATAGTAATAATAGCAGTAGGCATAATAGTACAAACAGTATTCATTATGCAGTAGATGACCTCTGTTAATGAAATCTGTATAAATGCATTTTTGCAGATTTCCATTATATGTTCAAAAATTTTAGTTGGCTTTTACAGGGATGAATAGATGACTTTCCTCAATAGTGGGAACATCTATCTGAGAATGACCTTCACAGGTGTCCTCTTCTAGGACCGTTAGTATTCTGTCAGGTTGGATTTCTCCTGGAAGCCTTGTGACAGTGTGCAAATTAAAAAAAAAGGTGTTTCTGTCAGAGGCCAAGAACAGACAAGGTTAAACCCTGTGAAATATGGATAAGTGGAAACAAGCAGCTTTCTCTCCTGAGTGTATAGATCAGATTTTTTTATATTTCAAAGCTCTGTTGTAGCTTAACAATGTTCATTAGGCACAAAAAGCACATAAAAGCATCTCTACTATTAAAACATGTACATTGAGAATGGCATTACTGCACATTGAAATGTTTTCTTTTAAATTTCAGATGTCTGAAGAAAGACGCACTGCCCTTGACGTTTGTTTTACAAAGCCTGTTGTAGGCCTCCTCAGGGCATATTAATCTGACCTTGCATTGACAACGCATAGTTATCATACGTTCTCAGATATCTAGGATATAAGCAGAAACATGCTGACTGACATTAGCCGAATCAGTCTGAGCCTTTTTTGACTGCTGGGGAAGTGTTTCACTTGTCTTCTGACAAAATGAAATTAGTTGCCTGCATGCTTCATTGTCTTGGCCAAATTCAGGAATAATACTGAGCTACTCAGATATATCAAACATGTTCATAGCAATGACATAGCAGCATGTGATGGCACTCTTATGATTATGAGGGTCAGCCATAGTGAATAACGCAGTCTTCATCCTCGTTCTCTCTCGTCTTGCTCAGTAGCTTCTAGCTGCCTTGTCTACAGTTTCTCCCGATATCTTGAATGTGTTTTGATCTTCCTGTCAGCCTACAACTGCATACAACAGCCAAGATGCACATTTATCAGAGTGTCGGAGCCCCTCCTCCCATCTCCCCTCCCAATCCCTGTCGGCACTTTCCACTCGGCCAGCCGTAATGGTGATGCGTAGATCATAGAGTGCAGCCCCGTCTCGAGGTCGCCATCCACCCAACAGAGATGTGCCGGATTGCTGTTATTGATGGGAGCTGCTGCCCCTCCTTGTTCTGCATCTCCAGCATCTGTAATCTCCGGTATGCGACAAGGCGTCCATTGATGATTTCCTTCACATTATCTGCTTCCTCAGCATGAAATGCTCAATGGGCTGACTGCTGCCCACGGAAGGGTGTCATAGAGACCTGCTGATGATTTATGACAGAATTCTTCTTTTTTTTGCCTGCGATATCTCAAGTGAATGCCACTTATGGTTACCTACAGTGTGTGGCCTTCACTTGAAGGATGGAGATATGACATTGGTCCTCTTCTGATAATTTACTTCAGCCCTTCTGTTTTGCTCATGCTACGTTACTTATTCACGTGTCAGGCGGCTTCATGCCGAGTTATATGAATTTGCAATTCATATGAAATGCTGAAGGCTACAATGTCAGTGTCAGGTATAGCATTTTAAACTGGCTGACCTTAAGGTCCAGCTCCACATTGCATACTCTAAGCAATGTTAGGAAGCTGTAAAGACCAGGATTTAACTAAGTATCATGATGGGACTTAAGGAGTTTGGTAGAAAAGGTTTTATTATTCCAAGACCAGAGAAAAATCTGATATAAAAGTTATTGGACTAAACCAACCCATCTATTCTGCCAGGTTTCCTGTCCAGTGATGTCAGTGTCTATCAAACTGGATACCACAGGAAACAGAGTAACCATGGGAACAAAAGACAAAAAAAATCCCAAGACCATACCTATGGACATGGGCAGAGACACATCTAAAAGGAGTGCAAGGTCTAGTGGTTTAGGAGTAAACCAAATCAGCACGTAACCAGAAGAAGCCCAGTCTAACAGTGAGACACTACATGCAGACTCTACATGCAGGCTGCAGTGGAATTCAAACATATGACCATAAATGTGTTTCGGGATGTAATATTTTAATGGTTGCTATGGGGCTAACCATACAAAAACATAAATATGGGACTTAACTAGGCTAACCCAGTGGTTGAATGAAGAATTCTATTAACTATAGTTTTCCTACCACATGTTAGCTAGTATGTGATCATTCGTGATACAGTGATATTTTGACAACATTGTAAATAGCTTCAAGGTGTGTTGTCAGTATTGGTTAGTTTTCCTGTTACTTCTTCAGAGAGACAGTAATTAAGGCAATTATATCATATTATGGTCATTCCCTGGCTTCTGATTTAATCCTACTAATATCCCAAAGATTATCACCTGCTCTTTTTAGACTTGAGGAGCAAAGTAATTTAGGACAATATGTGAGGTGTAATTGGTTAAGCTTGGATAGAAATGCTTGAGTATACTGATAGCATCTTTTCAGTCAATAAACTTAATTAATTTCTCATTACAGAGTGCACACACAAGGAAAGACGAAGGAGTTAGCTATGATGTAATGTCTTTCGATTTTCATTAACGGGAGTCAGACAGTGTTTAAAATAAGTGTGAATTCTTAATTACAAAAAAATCAAGGAGAGGTGGAGGTATATTATTCATGCCTGCCGTGGGTCTGTGCAACAAGATAAATGTGGCCCATACCTGACAATGAGAATTGTTTCATTTATCGTGAATTTTAAGTGCAAGTTGGTGTGGGGTCTAAATTCAATAAAATCGTATGTTCATATGTATCAGTGTAAAGCAAATTAAAGTTAATTCTAGCTGTTTTTAGCAAAAGCTTCATCCATATCTGAATTGTCTCTTACAGTAGGTCTAATGACATGTGGAAGAACATATGGAAGGTCAGGCTTTGGGATAAAACCTTCACCTATTACACATAAGCATAAATCCACACAGCTCCTGAGTGATATTTTTAAATCTTCGTCTTGATGTGGATATTTCAAATATTAACACAGCCAAGACTGATCTGCTCCTGCAGAGTTTGCTCATCATATCAAAGTCAGAACTTAGTGGCCATTACAATGAGCAAATGTACTCTATAGTCTTTATTTATCTGATGAATGGTGAAACAGCTGTAATGTCCTATGGCTATATGAGACATATAATAAGCTGTTTTTAGTTTGTTGGAGCAATGCTTCTCTCTTTCCAACATTCAAGCCAGCCCAGTGAGGTTCCCATTCTCTGTTGCCGTAGCTGCAGAACATACATAGCAAGGCACCAAACATCTGGCATATTTAATAGGGCTGTCAAAATTGACGCGTTAACGTGGATTAATCCAGCATCGTGATTAATCTGATTAAATATATTAACGCATTTACCCCATCTGCAGCGCAGATTGACTCAA
>JAODKN010000001.1:34860498-34872513 GCA_026774425.1 Petrocephalus zakoni
TAAAATAAGTAATTAACCCTAAGGAGTCTGAGGCCTTTTACCTATTTAAAAACATTTATCCTAAAGTGCTACAAATACTTTTATTCAGCACAAACTCAGCACCAATAATCTGAAACCGTTTATATGATTATTCTATTTTCAGAGGTGCTGAGAAATTGTAAAAAAATCACATTAAAAATGTTTCTAGCTAAGACTTTTGAGCTCTGGATCTTATGGTCATAACGGTTGGCTACATAAAGACATTCTGAAATTTTATGAGGTTTGTTAGAACTTTGGAGTGACACTATTTTTTTTCAAAGCCAGTGTCCTACCCAGTGAATATTTAGTTTGTGTACTGCCAATGGCCCATCAGTTTGGAATGTGATTCTCACTGCCCCTCACACCAATCAGTCTGGAAAGGCAGCGTGAATTTTAAGAGACAACTCACACAGGCACACCTATGGGCAATTTAGTAACTCCTCAGCATGTTTTCGGACTGTGAGGGGAAACCGGAGTACCCGGAGGAAACCCCATGATAACCTGGGGAGCAAACTCCACACACATGGATCCTAGGCAGAGACTCCAGAATCCTGGTCTCAGAGGTGTGAGTGACATTGCTTATCACTGCACCACCATGCTGCCCTAATACGAAACAATAAATGATTATTATAACAATAATTTGTCACTCCTGATCAGGATGCCAAGCTTCAAAACAGTTCCAGTCTGGTTGAAGGCAGAGGTAGACACATGCTTTGCACTTCCTAGGGGTTTTTGCATGTATAATAATATCGTAGCACCAGAGATATGGCTCTGCATAGCGGAGCCTGTAAGCATGTCCCGGCATCCCCACTAGCCACATACATAGCCCTGTTTAGGTCCATCAGGAGATATTGGGCTGCACATAGAAGTAAAAATGAGTAGAGGTGGAATCTTACATGATCCAAAGTATGAGCATATTTGTCCAGGCCGAAGCGTCGAAGATGAAACTTAACCATTTCCAAGAAGCAAACAGCACCTTCCCTGCCTGGGAATCAAAACCAGATCGCAAGAATGGGAATCCTGCATAATACCACATCAGCACCACTTGTCAGCATGGCTTTACCATCAGTCCTTGGGTGGCACTTAGATTGCTTGCATCCCTTGCATGATACCACTACACCAGCAGCGCAGGTCGGTATACCAACATCAGGAGACCTTGGGCTGTAGGTAGATGTCAAAATTAGTAGAAGGGGAATATTGCCTGATTCAAATTATGAGCATACCTGTCAAAGCATTAACGCAAATGACAACCATTTCCCAGAAGCAAACTACCCTACCCGGGAATCGAGCCCAGTTCACATGAATGGAAATCTTGCATGATACATCTACCCCAGCAGCGCTTCCCGGGAAATAATGACCAAGAGACACTGAAACTGTGACCATTGGCCAGATGCAAACAATACATGCGCTGCCCAGGAATCGAACCCAGGTCGCAAGAATGGCAGCCTTGCATGATACCACTACACCAGCAGCGCAGGTCAGTGCACCACCATCAGGAGACCTTGGGCTGCAGGTAGATGTCAAAATTAGTAGAAGGGGAATCTTGCATGATACCACTACACCAGCAGCGCTTTTGAGCGATGGTCCATCAGGAGATGTTGGGCTGCACATAGATGTAAAAATGAGTAGAAGTGGAATCTTACATGATCCAAAGTATGAGCATACTGTATGAGTTACAATAAACTCATTGTAAATTGAAAATACCGCAAGTCCAATGTGAATATGACATGACACACCAGGGCTTTAAGTAGACAATGTTCTATGAGAGGTTTATGCTTCTGATCACTACTGAGACTGAGAGCGTGGCTATGTGGATGCTGCCATCACCCTACATTACCCTATCAGTCTCAGTATCAGTATTGTATAGCATATCACTAACCAGGCAACAGATCAAAATTCAAAGTTTGATGACAACCAAACACTCCTCCTCAAATACAGTCTGCCCTGGTTTAATTAACAACGTGCACTAACGCATCATAAAGATGTCCATAAAACCATAAATGTAAAAATTATTATTTTTACTAAATGAGCTGGCACGGAATCTCTGTTGGTCAAGAATAGGATTCTCTGCATGATATCTCCATGTTATGTGGGTTTCCTCCAAGTACAGCTGGCCTTTGGTTATGACATGCAGAGAATTAGTGTTTCTACTCATAATGTGTGATTTTGTACGTGTCTGCAGTGAGCTGGCATCCTTCATTTTAGGCTCTGTCTCTTTTTAAAGTGATCATGTACCTCAAAAATACCTTTGAATTACATGGGGATGAATATAAAACATGTTAAAGAGCTCAGTACTTAGCAATGCATATTTGAAATTCACCTGTCAGAAAATATTTTTAAATTATTTGTTAAACAACTTCTTGAGTGCTGCAATGACTGGGCTTTGCTGTTTGCAGAACCTGTGATCCCCTTTCTCAGCCTGGTTTATTATCAGTCTTTGTTTGAGCTAATTATTCTTTCTAGTTATCCTTTCAAAACAATTAATGCTACGTGGACCGCAGTTGTCATTCCGTTCAGGTTCTGGGGCACATGTTGTCCACTTTGAAGTCACTGTCGTTCTTGTAGCTTTGCCATACTTTATTCCTGTAAAGTTGTTATTCCGCTTGAGTGCAGACCGGCTCCACTCTATAATATTTCATTCATCAGAACAATTAAAGCGGAACATTGGTTCTAGGGCGATAATTAGAGTTTGAAAAGTGAACTTGGCCCACCACCAGGGCAAGACAGCTTGATTACTTTAATTTACTTGCTTTTACTTTTTAGAGCCATGTTTAGCAGGCTGAAAAATAACCATGAAATGAATTGCAGTAGGTGAATGTAGCATTTGAAACAAGGGCTCTTAATGAGTGTAGGCCTTCTGGAGAGCGTAATAATTTCACTCCAGCTGCATTCCAGTTTTATAACTCCTTGGCTGCATTTTACCAGATGCCAATCTGTTGGATGTTTCTATGAATATTTGTGGCTATGTTCAGAAACTGTTGGATGGCTGTAGTGAAATCTGCTTGATTTGTCTTGATTCATCAAGGTATTTGTCGATGAAATACAGTATTTGCAATAGAGCACATGTTAGGATGGATATAAGCTGGTGTATACTATGTTGCTTTAGCCCTCTAACCCAAATAGATAGATAGTTACTTTATTAATCCTGATGGAAATTGCAGAAAAAAATCAAATGTCAAATTAAAATCCTGACACTAGAGCAAGACGTACAGCAGCAAAGCTCCACCTTTCATTTCTTCTGCTTTCACTTTAAACAATCCAACTTGCTCATAGTTTTCCTGGTTTCGATCCCCACCTTTATTTTTCATTTCTCAATTTTTAAATTGAGTTGAGACCTTTGCTGCCCAGTCCTCATATGCTTTGGTTTTCTGTTCCATCCGTGAAACATCTCACAATTCTCTTAGTTTTTAGAGGTGAATAAATTAAACATAAATTTGAAAATTAGCCTTAATTCACCAGTTCTATCAGAGCACATTCTCTTTAATATTTAAATGTGATGATCTGGAAGTTTTCCCTCTGAATTATGTGCAGAATGCAAAAAAATCCATCTTAATTCTTTGGATAAGCTGCTTTAAAAGCCACCTGCTGTTTACCTGTGAAACAACAGATGTAGTTCAGCAGGTAGCGTGGTGGTCAAGGACTGTGAGTCCGGAGAGATGCCCAGCCTTATTAGCAGGATACTAAATGAATTGCCCCATTATCAACATTTGGCTGTAAAGAGGGGTAGAAATGTAACTCACTTTATAGTAAATACCAGTCAAAATAATGGCAATAATAAAATAATAATAAAATGGTCTATCATGCACTCATAGAAATATGCTGATTCTATGTGTTGGACTATTTAAATTCAATATTCATGTGATAATCAGTCTGAAAATCAGCATGCAGAACTATTTGCATTTAAAATTACCCAAAATAGAGCCCATTACACAACAGGCAGTTGGCGCACTTTTTGTCAACCTAAAAACCACATTGGCATTGCTGTAATCTTGGTTTGACCTCCATCAAAGGGCCTCTCTCTCCCAGTGTAGGGTATATTGCAAACATATGGTTAGTAGGCATTTTTCTACACAAAATCTGGTGTATGATTTTGAATCTGGGTTTAATTCAGCACAAGCATTGCTAAAGATCCTTGGATTTAGGGTTTATCAAATGACTGACCTTAATGAGGGCTTAGGAGATGGAGATATTTAACACCCCATTTAACCTGTGCATCATGAAGATGGAAGATGTAATTGTGCATACTCTAAATGTGATGGTCTAATCTATTTAACACTGTTCCCTTATACAGTATGTTATTCAATTCCACCAATAACAAGTCTTTTAACTTTCACCATTCAAACAAAAAGTCAGATATTTTTATTCATGCCAGGTTTTCCATTAACTCCTCATGCTACAGGATATGGACCAATATTTTTTTCAAGCAAGTTGATGATGATATAAAAACACCTTATAGTACTTTCAGAGATTTCGATAATTTAGGTGGGCTGCCAAGTGGTATCTGATGTTGCGGTACTCTCAGCACATAAATATTTCAGTATGTTATCCTTCATGTAAGTTAGGATTCGGAAATGGAAACTTTCAACAAGAGGAAATGCTGTGTCAGGTGATTCAGGAGTCTGCACTGTTCTGGTTGACCACACCTTAGTAGTAGGTATATTAATGTTCTGCATGCCTCAGTTCAGCTGGAACCTTGACACATAAAATACATGCCGGGATATCAACTTGAGGGAAATGGTTGTATTGTGCTTTGTCATTTCGTTTGTCAGAGGGTTTTCTTGCTCTCTGTGTTTACGAGAGCCACGTCTTTGACCAATGATAAGTGACAGCTCAGTTATTTGTGTGTCTGCTAGGACTTGTTTGCTTCTGCTATTGCATATAGGTGAAGGAGGTCTGCCTGGCTTAGGAAATGATGGCCACTTTTCTGCTCTGCGTTGCTTGTCCTGTTTTAAATGACGAAGTAAACTTGACGGGTTGCCTTTTTAGGTAGCTACAGTCTTGAAGAAAGTTGTTAATTTGAGAGTTACAGCCAAAAACTGCTGAACATGCATGCTTGACTTTTTCAGTGCCAAACTCTTTGATTCTCTTCCATACTGATTTTGTTGAACTACAGTAAGGATATTATGATCTGCACGTATCTGCAATGTATTTAATTACCCCAAAAGGAACATGCATGTGCTTACTAGCGAGAGCAACACTAATACATATCGTACAGTATGAGCTCATTTTCTAAATGCTGCGTCAGCAGAAGATCTGCAGCTCTGCTTGAAAAAGTGTTTGTTCTCATTAAGGGCAAACAATCAAAGATCTGAAAAGGATTCTCTTCAAGGATGGTGGTGTTGTGGGTGATTGGGCAGGTGATGAAGTGCATAGTAAGGTTGACTTTCAAGAGGAGGCACTGTGGTCAAGGTCAGGTTAGTTAACCATAATGCTTAAAGGCAGCAATCCAAAACAGATTAAGTAGACACTGTTTTGGTCCTGCTGGATGAAAGCTTTTTCACAGAGAAATATTTGATAAGAGGCATAATGTTCTAATTTTATGAGCATTGAAAGAGCGTAACAGCTGAAATCAGCAATGAATTAAAGTAATTAAAATTTTAAAAAATTAAAAAAATATATTTTTCAAAAATTGTAATTTAAAATAGGTGCTTGTTATGTTTAATTGAACAAATTTATTAAGGCTTTGTTTCCCTAAGTAAAGTAATAAATCTAATACTATGGGAAAACAAACCCATTTTTTGCTAATTTCTTGTTTTGTTGTTATCATGTATGATAAAAAATCTACTGAGAAATACAATATGAAGTGAAATGTACTTTGCTGAATTCAGTGTCCATTAACTCAGAGCTAGGGGGTTCGCTATCAGAAGTAGGTGAATTAAGACTGTCCTCCTCAAGTTTATGCAGTAATGATGGTTGATGATATCTGTTTTTATGGGTGGCCATCTGTTGCTTGCTTTTTTTAGATTTGTCTGCCTATTATAAATTCAACAAGCATTCAGCAAGCATAATTATTTTCACATAAATAACATAAACTTAACTGTATGTATTTTCTTATGTGCCATTTTGATGGTCGAACTATTGTGCCAATGTCCCCATGTCAAAAGAGGAAGTTGGTGTAAATTTACAGGTGTACATTTTACAGGGAACAATGTTTGCATGTCAGTGATAATTGTCCACGGCTAGAAATGCTTCATTTAGTTTACAATTGAAAAAAAACAGAGGCAGGCAATATAAGCGGCAGTTAATTCAATGTTTTAATGAGACCTACTCCAGGACGTAGATGTTAATGAGCATCCAGAATTAACATGCTACTAGGTTTAGTTTGATCTCAGTTGGAGTGGGGCGATATATGCACACTCGGGTTCTAAAACAGAAAAACAATGAATTAGCCTGATCACAATTAGAAGTAGTTCTCAAGAAAGCTTTGGCAGTCCAGATTCAGTGAAGCCACTGATACTGCACTGAACATAAGAATGGGATTCGCTGGCGCTGGATGTTTTGATGTAAGTAAATAATAAACATTTTTCAGTGTTCACTACACTTTTTTTTTGCAAATGCAAATGGAACAGCAGTAACTGATGGAGGGAGATCACTCGGGAGCAGCTCTTGAAAAAGTCTGGTTCATTTGGATAAGAGAACTGAATCATCAATCAGCCGTCGGTCTCAAAAGACGGGTGCTGACATGGAGGTAATGCACCTGGCTGAGAGCATGGACCCCATGCTGTGACATGATCACTGGCACGCCAGGAGGGCACTGCCACCCACTTGCCTGCCAGAGAAATAGAATACTGGAGGAGGGGGTGTAGGTGAAACAGGAGAAGAGCAGGGCTAGGTGTCTAGGTGTGTGTGTCTGTACTCTTCCGCTCTTAGGTTTGACGTTGCTGGTAGAGTTCTCACTCATCACATAAAGAAAAATAAAATGTCATGTTCCATTTTGAACAAATACAGGACATGATATGATATGTCCTGTATTTATTCAGATTTAAAGTGGAAACCTTAACTGTTGGTGTTTGTGCCAAGGGTGTAGTTTTGGTTTCAATATGGATAAGAACCGAATCGGGCACAAATTCCCTGCCTTCCTAAAAACACACTGTATTCACACAATATTGGTAGGGATTTGTCCCTGCCGCCCATACCCAAATCCATGCCCTTGTTGTAAGCCCTTGCATTCTGCATTAATGCACAAATATGTCACAAATGTCGCACTTACTAATGTGTTAGTCAAGTAGATGTTTATTCTAATTTTAATTGTACATACTTAGTGCAGTACACAGTTAAAAACATTGTAAATGTACAATGAATAAAAGCAGAAGCAAGAAAACTAAAAGAATACTGCATACTGCCAATAAACAGGGCAGAAACTATAGGATTTATACAATGCTATGTTCTATTATGCCATCTGTGGATCATCACACTGCCTGCAGGTCAACCCTCATTTCAGCTATCTGCAGGCCAGCCTTCATTCCTCTAGTGACCAGCGGCTCTGCCTGTGGTCTGCTGTATCCATGGCATGAACCCAGTATCCTTGTTGTGTGCAGGGAATCTGGCCATATGGAGATGGGCATTTTTGTTGTTCTATTGTAATGCATTGAGTTAGTTATTCTCTATTGTGCTGCCATCACTGTGTTATGCCTGAGTGATGGCATTTGATTAGTTAGGTCTGTGGGGAGGTAAGCAAGCATGGAATTAAAGGCGACAATGTATTGACGACAACTATGTTCTTGTGTGATCCAATATAACATAACAGTGCCATTAGAGATCACGGGTTCCCCACCAACAGATTCTGCAGAACTTTAAAGTTTCTCCTCTGCTTCTTCAGAAACCAGTTGAGAGGCATCGGAATAGGTGTAGCATGGTCATATTTACTCAATCTAGCTATTCTGTTCTTGCTGCTACTTTTTAAATCCTTGGCAAGGAATTACAGTAGTAATTACAAGAGTCAGATCCACAGTACTATATATAAACATTAATTAAAAAATGTTCTTAACAGGGTTTAAATGAGAATTAAACAACAGGTATGCATCAAAAATTACACCATGTCTATGGGTTTGTTCAGTGAACAGAAGCCCTCAGGGTTCTGAATACAAGGCATTACAGGTGGTGCTACTGCCTAGCAGTTGGGCTTCTGCTTTATCAGTATTTTGAGACAGATCTTCATCCATCTCTTTAATCACTAAAGCAATTTACTCATGGTCATTTGATACAATCAAAAGATATATTTGTGTGTCATCAGCATAGGAATTGAAGTTAATTTTATGCATTTGCATTACCGTCCCCAGAGGCAGCATGAAAAGAGAACAGTAAAGGTCCTAGCACCGATCCTTGCAGGATTCGATGTTTCAGAGCAGTGCCATTCTCCACGTTCTACACATACTCACAAGCTACACTCAGATTTTGTTTTTGCTGCTTTTTTAGTTTTTTACAGAAGCCTCCGTTTAACTGTGCAGATCCTGCGCTGCCTGTGTGTTTCGGCCTCAGGCCATAGTGGCATGTTACTGAAGTATCAGCTTTTGCAGTCATAGCCATATTGGAGTCAATCCCAAGAGGCACAGGATGTAAGACAGGCTACATCCTGGATGGGACAGCAGAGTCCACTCCAAGACATTTAGATGCATGCACAGCCACTGGCCCAGTCAGACCCTAAAAGCAGTTTAAGATTTTCCTGAACAGAATATCTGTGTAATGTGAAAGAAACCCAGCATGCTTGGAAGAAACCCACTGAGGGAGAACATAAGTCTGCACAGACAGAGCTGGGCCGAGATTCAAACCCAAAGCTCCTGAGCTCCAAGAAAGCATTGCTATTGACTACCCTTATGAAACAAAAATATAAGGGAATATATTGGAAAATATTAAATTTCCATATTCCCAGAAGCTGCGGCTGTATTGTGGAGGGTGCTTGTCATACTGTCCATAACTGTACCATTTGACCACCTCACCATGACGACTTAATCTAGGTAGGACTGTCAGTTTTCTTAGAGATAACACAAAAGCAATCTGTCATTAACTCTCATTTGGGTAAAATAGTAGGCATGGAAGCTCATCTGGATTTGGGTCCTATGGGATGTTTCATTCACTAAGTGGCTTAACTTACCTTTTGAGATGTTACCCTCTCCATTAATGGTACATGGGGTCGATGGTAAGCCTCTTACACAGAAAAAATAACTCACTGCTCAGTGTCACTCACGCTGCAGGTTGGAGTACTACTTAACTGAAATATCATAACCCACACACAGACTGGTCCTCGGGCAAATTGATTTCCTGGTCATCTACCTGCTACTCCTGATGTTTAATGCAGCCTCGTTGAGTCTCTTCTATAGAGTGCCTGGAGCCCGAAAACCTCACATCAATTCCAAAGGAATATCTAGACTACAGCAATGTTTTAAGGCTTTTGGTTTACCCCTGCATCTATTTTGTGATTACGCGATTGATCTGCTGGAGGGCGCCCCCCTCTCTGAAGGGGTGCTTATAGTCTTTGTCTGGGAGGAGGCAATGAATGCTTGAATCACCAACGGTCTCAAGCAGGAGATAATTAATAATGTTTTCTTTTTTGTTAAAAAAATGGATGGAGGTCTCCGTCCCTGTATACATTACAGGACTTTGAATACCATGACCATCAAGCGAAGAGACACACTACTGCTTATCCCTTCTGCCTGTATTTTTACCAGGCTCGAGCTGTGCAACGCATTCAGTCTCGTCAGGATCAAGAAGGAGGACCAGTGAAAGACTTTCTGATTAACACAGGGCGGGGCTGATTGCAGGCTGTTCCAGCCGTGGGCGCGGATTCAAACCCCTGGTTCTCCTATGTCATATGGCCAACTCGTAGCCTCAGCGGCCATAAAACTTGGAATGCTGGGCCTGCATGGGCGTGTGATCCTACTGACATAAGCTCTCCAATGTCTGGCCTCCTCCTGGTTGGACATGCCCAAAACACCTCAACAGGGAGTTGTCTAGAAGGCATCCAAGATAGGTGCTCAAACCACCTCGAATGGCTACTTTCCATGCAGAGAAGTATTGGCTCTTCTTTGAGCCTCTTCCAAATGTCTGAGCTACTCACCCTGTCTCTTAGGCTGAGCCCAGACACCTTGGCCCTTGCATCCACAATCTCATTCTTTTGGTCACTACTCAGAGATCATGACTATAGATCAGGGTAGGGACGTAGATCAACTGGTAAATCGAAAGCTTTGCCTTCCGGCTCAACTCTCTCTTTACCACAACAGACTGGTACAGCATCTGCATTACTGCCAATGCTACACCGATCCATCTGTCAATTCCTTACTCCCTTCTTCCCTCACTCATGAACAAGAACCTATTTAAACTCCTCAGCGTGAGACAGCAACTCATACCCCACCAGGAGAGGGCAATATACCTTTTTCTGGTCAAGAACCATAGGTTCAGATTTGTAGGTGTTGATCCTCATCCCAGTCACCTCACACTTAGCTGCAAACCACCCCAGTGCATTCTGCAGGTCACTGCCTAATGATGCCAACATGATCCTCGACATCTGGAAAAAGCAAGTCTTGAGGCCCCTGAATTGGACCCTCTCTGCCCATTGGCTATGCCTAGTCAGGACTCTCCGAGGGACACAATCATATGTCTTTTCCAAGTCCACAAAATACATGTAGACTGGTTGAGCAAAATCCCATGAACCCAGAAGTATCCTTAAGAGGGTAAAAAGCTGGTCCAGTATTCTGTGACCAGCACGGAATCCACAATGTACTTCCTGGATCCCAGGTTTGACCAATGGATGGACCCTCCTCTCCAGTACCCTGGCATAGACCTTCACAGGGAGGCAGAGTAGAGTAATTCCCCTGAAGTTGGAACACATCCTTCAGTCCCCTTTCTTAAAGATTGGGACCACCACCCCAGTCTGCCAATCCAAAGGCACTGTCCCCAATGTCCATGTAATGTTGAAGAGGCTTGTCAGCTAAGACAGCACAACAACATCAAAAGCTTTCAAGAACTCAGGGCGTATCTCATCCACCCCCAGAGCCTTACCATCGAAGACTAATTCAGTGATCTCAGCCCTATAGAGATGAGTAAGTCCCCCTCTGAGTCTCCCAGCTGTACTTCCTCCAAGGAAGGCATATCAGTATGATTCAGGAGATCCTCAAAATATTCTTTGCACTACTTAATTATATCCCTATTTGATGTCAACATTTCTCCATCCCTGCTGTGAACATGGGTAAAGCCTTGTTTGAATCATCAGACAGTTTGAAAGAACCTTTTCAAGGCTGACCGAAACGAGTTTTTGCTTCAGCAACCGACAGTCACTTTCTGCTTGACCTCCTGGTACCTGTCAGCTGCTTCAGGGGTCCCATAAGCCAACCAAGATCAAGAGACCTCCTTATTTAGCCTGACAGCTCCCTTTACTACTGATATCCACCACCAGGTTCCGGGATTTCCACCACGACAGGCACCAGCAACTTTATGTCCACAGGTCCACATCACCGCCTCAGCAATGGAGTCCTGAAACATGGCGCATTCAGGCTCAATGCCCCCTGACTCTCTCAGGATGCAAGAGGAGTTCTGTAATAGGTGTGAGTTAAAGATCTTCTGGTCAGGGGCCTCCACCAGATGCTCCCAGCATACCCTCACTATGTGTTTTGGTCTACCAGGTCATCTTCCCCTGCCATCGGATCCAACAAAGCACCAGATGGTGATCAGTTGAATGCCTCTATGTTTGAACATGGTGTTCATTAAGTACAACCTGTGGTTAGCACAGAAGTCCAATAACAGATCACCACTTCAGGCAGGCCATTCCTTCCAATCAAACCCTTCCAGGTTTCACTGTCATTAGCCACATGAGTGTTCCCTAGCCCTACTATGATCTTAGCATTACGCACGCACCTGTGATCCTAGGCGTGGCTGGCTGGGTCAGTGCTGACCCGGGTCCTAAATCAGCCTCCCTCAACCCTCAAACAATTATTTATCATCCATTTTTGTTTCCTTACCTCTTGGTTACCTTGTTAGGCTTCCTTATCCATGAAAAGATTTTAA
>JAODKN010000001.1:34875108-34886325 GCA_026774425.1 Petrocephalus zakoni
AATGTTATATGGCACCTTTCTGCATTTAAAAATTGAAAACGGGTCAGTACAGACCCTAGGGTAATAGGAGGGCTAGCAGAACAATGGCATACCCCTCCAAGGTCTCCTAGAAGGCTGGATACTGTGGACTGGTGTTCTGCGTGTATGACCAGACAACAGTCAGAGCATGTCCCCCAACTCAAAGCTCAAAAGGAGGTGACCAGGCCTGGGTAGAGGCCTGGCCACCAGGGACTTGCCTTCAAGCTCCCGCTCCAGGCATGGCTCCAGGGTCTCCGTTCTCCCCAATCTGGGAGGCAAATTTTGAAGTCAGACTCTACCTCAATAACATGGCGATTCATAGTGGTGGCAATTAATATATTTGTTGTCCTTATTTTTGGTACTCAAGGTGTATATATTGTTAGTATTTTTGTTTTGCATGACCTTATCAGGATCGGCCCCTGTCATGCTTCCTTCAGTTGGTCAGGTTGAGACTGGTCTGTTTTCCTGTACTACCTATGTTAGTTATTATTTCTGTACTGTTCTTGGTTTTGCTTCCTGATTATAGTATGTTCAGTTTTCCATGTTTTAGTTTTCCTTGGCTTGAACCTGCATCTGTCAATTAACATCACCTGTTCCTCATTGCCTCTAGTCTTTTGCTTGTAACAGCCCACATGTGCCCCCTTATCAGCCCTCATTATCCATGTATACATATTTGTTCTTGCCCTGTTACCTCATTGTGATTGTTTCTTTGCATTTGCTCCAGTGTTACTGTCTTCTGCTTCTTGTTCGGTCCCGACACGTCTTAATTACCCATATCATCTTAGTTAAATAAGTAAGTAATGGAAAGTTATAGCTTAGTGTCATGACCTGTGCCGGGTGCGGAGCGGGGAAGCATAGTCGGGAATCCAAAAGGTAAGGTGAATGAAGATTTATTCTTGACACAATCAGGGAACAGCACAGAACAGTGTAACGACGTCAATGACCGGACTGGGGAAACTAACTTAAACGCGGACTAAATACACAGGATCACTAATACAGAACAAGAAACAGCTGGTAAACGCAGGAATTCACACGAGGGTAATGAGGGGGCGTGGCACACAGGAGGATCAAATGGGCAGGATGTGACAGAACGCCCCCCCCAAAAGGCACGCACTTCGGGCACGCCGAAAAAGAGGGACGAGACGAGACAAGGGACACAGGACCTGGAAGACAAAAGCAAACCATCAACGAGACACTGGGAACAAACAGACACACCGAACAGGCACAAGGGAAGCAACCATAATAGGAACTGAAACACTATGGGCAGGTCAAACAAGCACAGGGGCAGCAGAACAGAGGACACAGGGGAAACACCAACCGGGGGAACAAAGGGACCAGGAGTGAACATGGGAAAAACGGGGACGAAAGGCAGACACAGAAGGCACAAAAGCAGGAGGGACAAAACCAGAGGGCGAAGAGGCAGAACGTGGGGGAAAATGAAGAGCCCGAGGGACCCCCCACGGGCGAGAGGCGGCAGTCGCAGGGGCAGCAGGCGACCGTGAGGCAGAAGCCGGAGGGGACCCCACAGGGGCAGAGGAGGCAGATGGAGGGACCAACGAATGAGGCAGGGAGGGAGCCGAAGGGGGCACCGGAAATGGCAAGGAGGAAGGCACAGGGGACACTGGAGGGGGCGAGGAAGAAGGCAAGGCCGCAGCAGGCGAAGGCACAGTCCACCGACGAACCGGAGTAGGGGGACCCGCAGGCGGCCGAGGAGCTGAAGAGGGGGAACCCACAGGCAACCGATGAGATGTCGGAGGCAGGGCCAACGGCGACAGACGAGGCATCAGAGGGGGAATCGTAGGCGACTGCCGAGCTGGAGCCGGAGGACCCGCAGGCGCCTCAAGAGCCACAGGGGCCGAGGACAAGCCAGGGGGCAGTGCGGGCAGGAACCAGCCCCGGTGCAAGTGTCCCGATCCCCTCCAAGAAACAGAGAGGTGGGGCCACCGCCGGGATTTGCCCCGCTGCAGGCAGAGCGGAGGAGTAACGTCCCTGGAGGAGTCTATGGGGTCCATCAGGGAAAGCCCTAAGGGGTTCCACTCAAGCTCCTCCTCTCCCAAGGTGAAAGGAGCGGGATCAGTATCCGGGACTGAGACCTCCGGGACTGGGACCTCCGGGACTGGGACCTCCGGGACTGGAGCCGGGACGGGGACTGGAGCCTGGATGGGGGCTGGGACCTCCGGGACCGGAGCCTGGACGGGGACTGGAGCCAGGACTGGAGTCAGTTCTGTTCCTTCACAAGCATTCAGTGACTGTAAAACAAAACAAAATATAGTGCAACATCATCTGGTGCACCTCCTCTCCAAGTGATAAATAGGCTGGTGATATTGGAATGTGAGCCTGCTCAATTACAGCAAGACAGTTATGCTGTCACCTGGCTAAAGTACATTCCTGAGACGACAAACAATTCAACGCCATGCTTTAAAACAGTCTTGCTTTAATATACGGCCAAATAATTCATTTTTAGAATGATAGTAGGTATTTGATTGAGGGTTTTTAGGATATTATGTGAATTTGTGATCATGCTGTTATTGATGCAAAGATATTTTTAGGTCTGAGCACCTGTTCACATTTAGAAACCTGTGTTGCTGGTTAAGTTGATGGTTAAGCAATTTCTTTATTTGAAGAACAAATACCAGTTATATTTAGAAAACTATAGCAGCATTTTCCTGAATTTGAAATGTTTATATTGTTAATGATCCTGAATACAAATGACCCAGAATAATATGTGGCAGGTATTTATATGCAGGTTTGCATACAGACATATCTAATCAGTGTAAGCTAACTCATTTTTGGACAAAACATGTTACAGTGCTTGTCGATTAGCCATAATTAGTAAAATAATCTTTGTTTGACTACATACACTGCTTCTGTAAACTGGAACTGTAATGAATGTAACTCATCAAAATTCCTCAATTTATTTTTTATATTTTATTATTAAAATTGATTTATGTAGAAGACTCATTAATACTGCTACTGCCATATGAACTGTAAAAGCAGAAATTCCGTATGTTGTTAAAAACATGAAAAACCTTAATTACCTTTCATGAAAAGGCAGGAATTTTGTCTTTTTGTAAGGAACACTGCCTGTGATGTCTACATCCAATCATAAGTTTCACCATGCATTAGCACTGCTCATTAGTGTTAATTATGTGGCTAAACAAGCCTTCCATAAAAAGCTACTGAATTAGCCTTCATACCACATACTTGGATATGATTTGCAGTGATGAAACTGCACTTGAAAATCATGCAAATTTGCAGGAAAGAGAAACCCGTACCATTGGTAACGTCACATTTTGAGATTTTCATTTGCTGGTGTGTACATTTCTCTACACATTTGCATTTCCTCTGTTCCACACTTTTGTTACGGCTGCCCGAATGAACACGAGGGGCA
Organism: Petrocephalus zakoni; assembly: GCA_026774425.1. Lineage (NCBI taxonomy): Eukaryota > Metazoa > Chordata > Actinopteri > Osteoglossiformes > Mormyridae > Petrocephalus > Petrocephalus zakoni. The sequence goes on from JAODKN010000001.1 coordinate 34,878,518, forward strand.
ACCGTATGCTCAGCAATCAGGACAAAACATCAAGAAAAATAAGACTTGGAAATTGCACCCTTCTTCTTCTTTTGTGCTGAGCAGACTATAAAATGATTGCCAAATCAAAAACAAATTGCGCTTTCAAAAAATAAAGAGGAAGACAAAGGTCAAAGACATCACAATGCATCCTCTCTCTGCCAGTCAGAGTCATTCACTTACAGACAAGGGAGATGGTTGGTGTACTATATTCATTTTTATTAAGCCCTTAATACGCAGCACTTTCAGACGCCATTCTTATATTGTGACAACAATATAATGATCTTATCTGTGTCTAAATGATTAAAATTAATATTTTTTTTTAAAGCCTTTGATTATTTATTTAATCAAAATACTAGGAGCTCTGACATGGATAAATTATATATTTCTGGAATTATTTCCAGATTAAATTATTTCCAATAATTTAAAGAGGTAAATGCATTAGAAGAAATAAAATAAATATTTCTTGAGTTTCTTGTGTTTCTTGAGGAATTCATGTTGCACATTGAGTTAGCAGTCCTTGACACTGATCCATGAGACATTTTAGTTAATGACATTTGATAAGGGGGTGAGTGCTAAATGCTAAATTGACTGTAAGCTTTCAGCACCTCAAACTAGCCCCGTGAGATGAAGGGCACAGCCACAGGGAAAGAGCACTGTTTTAAAACTATTAACACAAGATTGCCATTTGGCCGGCAATATCGCTTTGGATTTAAGGTGAATTTCACCCAGAGGTTTTTACTACACATACTGAGACAGTTTGTCCAGCATTTTGTCTGCTTAACATTTCTTGTCTGGCTTCCCAGTAGCTTTTAAAGCTCTCGGGAGAGTCACACTTAATAACCTCTTCATGCTTGGTCTTTCTCAGAACATCAGCATGTTCTGAATGATATCAGTATGGTCTGGATGTTGGCCACCTGACCCCTTTATGCATCTGATGAATCGCTGATATTTGGGGTGGGGCAAGAACAACATCTGGGGACTTTTATCATCCTCTGTACTCCTGTTCTTAACTGTACTCCAGTGGTGAACTGGTCATCGCCAATACGTCTTTGATGATGCAAAATGGGTACACAAGAGCACAAGTACAGTCAAGTGCGCATATTGACAAACACCCTGTACTGTATCTGAGTGGCAATTACATCAATCCCTGTGTATTAACCGTTATGTTAGTAACACAAGCCTTTTGTTTGTTTGATTGACAAATAATAAAATAAAATTAATGAATCATCTTTTTCGCGTAAAAAGGAAATATTCAGGTTGTGATTTACTGTTGAACAATTTCTTCATTATTCATTTTTTAATTAGCATTTTTAATCAAATGTGGATGTTATTAATAGATACTGACAGGTGCTCAAATTGTTCAATATGACAGAAAGGTATCTCCAGACCCAAAATTGTATATTACAAAAAGAATAAGAAATATGTTTGTAATTCCTAATGGCACCTGAAAAGGTTGAATTCGGATGTCTACTTTAGAGCTGATATGGAAGGCTGTCTGTTGTGGTAGTTCTTGAGACACTGTGGAATTTCCATAGTGGACCTGACTGTAGCACCTGGCTTTTTGCAGAGATACAATGCAGTCAGTGGTCACTTTATGTTAGATAAGTTAGCAGAAAATAAATCATAATAATTAAGCCTTACTTTGATATTAATCATGAGTCACATTAATCATAGTGTCTAGTGAATGTGTTCCTTGTTTAATGGCATCTCCAAATAATATAAAAAAAACTACCTTTGAAGTATAAATTGTGCATAAGGCATTATGAGAATAAAACTCAATTCAAAGTTCCTTCCATAATGCTGATATATTCAGTTCAGGCTGAAAGGTGTTTTGCTTAGTGTGTGTGTGTGTGTGTGTGTGTGCGGGTGGGTGTGTGATTGGTTAGGTTATGTGTTTTCTTCAGTCACCACAAGGAAACTCAATTTTATAAAAATATATGATTGCAATCAAAAATGTTGAAATTCTTTGGTCACTTATAGTTAAGGTTAGAGCTGGGTAGGGGTTAAGGCTGTCATTTCTGGGATTAGGGTTTTTCCCTTTGAAGTGAATGGATGGTCCCCACAAAGATATTAATACAAACATGTTTGCGTGGATTATGTTTATATTACATTGTGGGGACCAAATATCCCCAGGATGTGATAAAAACCTGTTATTTTGAAGTTGTGGGGACCCCTTTTCAGGTCCTAACAAAGATCTGTGAATGCAATCAAGAAACTAAAAATGCCAGAAGTCTCATACAGTATATTGTTTGGTTACTTATGCCTTAGGTTATGGCTGGATATGGGTTATGGGTATCATGTTGGGATTATAGTTTTCCCAAAAATTGAAAGGATAGTCCTCACAAAAAATATAATTACTAATGTGTGTGTATGTGTGTGTATGTGCCTTCATTTGGTGTCCTTTCTAGTATCTATTCTGGCTTCTGCCTCCTGGTTGTGCATCAACATTTTTAAAAATGCATAGATTGAAATATAAATATTGACATAGTGGTTTATTACACTTTTTGTAATGGGGCATAGTGAATTTTCAAACAACATCATTTAATATGATAATTTGCATACTGTCTTCTTCTGGATCATCAGAGGTATTACATATGTCTTCAGTCTGTGTGTTGGTTGCAATAAAGACTTTTGAGATGAATTGAAAAGAACAATGAAGCTGACTTACTGTTGTCAGGTTCTGCTGAGTAAGGTGTGGAGAGTAGCTGCAGCAAATCGATCTTCTACACTCTAAGTAAGGAAGGCAGAGGGGTGGGGGGCATCACTGGCCTTTCAAATGTTAAGGAGTTTTCCTCAACTGAAAATACATGTCTCACACTCATCAGTGTACTGACATAATATCAACCCCTGCATTACTAATCAAAAAAGAAAATGAATCAGGAAAAAGTGTACTTACTTATTTATCGGTAGTAGATGACATATGAATTTTGGCAAAATGGTGGCTTTCTGCCATGACAATTATGGGTTCCATTCCAACCCAGGCTCTATGTATTTGGAGCTCGAATGCTTTCCCTTTTCATGCACAGGTTTCCTCTCAAGGTCCAAGAACAATATCAGGTTAGGTGGATAGGAACCTTTCAAAGATACGAAAACTGCCCACAGAGTATGACTGTGTCCACGTGATGTGCCGACATCTCACTGAGGGACGTCCAATACTCAGTTTGAGTGTTTGTTCTCGTTTGTACTTCTCTGCTTTTACAAGGATAAAAACTTGCTGTAACTGGGGGATGTAATGTTTACATTTTATGGCTGCTGTTTCCCATCCTGAAAATTCCCAAGGTGCAGCATGTTTCTGCATATTTCAGTGAAGAGGCAAAGCTTGGCCACTGTTTACCGCACATTGGGGCTTGGGAGGAGGTGTTCGGTTTGGAGGAAAAATGGTCCTTTGGTACGATGTAAGGTACCGACTGTATAATTTCAGATGTAGCAGAAAGGCCTTAGCTCCATCTGGTGAGTATCACAAAGCTGTAGCTTATGGCAGGGCTGTCACTTGGAAACCATTTGGATGTAAGGCAAACACACAAAGATGCATAACCTGGATGCCTGAGCTACATTTACATTTGGAAAAAGTCAGAGGATACCATAAACTCACAAAGTCTGCTGGAAAGGTCAGCCATCTTGTGGTAGTCGTTAGGTCTGACGTTCACTCTGCATGGTTGCCAAGGGTTATGATGCCATTTTGCATCTGACCATGTAAACACTATTCCCTCGTGAAGTTCTCATATTCCATGATCATCAAAAGCATTTTGTGGCCATCATATATACCAGCACTAAAAGAACACTAGAAGACCTTTATGGGTTGTAAAGTTGTAAAGTACATCCCCATCCCCTTCATACCTGAACAACCTGGAGGTTTTACTTGGAGAATAGTCCAGAATCCTACTGCACACAGTAGAGGACACATATGGCAGCTTTCCAAAAAGGGCTGAAGGTCTTACAAAGGCAAATGGTGGCCCTAATTCTTATTACATCCTTGATATTAATATATTGTTAGGTCATTTCATTATGCTGCCCACCCCCTGTAGAGACTGTCTGTGTTAGGTTGGAAATTTAGCTTTGAGTCATTTCAAAATACCTCAGAAATGTGTTAAGGCTAAAAAAGATTCATTGCAGGACTGCACTGTGACAAAGCATTAATTCCCTAAGCAAATAAATAATGTATCACCTGACACCTGTCTGTTACCTCTCATTCCTGCCCTGTGTTAATCACCCTCAGCTGCCGCTTTTTTACTCCCTTCGGTAGTCCTGTATTTAAGTGCCTCCTAGTCCCATCTTCCCCAGGTCTGTCACTGTTGTTGTTTCTTGGCCTGCTTATTCCTGCCTTCCTTGTCTCCTCTAATTTGGATCCATTGTGGACCTGGTTGTTTTCAGTCTTGTGGTAATCCTAATAAAACCCCTTTATTTGGAACTGTAATGCCGGCGGCGGGAGGAATGACCCATAACTGCAGCTGCTCGGGTTTAAGCCCTTCCAAGGGGCGTTTATTCTCCAAAACAGGGGAATCGGGGTAAACACAGGAGCCAACACAACAGAGAGCACTGCAAGGCATCTACAACTACAATGACCGACAGGGGAGACTGGACTAAATACACAGGATCACTAACACCAAACAGGAAACGGCTGGTAACACGAGGATTCCCACGAGGGTAACGAGCGGGGGGTGGCACACAGAAGGATCAGACGGGCAGGGCATGACAGGAACCTTACCAGTTCCCACTTCCTCCATGCCCGCTGATCTGACACTACCTTTCTCTAAGCTACAAGTGCTGCTTTTAAAATATTACACAATATTACACTGGTCTCTGTGGCTAATTAAAGTAATGTAATTTTCATATTTAAATTTTTGTGCACCCATTTTGCATCATTGAAGATGCATTGCTGAAAACTAGTTCAACATTGAGAACAGAAGTACAGAGGATGATAATTTAGAAACAAACTCTCAAAACGGTTATCTCTTAGGAAGCACATATCTGGTTAATATCAATTGAGGAAAAGTTCAAGCAGAAGACACACCGAATGAGCCATAAATTGTGAGTAAGTATGACATACCCTTAAATGATTATTCCTGCAAGCAAAAGGTCATTGTAAGGAAGGAGTCAAATGGCAGACTCTGGAGGAAGTAATCAGGAAAATGTATACAGCACACTTTAGAGTACTGACTGCTTACCTGTTCAGGATGAGCTTTTGTCAAAACTAGCAAGTCAGTAAGAGCTTAATAATGTATTTATGTGTAACAATCGGTTTAATAATTCATAGAAATTTAACCCACTATGTAAAATGTATGTAAAAGATTATACTTTACAATGAAATCAAAATTGTAGAACATTATGAAATACATGTATTAATATAGTAAGATCTGTAAATTTATTAAGATTAGATAAGATAAGATTAGATAAGATAAGATCTGCTTATACTGAACTGGGTCATCGGGGTATCTGGGTCCAACCCAGGGCAGAATTAAATAAGTGGTACACCCTGGACAGGATGCTGATCCATCACAAGTCACATACCCACACAGTGGGTAATCAAGAGACTAACTGCGAGTCTATGGACAGTGGGAAGAAACATCCAACACAGGTTGAATATGCAAAGTCCACACATATAAAGTGTGGTGGAAAAGTCTGAAAGCTTAATTGCTGAAAACCCTACCCCAGTTACCAGGATACAGTATTGCATTTTATTCTATAATTATCATGTTTCTGTTTGCCTTTCCCTTGCAGAGGAAGCATAAAGTGACTGGCATTAAGCAGAATGCTTAGAGAGAATCCGGCTTATGATTCTGGAATCTTCACTATCCTTAGGGTTGACCAGATAAGTATTAACTCAAACAGGATAATGACACATCAGACCGTGACCAAGCAGAGAAAATGGGAAAATGTCTGAAGTGTCCTCCTGGTGACCTCGCTGAGAAAATTAAAATGGTGAAGAAAAGAAAATCTTCAGTTTACTTTAAGGATTATTGCTTGAAAGTAGGTCTTGCAGAGAAATTAGAAGAAAGTAGTGAAATTCAGTTCTTAGCATTTTGTGTACATCTGTGAGCTGAGCCATTCAATACGGGGACATACAATTGTTAACCGAACACCTGTCCAGTACTTATTTGCTGTTGTCCTGCACTTTCTTTTATTAGGTATTTATTATGATGGCCAGATTTTTTTATGCTCACATCTAGCCTAAACCAGTCAGAATAGATTCATTCATTAATGAGCCACATGTTCTATTTTTTTTATCAGAACAGATTTGGTGAGGAGCTTTTGTATTTGCCTCAGAAACTCCGTGGTGATTGTTGCATTCTCATCATACTGTTGGAGATGGTAGGTTTCTAATGATGCTATGCTCCACCTCTCTTTAGAACACCTTATTGCCATTCATTGTGATACCTACAAGGATGCTGCTGTCTACAAACATCAATGTTTTTACAGGTCCCTGGAGGTATAGTAGTAACTGTAAAAGGAAGCAAAGTAGAGGACAATGTATGGTAATAGTAACACCAGCCTTTTGTGTGTTTGCCTGACAAAGAACCTTAAATTTGTGTGCTGTGCCTTATTAGTCAGAATTCATGTGAGTGACAGGGCTGTCAATGGGCGGTAGGTGCATGGCGAGGGAGGATTGAAGGTGTTAGTGAGAACTGAAGGTGTAAATGTGGATCGCAGAGGTTGCCAAAGTCTTGGTGGTTGAAAGTTCATTGCATTTCAGATCTATAGTAGAAGCTGTAGAGCTGTATTTGATGGCCTTTCTAGGCAGTGTGCCAGTCTTTGATGGGAAACTGGCATGCCATCCTGGTGTTCGATGGTCCTTGTGCATAACCTAGTTTGGCTGCTTGGAAGTGTCTCCTGGTGCTGCCCTTGTAAGTGTGCTGCTTGTCCACAGGCCTCTTTACCCTTTTAGTATGGAGTCATTGAGGTCGTCCCTTAGTATTGAATGGGGAGCTGGGGTGGGGGTGGGTGTTTTTTTTTTTACATCAGGTGGAAGAATGATAACAGAAAATTCACTAAGAGGATAAAGAGGTCAGAGTCTATATCTCCTGAAAAAAAAAAAAAAAACACTGGACTTCTGCCTCCCTGTCTGCTTGTTTGGTTTTGAAATATTCTGCTCCAGTCATCAAGATTCCAGCTGCATTTCTGTGGCTGAGCATCTTAATTCAGGATAAAAACAGATTGGTAATCCATCCAAAGTAAATACCATCTGATTTGTGTCACATGAGAATTAGACTGAAATGCTGGAAGGTGGCTGAAAATGCTGGTAGCCTCCTCAGGCCCTGTGCTGCCATTGACAGTCACACTTTAATTTATTAAAATAGCAGCTTCATATATGTATATTTGTACACATATAGGGGAAATAGGGTGTGAAATTGCAGTCTTGTTTTCATGTCTTATGTGTGAGATTTGTAGTGTGTGTATGTGTTTGGGTGGGTGATGTATATATTACATTGTGGGCTCAAAATTTTCTTTTTTTGTGGTTATTTATGGTTAAGTTTTGGGTTGGGTAGGTTATAGTTGTCATAGCTGGGATTAGGGTTATGGCCATAGAAATAAAGGGAGTCCCCACAAAGATATGAATATAGACGTGTGTGTGTGTGTGTGTGTGTGTGTGTGTGTGTATATATATATATATATATATACAAATTATATATACATCATTATTTTTATTTTATTTTTCCCTATAACATATTCTTGTTACCTCTGAGACCTTCACAACCTTCTGTTTTTTTCTTTAAGTACGCTGTGCTTTTTGCTTTTGTTTTTACCAGTATGGGATAAGTGTGCTCAATATTGCACACGCGCATCATCCC
>JAODKN010000001.1:34886425-34897594 GCA_026774425.1 Petrocephalus zakoni
AAGTACGCTGTGCTTTTTGCTTTTGTTTTTACCAGTATGGGATAAGTGTGCTCAATATTGCACACGCGCATCATCCCAGGGTTAAAATTGATCACCTGTACTCTGTGTGGGGTCCAGAGAAAAGCTGTAATATAGAATAAGGCCCCTTTTTTCCTCCCAGCATTCCCTTAATAATTTCACATTCCTGAAGTATAGATCGACTCTGTGGTTGTCAATAAGGCAGGAGCTGCAGTGTCCCCTCCTGTGTGTCCTCTGACACAGGACAAATGACACACTGTATTGACAATCCCTACTCTTAAGACCGCTTTGATGGCAGGTTTGGATTGGGCCAGCAGGTCTGACCTGCCACATAAAAGACACATTTTTTTATGACATTTTGAAAGCAATTTGTACGTATCAGGACTTGAAGAAGCATTCTGGTCACAGAGCAGAACTAGGTTACTTAGGGTTTAGGAGAGGATGGAGAGGTTGGTTTGAGAAGGGGTCTGGTCTGATGGACTGGGCAGGGATAGAATTAATGTAACACTAACAGAAATAAGGGTGACTTTGTGGAGATGTGAAAATGTCCAAACATGGATATCTCCATTGGAGATTAAATAAACCAAACAAAAAAACAGCCACAGTCTTTATCTCAATAACTAATATTTAGACCACTGGCCAGCACAATTGAAATAGAACTTGACCCTGGGTGAAAAATAGCTGTGGGCCCCTGGTCTAGACTATGGTCCAGATTGGGCTGAGGGTGAAGCAAAACAGAACACACCAATTCATACATAAAGAAAGGAACAAGGCACTGGGAGACAGACTAATCTCTCCACAAAAGAGCATGGTCACCTGACTTTCTTGCCCAAGACTGCCAAGCCCCCCTGCCTATATACCCATTTATTATTTATATAGTCTGCTTCATTTTGAGTATCATGTGATTATAGAGGTTATTGTTGAAGCCCTGGGCTTCAAGCGGGCAACACATTCATTTAAGAATGTAGGCTTTGCTCACTCCTTTATATTAAATTATTCAGTTATTCACTAGAAGTCTATACCCAGAATATCTTCCATGCAGTAGAACGTGATGTACTTTAGCATTCTGTAGCTGACTTTATACTTGTAGGACTGGCTGTTCAAAGAAGCCTGATACCTGCAGAGTGAACACTGGCATATAATGGAACAGACTTCAGTATGAAGTATAAAGACCCATAATTGGTTCTTGGTTCCTAGTCTGCTGCACGTGAAGTTGGAACAATATTGCCCATTTATGTAACTGAACGATTTTACAAGAGCAATCATTTTAATCATTCCTGGTCCATTAACATTCTGCTGTCAAAACATGAATTAACACCATTGTCCTAATATTTTTACAGGTATATGTTATAATATTGTCTCAAGAAGATAATAATGGAAGTGTCAGCTAACAGTTCTCTCTGTTTCTTACTCATGAGACATTTCGCAGTGTATGTGACCATGTTTCCAGTCAGCCCTTTTATAGAAGGTTTAGAGTCCTTGCTTAGTTCCAGTTTGTCTGATACAAAGTTGAAAATTGAATTTTTAGTTTGTTGTTTTGGTTAATTTTGAAACACGTGCTGTTAAGTGGAAATGATGATTTCAGTTCCTCTAAAGCTTTAAATGTCAATATAAACCCCCATTAGAAGCATTTGATAAAACTTTTTGTTACAGTGAATCAATACATCTAGAAGGTATGTTATTCACATGAGGAGGTAAACAGTATTAACCACCTCCGGCCTCTCCTCTACATTATTCTGGTACATTGATTTTGTAACTGTAATCAATTGAAAATGGAAAGTTCCCTTTTTGTATAGAGGGAACAGATGAATTCCAGCGTCATAGCAGTAAACAGACTGCAGCTGGATATGTGGCATGAAAATGAGAGAGTATTTAAGGTCTTTGCTACATACTTTATTATTCATACAAATATACATATGGGATATTACAGTAAATTTACAGGAAATATGAGGCAGCTTTCGTTTAAAACAAAATGGGTAACACTTCACTTTAGTGATTTATAAACACATAAATAATAATACATTCATAAAGCTTTATAAACATAGCCATAAATATATAAAGGTATCTATAGTGCACTACAGCTTCATAGAGCATTGAAAATGCATGACAAACATGGCTATAATGTGTTATACCTTTTTATAAAGTTATAGCCATGTTTATAATACTTTACAAGAGCAGTTATTAGGCTTTAAGAATATGGGCTTCATAGAAAGTGTTACCCAAAATTGTAATGGTATTTTTATGAGTTATATTTTTTGTACTTAAATAAACATGGTGTTGTCCAAACCCTGTAAACACACATCAGACTATCTATATGAATGGCTGCTTCCAAAGCAATGCTTTTTCCTCTGAAATGTTGCCATACGCAATTCAGGTCTGTGGTGTCTTAGCACCTTAAAACCAACCACTGAACTACACGGCTCTCTTAATGTCTTTGTGGCGGTGGCTTTTAAACTACAGATGCTAACTCACCGGGTGACCCCATCCCAGGAATGGACAGGTAGTGGGTCACCGTGGAGATGTGACCCCACAAATGTGACTACGGTTGGAATTAATGAACACTGTAGAGCAGGGGTGTCAAACTCCAGTCCTGAAGGGCTGGTGCCCTGTGTAGTTAAGTTCTTTCCCTGTTCTAACACAAATGATTGAGTTGAAGTGCTGTGTGGTAATTAGCACAAGGGGCTGCGAGGAGTTGAATCAGGTGTGTTAAATGAGGGTAACCCCAAAAATGTGCAGGGCTCCAGCTCTCCAGGACTGGAGTTTGACACCCCTGCTGTAGATGGAATACCAGTATGAAAAAATAACATTTTACATTTGAAGTGGTTTATTTGACTATTTGCATTCTCCAAGTGAAACCGGTCAAACGGTTGTTTTTTATGGGTGGCAGTATCTTAAAGCACCAGCAAACTGAACCAGGGAGAGAAACAGGAATGATCATGTTTGAGTGATTAGAGGTTAGGTGAAGTCAGAGTGGATCATAATGAGGAAATAAACAATCTAATGATGGGTGCTGTTGAAATATTCAGAATCTGCAAAACTGAGACCTTAACTGCACAATGACCATGTCCCCCATCATAATTGGGGGCACTTGTTATTATTACATCACTTAGCCAAGGCCAAAACTTTCACGTGTCCCATAGTTTGATGTGTTATTTGCTTGTTTCTTTTGTCCATATGGGTTAGTTTGCCTCTGGGAAAAGCTCATGCCTCACTTTCACCTTATAGTATATAAGTAGTTATAGAAAGGACACAGATAAGCTGATCATTACTAGTTGCACAATACCTGGTCAGACCATAGAGAATTTTGCAAACACTTATAATTGCTGTGTCTTATATTACGAGAATGTTTTGCAGGTAATGTATGCTAAGTAATACCTACCCAAGCAAGACATGACATCTGACAGGCTGGTTAATTAAAATTCAGCAGTTATTGTACCTGCTGTTATTGGAGTCCAGTAATGTGACTTCTGATGTCAAAGTGACATCATCCTTTATGTTAAATTACATAGCTGTCAGTTGGCATAAACCACGCATGGGGTGCACTGTGTAGCCCTCTGTCAGCGTGTTCTGCTGCGCCTTCCATGATTGCAAGATGGTTTGTGACAATAGACATACATTATGTGAGCAGCTGAGGCTGGCACACCAAGCAAATATTCAAGACAGTACTGTAATGTTATACGATTTTAACTCAGTTAACTTGCGAATAACTTCTGCTCGTGTGTCTGATGCCATCAGAATCAGAGAAGTGATGATGAAAAATGTATTCTGGACCATATCTCATTACTAGGCAGTGTCAAGCATTTTTGCTTTATAGAAAAGACTTTCATATTATTGTTATACAAATCAATGTTGACTCCTGGTGAGCATATATATGGCATTGATGCACAACGTTCTGTCTCTCTGACTCTTCTGGTTTCTCAGTGGCATGTTGTCAAGATTACTTTCAAATACTTTTTCTTATCCCTATTAAAAATATCATACAAATTTACAGTACATAAATGTAAATGATGTATAAATTGTAATGTTTTTTGTGTTAATGTTTATATTGGATTCCACCCCTTCCTGGGTATCCCCTGCTTTGTGCCCTGTACTTCTTGGGATAGGCTCTAGGCTCTTTGTGACCCTGTACTGCGGTGATGGAAGTTTGAAGACTGGCACTGCTTAATATTTTAATAAATTATTTACTGAAATATAAAATTTCATTAGCAAATGAAAATAAAATAAATAAATATTTAAAATCTGAAACATCTATGGCTGCAGTAACTGAAATTTCAGCATCTGGTTCATTTATTTTGGCAGTGCTAGTCAGTTACATTTACTAAGTTTACTAAGTTAAGTTTACTAGGAACACAGTGAATAACCTCGAGGAGGCAGTATTGTGGTCCAAAAATAAAAAAGGATTTGCATACAGTAGCTATTCTTCTTTCCCGCTGTGTTTACATTTGCTGAGAATAAAGACATGAAATGAGCCACAGACAGACCTACTCGTCCTCTCATGTTATTGACATATTGAGGAAACCATACAGAGCTGTGTGTGTGAGAGTGTTTGTGTGTGTGCATGCATGTTTTTGTAGTTATTACATTGTGAGTACCAGATTTCCACACAATATGATGAAAACGTAACTTTTTATGTTGTGGGGATAACCTCAATTTTATAAAATTTGTGAATAAGGGACGGTCCCCACAAATATATGGATACAAACGTATGTGTGTGTGTGTGTGTGTGTGTGTGTGTGCTTTTTTTGTGTGTGTAGGAGGAGTTTCTTGCATACCTGTCATTTTATATAAATGCTGCACGCCCACAGTCATGATCCCCGGTTATTTGTGCCAAAAGAAAAGCTTTTCACCAACATTCCCACTTATGTCTATATAGAATCTTCTTGATTGTGAGCCTTATTTTTCTATCCAACTGATAGAAAAACTTTTCCTTTAAGGTGATAAAAATATGTAACAACAGATCAACTTTTCCTTACTCTTTAGTAATTTGTCATGTTTTACTAAAAATTTTAAAGCCCAAAATATCGTGTGGTGCAACTGTGACAAGTCTTTAAAAACATTAGTTGAAGCACTACAAATATTTTTGAACTTTTACACTGTCATATTTGAAATTATTTCATAAGGGTTTTTTTTGGGTAAAAGTAAAACAGATATACAGGTCAACAGGAGAAACCAGTGAACCAGACCACACAGACGAAACAGACCAGACACGGGACATGACCAGGTACCAAGGACAAATACTGTATATATGTGACTAGGAGGAGGTCAAGGAGGAGGGCGAGGATGATCTACCCAAGCTGATTCCTCTGGAGCCCCAGGTTTCTGACAAGGACTGATTCACCGCTTGCCTGCTACGGGAGGCCGTTTGGCTCTGCGCTTCCCTGCGATGGGAGGCCGTTCGGCTCGGCGATTCCCTGCGACGGGAGGCCGTTCGGGTCGGCGATTCCCTGCGACAGGAGGCCGCTCGGCTCGGCGATTCCCTGCGACGGGAGGCCGCTCTGCTCGGCGATTCCCTGCGACGGGAGGCCGCTCGGCTCGCCGATTCCCTGAGACGGGAGGCCGTTAGGCTCACCGATTCCCTGCGACGGGAGGCGGATCGGCTCACCGCTTCCCTGCGATGGGAGGCCGATTGGCTCGGCGATTCCCTGTGACGGGAGGCGGATCGGCTCACCGCTTCCCTGCGATGGGAGGCCGCTTGACTCGCCGATTCCCTGAGACGGGAGGCCGTTAGGCTCACCGCTTCCCTGTGATGGGAGGCCGCACGGCTTGGCGATTCCCTGTGACGGGAGGCCGCTCGGCTCGGCGCTTCCCTGCGACGGGAGGCCGTTCGGCTCGCCTCTTCCCTGCGACGGGAGGCTGTTCGGTTCGCCTCTTCCCTGCGACGGGAGGCTGTTCGGTTCGCCTCTTCCCTGCGACGGAAGGCCGTTTGGCTCGCCTCTTCCCTGCGACGGGAGGCTGTTCGGTTCGCCTCTTCCCTGCGACGGAAGGCCGTTTGGCTCGCCTCTTATGCCTGCACTCCAGGATCCCATCTACAGAGAGCCGCTCTGTCTGTACTCCAGGGTCCAGGCCAGAGAGGGCCACTCCTCCTGTACTCCAAACTCCTGACTAAGCAAGAAATCCTGCTTCATGAAACACAGCAGACTCTCCTAGAAGTTGTATTCAGAAATGCACCCAAGATCACACTGTAGGGTCAAGACCGAAAACCTGTGTGGCTGTGTGTGCAATTTATGTTGTCATGACCTATGCTTATTAAAGCAGGGCCGATCAATCCTATAGGCCACATAGGCAGCTGCCTAGGGCACCAACTTCTGATGGGTTGCCAGCTTGCCACCCAATTTCACTTTACTTCAGATTCTGGGCACTGACAGTGATGCTCGCCTAGGGTCGCCAAGGACCGGCACTGTGCTGTGCTGTGGTTTTTCAGACATTATTAGTGTTATTGTTGTTATTATTGTTATTATTGTTAGCTTTACTTTTCTGTTTGCACTTATTTCAGAACTTGAAGGCAATATGAATACATACTGTAAGGGAGGCACTTAAATTTCCATCTTACTTTCAGTATGTGTGTGACTCTTCTCTCAGTGTGCAGTTGCACAATTTGTGGCATCTCTCATGCTCTTCAATACATGTTTATTATGTGACAACAACTGGAGACACAATGCGACCAAATGACTGAAAATGGAGCTACATTAAACATCCTGTTGGGTAAGATTTCAAAACAGGAAAAAAATGAATGAGGTGTAATTGCTTGGTGGAAATAATTGTGCCTGGTGAAGTAAGCAATCAACTCATCTTCTGGCGATTCATGGAGAGAATGCATTATTTTGTATAGTCTTTGACTTTTTAATGATTATTCTGAATCTCTTATAGTGGATAATCAGCAGCAAAAACAGTTTGGTTTTAGGGATGAATGATTAGCTGTGTGTTTATGTTTATATTTGCTTGAGCCTTTCACTCCTTCCCTAAAAAGCACCATTAGCACAGTAAGGGGTTGCCATTAGACTATATGGTAACATCATAACATCCTTTCTCACATTACAGAGCATGTGCCTTGTGACTTGACAGCAGAACTGCCAAACACACTTTCTCCATAACTGTCTTGCACATAATAAATAAGACTGAAATAGTACTGAAAGGGAAATTATGATTATTGAGGAAATTCGAACACAATTGCTTGAGGATTCCAGGGGAAAAAATGCATTAATCATCTATGTTTATTAGTCGCTGGGGGCACAAGGGTACAAGGCTGGGGACTGCCAGTCCGTTACAGGGCACACCCACACATACCAGAAGCTGCTGGCCTTTGATCAGTCGGAAGGAGCTGGAGGACCCAGACAATCCCACGTGAACATGGGGAGAACAAACTAACAGCACACAAATGATGCAGGTAGCAGGATTTCGTAAAGTCAATCGACCTTGTCATGCTGCAAAATCGCGAGGTAACTACTGTACATGGTCCAAAATCATAGAATATTTATAGCTGCAATGAAAAATGATGTAGAAATTGCATACCATCCATCTGAAATGCGGTGTATACTAGCCATCTGAAATGCTGTGTGCCAGTCTTCTGAAATGGTGTATACTACCCATTTGAAATGCTGTGTGCCAGTCTTCTGAAATGGTGTATTCCAGCCCATTATTGTATTATCTAACCTGCCTGGAGGTTAGCACCGGGCATTCAGAACACTCTTCTCCCTGTAGTAATATGTAGTACTCAAACTAAATCAAACATCTCTTATATTCATCTCAGTAATTTGCAGCACACTATGTGGCAGTTATTAACTCAGTGTGGAAACAAGTGTAATTTGTAATTTCTGAGGTTTAATGTTTCCACTGATGAATTGTACACATTATGTTTGTAATATATTGGTTCATTTTAGAGGTGCTCTTGTGCAGTGCAAGTAACAATATTTCAAATGTCACCAACTTGGTTAATCATTAAGCTCTCTCCTGCCCTATATAATAATTCAGGTAAATCAGAGCAATACTTTATTGCAATGTGAAGTTTATGAGGGAATGAGACTGCTTTCTGTGTACCTTGCTTTGCCACAATACAGGGTAAAATGTTTATTATTTCAGACTGAATATTAATTAGGTCAACATGAAATGATGCAGGATGTGTTTATGTGTATAATGGGGTCTGGATTTATTTTATCAAGGGGGTACACCTTCATTAATAACACTAGTTTATGCTGAAAATGTATGTTGTTGTTAAAGTGCACCGAGTCTCTCGATTTCTTTGTAATTTTGGCAAATTTGTAATTTCTTTGTAATTTTGGCTCTCAGTATAGGGTTATTCTCTTATTGGGCTAATTGGAATATATTATCCTTTTTAATATGCCTTGGCACTTTACCTTCATAGTACCCAATAAACTGGTCTTTTACTCAGATAAGACATTTTCAGAGTGGCCATTTATTAAGGGCAAAACCTGAGCATTTATTGAGTTGTATTACTTTGATTTAGACTATTACATGCAACATCCGTTAACGATAAGCAAAAAATGTTGCACTTAATCAGAACATCTCAGTTTAATGAAGGCAAGATTGAGAATTAGTGGAGTTAATTGTTGATTAAAAGTCAAAGTAATGCCGCCATGTGTTTTGCAGTTATTCCACTCCTCTGCTACCGATATAAGCAGGGCCTGCACTATGGGCGAGAAATATAGATTTATTCATCTTACCTCAAAAGTCACTGCTGCTCCGAGGTCACTGGTGTGTGTACATGTATGTGCCTTTTTTGGTATATTTTGGTATATTATTATACCTTAATTATTGGTCTAAAAATTGTCAACATCTCTTAGTGTGCCTTTGCATTTGAGAACAAAAGCAATTAAAACTGCTGTAACAAAATTCCATAAATTTTTCCATAAATAAAGTTTTCCATAAATTGGATGGCAAAAATATGCAGGATATATTTGGAGCCAGTGGTTAAGAGCCTGGACTTCCGAACAAAGGTTTTCATGTCCAGGGGGGCGTTTCCCGATAACAATGACTCTTGGTGTCTTACAAAGACTCTAAAGTTATATCTTACGAAAGGTATTCCCTTTCCTATGTCTGTTTCCTGAACAAACCCTTACGAGGTTGCTTAAGGGAGAGCTTCTTAAGAGCGGCCCTGGAACACCTGATTGGCTGGCATCGATGGCTCAAGAATTAATTATTCCCTTCATGCAGCAACTGCTTGATGGTGTTTTTTTATAAATATAACACTGCAGGAATCCGTCAAAATATTGAATGAATCAAAACTCGGGAGAACCTAAAAATACAATACAAAATTAACAAATTGAATCATCTAACTGTAAATATTGTCTGTGCTGACTGGGAGTTGGCTTCGCAGATTGTAGTATCACACCATTTTATTTTTATTTGTTCTATTAAAGTCCTGCGTGCATCAATATGTGTAGGTCATTGCTACAGACTATTCTAAGGTGTTATTTGTGGAAATCTATATTAAACTTATATGTAAATGACCCTGCAGTATCAACCTTATAAAATCTCTATAAAGTTTTTATATATATTAGATAGGTAAGTGCATTCCAGGGGTGTTGGAAATAGCGGGGACCCCCCTACCTACCCAATAAATAAATAAATTCATACGTACATGCATATTTATTCAACAGAGTGTTCCTTATCTTTCATTATGAAACTGCACGTTACTGAGGTTAATTCACAGCACAATTCAGTGCGCAAAGACAAAACCTAACAAAGACTGTACTTCTGTATCAGACAATATCATTGTAACATATGGATCACTTAGTTTTTTAGTTAAGTGACGTTTAGTGGTGAAGCTGTACCCTTAACGATGTAAGACTTCTTTTAAATGATATCTTTTGAAAATTTCATGATGCAGCCTTTCACGATGCAGCCTACTGTACATCTCACCCCATCCCCCCACAACTGTTGAATACTTAGAGTACATATAGCATTTTGCTCATTTCAGAGGCGTCTGGTCCAAAAAGTGGGGGCCACTAGTGAGCTGGAGTGAGCTGAAAATGGTGATGAGAGACAGCTAAGGGCAGCTCAGACAAACCTTACGAAATAATATCATACGCAAGATTGAAACCCTTCGGAGCAACTTAAGGTAGAGCTTACAAATCATTTCAAGTCAATTCAGTTGTTTCAGCAACAATCCAACTAATTAACAGAGGGGTTGCTAAGCAACTGGTGTAGTTAAGTAGCTGGTGTAATGCATTAATGCGCATTAAATGACGATTATTCCAAAATCACAAGCAGTCTTAGTACTATGCTTGGAAATAGAATTTCACTTACACCATTTCATGTAAGGTCCATCTTTTACACCTAAATGGGACCAGAATCTGTGGTTAGGTCATTTATGCAGTCAGAAGAAAGGCTCTATCAGAAGATATATTTAACCCAGGCTGTGTCTGTTTAAAAGTGGAGGACCCAAAGCTGCAGGTATTTTTGCCCTATTGTTGTTCCTTCAGGTTGTCACCTGGGGTGTCAACAGTAGGTGCACCTGCAGGAATGCTAAGCAGGCTGGGCCGAGCTGTGAAAAAGCAGCAGTGTGCAATGCACAGCCGAGAGCCATTGTCAGATACCCAATCTCAGGGGCGATTATGTCATATCCTGCAAACAGCCAGTGGACCTCTACTACCTTATTTTGTAAGTCACATCCTGAATGATCCATGTTCAGAGCTATATCTCTGGGGAGCCACTGGAAGTCTGATTTCAAAAGACACTATAGTTAAAGTCACAAAAGAAAACATGTATCTCTCAAAGGCTGGCTGAAGACTCCATCACAAGACCTAGTAGCAACAATATCTAGTAGCATAGTGATTTGCAGTCTTTGTAAAAACAAAGTTTTGAGGGGTGGAAGTAGCATTTGCTGCAGCTTGTGATACAAGAGTTAGTAAGCATGAAAAGTCAACATTAACGCAACGCAAAAAATGCAAGGTGCAAAAAAAAGATGAAAAAAACAGGAAGACACAAAATTAAGCACATTTTATTTTTAAATGTGTTGTGTTTCTTAATGTACTGTTGAATATACACAGTATTTCATGCTGAAACTGCAGTTGCCTTGTTTTTCCAAACCAAAGAGTTTTTGAACTCTTGCATTAACTTGCACTTTGAATTTCATTTTGAATGTTTCATTAGATACTCACCTTTTGCATACAGTTGCACTTATAATATCAGGAA
>JAODKN010000001.1:34897694-34924270 GCA_026774425.1 Petrocephalus zakoni
TTGCACTTTGAATTTCATTTTGAATGTTTCATTAGATACTCACCTTTTGCATACAGTTGCACTTATAATATCAGGAAAAATGTTTGGATGGTGCTGACCAGTCAAATGCTGCTGAAAGTGATAAAGTTTAAATAAAAAAAAGCGGTGTTGCTGAACACGTTTTGGGTGCGTATTTCATCCTTACGATGAGTATAATATTTGTTTCATAGTTTTAGAATTATGCTTTACATATTTGAGTGTTAAAGTATGCAAAATGAATCCAGACATTTTTTTTTCTGTTTTGTTGCTTAAAAAAAGAGACAGAGTGAATCAGATTTTTATCGGTATCGGCAGATATCCAAATTTACAATATTGATATGGACATAAAAAAGTGGTATCTAGCCATTCCAACTGAAATGCATAATATAATATAATATACATTATATTCTTTATCTCTGAATGGCCAGGAAAGTGTAACGCCTGGCACCTTCAGGCTCATGGAACTGCAGATTCCTTCTCAGCTCCCATCCATCATGGCTCTGTTTCTATTAGCTCTGAAAATTAGCTAGGACATCTTTCTTTATTCTCTACTGCTCTTTTATTAACTCATCTTTTGCATCTGTACTGCCAGGGCCATATAATTCACTTGTGAAATATCTTGCCGCAGATTTTTTCTTCCTGTTGGGGAAATTTAGGTGGGGGAAAATACATTTATCAAAATACAAAAGACCATAATTCAAATGGTTTAAACCCCCAACAAAATATTATTATAATAGCATGCTTGCACCTCTGTGAAAGTTGACAGCTTTGTTACTAGGTAACACCTATTTAATCCATGTTAATCCCTACCCCTACCCACCTTAATCTAATAATGGTGATTTACTGCATATCCAATAATGCAGGGAAAAATAAAGGCAATTAATAAATAGAGCATAATGCTTTGGCTTTCGGGCAGACACATCCCAAATCTCAGCGGTGAATCTGCAGGCTTTATCAGGTTTTTCGAAGCAAATACATTTATTTCCCTTCAATCACTGTGATTCCTCTGACACTAAGGATAATAAATGCAAATCGATTACATTGCTGCTTTACACAGTGATTGAGGAATGAGTGACGGAATGTGGCACCTCTCACTCATTTCTGGACAAATTCAAAGTGCTCCACAGCTAGCTACTGTCTAACATCTACCTCAATCATGAATAAGATTATAAGTATTCCATTTATGGGAAATTATCTTCCTGTATAGCACACATTATTATATGATCCCAAGGCTTCTCAACCTATATAAAGGGTCACAGTACAATTAATTTCAAACTCAACCCATCAGAAGCATTTCGGACTATGTTGCAGAACCCGTATTACATTGTTTTTTGAAGAGTGCACCTTAAAGGGTTCTTTTAAAGCTAGAATAATAATAAGGATGCATAAATACCATTTTTTCAGACTGATTATGAGTAACAGTGCTTGCTCTTTGGTATTTACTGTTACCAATACCAACTGGAGCTGGGCTATGACTGAAAAATCAATATTCAGTATTTTAATTTGAAAGGTTCAGGATAGAAATAACGAAATTACCCCCATCCCTGACACACAAGCACATACACATGGCACCAAATGGGGCACTTTTTTGATGAAAGAAAAAAAAAACATGAAAGCATGAAAAAACAGCAGATGTTAAAACTTATTTTGCTTATTAACAATAATGCTGATATCTCATCAAGTGGTATCAGTTACCAATACTGGCACATTGTCACAAGGATGAGTATAAGTACATAAGAACTGTATCAGACCCAATTCTGATACTGTATTAGTATCAAAGTACCCCAGTATTAAATATGATTCTAATGATGTAATTGATCTTAACATCAAAAACTTTGTTCAGGTCAGTATTTCCCAGTACCTTTGATCCACATTTCTACTTGCTCTGAGCTCTCTACCAAACCACATTTTTGCTCCCTCCTAGCTCCCGATAGGAGCAAAAACATGGACTGTCTGTGGGACCCCCAGCCTCAGATTGGGAAACAATGGTTTAAGGTGGTTGCATGTTAAATATGTGGCTATGACTGCTTGCATATCAGCTTTAATGCAATATTTTTAAATGAATGCAAACTATTCAACATTTTCAGACAGAATGATACAAGTATTGCTGGTGACACTTCGTGGACCTGAGTCACTTTTTCATGTTTCCTTTTCCAAATCCGGGAGCAGTCCTCCTCCCAGACGTCACATCTGTACTTTTTGGTCACACACCTCAGGCACCGACGCTGACAGTTCCAGGTCCGACGTGATGTACGACTTTCAGTGCAGTCACCCCCCTGCTTTTGCTCTTCACTTTGATTTGCTTAGTACCTCTCCTCTCCATCGCTATCTATCTTTCCTGAGTGCTGCACACGTCCTCCTCCCTGGATCACAGTGTACCAGTGGTGGATAAAGCCATTCTCAGTGACATAAAACAACCCCATAGAGTAAAATCAATGCAAGCAAATCAAGCATACTGAAACACATTTCACACCCAGGAAAAGTCATATCTACAGAGCAGCTCGCAGATTAAAGTTAGGTGGGAGATTTGTCATTTTGCACGTCTGCAACAGAAGAACTGTGCTGTTGAGCCGCAGTGAGCAGGTTCTGAAAACGACTGTGTCCTCAAGAAAATATTTATTACGTGTTAATGTACTTTGCATTAGCTTTAAACACTGTTATGTCCTTAAATCCAAAGATTTTCAAATGATACACATACCCCCCCCCCACAAAAGGGTTCATTCTTTCCTGCAGATATATCAATTCAGTATCTCATACATTCTCTGGACAATTAAGAGACATGAACTGACCAAACTACTTGCTTTTGGACCACTGGGGGAAACCAGGAAGAGGGTGGGATACCAACACGTAACCCTGAAGGTGTGAGGCAACCATAGAGCCAGAGCCGCCCTGCACACAACCAGGGGTATTAGTATTACTTACAATGATTGGCGATGGTTGGATGCTTAGTGCAGAGAGTGAGATGCATAAATGCATGTGCTATCAAAGCAAACACAAAGCTTAGATAAAATGAGCCTGTAATAATGTGAGAGTCAGCATAGCTGCCGTCCCGATCCTCGCAGGATGTGCTGGTACCGTGTGCGTGCTGGGCTTCCCCCTGTAGTGGAGCACCTGTCTGGGGGCTTCCCTGGAGCTTAAGGCTGCCCCGTTCCGTGCGCCGTAGCTTGCTGTGTTTTCCTGTTTCTGCTGACCTGCAATCGAGCTCCAAAAGAGATGTTAGCCAGTTCATATGCGCCTAAGCTGTCCTCCCCGCTACCCCCCCCACCCCCACCCTGTGACCTCTCAAGTTAGCTTAGACAGCATGTGGTTGCGAGCTTCCCCCGGCCACCCCTGGGGAGTGCTGTCAATCACAATTATCATTCATTCATGGGGGGGTGGACAATGCCATTAAATAAAAAATTCAGCGCACTAAGGGCTAAGGGGATTTTTACTTTGAACCCAGTCTGTCCATGGATCCTTGAGGCAGTGGAAGAATGAAGGTTGTGAACAGATGAGTACTCCAAGCTTCCTGCAAAACACACAGTGATGTTCGGAGTTAAATGTATTATTTAAAATTTAAAATCATTTCTCTCCATTTTTTTCACATCTCATTCTCATGCAGTCAAACTGGAGGGTGTACATTAAGCAGATGCTACTACTGCATGTAGCTGAAATAGTTTAATGATAGCCAAAACTGGCCATTTTTGTTTTGGAAGTAGTATGTTCCCAATGTGAAATAAATGTTAAGTATAGGGAATTAAGAATGATCATAAAAATATTAATGCATTCTGCATGCACAAGCAGTAAGCATCCATTTTTCGGTATTAAGATAAATGCTGTAATAACCATGAAACCAGGATGTCTATCTGGTAATTCAGCTGCATAACTCAGCGAAGCAGGCCAGGGGCTACCTTGCAGAGTTTCACTTTGGCAGCTTGGATGTGACTTCACAGAACTTATTTCATAGATATAGCTATCAGGATTTAATGTTCAAACACATTGAGTATCGGGCTTATAAGATTCATGCCTCATTCATCTGTTCAGTCAGAAAGACAGAATCACAGAATATGCAGCAGGAAAGGTTAAAGTGATGCTGAAAAAATGTGTGGCAGTCAGCTAATGAGATGCTGATCAGAAATGGCCATCATGCTGGGGTTTCCTGCACAACAGTGTCGACCACCCAAAATGCAATGGAGCCGGTGACAACCATGAGGGAGACGGGGCAGATCTCAGCAGCAGGTGCGGGCTGGCGTGATGGGTGCAGAGCTGGACAGGCTGCTCCTGAAGGCTGTCTGTCAGGCCACACAGCAGCACAGATAGAGGGACTGCTTCATTGTGAAGGGTGGCTTGGTGATGGACTGTAGCCTCACAACCTGTGACCCTGTACTACTGTAGATAACTGGTTGTAAGATGGATGAATGTGTCTATTAATACTGCCCATGTCAATAATGCAGGCTGGTCGTGGTGGCATGGCAGACTTGAATTCCTGACCACACACTGTGTCTATTGACATGATTAAAATAGTGTTTGAATGCCACAGTACCTCAATGTTTTTGCCAGTAAGGTGTATTGCTTCACAAAGAAACACATCCATCTGCAAACAGAGTTTTTCAGCTGGAATATCCACAGTGATACTGTCAGAAAAATAAAGTATCAATTTGTACCTTTAAGGGTACAATTACTTGTCAAGGACCTACCAATTGTGTCCTACCTGTAGGTAAATGTACCTTTTAAAGTACAGAAATGGATTCTGTTGAACATTTTTGTATCATTTGGGGTACATTAATGTTGTTTGTATCTTGGGGAACAAAATTGTATTAGGTTGTACCCTTTTCCTGACAGTTTCTGAGGCACTGAGCAACTGGCAGTGCTTCCAGGAACAGGACTGTGATGCTAGCTTAATGCAGTGGCCAGTCATCAGATCTCGGTCTAATGAAGCATCTGTAAAATGATATGGAAGGTTTTGGAATAGAGATCCCCGACATATCAGATTCAGCAATAACGAATGTTCGGCATCACTGAGCTTCTGCTTGAATTCTGACTGCAATTTGAATTTGCGTAACATGTTTCATTGCCATTTGTTTATTTTCTGACTTCTTGAAAAATGTAACACTATCAGTAACGTTATCAAGATGTTCTCCATGAAGTTGCTGATATCTTATTGGATGGCTAGATGAACATTGTTTCAGTTCCCAAAACTCCTCAAAGGCACCCCAGTCATTCTACAGTATGTATATATTCAATTTCACCACAAGCTCAGTTAATCCAAAAAACGGTATATTGGTGGTCAAGTCAAAAATACATGGCGTATTGCATGACTACTGCAATGGACTGATTTGAGATGTTGAAATGACTAAGCTAACACACTTTGAGAAACATAATATCAACATGAAAATATTTAACCATAATTTTGTACAGTACGCAGTGCAGTACTGTATTAAGATATGACAGTGAAATCTATACATGGACATAAGACAAAACTATATAGTTAAACACCTGAATAGGTGGGAAGAGTGTGCAATGGCAATCATGGCAGTGGCCCCCTGGATGCAGTGCCTATTGAAAATGTCCATCAGAGTAGGCAGAGTGGTCCCAGCAGTCTTCTGTACCGTTTTAATGATTTACTCAGGGTTATTATTGTAAATAAAAACTAAATTTATAAAGGGAACATTTTTGTAAACTCAAACAAAATAACATACGAAAATAAAATAAAAAGCTAAAACTAATTGACAACATTAAATATTGCTTCCAAAACTAACTTTATACTATATAATTTGTAAGATACGGTATTGGATCAATAAGTATCGTTATATATACGGGCCGATGTTTCGGAGTGACCATTTTAAGTGCTGTATGGAACCAGTGAGCCAAGATGCCTTGTTTATTCATGAACAATCAGTTTTGCTATATTTGCGGGGAAGTTACCTTCAACTCACAGAAACGCAGTATAAATGCTGAGGTAAAGAAAGCATATCATCTTTACTTCGGGTGCAAAGTTGGAGACTAGAGCTGGGCTCCACACATTTGCTGCAACAGTTGTGCAACTAACCATGCCATTTGCTGTACCCATGGTTGACACCGACACTGCATAAGTAACTACAGTGATTGATAATAATTACGTGGTAATACATGATGGCGTTTGCTTTTTGAATCATAACAGTTGCTAGTAATGAGCCAATTTTTGTAAAGCAAAGTTAAAGGGTCTGTGTTTAAATGAATATGAGCCCCTATACAATAGACGTATAGTGTAGTTGACAATGTGTACAGTATGTTTTATTCTCATATTTGAAATCAGCACACCAAAATGCATCAAAATTGGCAGATTTTTTTCCCGAAGCAAAGTACTAAATTTGTAGACCAGTGTAATCATAAAAACTAAATTAGAAAATCAAAACTGGAGGTGTGAGGCATTTCAGGATCCGAATCAGGCTGTGATGCACTTTGTGAGGACACTGCTGAAGGTGAACAGGATGGGAGTGACAATCTCGCCTGTCTCAAGCGCCAGAGAAAGTAAGTTTGCTGCTGGGCTGTGATCAGGGAGGATATATATGCTGGTTCCATGCAGTATGTTTTCACTGTGACTCTTAGCAGATGCTTTGAGATCCTTGTTACATCATTGGCCAATCAGCCCTTAATTAAGAGTCTGATTGGAAAAAAAAAATTGGCATCCTGAATTGTCTGCCAGGAGGAGGATTTTGAACAGATGTAAAAAAAAAACAAGCTTATAGTTTATGAAGCTGGATATTTTTTTTCTGAAGTAATTCTGATTAAGTATCATTCTCAAGGGTACAGAAGTGCCTTCCACACACCCAATGGGAACCAGAATCCCAATTTGGTGTTTTGGACTATATCTTTAAACACGATGCCACCAGCTGGCAGTGAATTTTCATGAGCTCTCTTGCTTAGCAGCAGGCTGGCCCTACTTCCTCACAGGCAGAGCTACACGGTGTAGAAGAATGTGCATCTCTATGCCCACGCAGGCAGCCCTTCCTCTTGGCCTTGGCATCTTCGTTTTGGACAGGCCTGTGCTGGAGAGGCACAGCAGAAGCCACCGTAACGAGCTGCTGCTGACTAATGAGTTCTGTAATTGCTTTCCCCAATTTGCCACTGCATTTTCTGATGGGCATTTTGATGCCCATGTTGGGAGGAACCGGCAGTGCTGGAAATACAGAAGGCTGGAGGCATTTCCCAGATGCTCTGCTGCCAAGACATGTGTGGCCACCACTGCCAGCACCCTCAGATCAGCACTCATTCCCACATTTAATATCACGTAAAGGAAAAGTCCAACCTCACATTTCTTTCTACATTCTTTTTTTATTGGACAATTTTTTTTAAATATTTGAAAAATGTATACATTTCTATTCAGCCATAGGTCTTCCAAATAGTTCAGTGCAAGGCCATAGGGGGCTAGGAGCCAGTGCTAAGTGGTTTTGGGCACAAGGCAAGGGGATACCCTGGATGGGATGCCATAGCCACTTAGACACACATTTGCACACTACGGGTCATTTAGAGGCACCAATTAGCCTACTTGCCTGTCTAGAACTGCAGAAGGAAACCAAAGTACCTGGCGACGCCGTGGGAGCAAACTCTGAACACCATTTAGACAAATCACCACTGACTCTCTCTGCAAGATATAATAACAACAACCGGCTTGTAGCTTACACTCACCAACAGCTGGCCACAACCAGAACTGTTCTCATCACAGGCACCTCTGTGCAGACACAGCTTCTGGAGAAAAGTGGGAGACCAGGGCCTGGGCTCAATCCCAATCTGGGTGCACAGATAGAGGGAGCAAGGGCTATGGAGCACGAAAAATGTGCCCTAAAGTTTGGGAACTGAGCAATGCTAACGAGGGGGACCGCAGTTCATATCTGGGCTCTGGAACTTCTGTTATGCAGCTGGGGGAAAAATTACATCGGCTACATGGTATTTATGAAGGTGCACAATGAAGAGGAATGCAATGTTTTCATCATTTATTTTGCTCAAAGGTAGCTACCACTGCTGCAGATTACATTCATATATTATGATAGCAATTAGAAAAGCTGCCTTGGGCTTGCCAGTTCTTACCGACTGGCAAGCCAGAGAGTCTGATAATGTTTTCTAATTCTTGGTTTTGCAGCGAATGGCTTTTTTTTGTTTATTTATTTGTTTATCCGTTTGCCAAAATTCAAAGACATTTTAGATAGTGTCAGTACAGCTTTATGTTATTAAAATCTAATCTTGCTATGATTGAACAATGATTCTTAAATTACTCTCTATACAATCCACAAAGGAAGTTTCAATCATATATATTGATTGAAATTACTCTCATAGGCAATATAAATGTGACCGTAGCATCACAGTATTAGCAAAAACTTAGAGTATGTTAAGACTTTAATTCTGGTTTTGAGATTGGGGATAAAAGTGCAGCTGATCATCAGATAATCACCGGGAGGATGGGGGGTTGTCACTGCAGGTGAGGTTGGTGCAGTGTGGGTAACAGCTCAGTGTGCAGCAAGCTCTCCAGGGCTTCAATATCCTCCAGCCGCCTGTTTCACCGGTCACTCTAGTCTGCCCTTTGCATGTAAAGGTTCCTCCTGATCATGGGCTAGACTGGGCAATGGAAATTTAGAACTATTTGCATCATTTATTTCATGAAATTATGTGCCTGCCTCAGTTTACTGGTTAATGATTTATTTAATAACTTCATTGTACCTCCCATCCAAGGTTTAGTTATTATTAACGAATACTGAAACTGAAAAATGAAACTAAAAGTGTGAGACACAAAACTACACTAAAATTAAAACAAGAAACTTCAAAAGTAACAAACAAAATAAAAATGCATGGAAGCAGAAAAGTCTGCTTATATATCAGCCTATATTAGCCTACCAGATGTCGTCGTTGACACAGCCTACGATAAGCATCCCAAATTGATAAAATTACACTTACACATGCCCCTGCAAGATTGAACCATGTTTCACATTTAGAGATTAGATTAGGAACTCTCTTGCCAATTCCAGACTGGTTTGCGTTGTGAAAAAAATTGTACTGAAGTGGGGTGCCATTTGTGAACAAAACACGCTAATGTCAGAGGTCATTAAAAATGGCTCAGCTTGAAAGTAGGTAGTTTATTTTTTTTAACTAATCATGGACTGGTGCCTGGGAACCCCTGCTCTAGGTTTTGTAATCTTTATTAAAACTTTGCCACAATACTGTTTTAGGCCGTTTTATGTTTTTATATTGCTTTTTGTGCCATTTCCAACTGAGGAATTTCTTTTTAAAAACGAATACTAAAATTAAAACTAAGTCATGAAATACAAACTCATGAAACTAAACTGAATCTGAACTTACAAGGAAACAAAATTGAAGAGAAATTGTCCAAAACTCACTCAGTCCATACAATTCACTTTCGAGGACCTGTTCCCATTATTCTGTCACGCATCCATCAAAATTTAATAATGGATCAATGCAGACAGAAATCACAGTCGACACTGAAAAACGTTTTTACAGGTTCCCAATAAATGCCACAGATGACTCTACAAAACACACACACACACACACAAGTCCTTAAATTGCTATCTTTATGGGGACTAACCTTAGCCATAAGTAACCAAACAAAATGAAAGACTTTTGTATTTTTTTATTTTTTTAACTGAGGCCACATTTTTTTTTTCTTATTGAGGTTATCCTTGTGGGGACATAAAAAAGCAGGTTTTATGACACACACACACAAAGCTTAACGCCACCTAATTTCATATATACTGCCTTCTTATATCGCTACATGCCTTGCATTTATTAAATGCAGGTTCTGCTGGAGCTAATGATCCATGGACAGGAATGTCACTGTGCATCTGATGATTAAAATGACCAGACCTGAAATGCCACTCAATCATTTCCATGTAAGGCACCTCTTCTGTCTTTAAATACGTACTCTGAACTCTTGCTGTGTGTTTTAATTTAACCTCCATCAAGTTCATTCTATACAAAAGCAGTATCTGACCATCTAATACATGGACAAACAATAATCTCCTACTTCAACAACAACTGATGCTGTTAATCATTTCATGCTGTTAACAAATTTATTTACTACTAGCTTTCTGGAGGAGTTTACTGTACTATTGTTCCTTTTTCTCTTCTATCACCAGTTGTACAAATCTTGCTACATAATTATTTTATGATAAAAAATATTCATGCTTTTTCAGACTTTTATACTGGCTAATCAAAGTCATACTGGGATGTAAACATGTAAAAACATTTTATAGAAGAATTAATAGCGCATGTGCAGTCGTAAAATCTGTCTTAGAATAGACAGGTCTGTGGCATTTTTCGTTAGAATCTTGTGGAGCTGTTGATCTCTGGCCAATGATAGTGGAAATATGTTTTTATGAAAAACGGTGAGGATGAAGAATTTCTAATTTACACAGTTTGTTTGTTCTTGATTCTAAGTGCAAGAAACAGTTTTTATGCCTCCTTATATTTAATGAACAGTTCCAGTTAAGTATTTTGTTTGTCAAGCTCTTAATAAAATCGGAAGAATCTGAAATTGATTGCTCATGCCCCGAATGAGATGCTGCCCTGCAATTTCACAACACTTTTGACACACTTTATCTCCGAAGAGGTAAATTTCTGCACTGCTGAGCGACTTGTTAAAGGACTGGCTTTAACTGGCAGGATTAGGACCACCGAACGCAGGTGTGAAATGGGGTGTCCCATATTTACCCTTTCCCCTCTGGTCACTTTTTCTGAACCTCAGATTAACATGCATACCCCATTAGCCTTCAAAGGTGGCAGGCACGTTCCACAGGAGAGTCCATGAAGTTGAAGCTTCTTTGTCCAAAACTGGAGACCTTTGACGGACAAGCTCAGAATGACTCTTTAATGATTTAACACTGCTTCATTAGGGAAGTAAACTCCACTGAGACTTTGCAAGGTAATTGTCCATGATGCTCGGTGAATCCACTCCAGCCAAGGATGTTATCTGAGAAGACACTTCTCAAGAATATAAAAACATTTTTCAGTATATGTGATTAGACATGTAAATGCAAATTGACTTTTATATAGTTGTAAGGTAAAATGTCTGTAAAAATCAGTTTCTTTGCTTTAATATATCAGGTGATATTTCCTTTCCTCTTGTCACTGTATGTTTCCTGAGGCTCTCTCTTGGCATACGGCTGTCCGGGAGCACTGCAGTCGATCAGCCAGGGTCTTATATTCTTCGCACGTTCGGCCTTGTGCAGCCTACTTCCGTAATTAATTGCTCAGAGCTGCTCCTGGTTGGTGGACATTAACAGACTCTTTATGTTGGGCAAACTGCACTGAATGAAAAGTTCAGATTAGTGGAAAATCACCTCTGTGTCTGTTGTACCATGATATTGTTTTTGTGTTATTTAGTTCATTTAGTTTAGTTTGCTCTATTTATTTCTGTTCTAGTTCCCCGTTTCACTACAACATACCTCATTCTTTTCAATTCTCTTAAAGGGCTTGAGTTCCATTAATATCTATTCAGTTTACTGTGACCTCTTTAACTGGCCACAATGTACCAAGTAAGAGGCCTACATAGTTTGGATGCAGTGCACTTTGTCTTGACTTCATGGGCAATCATTTGAGAGAACAGCTGTGTTTTGTAACTTGCTCATTCCCTGAGGAGTAGACTTATCTTTGGTAGGTTATAGTGGGATGGGTAGGGTATTAAACGCTAAATAAACTGTCATGTTTTCTGCCTCCACAGCTGATGGGTATATAAACATAAATCCTCATTTATAGTCTACACTTTTTACTCATATAGTGTGTATTGTTTAGTGCTATTCTCTTCTTGTTCTTAGCATTTATACAGCAGACCGTGAACACAAAAAACATGCTGGAAGAAAAGGACCCACAAATACATGGAATGGAAGCTGTCCAGACTGAACACACCTGCATTTACTGAAAGAACAGCACCTGCTAGGGTGAATGCTGCACCAAGCTCAGCTTTTGCCTAGATCCATTCTGACAAAGATAGCAACCAGCATCACGAATTTGGCAACTAGTCCCCCTGGTAAACACTTCCTTTGGATGAATGATGCATTATTTTTTGTTTGGCATATAAGCTGCATTTTTGTTCAATAAGAACAATGTCCTAAAGTACTACATTGTCAGAAAAAAGGGTACCGCCCTGATACTGTTTTCTAGGCTAATGTACAAACATCATTAATGTACCCCAAATGGTACAAAAATGTTCATCAGAATTCATTTCTGTACGTTAAAAGGTATATTTAGCTAGTATATTTAGTGTACAACTGGCAGGCCCATGAAGGTACAGCCCCAGTAATAAGTAATTGTACCCTCAGAAGTACAAATTGGTACTCTTTCTAGCTATGTATTTGACTACTACATCAATCATCAATAGTCCTGGGCCAAAGTTCTCAAAGTTCTTGGTGAAGGATGTGGATGGGCGGCTTAAAGGTGGCATTTCTGTCAGCATTGGTGATGGAACATTCTAGAGGGCACTGTGGGTGACCTGCTAACTGCCCACCCAGGACAAGCACCTAATGTAATGTACCCCAGGTATTCATTCCTGGCTACCAGCCACCTGGCACTACCAGGTGCTGGAGCTCAGTACCTCCCGGGGAGTCAGCTCCTCCCCATCCTGGCACCAATTGTAAAAAGTTCTCTCAACAAGAAGAAAGCTGATCGCAATTCAGCGACATACTTTTTTTTAATTAATGTGGTTGAGAGTGAAGAGCTGAACCATTGATTTGTTGCAGATGATCCACGGAGGATCACCAGGATGTGAAAGGGCTTAGCTGGCACTGATATCCAGCTCTCAGAACTGTGTATTAAACATTGCAATGCCACACAACATGATGACTCATTTAAATGAGAAGTATTATTATAACATGGGAATATGGTTATTTCATGGGCTCCTAATAAAAGACTGATTGAATAGAAATGCTGGGCCAAGAGAAAGCAAACATTCCAGACTCCTCTCTTTTTTTTAAGGTTCTCTCCATTCTGATGGCTTGGTCCATAGCATTCCAAAGAGCATTTAGGAAGAAGCAACCACTTAAACAAGGGACTGCTAGCTGGTTGAAATTCACTTTTTACCATACTTACCTTTTAAATGAAATTCATTGTCTTGCAGGATTTATCGTGCAAAGCCCAATGCTAATTTAATTAAAATCAAGCTTTAATATCCCAATTTGATTGTAGTCAGCTGAACTTGAAAGGGGCCCGTTCCCTGACCCTGGTCCTTGATATCAGCTGGAGCTCTTTTTCATCATCCCAGCATCCCAGGAAGCAATTTCACTCGCTACACTCTGCTGTTGGAGAAGCACAGCCCTCACTTCACATGTGCAGTTCTTTAGTCCGAGTTCTGTTACAATCAGAATGAGCTTTGAGCTGTCAGTAACTGACTATCCATCACCACCAAGGCCAGTGATTTGCTTCTTCATGAATGACGATCTTGTGTTGGTCTCTTCTAAGGTCTCAGTTCTTGCTCTTGTTACAATGGCCATTTTAACCAGCCATGAAGAAACTGACATGATACTGATTAATTTATAGGATTCTCCGGGGTTATTCTACTTATTGAGCAAGTAGTTGGCCTGTGTTTGCAGTAATAGCATGAAATTTGACCAGGAATTTAACACACCCTGGACTTGAGCTACAGGCAAAATATTCAGCCACAAAAGAGATTCCTTGCTAAAACATATCTGTTCTTCCGAGATGTAAATGAAGGAACCCATACCATTCCTCTCCACCACTTACTCTGGGCAGGAGGAGGTGAATGTCTGGGGGAAGCACTCAACACATAACAGTGTGTTAGTCCAGAAGGTTAAGCAAAATATGCAGAATATGCACTGGAAAAAGGAAATAAATTGCATGAGCAAAACAAAAACTGTTGAATTTCACTAAGGTTCTAGCAACATTTCTCCTGACACCAGAATCGATGGCTATGGCATTTGTTTCTCATAGTCAATAAGCAAGATAATAACTGTACACTGCAAAGCGCATGGCAGCAGTAGAACTGAAAAAAGAAAATCAATCCAAGTTTTCGTTTACAGTCTTCTGTAAATCAGACTGCTGCCAAGCTCTTGCCAACCTCAAATGCAGATTAAATTCTCACTGTATATTGTACTTTGATTTACTGTAGGCGACACCAAGGAGGGGAGTCACCAAACAGAACAGCTCCTGAACAAAGATAAGTCTCCCTGTCAAACTGCGAACCGTGGTTTGAAGGGCCTAAATGGACATATACAGCCAGTCAGAATTGCCATGCTCAGCTTACTTATGCGTGTTAAATTCAGCATTTATAGATTTTTCCAGTGAGATGTGAAACACATGCTAAACAGAGAGGTAACACCTTCACAGCATGGTACCAATATAAGACCAGCTCTCAGATGCTTTCATTACCACATTTACCCACACAAACCTCTCACACTGTAAACATCACCCACCTTGCTGTTAGCGGTTCAGATATTTCAAATGTTTGATAATAATAATTTAAACATAATGATTGTATTCTCCATTTATTTATTTTTCCATATTTCACCCATGAAACTCTCTTGTTCATAGTGACCCCCCATTTTGACTCGAGCGATTCTCGTTTTCTGCAACAGAAGACCTAGGATTCTATCACCATCTCAGAACAGCTTGTGCTCTGTACCAGAAGCAGTGTGACTTGTGTGCGTCTGATTTTTGATTAATTCATCTCGGTTTGACTCCTTTTAATGTACGCTAGCATAGCAGTCTTTTGTTTTAGTGGAAACCTAAACTCAGACACTCCGCATTTATAGAAAAGAAGCTGAATAACAGAATAGAACTGATACTTTATTCATCCCTCTGGGGGAAATTCTCTTCTCGCCTATCCCATCTTGCCTTTCATGAGACACAGAGAAACAGGTACAGGTGAGAACAATGCTGGGAGGGGTTATGGGAGTTGGGGGTTATGGACCCTGGAATTCTATTCACAAGCGAAGGGGCATATCCCGCTGAGCCACATACTGCCCCCCAAAAATAATATTCATTATACAAAGCATGATTTCAGTTATGAGGCCACATTGGCCTATGTAATGAACTAAAATCCTCTCTTACCATGTAGATTCTGTGTAACAACAGTTTAAGAAAACTAAAGAAGGCATGGTCTTCCTCATAAGGTGGCCGGGCCCTTCCAGAATGAGAATCAGGTATACAGCATAGATCGAAGTAGAAGTTCAGCTATAGGGCTTCACGAATAGACATTTCTGACTCAATAGCTACAGATTCAAACCCTAGTCCATAACATTCTTATATACTTCAGCTCTAATAATTATCCAGGTTCATAAATGCATGACAGTAGCAATGTGAGTTTCAGTACATCAGTCACTTTTAAAATGGCCAGGCACTTGTATTTGAGTGTTGGGGGGAAAAAAGTTTGAATAGCGCAATGTCAGTAGATATTGCTGTGACTATTTGTAGTAATCGCTTATCTAGCAGAAAAATGAAGTTTGTGTGTTCTGCACTTAAGCAAAGCTTCAGCCATCCAGACCTACTTCAAAACTATATTTCATTTACAAGTATCTGGAAAAATATATTCTGGTCACCCACCAGAATTCATGTTATCTGTAAAATACTGTTTATATAGAAAGGCATAACAGCCCAGCTTAAATTAATAACAGGTATAATGCATTGTACCTTCTAGGAAAAGGTGTGAAGATATGGAAGTATTTTTAGTTTCGCAAATTTTTATAACACCACAGCATGCTAAAATAGCCAGGACACCTCAGTTGTTAATTTAGATTGAGCTATAACTTTTTCAGTATTTTAAGCATATATAGGATCATTAATTTAAAAAGTGTACTTTTCCCTGGCAAAGGCTCCAAATCACTGACATCACACACATAATTTGCCCCATCTCTGTATTTACGTTTTGTTGTATGTAGCCTTCAATGACAAACGCAGATATACTTAATGCAGGAAATAGAAATAATTATGCTTTTGATGAAAAGTCCTCTCTGGTTGTTAAGGTTTACTACATACAGTATTGCATCCTTTATTAATCTGAAATTATATAAATTGATAGGGTTCATACTGCAGTCATCACAAGGTAACTTTGGAATGTAAGTGCCAAGAGATGGTTTTGCACAATATAGAACCTGACATCACAAGGACTTTTCATCAGTGTCACAGAAACTTCTGTTTCTAGGCATGATAATCACCAGGCAGGGGGAAGTAATGCTCATGGACAAGCTAGCTGATGTGATTGACTTTCAGAGAAAAGGCTCTGAACAGTGTTGATTTATTCACTGTGCCTTGTTGATGGATCCATACTGCTGGCTAAATAGATTGAATTCATCAAATGGAAGAACCTTGTTTTGCTTAACCCTGAATACAGATTTGCCTATGCATTCTGCAATGTGTCAACCAGAGAATGGGACACTAACTCCTGGCTGACATTCCACCTTGGCAGGAGAAAAGCGTTTCTTTGCTGGACACTTCCTAACCCATTAAAGGTTTAAAGCAATTTATTCGTATTTAAGTACTACACACTTTGTGTATGTATACAGTAATCGCAGAGGAAATAGCGTACACCATTCAGAAACTAAACACCTTACAACGGTTAAGCTATTTAAATATATTTTAATAACTAAATGAGGTTGACGTATAGAATCGATGAACTTTCTTTATTAAACCGCAGATTACGTAAACCACCTGCTACAGTATGTGCAAGTACAGAAGTGTACACGCCGAAAGGAAATCCTTCTTTGAACAGTTAATTAGAAGCTCCGTAGCGCGCCGACGGGGCAGGACCGGCGTGTCGCGAAAGGCGGCGACCTGCCCCGTCGCGGCTCCGCGCCTCCCCGCATCGCCCGCAGAGCGGCTCGCCCGTTTGTTTGTCGGCTAACCCCCTCTAGCGCCGATCCCGTCTCGGCACAGCCCGCATCCCCCGCTCGGACAGGTTAGGGAGAGCCGCGCAGGAGAGCCGCCCGTCTCTCTCTCACCGTGCGGGGAGTCGAAGGCAGCGCCGCGGCTATGCGGGATATATAAGGATGGTGCGGGCTGCTTATAACTGCGACGGGGATATTCAGAAATAGGAGGGGAAATAATTTACTTCTGCAGTCTTGTCAAAGTTGATTCAAGTAAATCGCCGGTGTAACGCTCAGTCCTCCCGGCAGTGCGTGTCCATAAGAGCCATCGCGGCGCTCTATGTAACCTTCCCGCCGTGTGGCCGGGGAACTTTCCCACTCTCCTTCTCCTGGCACTGAGGTCGGAGCCCGGATGGAGCGCTCCCCCGGCCCGGTGCCCCTGTAGACGGCCGTCCCGCCCGCCGAGCGCCCGCAGCAGCCCCGAGGAGCCGGGGCGCCTGTAGGGGACCGCACGTGGATCCTGCCCCGTCTCGCAGCCGCGGCGAGCCCGGCTGGCTCAGCGCGCCTCAGACATGCCGCTTGGAGTTGCAGGCTGCCTGATTTTCATGCTCCTGCGGGTTATTTCCACGGATCAGAGCCACAGCAATGAAGGTAAGGCTCCGTTATGCCGGAGTGAAATGGCCTGGCGGTTAATTAATGACCGGCATTTGTAGCTTTAATTGCAGTTTTATTGACTTATCCGGTAGCCGGTCAGTCGGAGTGAAACGCTGGGAACTTTACCTTCCCGTGTGTTAATAATCCCCATTACTTATACATTTGGGTTATTAGTTATACACCTCAGCACCAATCGGTCGCTTCATTACGGCTGAACTTCGCACGAACATGCAAGTACGCGCGGATATATAGGAGGACGCCACTCAGGTACGCACCGGTGACCGAGGACTAGTTAAGCGCCGTTACCTTTGCATTGCTCGTGGTTATCTTTCGCTGCAGTACGCCGGGCATCGGTTTATCCGGAGGCAGTCTTTCTGTAGGCAAACTTTTGCCCACTCTAATTCTGGGCAATAGCAGCGGCGGGTTCTTGCCGCGGAGCTCGGCGTGATGTGGCCGGTGATGGGATTCTGCGGTAGGGGTGCCGGCATTATGCAATCTGTTATCGGGGATGAGGGAGACGCGCTCGCCGTGCGGCGGCTGGGAAGGGGCCGTGTGCTGTCGGCGGGGAGCCTGAGTGCTATTAAAGTGCATCGGCTGGATGCAATTGATTACTTATTATGAGTCAATTGTAGGTACTTAATGGCAATGCACGGTGTTTCCAACTATTCATTTTCTTCGCCTCCTCGTTTTAAGCAGCAGGAGTCTTAAAAGTAGACACTTATCTTAGTTTATATAGCTTAAGGAAAATGGCATATTGTAATAAATCAGAGGACTCGGAAAATTCCTGTATCTGCTTCAGGGGGTAAAAAAAGAATAATGTATGTTAATGTGTAATAGCGGTGCTTGGGATTTTGTCCGTAACGTACTTTTGAAGAATCTTTTCTAGTGTTGAAATTTCCTTCACAAACAGCTGGGCATCGCATTTAATATTCCTCGTGATTATCGAATAATTAATTATAGCACAGTAGTAATTGCACCTGTGTGTTTGTCATTCATTCCTGCATCCCAGCCTCACCTGGCACATTCGGTTTCAGCGGGCAGAAAGCACCTCTTCAAAACATATCAAACACGCTAACGATTGCATTGAGCAGCTTTAGAAATCTTTTATAACTTTTATTATTGTACAGGTCAGCTTATCCTCACTGCTATTCACTGTGTATGTGAATATGTGTGTTCTATATGAACGGTAATTAAATGAATCATGCACGGTAATTTACTGAAGCCACAATTATAGTCCATCAATACTGTAAATGAACAGAGGCGATCCTGTTCTACTATTGTTATTGGTAACTGTGTGGGAGTGTAACGAAGCAAAATAAAAGTTCTGAAACTTTTGAAATACTAGCAATATTCTGACAGTTGAACGATGACTGAGCTAATTTTTTTTCTTACATTCCGTTCAGGTTGAATATTATTTACATCTGTAATGGGAAAAGTATTATAATTGTGGATAACAGTTCGATGGAATCATATACATATTTGGATCCTAGACTTTTTCTCAATTTGAATTCAGACTCGCTCATCATAGCTCATTACCGTTTGCATTTTTATGATTGGTCAGGCTGTTAAATGCATCATTTTTAACTTGATGAATAATGTATTGTTTTATTTAAACGTTATAATTTTGACTTGTTAGGCTGAGAATGAGTTTCCCCGTGACTAAGTAAAGAGCTTTATAGATCTTAATACCTTTGTGCGGCAGTTAGATTTCAGAGCTAATTATAACTCCGATATGCCTCAGAATTACTGTTTGTGAGGCCCTAATGGTTAAATTCCACAGATGCTTCAGTAATTGACACATAATTTGCTGTTAAACTGTGTTAATATATATGTGCTTCCTTTTAACAAATGTTAGGAGTTTTATTATGAAATATGTAAGACGACAGAGCATAGAAAGTTGCGGAGGAAAAAACAAGGAATAAAACGGTAACGCAAAGTTTGACACTTTGTGAGCTGCCAAAAGAGTAAATTACATACAAGAGGCTTTTCTGTTTGATGGCAAAGGCATAATGTGGCAGGTGGAGTATTTTTGAGGGCATAACAGCCAGCTGTCTTACAGTTAGAGTGGTGTTTCTCATTCTTTAAAGACATTTCTGAACAGGAGAGTCATTAGGTTTATATTTTTGGGTTGTAAAATGTATCCACATTATCCACATTTTATTTGTTTACATTATTGCATATTATTAATTACAAGGGAATAGGAATAGCCTGCCGATTTTTTATTTTTTTTTACTCTTATGTAGGTGTACAGTTAGAATGAAAAATCAAGAGATTTATTGGTGAGGAAGATCAATGCATTTAACACACTGCTTTTGTTAGTTTATAGTTACACACAGTGTAAACTCGACAGCTGAGGGCTACAAACTGCATTGTTTTTTGTCAATAATCAGCAAGTAATATTAATTACTTTTTTAAGCTTTTATTGAGACAGGATAGGACTGAATTGGACTGGATCGGGATTTTCCTGTTTTCAAAGAGAAAAGAGACCCAAAAATCTACAGACACAGGGGGGCTCCCACCCCTGCTGAAGAGGAGCACCAGGGGGGCAAACTGTGTCTTCTCTGAGTATCTCATTCTGTATAGAATGTTAAATGACCTCCCATGTAAAATATGTTTTATGATAATGGAATTTTAATAAGATCTGACAGCTATGATTGTTTATAACAGTATGGTTTTATACCAGTCTCTACGTGCATGGAGTGTACATGTTCTCCCTTCTGTCTAGGGGTTTCCTCCATGTTCTCCAGTCCCCCCCGCAATCAAAAAACATTCTAAGGTGAACTGGAGTTGCCACATAGTCTGTAGGTGCGAATGGTGTGTGTGTGTGCACCCCCTACAATGGTTAGGCCTGGGTTATTCCCTGCCTTGTGTTTCCAGGATAGGCTCAGGACTCTCACGACCCTGTACAGGACAGAAGATGGATAGATGAATGAATGAATAAGTGAAAGAATTTAGTCATTCTTTTCATTTAAGCTTAGCACACTTTTTTGTAGCCTTAAATAATAATAACTATAATAATGGTTCAAAACTGCATGTATTGCATTAGTATCAATTTTTTTATTAAAATAGTGCATTAAATAATAGCACTACACTACAATTAATAAAGAACTGTAAACTTTAATTTTTTTTAAGGGCAAAATGTGCAGATGGTTGCAAAAATGTACCATGTGGAAGGGTCGCAGCTGGGAAATAGCTATAGATTTTAATGCACTGGTCACTGGCTCAGAATCAGGAGGCAATGACTGACCCTCAAGGGGACCTTATAGTATGACAATAACATACCAAAAAATCAAAAAATAAACCAAACTGACAACAAACGCTGATGGAAAGAGGACTTTGCATTCTGCAAAGGCCATTTAGTCTCCCAGATATAAAAATGTGGTGTAGATTGAAGACGGCAACCCCGAAGCTTGGGCCTTAGGGAGGAGAGTGAGGGGGTCAGGAACTGTCACCTATATGTGTTTTTGTAACTAATGAGTCAATTAAATAGGTTAAATATAGTTTATATGTATATGTGTGTGTGTGTGTGTGTGTATATATATATATATATATATATACACACACACACATATATATATATAGTCGCCCCTCGCCACCTCACGCTTCGACTTTCGTAGCTTCACTCTATTGCGGTTTTTTCAAATAGGGTACAGTACTTTGCTCATTAAACTATATACAGTACTTTATATTAAATTATATATTCATTAAAAAGTTGACCGAGACAGTGAAAATGATACAGCACACGCTTAGTTGCCTGAGTCAGTTATATCCTCTTCCTATCCTGGCCACTGACTGGCTCAGCCTCACGCAAGTTCATTTCTCTCATACATGCTTCTACATCGCTACGCATCGGAAGCATTCTATATATGTTCTATATATGTGTGTGTGTGTGTGTGTATATACAGTGGTGGCCAAAATTATTAGAACTATTAGAATTACTAGAATAGAGCATATTTAAAAGGTTTCAGTTGGCCATTAAAATACCCATACAACAAATGAAATATCTACAAAGTGATCATTATGCTCTGTAAACGATAAACGATAGAATAGCCTTCATAAGGAGAATCACTGTGCTAAGTCTGGCCCTCAACCCTATCAAGCACATTTGTGACGAGTTGGAAAATAAACTGCACAGATCTATTGTACATTTAAAAGAAAGTATTTGGCTTGAGTTGCATGGGATACCATTAGTGTTGAAGTTCTCAGGAAATATACTGACACTCTGCCAGAGAGATGTGCTTCTGTAATTGTTGCAAAAGGTGTACATACCAAATGTTAAAGTGGATAAAAACAGTAGGTCTCACTTCATCTGTATCTGCATATTTCATGAATATTATGAAATGAAATTAAATCATGTGCCATTTGGTTAATCATTTTTGGTTTGGAATGCACAATAAAATGAATAAATACATTGCTTGACATGGGCAAAACCTAAAGTTCTAGATTCTTAACATGGAAAACATTATGCTAATTGTGGCTGTGATTCAGTTGCGACTAGTGTTGGAGAGCTCAAAGACCCTTTCACATCACTTAAAGCAGCAATTTGAGAACATTTTTGTTCCCCAATAAATTACACCAATACAAGAGAGATACATTAGTGGCTGATCAGATCAAGACTCTTTGTCGAGTCTTACTCGGATGTGCTCCTGGAAACAAATCCAACATGCTAAGTTATTTGAAACAACATCATCTGAGTGCGTAAATGACCAGAGCAAGGCAGAAACAATTTTGCTTTCCCTTCTGTACCAACATTGCACTGAACTGTGAACCTAAAACCAAAGTGTGTACCAAACTATGTTACACCTCTAGAAAAGATGTTGTTTTGGACGTGTAGCTGCAGGTCTGTGGTCATCCAAATCATGATGC
This sequence comes from Petrocephalus zakoni, assembly GCA_026774425.1. Classification (NCBI taxonomy): domain Eukaryota; kingdom Metazoa; phylum Chordata; class Actinopteri; order Osteoglossiformes; family Mormyridae; genus Petrocephalus; species Petrocephalus zakoni. Next base: position 34,920,011 of record JAODKN010000001.1, read on the forward strand.
TGGCAAAGATAGGCTATCAGATAGCTGTGCTCATGTCTATGTGTAGTGTGCAAACTTGAAACAAAAATTGAAATTGAAACAGTGTTGGAAAAATCTTGCTTTTTCATGATGGCACCATGCCAGATTCAGCCATGTCAGTCCCTTAAAATGTGTGCAACTGTGACCAGCATGATTACAGTAACCTATAATTACTTAGAAGAATCGTGGTTTGTAATAGAATTGATTCCCCACTCCCATCCCAAAACGTCTGCACAAGAGAAAATAAAAAAATGTGAATAATTTCCTAAGATTTTTAGAACTGCCCATATAACGCAAAATTAATTTCTTCTGTAAATCACTGAACTACAATGGGACAGTTTGTTGAAATTCTACTTAACATTTAAAGGTTAAGAAAAGTATCTTACATGGATGTAATATTTTCAGCAATTCCTTAATAGTATCTAATATACAATAGGCCCTAAATAACAGTTTTATAGTCAATCTGTATCTTGTGTATATACGTTTAACAGCTTTTGGTTTCAGCCTTTTGTCTTTGACTCCAGCGTTGTACTGTATGTCTGTGTAGTATGTTATTATTTTAATACTTTTTCCCATCAATTTACCAGCACTTTGTTATTTAATATGTATGTGAGCATGAGGGGGGTGGTAGCACTATTGTAAGCAGTAAGTGGAGTTCGCTAATATTATTTCAAGGACATTTTGGCCTAAGGTTGCTGAACTTTTTGACGAAGCTTGAAAACGGCTATTCTGCTGCAGTGAGGGAACTGGAGCTCAGATTCGAAACTGCATTGCATCTCTGATCATACACTGATGAGCCGAAACATTATGACCCACATGAGGCATATATCAAGGTTTGGGATATATGACCTAGTAAAGCAACCTGTAAAGCACATGCTGTGAGGTCCGAGGTGGGAAAAACCACGATGCACCAATAGGGTGTTGGGCAGCCAAGATGCCTCAATGTGAGATGGAAAGTAAAGCTGTGCCATCTGCTACAAAGCAACAGAAAGGCTACTGTGGCACAAATCGCAGAAATAATTTTTGTGATGATTACGGGAGTAAGGTGATTTGATCACAGTGCATCGAGCCCTGCTACACATGGGGCTCCGTGGCTGCAGGCCAGTCAGAGTGCCCATGCAAACCCCTGTCCACTACCAGAAGCACCTACCATGGGCATGCAAGTGCTGGAACTGGATCTTGGAGAAATGGAAGAAGGTCAACTAAATCCCTGTTGCATTATGCGGGTGGCTGGGTAGGAGGCAAGCCTCTGTGAGATGTGCTGGACCAACAAGTCCGGTCCATGTTTACGTAGCTCAATACACAGCAAGACTCCACGCGCTATATATATATATAAAATACACTTGTGTCAATTAAGGATGTTGATGCCAAAGTAATTTCAACAGCTGATAATTTCCTGTGAAGACAGGAAGTGACATGGACAGTTTGTTTTAAAAGCCTTTTCAAAGAGCAAGCATTTAGCGTGTGTCGCGTGCTAATTTCGCCACAGGGCAGCTTTTTGATTAATTAACTTGCAAAGAAATATGCGTTATTTTGGTTTTTAGGCCAAAGTTAATGAAATGTTCCATTGTAGCAAAAGTTAAATAGTACTGAATGCCTGTTTTAGCTTTATTTCCAGGCAGTTTTTCCTGCGCTCTTTGTACACAGTTATTCTAATGAAATACTTCATCATTTTAATGTGCCTATATAATATGAGCACTCAGTTCTCCTGCCCCCCCCCACCCCCCCATATCTTAATCATAAAAAAACATGTTGCCTGTTTGCAAAGAGACCCATTTCTGGTGAGATCACCTTGCCTGATGTTCCCTTTATTCTTGCTGATGAAAGGTAGGATGTCTCAGTGGGCCAGTAATAAGTTCGAATCAAGCGTCCTTCTCAAATGCCTTCGGTATGTTTTTTTTTTTTGCACTTTTAATCTCTTCAGAATAAAATAGTTGAATCGAAAAGATAAACTAATTTTTTTGTGAGCAATACAGATGACACATTTATGCATTTTGTCTTTAACATCTGATGCCAGGTGCAAGTCTGAGGTGTCAGTATATTTTTTATAGTGGGCAGTGTGGTACAAAACAGTCCAGCAAACCAGAAGGTGGTGGAGACTATTATTTACAGCGGGGGAAGCAATAGAAGAGAAATAAAAAGGAAAATGAAGGAAGGAAAAAGAATTGAATGAAGCGGAATAGTGCAGTGTACAATTAATAGATTTAATAATAATTAATTTAATTACATTTTAATAGATACTTTGATACTTTTATTTAGTTACATACTATTTACATTTAATTTTTCTTTTTATTATTTATACTACTACTACTACTAATAATAATAATAAATATCATATACAGATTTTGACTAGGGGGCTCAGAAAAGTGAGTGAAAAAAGCAGAAGAAATACCTCTGGTTGCATTCTGTTACATTATAGTTATTTACACTAGTTTCCTTTCATGGTGCCAGATCACCAAGGGCAGACTCCACATATCTGAAATATGTTTTAGGGAGGTCACCTACTAAACATTAATTGTCTTGAAAATATAGTGAAAATGCCTTTGTAAGCCCCAGCAAATGCCATCACCCTCGGCTCTGGGGTTCACCCCGGCTGCTGCAGAGGACATGCAGTTAGGTGACCAGGTGGCTCTGAGTCTGTGGCCTGCAGTGGGCTGGATAATAAACACACTTACTATGATGACAGTGTTTAGCTCTTTTCTGTAAATTTTATTGTGACATTCAAACTTGTTTGACAACTAAGCATCTGAGGAAATTGCTAAAGGAAGTAATTTTCAAATGGTGAAGGCCTAGAATGATGGCTTTTTGGCATGGCTCATTAAACCACAACCTGTAACAGTTTACTGTTTATATTTTTACTAGAGTTTGGCATTTTGATTTATCATTATCCTTGCTTTTATTCTGCATGGAGGAAAAGGAACATTTTCTCATTAGTTTTTTTTATTTCAGACATGCTTATATCAAAATGTGGTGGGCTGCATTTGACTGAATTTTAGGATATTTATGGTATGAATAAGGAATTGAAACTGGATAAAAGAAGTATTAATAAGTCACTGACGGTAAAAGCTGCCACCAGTTATGACACTAGACCAGGGGTGGGCAATCTTATCTGCAAAGGGTCAGTGTGAATGCAGGTTTTTGGGATAACCCTTAGATCAACTGTTCAATCCCAGGTGTGAGGACGCTTCTTCCAATCATTCCTCTAATTAACCTAATTGGGGAGCTGCAGTGAACACCCTCACACACAACGGCCCTTTCTGCCTACCCCTGCACTAGACCCAGCTTGGTGTGACCCCTGATTTGATACTGTTTATTAGGAAAGGAATGGTACCAATATAATGCATAAGTATTCACCTTGGATAGTTGGCTTGTTGTTGAAAATTTGTTCAGGCTGTTGTAATTACAAATACAGGTGGAGATTGGGTGAGGATTAGATATTATGATCAGCTCTAACGAGATGTGTTTTTTGGGGTTGTTTTTTTTATTATACGAGACCACTTTTAACTTCTCAAATGTGATTGGTCAGAAGGGTGTTGATTAATTTTCTGTAACTGCAAACACAGTCCCAGCCAGATAAATCACAGTAGCAAATCAATGCACTATTATAATCTTTATTTTTAACTAAAAATACTTAAGAGTCCAGATGTAGAACGTCTACACACCTAAAATGAAACTATAAAAACAAAGAAATTTAGATGACAGCAACAGTGCTAAGGACCAGGACCCATGGTCAGTGATTTAACACCAAAATGATTTACTGATGTAATGCACTTGTAGTCCAGTCGTATTTTACTGCCCTGTTTATCCTTCACGGGGGTGCACAGGCTGCGCGTTCGGTGGTCCTTTGCCTCAGTAGCCATTTGTTTAAAAGTGTATTAAAAGTCTCGCTTTAATCATTACTCAACAAGCTGCCTTCGTTTACTTATTTGTCTGTAAAGTTCAGGCTGCTCTGTACAGTCGGACCTCGCTAAGTCGAATCACTCGTTAGTCCCCGGCCGAATTCCCATAAGACTAATGTATTTTAGACCTCCTCAACTCAAAATTTTTTCGGCTCCCAACCTCCGTAAGTCGAATTTTCTATGTCCTTCGGGTTATTATTCTGAGGCTACATTTCAGAACGCGTGGTCCGGAAAACCAAGAAAAGGACTTACCGTAAGTCTTACCGTAATGCAATCCACAAGGGATTAAGCGGCTCTCTGAGGGTAGCACGTCTATTTTGAAACCAAAAATGTCCGAAAACTA
>JAODKN010000001.1:34929700-34940618 GCA_026774425.1 Petrocephalus zakoni
AGTGTATTTACTTCATTAAAAAGTGGCCTTGTTGTTCGGCTTTATGACAGGCGAATAGAAACCGGAAGTTAATTTGCTGGTATACGAGAACCCGGAAGACACTTAGAGCTATGTTTTTTTTTTTTTTTACAAAGGGAAATAGCTTGGTTGTACTGATCAGTAATTTCCAAAATACTACAAAAATCAATAGTTACAAATACATAAAAATCGTAATTAAATTGTGATCGTGATTTAACTGTTAAAAAATCGTGATCTAATATTCTGACCATATCGCCCACCCCTAGTTCGGCCTGAGTATCAGTCTGTGCAAACTGCTGTTAGCATGGATTTGTTTGCATGACGATCAACATGCTGGGTGAGATGCCAGTATGCTGGTGTTAGCTTAACGTGGTTCCCAGCCTGGTCCTCATCCAAAGGCGCCGCAGGCCAGGCCGAGATTAGTGTTGGCGCTGGACCCATCTGCTCGGGTCTTGCTGGGCAGTTGTGGGCCAGTGTTTCTTTTTGCGCTCCTTGACATATTCATAAGCCAAATCCAACCAGCCACTAGCTCAGTTCTAAGCCACTCTGAGGAAACTTCCCATGAGGAAACAAAGAGTGGCCGATTTGCTAATTCTCAGTACTCATCAAGACTATTTAACTTGTTTCCCTAGTTAAAACTGGAGAATTATGTTAGACTGTTATTATTGTGCTTTTCTGGTTCCATGCCTAACCTAATGGGGCGACTAGCTGATATATGTACCGTTCAGCAGAACAGAAGCTATGTGCCTCTGACAGAGGTGCATTAACCATAATATCCCAGTAAATGCTGAATAGGTTTAGTCTTTCCCAATGAGAATAACACACCAATGAACGGGGAATACATAAGTAGGCCCAGTTAAAGTTTTAAGCCCAAAATGCCATTTGTTACTGCAGAATGGAGATGTGAGAAGTGCCCAGTGACCAGATGTCATGTGACATGGCAGTTTGAGGATGTAGCTAAAGATGGCCAATTAGGCGCATCGTGGGAGCATCTTAGCAGCTAACCTCCCTGCTCCTATCACCACCTCAGTGTCTGGCAGCTCTCACAGCGTACACCTGTCAGGCCCACGCAGGTGAGCTGCTGAGCCTGCAAGCCTGCAGCCTCAAACAGGAGGCTTCATCATCTCCAAGAGGTGACATTTTCATCAGAAGCATTGTATCACTAGAAATGGTGTTTTAATTGACACTTTTGGTCTTCACTTCAAGAAAACATTTATAAATCCATAATTGTCTATGCAAAGGAAAGTGTCTTTTGATTGTTTTGTTATAGATTATGCATTACTTGGTATTTCATCAGTATATTCTGAGGTGTTGTACATTCATTTGGCTGGTCTAGGTGCCTGGGTTCCACTCACCCCTCGTTGCTCGACACTGCCCTTTGTTGTTGGCTGGGTGCCTATAGACCTGTGGTTGAATGCAAGCAAACTGCATCATCCCATAATGTCTGTCACTTCGTATAATAAACAGCCCTCAAAAGTGGAAAAAAAAAGAAAATCAAGTCTCCATTACCAGATGGAAAAATGTCCAAGATACGAACAAACACTGCATTGTTTTCAAATCTGTTTTCATTATGTGCGATTCAGAGAAAAAATAAATTAGTGGCTAACAACCACTTTTGACTATAAACAAGCTTATGGTCAGTATTTTCTGAAACAAAGCTAAAGATCTTTTTGCCTCATAGACCATACTAAGGGGACCTTCAGCCACCCTATTTATATATATATTTTTTTGTCTGAGCCCGCCTGAAAAATGATTGGTCCTATATTTCTTAAGACTGAAAGTGACAGCCCTTCTGGGAGCTGAGATCCCCTAAAGGTCAAATCCTCGATTCACTGGTGGTCTGTTTATGCTCTTGTATCTGCATATGGTGTGATGGTAGTGCATTGAGCAGTGTCTGTTTAACTACTGACATTTCATTTATTATACACTCAGTAATGATTATAATATTAGATCAAATGGACAACAGAGTTGGTAGTATGGGCACACTGCTGGTCCCATGTCACTAGGGAGTGGCACCCCCGCGGGCCTGGATACATGTGGCGATATGGTGCAGAAGGGAGTCATACAGTCGTTGTGTCCTCCCCTGTGGCAAGTTGGTCCACAGCTGTTGTGACTTGCCCTCAAGATCCTGCAGATTCACACTGGGTCTTACCTGATGTCCGAGCTGATCCCACACGTGTTCGATTGGGGAAAGATCGGGGGACCTGGCTGGTCACGGGAGGACCTCTCAACATGACGCAGGTAGTCCATAGACGCATGTGCCACATATAAATAGGCGTTGTCTGGTTGAAAAACTATACCACGGTGCTGTCTTAGTGGGGTAAGACATGTGGACACAGGATGTCACTGATGTAGCACTGTGCTGTCAGGGTCCCCAGAATCACCATAGATTACCTGAAGTCATACCCTATGGCTCCTCACACCATGATGCCAGGAGTAACAAATCCACAATGCGACCCCTATCAAACTCCATCAAATGCTGGTAATGCTGTCTAATGCATCTACAAGGGATCCTCTGTGTCTGGTTACTCGATGTGCCAGCTATTTGCAATTCGAATCATTTATATACTCATCGCTGGTCTGCACATGTACATCCAAATTCTACCATTACTTCTGGGTGCTTAACTTTTTGTTATTGAGTATATAACCTTGCCATGTACGTATACATTATTTGCAGTGAATATTTCTTTTTTAAGAAGGTGACAGGACATTTCTCTGAATCCAGATCAGTATTTGCTCATCATTAATATTTTCTTAAAACAGCTGCATTATACTGACAAAGCACAAGTTCGGAGGCTATGACTTTTGATGGTATTTCCTTTCAGTTTTGTTTTGACCAACAGTGTAGCCTCATTATCCTGGCTGGCAAATTGCATGTAAAGCCTTGGTGTTTCGCCAGTCGAAAGTGATGATCATGTAACTGTGTGACATGCACGCATTGCATTTCCCTGCAGTGCACCTGCTTTGCACATCAGATGCCTGCTGCAATGTGCATTGCTTCTCTAGGTGTGATCCTGGCCATTACAAATTGAAATTTCTAGGTTACCGAGGTTAGAAGAGTATTGCTTTGGTACCTCACCTCAGCCAAAGGGAAACGTTTCTGAGAACCCTGACCTGTGCACGTACACTGTATGATTAAACTGATACAGAAGATGCAGAATTCTCGTCAAATGGCCAGGGGTTCAAAGCCTTCAAGAACAGTTTAAATATCTTTTCATCACATCTCTGATCATAATTTTTAAATAGAAAACATAGCATCTAAATCTTATGGAGCTATTTAAAAGAAATGCCATAGATGTAGCGATGGGAAAAGTTGGCTTTTACTATTGTTTTGGAAGTAGACAAGGCAGATGTTTCTGCTGTTGTGTTTTGGTGTCCTATACCAAGTCATTGCAAAGTTCTGTGAGTGGTATAGTTTTGGATTCCAGACTGTAAACATAGTTTTAGACTTCTTATTTTATATTTCTTGGCTTATGTTTCATTTTTTTTCCCTAGCAGTGTTGGCAGTAGCTTAGAGAAATGCGAGTGACTACAGTAAGCGAGTGACTTCACTGAGCTATGAGTCATTTAGACTGATGTGTTGATCTTAGCAACATACTGATAATTTATTCTGAACCATTCGAATAACAGTAGTCAAGATATTTGATGGTTATGTTACAATGGGTTTAATTTATGTTGGGCGATTCAGTGCTTTATGATCCCATAAGTATTTCTGTCAGTTCATTAATTTAAGATTGACTTATTTCGAAGATGTGTGGCTTCAGTTAGCTTGAGTCAGTCAATTAAAAACTGAGCAATTAGCTCAAAGTAATTCAATTAATCTTTTTTTAATACTTTAATGGCAGGAAGGTCTCAGATATTGTAGTGATTGCAAATGTGCATCAATAATCCTGTTCAAAATGAGTTGGTTGGTGTCATGTTGGCCTGCGTCATGATGTCTCTTAATGCTGTAATTAGTCAAAATGCATGACGACTTGATTTGTGCCAAATGCCTTAGAGCCTTTAAGCTCTGCTGAACAGGACGCCTATCTGTTTGTGCTCGAAGCCTTCAGGTTATAGGTGTCCCCTTATGGTGATTTAGACATCTCTGTAAAGAGAGAAATGAGACTTCAGTAAGATTTGGTATAAAACCTGACATTTCCAAGAGCGGTTAATTCCCAAACGTTTGCCCTGTCTGTGTTTTTTTCCCAGTTTGGTTGCCTAAATTGTCTTTTGTGGCTTAAGTTACAGTATATTACCTCTGAGGGTCAGTTGACAGTTTATGCTGCTTTTATGTCTTATCAAAGGCACCAACTGTTATTCCAAATGGGTTTCTGCTAATGCTGAGGTGAGGATTATCTTAGTCACTAAGCCAAAGCAGTTCAGTTTGATGATGAGTACTGTAATGCAGTAAATCTGATGAACGTTTACATTTACAGGGTTGATTGTTAGATTTTGAGGAGGGCTCTGCCGTTTTACTTCTGCGGTGCTTAATGCAAACTGACGGCACACTGGGAAGCACCGCTAACTCACACCATTGCAGCTGGGTGCTTAGGCATGCGGTTAGGTGAATTAACATCAAGCACACATGCACTATGTTGTGGTGAGGCCTGGCATCTGTTCCGGGATGCCTCCCGGCCTTGAGCCCTGTAATGGGCTGTTATCTGTTCCTGGCTATATCTCAGCCATGTACCCTGTGCTTTCTGTGGTTGCTTTGTTAGTGTACAGGCTAAGCGGAGGATGGGTGAAAATGTCATGTTTTATGGCTAGTTGAGCGAAATAAAAATTGCACCATAATAGTGCAATATTATAGGGCATAGGGGGTGACATGGTGGCATGGTGATTAAGGCTGCAACGATTCATCGAGTAATTCAAATAACTCGATTACAAAAAATCCTCGATGCAAATTCTTTGCTTCGATGCTTCGTTTAATCCACAGGTGATCACCGTGTTTCACACGGAGGATTATTACTGTCGCACAGTGTGGTTACGCTGCATTATGTGTAGCAGAGCGGTAGAAAAAGAAAAGAAAGAAACAGAGTGGCACAGCTGAACAGATCAGGTAGCAACATGGCTGTACAGATTTGGTAGCGACAGCGACACTCCCGTCTAAAAAAATGGCGGAGAAATTTTCGGCAAACTTCTGAGTCACGGAGACAGTGAATAGTTCCAAACATTGACATTCACAGCATAGAATCATGGTCATTTCCATTCCTAATTACCAAGCACTTTAAGCAGTATGTTGATAAAATAAGTTTTAAAAAAACATTTAATACATTGGCTGTCATTACTATACTAAATACTATTTTCTTTTTATATTGGCGCAGCATTAGCTGCTAATGTTTATCATAATTAATAGTTATGACCGAAAGTAGCTTAGCAGCTATCGAGGCCCCATTTCACTGATGATTTTGTCTACTGACGCAGGGTAACGTTACATATTAAGTTGTTCTGGTTATGAACTGCTTCATAATTACAGTTGGCCTCACTGCTACCATGTTAATACAGATTATTAAAATATCAGTTTACAGCTCTCCTTGGGTCACATGGGTCAATGTGAATTTACTACCAAATTCATGGCAAAATAGCTTACATTATTTTGTAGTAATTTATTTGCCAAAAAATACCATTTCGGTAAAGTGTCTGTATCATTATGTGTCATTTTTAACTGCTGCATTTGCAAACAGCGTTCGGACAAAAAGTGCTTTTTTCTAGATTATTTCATCTCTTTCATGTTGAATTACTTAAAATACCATCATTATGGTATGTCGTTTAACCATTAAAACCAATCCATTGTTCATTTTAAGAGACCTGTCTTTTTTCTCTTTTGAATAGTTACTATTGCACTTTAATAAGACGAAAGTATTTCTTATCCGATTACTCGATTAATCAATGGAATAATCGATAGAATACCTGATTACTAAAATAATTGATAGCTGCAGCCCTAACAGTGATTAGCACTGTTGCCTCACACCTCTAGGACTGGAGTTTGAGTCTCAACCCTGGCACTGTGTGCGTTGAATTTGCATATTCTTCCTGTGTCATCATGGGTTTTCCTGTTTTCCTGTCTGTAGTTCCCAGGATAGGCTCTAGACCTCCATCACCGTACATAGGATAAATGGGCATAGAAGATGGATGGATGGACCTTCATAGGGCAAGAAAAAAGAAATGTGTCCCAGTGATTTTTGGGTTGAATAAACTCTACAATTAGTGAATAATGAAATACATGATAGTCATAATGGCCATAATGATAAGAATGGGGAAATATATTATGAATTACCTGCAAAGTAGGGCTGCACCATACTGGAAAAAAATAACATCACAATATATGAAATATTTGTGATAAATATTGTGATATTTATAAAACAAAAATGTACTCAAAATAAAACACAGCCAAATAGTAAATATCTAACTATAGAGTTTGTTAAATTATTTGGTGTTGCTGTGAGTTGTGCTGTCATAAAGCCGTACTGGTTCAATAAAACATTTTTACTTTGTCATATGAAGCGAAATTTGCCAAGCTTTGCAAATGTAATGGTTCTTCCTTTTATGAAAAATGATCTAGTATATGATAAAAAAAAGTTTACTGTCACTCCTTTCACATAAACTCAGCATGTGCTCAATTATAATCCTTTCTCTCAGACTTGTTCATAGTCTTCCACTGTATGGAAGTCTTGAGGGGGCACAAATTAGTAGTATACTCTTGCTTAATGTATTCATTTACCAGAACTAAGTGTTAGTTATGTACTGATCCCATGTTTGATCATCATTAATCGTAATGGTTTGTGTATTTCATGCAGTTACTGTATTTGTTCATGATTTGTACTTGAGTAGTAACTAGGGCTGCCGTGATTAGTCAACGTAGTAGATGACGTCTACGATGACAATGGGCTGACATCAATACAGTATTTTAAATCAATGCATAGTTTTTTTATTTTAATAATATTACCTTTTTGATTTCTAAAACCCTTCAGTTTATTATAACATGTTCTCCTTCGATATCAAAGGTAAAAGTAGTAGTTCAAATATCACAAAACAAGAAGGTGGTCTGTACACTTCGATGGCATACCACAGCATCACTAGCGCTATGCACAAGCACTGGAAGGGAGAACACACAGGGGCTATTCTGGATGATGGACTGAAAGAGTAGGCAAACCTCAAAAAGATGTCTATTCATGTTTTTTAAATTAACATTAGAATGGAGTGCTTCTTAATATCTTTTGAGCTTGTAGCTGCTAAATACACTCATTATTAAAGGCATGAAGTTGTTTGGCTGCTACCTTAGAGTCTTCTGAATAAGTGTCTGAGGAAATGTTTAGGTTAGAATCTGGGCTTATTCTATGTTGACTGATGGTGCCGGTGTTTGTGTTCATGAGCGCAGGGAGCAGTGTTATTCTCGTAAACTGAAATGAAAAAGGACACTAAAACAGTCACATGCGGTACACTTCTCTAATTGTATTTAAAAAGCATAAGGATATGCTGAATTTATACAGATTGCTAACTTTTTGGCATCACAATACACCTCTCATTAATATTTTAGGCCTACTAATAATCTTCTTATCTAAATGTGGGTGTAAGTAACATCTGTTATCTAAACCCCTCCAATAACATAACTTTATTTTGAGGACAGTGAGTTAACTTGAATTAAACTGTCAGTTTGATTTTTTGGAGGAAAATTAACTGTTTGGATTAATCGACTAATCTGTAAAATAACGCAATAGAAAAATATTCATTAGTGGCAGCCCTAGTAGTAATCGAGTTAATAAGTTACTTGTGCCCCCTCAAATGAAGTGTCACCTAAAAATGTTTTGGTGAAACTTAGTCTGCTGGATTGAGACCATCAATATCACCATCTCTGTGATGTCACAATTCATCATTCAATTGCATCATGCAGACCAACTGCAAAGTAAGTAGAACAGGAATGGTATTAAATTGCAAAAGTGGTTAATGCAATATATAATTGTGAGCTATTACCATTATATGGGGTAAGCACCTATGTTATGGGATTTACAAAATTATAGTTTTGGTAACTCAGTTACATACTGGGACAGTGAGCATGTTTTTAGCAGTTGAAATTATGTAGAATATGGAAATTCTGCACTCTGGTTAAGCAGCAGTTGAGTCAGATATAATGATAATAATAAGAATAATCTCGGAGCCAGGCTCCTAGTTCCGTCTGGGTGAGCTACTTGAGCTTGTCAGTTACTGGTAGTCTAGCTGCGTAGTGGTGTTCAGATCCAATTTAAAAACGACGCTCCTCCTTTCTGGCAGAAGTCTCTGAGTTCTCTGTTCTACGAGAGAGTACGCTGTTTCCTGCTGTTCTCAGGGTCATTTCTTCATTCCGTTATGGGCTGATGAATACATGCTCGGATCTTTGTTGTGTATTTGTATGTGTATGAATGTGTTTGCTTTTCTGTCTTGGTACACTTTGCAATAATTGTCGCTTTTATGCAATGAAAGAGCTCACTAATTCTAGCACTCTTTCAGATTTGTTCCCACAAATATGGTAAAATACACACTAAACACGTAAGACATTAAGCAGTCGATGAGGTGCCCTGGATTTCTAATTGCTTTTCCATAGATCAAAGCTTCTAAAATTAGAATTACGATGGATTCACAGAATATTCATGTGATACTCCTTGACAGAAATACATCATACCATTTCTATACATTTCCCCGTTGGAGGGAGGGTAAATCTTGCATAATCTTTGTTTATGATGAAAAGTGTATATACTTCATTGGAATGTTTCTAATCACTTCTTATTAGTATTTACTTTGATGGATGGATGGATACTGTATATGGTAACACATTAAGGTTTAACCAATAGATGTACAGGCAAATAATGGAGATGTAATTATTTGCTGTGGCATGCTTTATTTTTGCAGCAAGGTCATTGCGCCGCATCGCTTGATCTATCTCCGTTTCATTTTTACCTGTGTCCTGTCGTTCCGTGTTGATAGTTCAGCACTTGTACTCTTCAATTATTCATGCTGGAATTTCTTAGCAGGCCGATTTCAGAAATAATGGTTCTGGCTATCGGGGGACGGGCTGCCTTCCTAGCTGATGTTAGCAAGCCATCAGTGCACGTGGAGAAATGGACACTGCACTGAGCGATTTCAAGGATCCTGGATGGGAACAAGGTGTAATACTATAGCAGGTAGTACGTTAACAGCGACAATGGCCCAGACTGAACGGGGGGTGCGACAGCTGGTGTGGTGATATAAACTTAGTGCTTAGTCCATGTGGAGTTTGTCGTCCTCCTGTGTATTATATTTTATGGCTCTTTTTTCTTTCACCCATGTTAAAGTACAGCTAATGAAGTCCCTATGGATCGAGGCTAACCGCTCTGTGAACGCCCTACTGCTATAGATTTTAGCAGCCCCGAAATGTGACAGTTTATTGATAGGGATCATTAGCCTAGCCCATAAAGACAGAGGAAATTGCACATCCATCAGCTTGGGATGGAGCTGACAGTGGAATCGAGTGACAAGTGTCTTTACGTGCATTTTTGCTCGGGATTTCTGAGTGGTGAAAATCCGATTCCTCTTTCCAAATCTGATACATATGAAGGGTTTTTCCCAGATAATTTGATAAACAGTACTCTGGATAATTTCAAGAACATATTTCTTGAAAAAAAGATAAACAAGATGTATTTAATACTTTATTATTACTGCCATGGACTTGTCCATGGATTTGTCCAGGGGGTGGCCTTTCCTTCCTAGGATGGGCTCCAGTCGTATTCCCCCCAATTTCCTGTAGAGCTTATACATCTCGATGGTCTGCTTGTGTTGACCTCAGTCCCACGACCCGTAACTATAACTTGCTTCACGGTTTCCATTTATCCCTGGGCTCCTCAGTATAGATTTTTATTGTTTTTACATTGATGTGATGCTGGTCCCATGGTTGTTCAGCACTGTATATCCCAGATAAAGGAGAACAGTTTCCTTCAATAAACCTTTCATTTGCTGACGATGCTCCCATATCCCATGTTTCTGCTTATCTCTACAGAAGACGCTGTTTTTGTTAAGAGTGTAACACATGGGATTCTGTTTCTTTTGAAGTAACACAGCATTTTACCGCATCAAGGCCGTGCTTGTCTGTTAGATCAATGTTTCTCAGCCCAGTCTTCAGAGACCTCCGGACGGTCCATGTTTTTGCTCCCTCCCAGCTCCCTACTGGGGAGCAAAAATGTGGACAGTCTGGGGGTCCCTGAGGATCAGTTTGAGAAGACTGCCTTACGTGACTAATAAGGATATGTGTTAGGGATGAGTCAGTATTGTAGAATATTTGGGAGCGTGTATAAAATGGAAAAACCCAGTAATTAGTTGTTTTAATTATTTTGTAATGGTATAATGAGTTGCCTTTTATGCATTCCCTAATAAGTTTGCTGTTTATTCATTCTGAAGTTTACCTCTGCTTTTTTTTTGTTGTGAAATATTCATGCGCCTTCCAGTAATAATCATTTTCATCCTTGCCCACTCTTGTGTTTGTGAGAAATTTTACAAAAATGAGTGGGGCGAACATGAACTGACCACCAGAAAACATTTGTCTTTCACAGTAGGGAAATATTTTGGATTCCACGAAAAAAGTCGAGTGATTTGTCATCACTGCCTTTGTCAGTTGGCGCAGCTCATGGCAATGCGTTAGAGAAGAAGAGCTGCTGCTGATAATTTTATATGTATATGTTGTCAAAAAATGTTCTTATTTATGTTCTGTGAAGTTCCTTCTAAATAAAATTACAAATAAAAGTAATTTGTCAGTGTACCAGTAGAGACTTTTTGGTGAATTAATCAGAATGTTAACTACTGACTTCTTTTTCCCAGTAAAGACAGATTCAATTAGTATATACAGTCGGACCTCGCTAAGTCGAACTCAAAGGGACCAAAAAAAAAATTCGACTTAGGGAGTTTTCGAGTTAGG
>JAODKN010000001.1:34952023-34967521 GCA_026774425.1 Petrocephalus zakoni
TGGATTCTGTTGCCGCCCTTCATGCACCCTTCAGAGTGCCATACATGCCTTTTTAAAAGATAGGCATTCATATTTTTCATTATGCTTTGTTTTTAATAAGGTACTGTCTACTTTCATTTTTTTACTAAAGGAAATCAATAATGCTGCTTGGAAAGATGGCAAAAAATTTGATCTACGCAGTGGTTTTGAAATGATACTAGCTCTTCTAAACATGTTGCTGGAACTGCAGCATCGCATGGAGTAAACAGAGAGGTAATTAGATGTTTGCCATTTACAAAGAGCAAGTTTTTCATGTATATATATTTTTCCCAATATAACAACATTTTTAAGTTTATAACTTTCCTCATATTGCTTTTGTGATGTTGTTGCTTTTGTGATATTGTTTTGTGAAGTGTTGACATTTACATTAGCAGTGTGCCACTAAAAATATAAGCTTGATTTGTTCCTGATAGCCTGAAAGGGAAGATATATTTTCGCTGACATTTACCAACATTGAGATTGTACCGTTTTCCAACAGTGGCAAATGACAATTTCCATTAAAATATGACTGATAATTTGTTAAATTGAGGCTTTGCTTGCCAATAATAATTATGTGACGAATAATGTATAGGATTTTCTACTCACAGAAAGCTGGACTTGTTTGGTAATGGCTGGAAAAAGATAAATGCATGTTCCGAATCAATACGAACTTTTGCTGAACATAAATCAATACTTTTTTAAAGTACTAGTAATGTGAGCTGAAATATTATGGTTTTCTTGTTAATATTTAAATATTGTTGAAATAGAACAAAAACATCTTTCAAACATTAAATAACAAAATTTAGCAGAGATGCAAGACCCAAACAATAATTCTTGTGGCGACTCCAGAACAGCTAGATCAGTGTTGTAGGAATGTGGTTGCTCTGATCACAGTCCTGCCTGCCGGCCTTGGGTCTCTGCAGACTCAACAACGTTGTGTCCCGACGAGTCCAGCTTCCACACCGCCGGCCCAGCGCTCCGCCCGATAGATATTCATTATCCACACCCCTGTGGAGGGATAGCTGATGGATGGAGGCTCCAGGACGGGCCTGGGGGGCTCCTCGTCTGAGGAGATGAATTCAGAAGTGAGATGAGTGTGGGGTCTTTGGATTTCATTCGGTCATGGGTGTCGAATTGCCTCAATCGATCAAAAGGGGGGGCAGCGGGAAGCGCAGGATTGGTCCCCCGGCCTTCCCCCCTTCCGATGGATTTCATCCTCGCAGTGCTACACCGGATAGCAGCGTTCCAGGGAGGCTGTATTTCCTGCTTAAAGGCTGCCATAGTCTGGTACCATCAAGGGCAGTGAAAGCTCTTCAAAAGGGATGACCTCAAAGAGAGCGAGTGGGAAGTGCCCACGTGGAACATGAGCACTGCCTCCCCGCGATCTTGTTAGTGCTGCCGATATCTGGTTGGAGTTGAGGACAGGTTTCACATTTTGTTATTTTACTTTGGTTTGGTCCTAGCATTCCGTATTTATTTCTGTATACTTTCATCTGTGGTGATTTAATTACCTTGCATTTTAGGCAGCATAATGAGTCATGACTGTTGCCCATTTCTTAGTTAATTGTTGTTACGGAACATAATCAAATGTAGATTTTAATAGTGTGTGAGACAACAACTTGGATACAACATAAAATGATTCAGAGTGACTTTCACCTTAAATAGCTATGCCGGGACTCCTAACCACAGCATTGAATAAACAGATATTTAACCAGGATTTTAAAGTTATTGCAGGACTTCTGTATATAAAAAGGTAGATTTGAATGTCAAAAGAAATTGATTATCATTTCAAGTGATTCCTTGTTTTCCTACCCTGGAAAATTACAGTGTTGCAAAGACTTTGATTAATAAAGCCTAAATCAAAATGGCTAGCCCATAAATGTTTATTCTGCAAGGCTGACTCTAATGTCCTTGCTTGCTTCTCCTGACACGTATACATGCACGCACACACACGCAAACACACACACATACACACGCACGCACGCACACACACACACACACGCACACACTCTCTCTCTCTCCCCCCTTCCTCCCCGTCCTTTCATTTCATGCACCTATGCCAGGCAGACTGACAGCACTGCAGATGGCTTCTGCTCGTAATGGCCTTCATTAGCATACACCGTCCACATTATTACTCTCAAAGGTAACTTTTGTGTGTCCCAATCATTGATTTAAATCCTCAGCAATATGTTCCCTTGTTTAAAACTCTGGCACCTTCATTACGAGCACATTGAATGCAGGTCGATCTGAAAAACGTGCTTTCTGAGTTTGACAGCACTTATGGGTGCTTTGATAAACTGAGCAAATGAAGATCTCCATTTATTACACGTGGCATCACCCACATCCGGTCAGTCCCTCTCAACCAGAAACACCTTAGCTGGCTCATATGACTACTGGCCTTCTCTCTCTTCGTCTGCAATCCCTTATCTATGGTCTCTTGGCAGTATGTTGTGCTCTTATATTTTGTACTCATCTGTTAGGAGCCTAGTGCTCACGGTGTTTTGAAAAGCTCTATTGATGAAAATCATGAGTGAAGATTTTTTTTATTACATGCTTTAAAAAGTTTTGATTACTTTTTAAGATCACATAGTAAATGAACAGAATAGTCTGGGTTTAGCGTTATAGTTTTGTACCTCCAGGTTTGTGGGTTCCAATCCCACTCCTGGCTGTGTGTCTGCTTGTGTGTGCAGTTGGAATCTTCTCCCTGTGAATATGGATTTCCATGGAGTTCCAGCTTCTGCCTGCCATCTGAAAAATCACACAGTTACTGTGGGTCTGCATTGTCCTCAGTATGTGATAGTGTGTGATGAAGCAGCTTCATGTTCAGAGGCTGCCATGCGCCCTGTGCTTCCTGGGATGGGCTCCAGGCTTAGCGTGACATTGAACTGGGTAAGTGCTTTTGGGAGATGGATGGACGGATAGAAGGTTGAGATGTAAGGGAAAACCACTAACAACTCTGCCAGTTTACAGAATTACAGCTGAGTCTGTGTGAAAAGTGTAAGGTCACAGAAGTATTATTATTAAGTTGGAGTGTTCCAGAGCCAAGCCATGTTAGACTGCGATGCCCTGAGGTGTGCTCTGTTGTGTTATAGGCCTGCACCGGATTAATGATTTGTGGGTGGCAATTGTATTAAAGAACAAGAAAATGTTTACTGTTTTGTCTGGAGAGTATAATGATTTTGGAGCATGTTCTGATTTAGTACAATTTGTGAAATATGTGGGGGTAATTGTGTAAGGAAATTGAAAAAGACATCTAGATTTGGGGAGACATTCATCCCAAGGAGGTAAGTTTAAAGACGTCATACTGTACCTGCTGTGCCCAGAAGATCATACAGGTTGCCTGTCTAGGACTGAACCTCTTTCTCCCCTGGTTTTTAATTACACCGTTGACCTACTTGCAAGATCTTAGGCTTATTCTGTTGGCCGCATGTAAGCAAAATAATAATTACTGATTCAGAAAAAAATAAGTGCTTTATCTGTAAGTCTGTCTTAGTGACAGAAAAAGTCTGATGTTATCTTTTCACTAATGAAAGTTGTTTTGCCAGGTCCAGCTCTTGGATTAATGGCATTACCCTACCTAATGGACTAGGTATGGACAAGTGCCTGCTTTTTCCAGCATAGTTTTTCATATATTTCCTGGAAAATTTCAGAGGGTATAAAAATAGGGTCCCCTCTGTGACGTTGACGTTAAGTTTACAAGACTGTCCTAAACCGCCATGCTATCCCATTACCACCTAGGACTGGAAGATGCTATTGACTTATTGTAGATGTATCAAAGCCATAGTGCAGCTATTGCATTGGAAGCTGCACCAGAAACACAAAGTAGCAGCACAGCATATGCTTGGATCCTGCAGAAGACTTTACTGTAGTTTACTTTGTGAAAGACTTAATCCGTTTGTTCCGGTAAAATATTGAGCTATAAAAAATGATGCAAAATACAGACACTGAACTTATATTGAAGATAACATCATCTCTGCTCTGCTGTTATATCTGTGAAGAATCTAGCCAAAATTGTTCCCCAAAGTACAGCTTGACTGTCTTACTGCCCCCAGTCACAAACACAGACAAGCACGAGTTTAGGTTTTAGAGGCTTAGAGGAAATGCCACAGTTGTCAGTCCAATTTGTCCTCTGCCCCAACAGATTTTTCATCTTATGAGCTGATGGAGCTAAGCTGCAGCTAATCAATATATTTTATTTTACAAACATTTTTCATCATAAGCTGTATTTTTCTTTGTGTGGTGAATGGTAACCAGTGGGTTTAATGAAGGCTCACGATACGATTGCGGTGGCAAGACGAAAAGCATCAGCATAGGGAAATGCGATGGGATGGAGGCAGAGCTCTATATTTGACGATCTACGACATTTTACCTCTGCTTTTATGTGGCCATTAACCTTGAAATAGTATTGCGACTGTATCAAAGCACATCATCTAAACTTTAAAAATTAACTTGAGTGAAAGCAACCTTAATAATTCAGATACTGAAGGGAGATCTTGGGTTATATAGGAAAGTAACTAGATCATGTAAGGCTTTGTATATAAAAACAATATGATTTCTATTCTATGTGGTCTTGGAAAATCCTGTTAATCTACAAACAGTACTAAAATTTGAAATGGTAATAAAAATGCGCTAATGTATAGTGGAAAGCAGTACTTTCATGACTAAATGATTTGTTAGATTATTTCAGCAGTAAACTGTAGCTGGGAGATGTTGGCGCAGTTCTTCCCAGGCAAGGAATTGGTGCTCTTCCACTATATTCCAACAAACACTGAGCCGGTGCTCTGCAGGCAGCTGCCTCTTCGTGTGTGCTGCCTGCCGCCTCGCAGGCCCTCTGTCTAGCCAGCGGGGACTTGCATTGTCAGAGCATCTTTTGAGCGTCAGCTCAGAGACACAGCACCTGTCTGGCAGACGCCTTCAGCTGCACGTTCCATGCAGTCACTAGGGGCTGCTGTAATAAACAGAGTTAGGGTTAAGCAGGGCGGCTTTTCGGGACGTTAGCAGAGGATGAGCGCAGGTCTGCAGATGCATGTCCTCCAGGTGTGTGTGAGCAGAGCGTACGGTGAGGCCTCCCATAGGATCAGCCGCTGCTTCTGGGAGCGTCACGCTTCAGGCGCAGGCTGGAAGAACTCCGAGATGCACCATATCCTTAACGAGTAAATAGGCTAATAATGAATAGACATCTGCTGTTTTCCCTGTCATTTAACGTTTCTTAGCCCAGCAAAGATTCAGCGTATTAAAAATGTTTGTTTGTTGTTTGTTCCCTGTAAAATAGGATGCATGACATTTAAAAACAAAACATTGATGGATTTGTATTCTCGGGTTTGTCTAGGTACTGATTTTTGGAGAAATAAGATGAAGTGAACACATATTTGAGGCATATTTGGTGTGGTCTCCTTTTGTGTGTGTGCAGGTTAGAAAAAGATCACTGTAAAGAACTCAGGGGGGCTGATTCTGGGTGAAATGGAAAGATTTTGTTCATTAATCATGGCTATTTGTACAATATTAAAGCTGATAGCTTTCGCACAGTAATGTGTAAAATGTCGGCTGGAATACAGTGGAGTGTGACCAGGAAGATAGACAATACAAGGCTAATCAAGTGCAGCTGTGTTCGCGTTGCTACCAAATTAAAGTGAGGAAATTGTATTTTTGCTCAGCTGAGTGGAAATTCTGCCTGAGATTTAAGGAATGCCTTTTGAAGGTGCTGCTAAAGTAAGGTAGAAACAGTTTATACCGAGCCAGGGAGAAATACCGTACACCTGGCGAGAACATCACGCCCGCATGTCACGGCTTATCGGGGAGATGTCAGCCTGGAGAAGAAGTGATCAGCAAAAAGCAATAGTGGGTATCACGTTGGCATAGACCCGGAGTCACGACTGCAAGGCGTAACAGTGACAGACGGAAGACGGCTGCCTCTTGCGTCTCTACAGTAGGGCTGTGATGCTGAAGGCAGGGTGCTCTGAACAGATCATTCATAGGATGTGGCAACATCTATTTTTGCAGGGATTGGGGGTAGTGGGCTTCTGATGAGAGAGGGAATGAGATACCGTGTGACAGGTCAAGATTTTCAGTCCAAAGCCTAACCCTGGGATCTAAAGGCCGCCCCCTTTAAGACTATTTACATTGACTCTACAGCTTGGTGGGTCCCCTTAAACATGTGAAAGTCAATTTAAAATTAAGGTGAAAATTGAGACAGATAATTAACCAAATAATATTGTGTTTTTGCATGTATTTTTTAATTTGTCGATGTACAGCAGACCCATCTGCAACCATCCTCCTCAGAATCAGTGAAGTTGCTGACAGGAGTCATCCAAGTAATATCATAACCTCCAGGGTCTTGAAGAATCATGTCTGAATGTAAATGCAAAGGTTTGCCAGCTGAGATGTTGGTTGAGTTAGAAATTCTAAGCGACGCGCTCCACATTCCTCCTGTCATTTTCCTCATCCTGAGATGGCTTCTCCTCTCCGGTGCAGAGCTTCTGTTACGTTTGGCTGAATGTACCTACACGTACTTTGGATGCATCGGTGAAGGATCAGGCATTTCCTGAGGTAGTGGAGTTTTAGCGTTTAGTGAGATAAGTACAGTTCCGTGTTCCTGATATGTGAGCTGGCTCCCTGAAACTGCACAAGGAATTAAAATTCACATATAGAGACGCAGTCAGCAGCTGGACTTAGAGTACAGAGGCACATGATAGTTGGACTCTCCTTTTCCTTCCTTAGCCTCCAATTAATTATAGAATAGAATAGAATAGAATAGATCTTTATTGCTATTGTTTTTTGAAAACAAAGAAAGACTGTTTAGCAGCTCTAGGATTGTCAGCATAGAATATAACAAATATAAACTTTAATAAATATGAACAAATGTACATATACATAAATACATATTTACATAAATAACATTACACAGTGAGGTATGTACCAAAGTACTGGTGAAAACCTCACTGTGCTACGTTATTTGCGTTTGTTCATATTAATTTATGAAAGGATTAAGGATCCTTGCATGACAAATTGATTGGGAGAAAAAAAACAAAAAATAATAAATTAGCAAGAAACTAGTAGTGGTTAAGCCTTTGGAATGGCTGATGAGATTGTTTCTTGTGTTACTGAAGGTTGTTCTGCCTACAGGTATGTTGATTGATACAGCTGCTGGTAATGTTATAATATAGAAATGAATGATCACAAAGCCAATCGTCCGGAGGAGGGGGTCATGGCTCGCACAGTTTAAATTGTATTTATAAAATTTCTGCTTGGGCCATTTCGGCCTGGTGAAATTAGACAGGGACCTGCCAGATATCTTCCTGACATTTGACCAGCATTTGGTTCTATTTCTATAGGACTAACGTGTCCTGAGTGATTTAAAGTGGTGCTGATGAGTGTGTTGTCCATCAGAGGGAGGGTTTTCCACACAAGCAGTACTTTCGGATGCCACATATTTCTGTCAGAGACCCCGGGTTAGTATCCATGAATACAGGTTGGGGGCTGAAACTTGTCGTTAGCCTGCGTTCTTCTGAATAAGCTGCAGGGGCTGCTCTTGACTCCAAAGGGTACGTCGATACTTATGCTCAGTACAGAGAGAATGTAAATTATTGCTATGGATTTTCACAGTCTGATGAGATGGGGACAAATTCCTGCAGGGTGCCCTTTCCCTCTGTGGCAGAGGATGGCAAATAACTCCTGTTAACTCATGGCGACTGAAACTGTAAAACTAATATGGAGGTCTGCGTGTGGGCCAGTCTGACTCCCGACTAGGGTTCAGTGACGTGGAAGGGTGAAATTTTGTGGGGGGGGGGGGCACCGGCATGGCAGTGACAAATGAGATCCAGCTAGAGAGACACACTCAGACTGTTGGTATAACTGACATTTACTCTCATGTGAAAGAAAAACGCAGCGATGGAGGCGGCATCTATGAGGATATAGTGCTGCCAGAGGAGCGTGGCTGAATGAAGGGCTCCCAGGAGGCTCCCGGTGAAGTTCGGTATTTATGCACTCACGGCGTGAACCTTAATCTTCCCCCATGTGTGCTGCATATCACTCTTAGCCAGCACGTCTCACCTGTGGGGCCGCTTTGGACGGCACCTCACCTGACGGCGTCTCGCTTAAGGAACCTGATAAGTGAGGCGCTTTTGATAAAAGAGCAGAGGGCTAAATGTAAATCAGACTTTACCAAATACTGAACAATGTGCGCCTGTGCGACAGCAGACCCGGATTTGGCTGCGTTCCTCAAGCACCTCTCGGCTTGAAAGCCGTGCAGCATAAAAGCTTTTCTTATGTCGTTATGCTCTCTGGGATTAGGGTGAAGGTAAAGGGCTCATATTTATGCCTCTATTAAAAGCACAGTTTACAGTCAAGGCTTGCTCTTTAAAAAAAGCCCCATTAGCTTCTAGAGTGCATCTTGCCACAACCCATAAAACCTTTGTTCGGCCACACAGGAAATTTGACTTGACGGCCCATCAAATGTCTTTGTTGCCAGAAGCCTGCAGGGCTTAAATCTTGAAATTTCCTGAGATCTGTTTACCGTTTTCGACATAAATACAGCTCAGGATTTCATATAATTAGCTGATCTTCAGCGACCTTCACACTTCTGTTTACCTTTTAAGTAACACAACAGAATTATACATCTTATGCCACAATTTTCACAGAAAATACGGTAGAGAAAATAAGAATATGTGACAGTTTAATGGTGAGTTTTTCGCCCCAACCCGAGGATGGTAGCATAAAATAAAAAATAACATAGGAATGGATTCAGGACACAGAATGGAAGAAAAAACAAAAAACGAAACACACTCTTGAGAATAACTGCATTAACAACGATGATCTGTTAATTATAAAATGGCAAGTGCATTAATTAAACCCAGATTCATAAAAATATTCACACGAAATATTGGTTCCCATAAGGTCTTATTGAATGCTGTAGTGCGTGCTTATTGATGTGTACTGGTCAGTACTGCTGTCAGGGACTGCACTTTCTGGTCTGCTTTTCACCCCAGTTTAACTCAGAACATCCACATTAACTACACAGCATTTTCAGCCCATTAGGGTCAGTTCACTGAAATTCCATACTGTAAAGCCCACTGGGAAAGCACCACGAGAACTACCACCAGATACGGTCTTAGCGAGAAGCAATACGCACACGCAAAAACAGCTATCCAAGTGAACAACAGTGATGTCTGATTCATGAGCGAATCCTTCTTTTGAACCAGTTCTTGTCAGTGAATTGGTCAAACCAGTTTACAAATCTGAAAGAATCAAACTGAATTCAAAATTCAACTATACAAATATTTGACAAATTAACAAAAAACATACAGCTATTTTTATTATTATAACATTCATTATTGTCCACTGTTATCACTGTTTTAATTTGTATTTCATTCTTGCGTAACAAAGTTTGGTAGTCATTTTCCGCCAACCTGAAGTACTATATTTTGCCTATAGTTAATAATGATTTTATGATGTCATTTATTAATGTATTATTATTTCTTATTTAAAATTCATATAATTATATTGATGGCATCACTGTTTTTGTTATTTAATTCATTTGTTTGGTGTAAGTTACTAAGCCTTATGGGTCGTATTCCCATAACACAGTTTTTCCCGTTGGATATATGTATTTTCTTATGCAACTTTAGTGAACGTAAGGCTTTTCAGGAATGCAGTAGTTGCATTGTAGCAGGCCTGACTGTAGCTGTAACAGCAGTGAATAATATTTAGAATATAAATAGAGGAATAACCAGCAGAAGTTTATGGGAGAATATAATCAGTAAGCAGTGACACAATAAGGCATCTCAGTAGTCGGTGATGCTTCGGGAAATACCGCATTAGAGCAGGAGGAAACTAGCTAAGCAATACAGGCACAGGGTTTCCCTTCATGGTGATGCCATCAGGTTGACATCTCCAGCATTTTACCTCATCCTTTTAAGTCCTGAGGATGACTCATGAATGAGGTAGCATTTAAGTTTTTGTGCACCTTTCTTTGTTTCTGTGATTCCGTATTCCTGTGGTCTGGAATCACTTGGTCCGGCTCCCCAGATGGCCTCCTACATCTTGGATATGCGGCCTGCCACCTAGGATTCATCCATCACATGTTTTTCATTGCCTTACTCATTTATCCTATCCTTTGACCACTGCAGTAATGTCTGTCATCTGGCTGGATGCTTCCCTTTTTGCAGGATACACGCTCCTGGGAATTTATTTAATGTCCAAGGGCCCAGCGTCTCTGTAGTGATATGATTACTCTACTGCCCGCAGCACTGTCCAGACACAGGCACACATCCTTGAGTTCCTGAGTTATGTCTCTCTGAAGCATCACTTGTTTTAATTACATTTTTATATAGCAGCATGGTGGTACAGAGCCTCACATCTCTGGGACCAGGGTTCAAGTCTCTGCCATGGCTGTGTGTGTGGAGTTTGCATGTTGTCGTCATGGGGGTTTCTCTGGGTACTAGTCACTAGTCCACTAGTCCAAACACATGGTGAGGCTTATTGGAGTTACCAAATTGCCCATAGATGCGGAGTGGGTGGCACTGTTTTGGTCTTACTGTTGCTGTAGTCTTTTCATCATTGTTCTTAGCTATCATTTTCTGTTCAGCCATCAACATCATCTCTAAAACACATCCTGAGTTTAAAGTTTATAGGTCGTCAAAAAAAAAAATTAAAACTTTAAAAAGACTTTTTATCATCTGCGGTGATGAAACACACAAGCAGCTATATGGCAGATCCCAAACTGATTAGAGCCAAAGCACAAGTGAAATAAAACATAAAAAAGGAAATAAAATCTGTAAAATAGAGAGACATCAAATCTGGCTATAGCAGATTTATATGGCACTTACCTTCACCAGTGAGAACAGAAAAAGCTGGGAAACCTGTTCAGCACAGACGTGTTAGCCTCAACACTCAGGACCAGGACACCTAGTCCAACATGGCAGTTTGATTAAAGCCTGGATTCCTTCACTCTCTGCACCATTCGATTAGCACTATTAACTGGATGGTGATCACTTCATTATGTTTAACCACCTGGTTTCATCTCAAACGTGATTGGTCGATCAGCAAGTATACTTGATGAGCTCTCCTGCTGCACATGCTCTGAATTTTAACGTGCCTGAAACTCCACCGGCTGGGGTAAATTATAGCAGGTGCACTGCTTAGCTGACATCCCCATCAAAAACAACCATGAGATCATTCACCATGCCTTTTTTTCTGTAAGTTCAGATGATTTACTTTGCCCGGCGTCTCTTTTTCGCTACCTGCACTGGCAATCATTCGGGGACGGAAGCGTTATCTGTGATTGGTCGGCACATTGCAGCCCTCCTCCAGTGTTAAGCAGAAAGCTCTTCCCCGTGGCCCAGAGTATTCCAGCAGACTCCACCTGCATCCTCCTGGAGACTGTGCTTTGGATAGCCTCGACATTCAGTGGGCAGTGGGCTTCTCTCAGGGGGTGCAGGCAGCAAGAGGACTAGGGCACAGTGATGGTCTCTCACTGGGGAACGGAACTGGCCGGCCACATGATGTATACGCTGCTCCCACCCACCCCCCACCAATTTTTTCATGGAAGACCCATCTCGCCCCCCGACAAAGTTTTTCGGACAGTGGACCTATCAAGGGTATAATATCATCCAAGACCAACACATGTGTGTATGTGTGTGGGTCATGTATATATTGCATTGTGGGAACCAAATATCCGCACAATGTGATAAAAAACTACTATTTTAACATTGTGGGGTGCATCATTTCGGTCCCGCCAAGGGGAAACTCAATTTTATAAAAATCTGTGACTACAGATCAAAAAACTAAAAATACAAAAAGTCTTGTATTTTGGTTACTTATAGTTAAGGTTAGGGCTGGGTAGGGGTTGAGGTGTCATGACTGGGATTAGGGTTTTCCCCATAGAAATGAATGGACAGTCCTCACCAAGATAGGAATATGTATGTATGTATGCTATAGTATGATTACTGACCTCTTCTAAAAATGTTTTTTAATTACTGAAACAAACCAAAGAAGAATGATTATTTGTGTTTGAATTTAAATAGAAAATAGATATCAGTTTTCACTGAAACCAAACAGGACAGAGGTTGAGAATGATTTTCTGCTTTTTTCTTCGTTCAATAGTCGTTCAAAATTGATACACACTTTCCTTTGACTGAAAGCAGTTAATTTTACGGTTGTGTTAATAATACAGTATAATAATAAAATGAAAGCGGCAGCTATCGGGTTGTCAGATTTTAATATTTTGGGTAGACATTTTCATGCTGTTGGTTTATGAGGTTTTATAAAAACTTTGTCCCATGTTTTGAGGGCAGAGACTGCTTGAGCCAGGTGCAAGGGAATTATGGTGTTCAAAGGAGTCCAGTCATTACACAGAAAGAAAGGGGAAGATGGAAAAGCTGCTCTAATGCTTTCTTAGCGTTATTAAGGGCCAAAGTAACAAGAGTATGGAGTAGCAGCTATTACCAGTGACAGTTATCAGTGCGATAATTACAGCAAATGCAGTTCTTTAAATGCCATATTCACAAAGAACGTCTTTTGTGTCCTGAGTCATTACAGTGAACACGGCGGCACGTCTGATGCCTCTCTGTATGTCGTGCCAGGGCTTTTATGAAAATAACACTGTAATTACAATATGAACTTTTACATTTCTACCTCTGTGTAACTAATCCACTAAATGACCTTATGAAGTATGCCACCTCTCCTGATCCTCTCTCTCTCTCTCTCTCTCTCTCTCTCCCCTAAGGTTAGCTAACCCTAACCCTAAACATTCCGCTTTAGGTTCTTTTCCCAACAGGCTAATGTGGATTATTACACTTGTGACAGGAGACCTGTCTCCAGTGCATTGCAGGGTTGACAGGTTACTGCCTCTATTTAAGGCTTTCGAGCAAACGCACAAGCTCTCAGTGTCAGATTATGTCCTTGTAGTACACTCCTGTCTATTGATATATATGCATACATTTCTTATGACATGTATTTTTCTCCTTACGGTGCAAGCCACTGTGTGAGAAACCCTGTGTGCCTCAGGGACAGGGCCATATGATGGGGGAGGGGTTGGATCTGGGAAAGGCAGCAGGCAGAATGCTTCTCTGCTGAAACAGAACTGGGGGGGACAAGGCAGGACACACACCCATTTCATATGGAAGAGGTGAAATAAATCAGGAAGAGCTGGGATGGTCACATGACTTTCCCTTACCCAATAAGAATGGCACCCTCACACGTCAGACACATGCATGGGAAAATGTATTTAAAACCTACAGTATGGTGTGGTACCTCAGACTCTGAAGTCATATAAATGACGACAGAGAATAATGTAATGAGCACAAACAGCCGGATGTGGTTAAATGTTTCAGCCCGTTTTGCCCTGTACATCATTTAGCTCATTGGTTCATTTCATTTTTTCATGTTGGGGCTGCCTTGGGGTCACTGAGTACCTGTTTCACTTTTAATAGAAGGAGAAGTCGAATGACCTGGAGAAGGAAACTCCATTATTTTCTATTCTATAAACGTAGCGAGAAATTGGGTGGTTAACTTGGATGGGGACTGCAGCCATGTGGTCAGCAGGGTAATCAGCTTTGCAGTACAGCACCTTGCTGTTTGGCGCTGCACTTTTTGCATTTAGGACAGACAGAGCATCCAAGAGGAATTACTTGGAATGTTATTCTGGAATGTTATACTGTAGCTCTCTTAGTTCTATTGACAGTTTTATTAAGGCATTATTAGGTATTGTTAAGTATAGGTTTGCATTCTATTCGGTCGCATTCAAAAATGCATTCTCTCTGCTGTGGCATTTTCCGAATCCCAGGCCAGTGATTTGCCGATAAGTGATGTGTCTTATGCTTCCTCTTCAGTGGGACGCCATTACGGAGATGGACGAGCACAACCGGCCCATCCACACCTTCCAGGTGTGCCACGTGATGGAGCCCAACCAGAACAACTGGCTGCGCTCCAACTGGATCTCCCGCGAGGCCGCCCAGAAGATCTACGTGGAGCTGCGCTTCACGCTGCGCGACTGCAACAGCATCCCCTGGGTGTCGGGCACCTGCAAGGAGACCTTCAACCTCTTTTACATGGAAACCGACGAACCCCACGGCGTCAAGTTCCGGCCGGCCCAGTACACCAAGATCGACACCATCGCGGCCGACGAGAGCTTTACGCAGATGGACCTGGGCGACCGCATCCTCAAGCTCAACACAGAGGTGCGGGAGGTGGGGCCCATCACCAGGAAGGGCTTCTACTTGGCCTTCCAGGACATTGGGGCATGCATCGCGCTGGTGTCCGTCCGCGTTTATTACAAGAAGTGCCCGTTCACCTTCCGGAACCTGGCCACGTTCCCGGACACCATCCCGCGTGTGGACTCGTCCTCGCTGGTGGAGGTGCGGGGGGCCTGCGTACGCAACGCAGAGGAGCGGGACACACCCAAGCTGTACTGCGGAGCGGACGGCGATTGGCTGGTGCCCCTGGGCCGGTGTGTGTGCAGCACGGGCCACGAGGAGCTGGACGGCACCTGTCTCCGTGAGTGTCCCCTTTCTCATCATTCTGTGTCCCCGATCGAGTCTGGATGACAAGATAGCTCAGATTGTATCGGGTGTATCTCGGAAAGAAACAATATATGAACCTGATAGTGTGAGTAGTGCGCTGGGATTGAGCAATAATACAGGCTTGCTGATATAGGTCTGTGTCTCTGCAGACGCTGGTGTCCTCACCTGCACTGCACCTGACCTCTGTCCTCCCCCTAGAGGGCGCTGGCAGGAAGTGTCATAACAGGAGAGGCAGCTGAGGTTTTCTATGGGGAACCAGCGACCACCGCAAACATCAGATTACCAGGAGTCACATTGGCCCCCTGCGGGCCCCAAAGTGGCATGATGTCATCTCCCCGAAATGCGGGGCGGTCGCTCTAGCAACTTTGTAAGGGACATCAGCTATAAATCTACACCCTGCTGTTGTAGATTTGGTTAGTTAAATAGCACTTATTCATTGCCGGTAAATAGCATTACCACAAATCAATAATTACTTTACCAGTCAGTTGCTAAGCAATTGTAATTGCTTTCCTAGTCTATGTTATAAAATATTAAAATGGCAAACTAACTATGCAGAATGATAGAGAGGATGACAATTAAATAAATACGAGGCCCTTTGCCGGCCTAACGGCTTTAAGATGTAGCCGTGACGCCAAGATCTGACGCTTTACGGTCATAAATAACGACGATAAAACAGCTGGCTGTGCGGTGAGAGGAAATCCGCTTCAGTGTGGCAGGCGTTTGCCAGCCGGCTGAGATCCTGCACTTTGTCTGATGAACAGTAAGGATCTAAATGCCTAAATAAATAATAATCATTTTGTCATGCAGATTTTTATTATAAGGTAGTATTCAAAGAATGCACATTTGGGTTTACGTTGTGCCAAAGTATATGTTATTTTTTTTATAGATAGCAGTTGTTTTTATCCAAAGCAACAACAGCTTCATGAGAGAGACTGTAATCAGGGATTAAGGGCACTGGCTCAAA
>JAODKN010000001.1:34969990-34980456 GCA_026774425.1 Petrocephalus zakoni
ACTGGGTTTTCCTCGGTTTTTCAGCGGATGTGACGTCACTCCGCGCGCCGAGCTCCTATTTTCGAGAGTAAAAGGAATGCACGATATGTCTTAACTATGTATTTAAATAATGTTTATACTTGGAGTTGGGTTGGTATTTTAGGGCTCGGTAAACGTGGGTATCCTGGAGGTATGGATTGCTTCCTTTGTGAGCAAGGCTTCACACCCGAGTTAAGTTGAGCCCTGAGGGTATTTCAGGAGCCGTATTTTATGCAGAGTCAGCTAAGGACTGCCGTCCTGAGCATTGTTCTGCAGTTCAGACTGCCAGAGTTATTATACTCCTGAAACTTACAGCAAAACAGTTGCCTTTGGGGAGGGTAAGGGCCTTAATGCATCAATTCCATCGTTGAAATGGTATTGGACCGGCATAGAAGCAGCGAGATGCTGCAGAACCCTTCAAGAAAAGAAAAATGTCCCTCATATCAGAGTGCAAACTCCCCGTCATGGTTTCAGGGCGGTGCAGCCACGGAGGTCTCCGTAAAACATTCAGCATATCTTCAGCTCTGTATGAATCCTTGAGGAGGGGTTAGGTACAGTCCTGCACCCATATTATTAAGATGCCTGACCTGCTTGAGTGGCAGGTAAAAGCACAGACAATATAATTTAAGTGACAGTCATCTAAGAAACAGATTATCCAGTGTGACACTGACCATGTAAAGTTGGTTTCAAAATCAACTTACCGCTGCTGCCTGATCTTACCAGGGTTGGGGACATTGATTGTCATCTTCTCTTGTATTGTGCTGGTTGTCTCTGAATTGCCCGTCAGTGGGTGGTTGTGTGTTTCAGGGCCTGCCTGTGATACTCTGGCTTCCCATCCCCAAGCCGGGCACCCCGAGGTACCTCAAACAGGCTCACTGTTCTCTGCCAGGATGAGTGATTTCTCCCAGCACTCAATTCAAGCTCTACTCTAGTGTATCTGTGATGGAGCTGAAGTCGGTTTAGCTGCACTCCACACATTGTTCGTTATTTAATCTGCTTGGCTGTTAGGCATTTCTAGTAGAACATAGATCATCATTTATTAAGCCCAAAGGGGTTTCTAACTGTGGCACAACTGTGGCCTCAGGTGGTAGGTAGGGTTGGAGGGGCTCAAATCCTGCCTATGCTCTGCGCATGCGGAGTCTGTGGGTTTTGTCCAGGTACTCCGGTTTCCTTCCAGTCTATGGA
This sequence comes from Petrocephalus zakoni, assembly GCA_026774425.1. Lineage (NCBI taxonomy): Eukaryota > Metazoa > Chordata > Actinopteri > Osteoglossiformes > Mormyridae > Petrocephalus > Petrocephalus zakoni. The sequence continues at coordinate 34,971,194 of JAODKN010000001.1, forward strand.
CTGGAGCCTATTCCAGGAAGCAGCTTGGATGGGATGCAAGCCTATCACAGGAAATACACTCACACGAACTGTTGCACGTTACAGAGAGTTTAGAGACAGCACTTTAGCTGCGTGCACGTTTGTGGATTGTGGGAGGAAGCCACAGCTAAGAATGTGCAAGATCCTCATGCAGAAGCCGGTACACACACACAGCCGGGGGCAAGAATCAAATCCACATCCCTGGAGGTATTAGGCTACAGGGTGAACCATTAAGCCACCGCATCACCCCGTAAGCTGGCTGGCTCCAGTAAAATATCAAACAGTACACTGCCTTACCCAGGGATGTGGGTAAGGCAGAACACAGTAACTATGCTGACACTGACATTTCTGACCGTCCACCCATCTGTGTAGCAGGTAGGTGAATGATAGCGCACTTGCTAAATGTGTATTTATGAAGTAACTAACATGTTGTCACAAGATAAAGCCTAAGAGACAATTTCAGTCGTAACCCAGTTTTGATAAAATATACACTTAGTGTTTTGCCTTTGCATGGCAGTGTAAATGGATAAAAAGTAGCAGCTGAACAATCATGTATATAACAGAAGCGATTTGAGTGCCTCTTATTGATGGTGTGCTGGTGGCATAGCGTTTAATCATCAGAATCACATGTCTGCACTGTAAGCATGGGGAACAGTGGAGGAAAGGAAAGATGTTTGCAGAGCTGAACATATGGCGAGATCTTTATATGAATGCAAACAATAAAAAACAACCTTCCACAAGACAAGTGATGTATCACGAGGTTCGTATTTTATAAGCAAATAAAATGTAAACGACGATTCGGGCTAGAACCGACTCTGTCAGCCAGCCAAGCTCTCTGCATGTCTGTCGAGTACCAAAGGAGTGTCACCTGCCACTTACTGAGAAAATGCTCTTATGACCTTTCTCTGAATATATCTGTCACTTCTCTGTAAGCTGAGCAAAGCGAAAAGGGAAAAAAACGAGCCTAAGATCCGGTTGTTATGCCAAACGTGTTATGTGCAAAGATGGTGGCCGTCTATAAGAATGTGCTAATTCGCGTCCGACCGGAGCTGATCCTCACCATGCAGAAGCCAGAGCTCTCGAATGGAGCCATGCTCCTTGAGGCTTCCATGTCTTCGCATGGAGCTCCAATCAGCATTTCCTCCACGTCACAGAGTATGATTTGATATAGTCCTCCATCCATCATGGAGAACAGCTGATCCTGTAGGGCTAATATGTTTATTTTAAATGACAAGTGATCTGTTTATCCAAATCAATTATCATCCTGTTAAGTTCAATAACTGACGAGGGACACCCTAGACAGAACGCCAGTCCATACATGTACATAGATGTGGTTATAGACATGAGGGTGATCTGTATGAGAGGGCACTCGCCCCCAGCGTTTGCCTCTGCACAGGTGACAAATGGCTTTCCTGAGGATTCTGCAGCCCACACATTCATTGCAGCTCTGCGGGAGAGCGGCTGATCGTGTCAGTCTGCACTATAGATGTTAGGAGGAGTGCTTTCAATGGCATACCATTAAGATAAGGAAGTAAGAGGGCCACTTTTACCCCACGACTAAGATGAAGGGAAAATCAGCAGTAAACAGCAGGATGATTAGGTGGTGCTTCTAATGATGCAATAGGACCAAACACATATCCACTACTGTATATTTGAGTTCTTTAAAAAAAAAAAGGTTAATGATGATGAAAATTAGTCCTGACCTTTTCTTTTACCTTCATTTCTATATATCCAGTGAAAACATACCTAATATCTTACTGTGCAAAAAATGGTGAATGGTGCATATACACTTGACTTTCCCACATCTTTGGGGGGGGGCACCGTGCTCAGTGAAGGGAGTCGGGCGTCATATTTGGTTGGGGTGGGAGTCACCCTGTTCAGTGTAGAGGGAGCAGGTGTCATATTCAATCGGGGAGACGGTAGACCTGGCATCGTGTATGATGGAGGTCACTGGGAGGGGCAGGCATGGTTATCAGGCACTATACTCGGGAGGGGGACAGGCATTGTGCTTGGTCATGGGGGTACAGGCTCTGTGCTCACTGAGGGGGAAGTTGGACACTGTGCTCAGTTTGGGGCAGGTGCCATGCTCAGTGAGAGTGGAACAGGCACCATGCTCAGTAAAGGGGGTGCGGGCACTGTGCTCAGTGAGGGGGGGCTTCTGGGAGAGCCTGTGTGATTCACACAGCAGCAGCGAGGCGGTGGGCAGCTGCCTGCTGCAGCCTCCTGCTCAGAGCCGCCTGATGGCTTTTTAATTGGTGGATTATCAGGCGTGTGAAAGGGTGGCTGTGCTGTTTGCTGCTAATGCCACACTGGTACACCGACTTCTTACCTGGCGTTTCTCAAACTGGGCAATTAAAAGAACACATAAAGGACCTGAAGCTGAAAGTACTTCATATGGTGTAACTCTTTATTCTGGCTGCCCAGGGTTTCATTAAGGCTGCTCTGCTAAAAGCCGCCATTTCTAGGTGAATTTTTCAATTACTGGGTGCCGTCGGACGGCCCCTGGGGCCACTCACGAGGAAATTTAAACATCTAATGCAGACAAAATGCCGTATCCTGGTGGAGTAACAGACCAGCCTTGGAGAATAAGCCTTAATTGACAAAAGTCACGTTGAATGACACACTGTCTCCCATTTATAGAAACTAATTCAGGTGCAAGGGCCGTGAAGATGGAGTAGCTGGATTTCTGTCTGCAGGGTTAGAGGTTTAGTTAAGTGCATAGCAACCACTCAGAAACGGCAGGCGAGGCACTAATGCTTAGGTAGTAGCTGGAACTGTCAACTGTACTGCTGCCTCGCTGTACTGCGCTTACCTGTACTGAGCATAAGTCAGATACCTAATAGTAACTATAGTTAAAAAAAAAACCCTAGTAACCCAATGGGTGGGGAGTCAGGGTGCATACATGCATAGACAATGGGCAATTTACTGACACAAATGCATCTTCAGCTGCAAACTCCACATGGAGCACACATGGGACTCGAAGCCTGGAGTCAGGGCTATGCTGATGGCCACTGAGCCACCCGGCTGCCCTTCCTAGGAGAAGTGCTGGCAGATTCCTGAAAATTGTACCTTTGTTAAATCAGCAAAAAAGTCATGTTCTTGTACTTGCAGAGTTTGTCCCTTTAAAAGGCGAGACAGCTGGATAACATGACCTCAGATGTACCTCACCTCTGTTGGCTGTTTGACCAGCCAGTGACCCTTCACTACCCGAAACAGTGCTAACAAACAACATATCAGTGCCGACTGCCACCTTTGGCCCCCTGGCTGATATGTGAGGAGCAGCTCCTCAATGGTAACGTACTCTAGCACATACACATGAGCGTCCACCACATGGGGCATTAAATACAAAGCTTATCACCCGGTGAAATCATAATTAGAATCGTGCCATTAGAGGAATCAGCTGAGTAAACTTAATGTTTTGTGTACCTTTCACTTTAGAAGGGATGTCACCTTGAAACTTCCCATATAAAAGGATGAAACTTTTTTGCTGTGTTTTGTGTGTTCATTACTAACAGATATGCTGTATGATCAGTAGGGCTGAACAATTTATGGATTTCAAATCAAAATCACGATTGTAAATAATGCGATTACCTGTAGCAATTTGCAAAGGCTGCTATTTAGGATATGCATTATTTAGCACGTCTGACCCAGGGTTTAAAACTATTGTTAAAGTAGTAGTTTTGTAATTCATTCTGTCCTCCTTGTGTGAAAGTCTTATCAATCATAAGTGCCGTGCTCCTCGCGTGCCATCATAGGCATCATACCCACCAATCAGAAGTGGCCCAAAGTAACTGCATTGACGCCCATGTGAACCCCGAGGAAACCGTTACATTCGTTCTATGATTTATTAGGTGTATGTTTTATATAGGTTTTGGTAGAATAAATACATTTTGGATTGAATTCATATATTTCCATTATTATCTTTGGAGTAATGTATAGCGCAGTTTACATTACTAGATTTCAATGTACGGTTGTGCTCAATTACAGTTCTTTATACACATGTAGTGAATACTGAATTAAAAAAAATCACAAATGAAATCGCAATCGCAAAATCTGTCAGATAAATCGCAATTTGATATTTTCTTAAAATCATTCAGCCCTAATGTTCAGGATGAATAGATAAGTCTGATTCAGGGTTGGTTTTGTTTGCTGCATCTGTGAGGTCATACTTGACCCCTCCCCTTTGCTGGTGATGAGCCCACAACTTGCCCACTCATTGGCTGAGCATGGAAGTCTAAACCCTGTCTTAGAGGTTTGTCACTGTGCATTCAGTCCCAGTGGTTTCATTATGTTAGTCTTTTGGAGTAATATTTGCAGTGAGGACTGCAATACTGCATTATGTGTTGAATCTGGAGACCTGTGCAAGCCAGGCCTAGCACTGACACCTCCATAGATTGCTGGGGGGCAGGGAAGCCTGCTCACATGGACCACACACTTAATTCTGTTAATACTCTATTGCACATTAACAATGCGGCTCTTCGTTGGTTAATTTTTTCTCATATTTTTTGTTGCATTGTAAAATAGATACATTATCATGGTGTAAATGCAGAATATGGGAAAATCTTTGCCTTCCTTTAAGCAATCAATCTAAAAAAATACAGAAAAGGAGGGAAAATGTTAGGGCTGGGTGATATGGTCCAAAAATCTCGATATGTATATATATATATATATATATATATATATATAGATATATTTTATTTATTATTTTTTTTTGATGAATCGCAATACAGAATATATATCTCGATAATTTTCCCCATAAAGTAATAACAAATAGTTCAGAACCAAATGTCCCCAATGTCACACAGCCACTTTTATTTACAGACAGCTGCAGTGCATGAAAAAATGGCTCAAAAATAAACTACCAGTGATGTGTTTCGAGATCAAGATTCATCCAACCCAAGACCAAGTCAAGACACAGACCCACCCCAACCGATACCAGAACAATACCGAGACCAATTCAGAATCAGAATTTAGATTTTTTTTGTTTTAGTCCCCCCTATATTGGGGCTATATACGCATTTATGTAATTCCAAAAGACTCTATTATTGAAAAACAATTCACAAACAATCATGCACTTTTATATGAAATGTTTTTTTTTTCTTGGTTTTTTTTCTTCAGTTCGTAACCTTTTTAGATAGCATTTGTATTGTGTTTCAGAATTGGGCTATTTAAATAACCAATTGACAGCGAAAGCATTTCAAGTTCCGCCCCAAAGTATTGAAGTACCAAAGAAGTACCCCAACTGGTTTGACACTTTCGGTACGTGAACTTTTGGTACTGGTACTCGACCTGGAAGTCAATGGAAAAGCGAAATATCTGGGAGCCTCTGGCTATGTGGTGTTCCCCCAAGGGGGCTGCGTGAGAAATCACGCAATAAAAGTATCTTTTTCAACTTGAAATTTTTACTTCACCCAAAGAAACTACCTCTGACGAATGAAATGAAGAACACACTAGTACAAAGCAGAGATGGTATGAAAATTGTATTTATTATTTTATCTATTATTATATAGTGACCAAAATTGCCACGGTTATCAGTATTATTTCAGTATTATTAAAATGTGCTGAAAATGTAAAAAAAAGTACAAACTTACACAGAATTTATTCTTAGTAAATGGACATTCAACTAGCTCTGAGGCTGAGGCATAAGAAGTCCTGTTTCCAGTACACCACTAACAACGTGTAGTGTTTTTACAAGACAAGGTAACACCGAAGGCTTCAGTTTACATTACTCACAAAGTATTAGTGTAACCAGGCAGTCCCTGCCTGCTCTCTGCACAAAATAAAATTATGATTATGCATATGTAAAATATAAACATAATATTAATCCCAACTTATAAAACATGATTGATTAAAATGATTACATAGAATAACTGAGGTGATTGAGGAACTTCAGGGGCCCTGACACACTCCTCACCTCTTCTCATGTGCGCGGCACAGAAAGGAAGAGGAAGCAATATCAGGGCCCTTATAAAAAGGCAGGGGGAGATGGGATAGCGGGCACGAGCATAATGGGAAAATCAAAAGGGGATTGTACCCATCAGATTAAACAAAACTAAATGGACAGAATTTTGTATTATTATAACCTAAATACCAGAGTAAATTAACAACCTGTTATATTAGCAAGTCAGACAAATCATGACACCTTCCTCCCATTCTAAAGTTCCAACACCGTGCATTGAGCTAAATGTTAACTTAACTGGCATTTGCTTTAGTAGTGGGTGGTGGTCAAAAAGATTAAAAACCGAAAAACGACTTCCATAAGATTTAGTCCTCTTAAAAGGCAGAAAAATCTCCAGAACTGCCTTCGTATGTGTTTTTACTGACGCAAACAAACTCATGCTGCCTGCTACGCATGTGCGCTTGCGTCTGGGAGACTACTTTCGATTGATGCTGCAGAAGTTTTTCAAAGCACCGTAATCAGCCAGGTTTTAATGATAATTAAAGTTTAACTACAATACTAACTGTCGGGAATGTTACAGTGAAACCAGTTGCCATTTAATTAATAAAAAAATATGCAACAGTAGAATCCAACCTGTAAATAAATAAATAAAATTTATAAATTATTCTTTTTAATCACGTGTGGGCCAGAGGCCGGGGGAGGAAGGGCCTGTCTGGGAGTTTGAGACCCCTGGTTTAAGTTCCAGATATGTAAGTTGCTAACGTAATTAGCAGCTATGCTTTTGGGAAACGTATCTTATTTTTCAGCAAACACAATCCATACTATTTTAAGCTATTATACGACATGTATTTTGAGACACATTTGCCTTGTGGTCTTATACTTGCAAAAACGTCTCATAAATGTAGTGAAAAATGGTAAAAGAACAACCTAGTTACCAAGGGTTTGCTGTTTTACATCATAGTTCAAGACACATTTTTACAGTAGTGACTAAAATTAGAAAACAACTGACAATTTGTAATTTACAGTTAAGTTTGTTATGAATAGTGCTATTTGCAGATAGGTGGGTAATCAGGACTGTTTATGTATATGTGTGTGTATGTATAGATTTGCGTAAAAACATGTTAAGGTTTTCAGATTAATAGCTTTAATGTGTTAACATTCACAGCACTAATATGAATACAGACATGACTCAAACACTATACCTACATAACCATGGTAAAATATTTTTCAAGCACAGCTCTGAAACATGATGGTTCTGTGCCCTGACCATTTACAGAGCTCACAGAACACTTTGCAGGGATGTCACAGGATGTTTCGTTTTAAGAAATGTCAGATTATACCGCTTGCTAATATTTGAATGAACTTTTGGGAAACTAATGAAAATTTCCCACTTTCTCCTTCTCTTTATCAATCCATGATTTCTATTTAGATGAAATCCAGTTGAATAATTATCTGGGCTAAAAGATGTGCTTGTAAAGATTTTTTCATTCAAGTATGTACCATCTATGGCTATTCATGGTTACCAGGATGCATATGTAAAAGCATATATTTGCATAATATAAATTAGTTTCTTAAAAGTATAAATTCCAAAATTTACTGGAGATCAGCATGTACACCGTGAAACTCGTACTGAAGTAAAAAAAATCTCAGGTAGTTGACATTTAAATAGAATTTTGATGTCTGTTCTAATTGCTGTATGCAGACAGCCTGTTTGTCCGGTGGTGCTGTAGATCTTCTGTAGATATTTGGCTTTGGAACTTGGTAAATATCACAGGGATGTCAGCACCCTGTCTGCTTCCATGTAGAGCTGGGCGGTATGACCAAAATTCTATATCACTGTATTTTTCAAAATTATGACGGTTTCACGGTATTCAACTGTATTTTTTTTCCCCATGTATCAGTGGGTGTTAACCATATTTTCCACTTCAATTATCGCAGTAGAATGGCTAGGAATAACCTATTCTACTGTCATGAGAATTATACATTGTACAAAAAAAATAATAATTTGCACACAAGTAATATAGGTTTGCATGGCCCCATAAAGTGAAAGTTTTCAAGGGGGTGGTAATGGAGAGAAGGAATCGCACTGCATGACAGTTGCAGTCAAAATATTGAACCTAATTTATTGAACAAATTTTGCAAACAACTTAAAAACTAAAATTTTCAAGCATCCAAAGAAATATTTAGACTTAGTAAAATATCCAGAGGTGCTCGTCAAAAGTATTGCACTGAACAAGTCTTAGAAAAGGAATAAATAGTAAATATTTTTTTGTAAACCAACTACACTGTTAATGTAAACAATCCAGCGTCAAGTTTAGCTTGACAGTGTTTAGCTCGACAGCACATCCAACCATTTAAAACCAAAATATCTCCAGACAACAGAGCAGGCTCCTTTTTTCAGCAAAAGTTCTTCTGTGTCTTCCACAGCTTCTCTGTCCATTTTCACCGCTCAGTAACTCTAATCCTGCGTTCGTATCTCTTTCCGAGTTGCAACTCAGACTAAAACGTCCCTTCTTGTCGGAAACACGCCCCTTTTTCGAGGTTGAAGTCGGATTTGTAGGAGATTCCCCGTGACGTCATTTCAACATGGCAGCTTACACAGTCAATAATAAGTGCTTTACTGCTTCTCTCTTTTATAGATATTTCAAAATGTTTGTATTGTTAAATGTATTACTAGTTATGAATGTAATTGCACGCTGTCTTTTATGTGAAGTAATCCAAGAGCTTTCATGCTCAGATCATGACAATAACAGCATGTTCGTGGAGGCAGCCATGTTTGTTCCGAGTTGTGTAGCTCGAACTGGGAAATTGGTCAGTTGTGACGTGTTGCACCTCGGACTTCGTCGGGATAATCGAATGCACCATAATGCAGGTAATCCATTGCATGCACGTTCAGCAGTGCACTAGTAAAAATGGTCCCCCCTTAAACAGTTTCCGCTGCACCACATTCCGGACGTTGTTTCGGCTATTTAAACCGGTATTACGGTATAAGAAAAATCCATATTATAACAAAAATAAATACCGGTTTTCGGTATGAACCGGTATACCGCTCAGCACTAATCCAGGTGTGATTTAATTTGCTACCTTATTCTGTTGCTGTCTCAACTGATAAACATATCTTACAATTTATGGAACAATTTTCCATTTAATATTAAAGTTTTTTAAATGTATGAGTAAGAAGTAGAACCCTTACAGCAACACAATGCTTATCTCTAAATAGTAATGTGATTTTTAGTTCCTGTTATGAAATCTTTTTTTTTTTTTTTTTTTTAAATGATTCACAGGCAGTCGCATGTATCAGACAACGAAATGACTCGGGGGGCGGGGGGGGGGGGCGGGGTACTGA
>JAODKN010000001.1:34982535-35003705 GCA_026774425.1 Petrocephalus zakoni
ACGCTGTACGGTGTACACAGCTTACGAAGTTCACTCAAACAGCACTAAAGTGCATAAAAATGTAAAATATCACAGCATGACCTACAGTCTTTGCACTGAGCAGCCATCTTGAATCCGAAACTCTGGGCACTCTGAACTGCCCTGAGATTTCTCCCGGATTTTTGGAGAAACGGGAGCGCGCATGTCGTCACTTCCAGTTTCGAAACTCAGAATACGACTCGAATCCCGAGTTCCGAGGATAATGGAACGCACGATTAGACTATTGCCAGTAAAGCTCTTATTTGGGGGTTCTGAATGTGTATTTCAGAACCAGGCTCAGTCGGGAGCGGGGACCTTGGCATCAGGACTGGCGAGTTGCTCCCATAAATCTTGTCTCTGGAAACAGACGGGTTCCCCTCTCCCACACACACTGGGGGAGTCTCTGCCTGGCGGCCCAGGACCAGGAAGCCGGAGCTGGAGGAGATCCCAGAAGTAGAGGGATGTTAATGGCCTTGGAGCAGACTCTGTGTCCGTGGCAGGGGAGCGGGCCGGGGCTGGCGGCTTGGACACAAGCCCTGTTCCAGATGCCTTAAACCTGCTAAAGCAGACACTAATCATGTAATGACCTGAGGATCTGTTTCATGATGGTGCCTCTCGGGACACCTTCCAGCCAAGGCTTTGGATCATTGCCAGGCTCTCCCATGTTTTCTGGGTACCTACTTGCTCTTACTTTCATTTTAGGGAAAAGTTTTAGGGTTGGTACAGGAGCTTCCATGCTTCTTGTTGCCCTCAGTGACTTTTTTAATTTTCATGCAGGAATTAAGCTAAGAAATGCCTTTCTGCTACCTTCTTATTTCCACAAAGCTTATTTTGCCTCAAAATGCAGATTTTTATAAACGTTACTGGAAGGAAGTATTGTTGCCTCGCTTGCTCTGTCTCTGTTAACATTGACGGAACAACTTTTTCGAAAGTTTGACATTCACATATAGGTAGGATTTCAGTGTTTTCCAGCCCCTTGACTTCAATACACATCTCACATCAGAACTGCTCCAGTAAATTCAAGTAGGAAATCTGGGGCTCACTTTTCTGAAACACTCTCCCAGTTTCGGGCTGTGGTGTCTTGGTAATCTTTGTATTTAGATGTGACTGTGAATCACGCAGGAGAGGAACTTTCGGCATAATGATTAGCCCTTAAACGTGGGTGTTCCTCCTCTTCAGTGTCACTCATATTGACATATCCACGTCTCGCTTCACAAAACGGAAAACAACGGAGAGCATTTGTTTGTCTAGAGCCGCCGTCTTCTTATGACGGTAGGTAGGATGGAAGGATTTCTGGGGACAGGCGGAGCACTGTGGCATCTGTGTCTGATCTGACCGCCTCATCTAACTTGTCTTCGTCCAGAATTAAATTTTGTTTCCTAACTAAAAATGAAAACAAGCACAAAGGTATTGGGTAAATAGGAGTCGAAGGTGTGTAATTGGTTGCGGGATTTGTGGGGGAGGGGGTTGCCCGGAGGAGGTGTCTGTGTTATTTTAATCTGACGCATAAATTATGTAGATTTCTGTTTGCCAGTAGTTGCAGCAAGTTGAGCGGTGAACTCGTGATGACTTCTCCTTCCTTTCTTATTTTTGAGTGTTACTTCAAAGGCTGCCCTGATCAAAGACGGGGAGAAAAAAAATTCCCCATCGTACCAGCGAGCGCGTAAATACAGCCTCCACTGCTAGCAAAACAAAGGCAGCGCAGCGCTTGCTGTTTTATTATGTTGCTAACAAAGTGCTGTCAGACTTTCTAACATTTCAATTGAACTTTCTCTTTCTTCCCCCCCGTTTTTCTCTGAATCCGGCCCCGAAAGATGCGACGACGCCAGGCATTGAAGTGCCTGCGCCGTGGCCCAGATAAGATATGGGTGTTTATGTAACGTCGACACCTCCAAAGAAGGACCCCTCTGGTAACCCAGCTGCCAGGGAAAGTTTTCTGGCGGGTACCCCACCATGTGAGACCGTTAAAAATGCAGCGAGAACAAATTGCCAGTAAAACTTAAAAATCCAACAGCCAAGTGGCCAAGTGGCGATATAAGAAAGGGAGGACCCATTGTTAAGGGTCCGTTTACAGAAGCCCTTTATGCTAAGAGCAGGTGCGTTCGCTGTGCTTATCCTATAACCCGTCTACGTACGGCTCCTGTATTATTTGCTCATTAACTGGCATCTTGGGTACTGCTGACGAGGCTCCTCATTCCCCCTGAGACGAGCTTTGCGGCCCCGCGCTCGGGGCCCGCTATCCATCCGGCCTGTCCGCACCGTATCAGACGCGTACGCGCCCCTGAATCCTCCACGCTGCGGCAGGGCCGCCCAGCTGATTGGCCCGTTCTCCCACACCGCTGCTGCACACAGGAAGGCGGCGAGTAAAAGTAGGTCAGTTTTTTGAAAATGCTGGGTATGAGTAATCGTGTCCTCGGGGGATTTATCATGAACTTTCGGTGACTCTGCTGAAGAGGATCTAGCAAATGAGACCGAATCGAATAGGCAACAGCACCATTTATTGCAGTGACATCAAATTTTATTGATCCTTATGAGTGTGTCTGTGATTTTAATATCCTAGGTAAAGGTATTAATCATTTAATGTTTGAACCTCTGTACAGCGACACACCGAAATCATCGTACCGGTCAAAAATCTAGTATTATGAGGCCCTCAGCACCACCTATTCTCAAGAATTAATCTTTCTGGGGTCATGTAACATGACCTGCAGGAATATCCAGCTCTGCACTCCCAAATCAGCACGGTGAGTCACACAAAGTTGTGGTGGTGCCCTTCATTAAAACTTTTTGGATTCTGGAAGAGTTGTCATCACTTCGATGTATAGCGTAAAGCCGGGCTCATTTTGTTTGTGAAGCACGTAACTCCAAGAATGCTCAGTCTAAAGGAGGCTAATGGAGTATCTGCACGTGTTGCTATAGCGGCACAGGCGGAAGTTTCATCTGCCTCATGCTCTCGTCCTGGAGGTGGGATTTTGTCTGCCTTGGTCGCCTTGCAGTGACCTCAGCAGGGACTTCTGGGAAAGATACCATATGGCTTTTTGTAGGGGCGTCAGATCTAACATGGCTCTCTGATTAGTGAGACCATTAGAGTAGTGGCCAGCTCACCTCCACCCGCCCTGTGAGGCTGTCAGCATGCCCCCCGCACTCAAAGCCCCATGATCGTGAATAATGCATGTCTTAAAGGCACTGGCGAGCTCTCCCCACACCACGCCGGTCGAATGGATGAGCGGTGTTTCTGTGAACTGGCGGGTATGCCATAGAGGAGATCAAAGCCACTCCGCGTCACCTCCATCAGCCCTCCTTCTGAAAGCCAGACGTTTGGAAACATCCGGCAATTAGTGCGGTTCAAAGCTCAGGCTTTCCTAGATACCTACCATGCCTGACATTGGGGGGCAGGTAGTATACCTAGGGTCTCATTCAGTAATTATAACGAGCTCGACTCTATTTAAATATAAGCAGAGTGGAGCAATTTTAGCGGCTCGAGTTACCGTTACATTTCCAGCTGATGGAGAGGCTGCTGCACAGTAGCTGAGCGTTTGCAGTACCACAGCTCTTATATGGCGCACCGTGGCTTCCCGCGGACAGCCGTGACAAAGTGGCAGAGCGGACCGAGCTACTCCCCTCGTACTGTGGATTGAGAGACCTGAAAAGCGTGACTCCCACGCATGGGGATGATGCGCTCTGAGCTGGGGGGAGGGAGGGGGCTGGAATTCACTGCAGTAAAAGCGGGCATGAGGCACATAGAGCTCACAGCTTTCTGATCTGCGCATAGAGGAGCTGACCGTCGCAGCAGATAGCTGGGAATGCCCTGTAATAAGCATCACATGCAGACGTGATGAGGAAGGCCTCGTGTCCTGTATCCAGCTCCAGTACCTTATCACAGGGGCACAATCCCACCTCTAATCTGTGCGTGTGGAGTTTGCATTTTCTCCCTGAAATTCAACATATGCAGGTGTGCAGTTAGCATTATGGGTGTCTCTGAATTCCCCATAGAGTGTCTGGCATCCCGTCCAGGACGTGCTGCTGTCTCATGCCCTGTGCTGCCAGCGATAGGCTGCAGGCCCCTATTACTGACCCAGTGCAGGAGTAGAAGCTGGGAGATGGATGGATATTTTTATTTGAGATCCGCTTATTCTTCACAGCGGATATACTAACCCATTTTCTAAGAGGGATCATTAGATACTGAAAGTGGAACAAACAGACTGTGAGGCTTTCATTTTCCGGTACAGGAGCCCACAGGTCAGTGTGAGCTGGTGCTGGGTGGGTGTGTATAAACCCTCTGCGGACAGGTGTCTTTGGTAAGCAGTGGTCAGTGCATTGGCCATTCTCTCTGAACCCCCCTATTTGCATTTCAAAGCAGCTCCCCGCGAGTAAACATTCTTTACGATTCCATCTGCTCACGGACCCCCATGAGACACAAGAGATAAAACCCGTAACGTCACACTGGCAGACCCATCTGCACACGGTACTGCAGCACCCTCTCTTCGGGGTCCCCGGGCCACTCAAAATCAGGCAGACGCGCCATCTTCAGGGGGCTTGCGGAATTGCAGGCATTCCAGTGCGTATGTGCATCCCGCTGGGTGATAGAAATGATTTGACCTGATGTTTTGACACCCTGCCCAGGGTAACTGTGCTCCTGATGAAGTGGATGACCAACAGCTGTATTTAAGGCATGTGGTTTGTGCTCAGCAGGTTAGACCTCTGCCCTAGTGTTTGGAAGGTCACCAGTTCAAATCCCATCCACAGTGGAATCGTCACATCTCTACTGGGCTGAAAAAAGGCCCAAAATGCTCCAGGGGGACCAGATAAGTTGCTGACTCTCTACTCAGATCGCAGCCTTTTGTACGTTTCAGTGCACAGTGGTGTATGGATATGTGAAAAGAATCATTCCAGTGTACTTGGCAGGGATGTAGTACTCGACTCTACGAGTCCAAGATTTTTGTCTCACTCAGACTCAAACTCAAGACATATGTTTCATGACTTAGACTTGCGCTTGGATTCTGTTGATTTCAACCCATGATTTGCAATCAAAAAGACATCAAAAATCTGCATTACACATTAACAGTTCATATTAAAACATGAAAATCTATTTACCAACTAAATGTATCTACTGATGCTCATTATTGGTGGGGGGAAAATCGATTTAGTTACAAAACAAATTTGTACAAGAAAAAAAAAAAGATTTTTAACTATCAGTATAGATGTAGGTTACTGTAATTTTCTTGGTTACGTTCCTGCTGATAAAGTTAAATTAACGTTTCATTTCTCTTCTGCAATACGAGCATAAAGTTACGGGATAAGGATTACTGGGTATTATGGGAAACGCTCTCCTTTACTCAAGGCTGATTGGAGGGTCAGGAGAGGCCAGCATGACAGGAGCCAATCAGGTCAGACTGGCTTCCCGGATGGAGGTTCTCCATCAGCCATTAGCGTATTGATCAGCACACATCTGGGCAGGTAGAAGAGAAGCCCTCATTCTCCCAGACTCGTCCTAGAGGGACGGTAAAATGGTAATGAGCTGAGAGGGTCTGTAATGAAGCGATCACATGGTATGAGTTGTAGTAAAAAGATCAGAGGTTTTGAAAGAGGGGCCTCTCATTCCTGTTTAAATGGGATCCAGGGAAGGATTTATTTGTGGAAGCTGTCAGATGAGTTTCAGGTGTTTGTGGCTGTGGGAGGAATGCTGGTGAGCTGGGTGGGGGTGCAGCTGAAGCCGGTAAATTAAGCTATCATGCCTTTCCCCGTCACCTTCTGTGGTGATATCCAGGCCTCTCCAGGCTTCTGCATTTGAGCTTGGAAAAAATGCTAATTGGCTGCGGTGTCCGCTGACTTGACAATTGGATGGCTCTCATGTATTCCTGTTGAATCTACATCATTAAAAAGTTTGACAACTTTGTTTGTGGATTTAAACAGAATTCTGCACAACTCAGCTGTCCCATCATGCACTGGGCTGCATAAGTTATTTGTGTGACTCTGTTATAATTTTTCCCCCCACTTCAGTCTGGAAGCAGAAGCTTTTTTTCGTTTCCTGTCTGCACCAGAATAACACTGACAGCAATTTAAATTGTACATGAAGCTACTACATTTGCAGCACCCTTTTCAAATTTTCTCTTGTTTTGAGTCAGGGGAGGGATGTTCCGTCAGGTGATAATGTGATTACGTAGTCTCTACTGTCACTGATCAATCTTTATTAGCAAACGATGTCATATTAAGATGGGCTTTTAAAATGCTCACGCACACACACACACAACACACACACACACACACACACACACACACACATATACCATGTATTCCTATCTTTATGGGGATATTCCATTCATTTCTTTTGGCATAACCCTGATCCCAACTATGACACTCTTAACCCCTACCCAGCTGTAACCTTAACCATAAGTAACCAAACAAAATATGAGACTTATGGAATTTTTGTTTTTTTGTTTGCAGACACAGATTTTTATAAAATTTAGGTTATCCTTATGGGGACCAAAAAAATGTCCCCACAAGGTAGAAAATAACTGGTTTTTATCACACTGTGGGGACATTGTGTCCCCACAACGTAATATAAACATAACCACACACACACACACACACACAATCAGCCACTACAGGCAATTTTGAGTCACCGATTCACGTAACAATGTTTTTTGAGTCTATCCTGCTAAATTAGCATTGCCAGCTAGTGGTAAAATAGCTTGGCTATGTGTAAGGTGCATGGCTATGGGCTGCCAGCAGATTTGTTAGATTTCATTACTAACATGATGGAAGAGCTACACATATGTGTTATAGTTTTGTATGATGGTATTAAAAAAATTTCTCAAAAGAAGATGAGAAGGAGAATGATGAGGACAGAGAACGCAAAAGGCAGGTGAAAGAGAGAACAGCACTCCTGTTTGATTTTATGATCTGTTGGTTTAACCTGATTACCTTAGATTGTACATGTCTTCTTTCGACTTTTCTCATGATCTAAGCTGAAAGCTCACCAGAGACTGGACCTCTTTCCCCGGACGGAATGCCTGTGACTTGTACGAGTAATACCGTTACCTAGCCAGCTCAGAAATCCAAATATTTTCTTTACTACCAAAAGCCGTGTCTTACTCTTCAAAGAGCTTTAATGATGCATACCCACTTTAACCCTTACAAAGAACCCTCCAAATGGGATTTCTTTTAATTGACTCAAATTATGTGCTGCATTTGTTAATGGATATTACAGTGAGCGGAGGGTATTTTTCTGCAGTAAGGAGATGCTAATTATTTCTGAATAAAAAGCAAGGTGTACAGAACGGTGCATTAGACTGTTCATGGCTCATTTAAAAAGCACACTGGTGTTGCAGGAGAACGTGGTGCGGGGTTACAGGGCATAGGGAAGTTTCATTTTAGCTTGCCTTGCCTCTCCTTGCAGGAGATGACCATCCGGTGGTCTTAATGTATACAGGGAAGGGTGCTGATTGTCATCACTGAGATCTTCACGTTCAGCCTGAGATCTGTAGTCCAGATGAGCTGTCCTTTCATTTACCATCATGGCACCTGGTTTTGTGAAATAGACCTTAATGTTGTATGAAAATGTGTGTTTCACTGGGAGTCAGGGGCGAGAATGACCTTGCCTGTCACCTTATGAGAGTAAATATTTCAATAAGTGTAATTTGTAACCCAGCAAACTACCTGATCAGAGGCATATTAACAAGGTTGGAAGCCCCTGGGCTGTTTAAACTTTGAGAGAGGGCTCCCTACTAACTTAACAATAATGCATTCATGAACCACAGGGGGGCTTTGTGGGAGGAGGGGGAGTCCTGCTGATATAAAAAAAATGTTCAGGGAGAGCAATCATGCAGTCAATTTTTTATGTCCTGGCATGAAAATATGGGACAAATTCCAATATGGGACGATCCTATAAAATATGGGATGGGTGGTACCTCTACATTTAAAATTTTGTCTAATGTGGTTAGTTGAGGCCCCTGGGATTCAGCCCAGGTAAGCCCGTGCGTTAAAACACTTTTGTACCTGACTTATCATAAAAAGCCAGAGTACCCGAAGGGCTTTGATCTGCTTCTGCCTCATGTAACCCCATGACTTTCTGAGCGCATTTTACAGGAAGCAGAGTGACTGGTGATGGTTGGCTCCAAAGGCACGGTGCACACAGAAGGGGCACCTCGTCAAAATGAAAGATGCCCTGCAAACAAATCCAAAGTGCATGCCCCAGGAAAGGAACATACCATACCCAACAGAGCAGGGTCACTGTACTTAAAAGTGCTAATGACAGACCTGAGGAAAACCGTCAAGCCCTGCAGGTTCCCTTCATTCTGACTGATTAAATCATTTGATCCTGAATAGCAGAGTGACAAAACTTATAAACAATAGCAGACCACAACTGAGCTTTAACTTTAGCTGGGAATCAGCAAGTAGCTTTTCTTAGTGTTACGAATTAGCAAACTACTTTGTTTCAGCTTGGCCAAATGACACAGTATGGCATTACATTCAACGGGAGGTTCCCACTGGATGCTTGGATGATCTATAGCATCTTCATCTCCATCTTATAACTTCTATCTGTGGATTCCCTAAGTAGTTTGGTGGCTTTCAGGCTACAGCAAACAAAGGCATCTCCATCTGGATTTGGGTGACCTTAAAGCACAGTTGACCAGTTCAGGACAATAATATAACAGAATAATAAGCAATAATAATAATAATGTATGCATGGACAAATGGAGACACCCAAGTTTAAATTGTAATCTAGTTGGAAGAACAACAAAATCAGGATAGCAGGAAAAGTAGTAAAGTATTTTGTATAATACTTTGTATTGTATATTATTGTATTGTATAATAGTTACTAGGAGAATACTATATTGGAACATTTTCAATTTTTGCAGTGCGATTTTGTTGCAATCAACACTGGGGTATGTATGAAGCAAAAAGGAGTTCAACATAAATTTCTCACAATCCCTGTCTAGGAGTGATTAAAACAGCAAGGATGAAAATGATCATGATTGTCTTGGAGAATGCATGTGGCGCTCATGCAAAAGAAGCTTTCAACTAAACTCACTCTTTAAACACATGCTAGATAATCTTGAAAAGGAATAATCATTGAAATTGTAGAACTTGTAAAATTTTTCTGCAGAGAATAATGTTTAAGTGAAACTCAAACCCCACACGCTATAATCTAGCAGACTAGCGAAGTAAGAATTGCATGTGTGTAACATGTGATGTTAGTATTAATATCGCCCAGCCCTATAATATACAGCCAAGTACAAAATACACGCCTTGTGTTGCGATATCTTTCAGCGCCAGTACCAGTTTTTATGCCAGTGGAAAACCAGCACCTTGAAGTACCTTATTTTTGGTACTTCTTGAAGTTCCAAAACTATGGTACCTGGTGCAGTGGAAAAGCGCCCAGAGTCCCCATCAAAGCATGGATACCCATGGGGCCCTGACTTGATACCACTGATGTTCTTTTCCAATCCGATTCGAATCAATACTAAGGTTGGTGTTGCCACCATGCAACCACTGATACTGATATTCGCTGCTGGCCTGACCCTGTTGGCTGGGGGGGGGGATGTGCCAGCACTCCACTGCCCCATTTCACTACTCACAGGTAGTAGTTCATGTCCTGCTTACTATATAGTCATTACCAGGTAAAAAATATATATATTTTAACAAATCAATTCTCAAAATGGAATATGCTCGGCAAACATTGTACACCAGCTCAGCAGATTACCCCTCTCCATCTACCGTGGGGACCTTTGCCCCCTCAAGGTATACCCCTGGTCTCCATAACTGTTTGATTAATCTTTAAACTTTATTTAGAAGCTGGACACCTAAACTGACCTTATCACCCCACCGCCCCATATTGAGAAGAAAAGGCAAAACTTGCAGAAGATCAGTTTCACAGAAACCAACTACTTAGTTTCACTGGAATAAAAAAAGCTCAGTTCAAAGAACATTCCGCTCAAAAATAAATGAGCTGTATCTGTTGAGGGAGCACTCAGCAGGCAGAATCATGCTTATTCGCTTATTGGCACTCAGAGCTCGGGGCGAGAGGCAGGATGCATCCTGGAAGAGACGGCCGTCTATTTCACAGGGCAGCTGCTGCATGAGGTCATGGAGTCCACCGAACTGCATGTCTTTGGCCTGTAGGGAGACATGACTGATATCTAGATGGGAGTAAAAAGGCTCTCAGTCTCTATTGAAGAAGGCCTGGGTCCTGCAGAAGGCCTTACAGAAGCTCACATGTGCCTTGGGAAGCGTTCTCTCTTTTTGATGGGTGCAGTATTGATGGGTGACAGCCTGTATTTCTGATGGAAACATTTCCTGTCCTGATTTGGAAGGAGATGCTTCTGAATTTCACATTTATTAGGGAAGCTGTTGGCTACCATCTGGTCGCTTTCAAGGACTTGACATGCTGTATCATACGGTATGTTTATTTAACCTGAAAAATTTTAAAAATATGTATAGGTATGTTAGAAAGGGGCTAAGTGTGAGGATTTGTACCTCTGATTGACCGTTTCCAGCCCACCGGTGATTTGCTTTACCATTCATGTGACTGTTGGCCTTCTGTAAGCTTTCCTCATTACCACACTAGGTTGTCTAACATCCACTATGCTGTGACATTTCCCATCAACACTAGGACCTGACCATAGCATGTGTGTCCTTCGCTCAGACCTGGATTATTGAACCCAGCTCACCTCCATCTGTTGGAAATATACGGGCCGGATGCGTCAGTGCCCCGATAACCTCGGCGGATCTATCAGAGCACGATCACTGAGATGCATGAGCCTTCTGGAAGCCTTTCATGCATATATTGTTGTCAACAGTCACGGTTCCCATCAGCAAGCGGAGGCGCTCGTGAAGGTCCTTAAACAGGCCCCCGCCTCCCCAGCAAAGCCCAGGAGGCCCGTCACTCTTGACAGCCTCCCCATGATTAACCGTCACGGCTCATGAGGGGGCTCTTGGCGCCAAGCTGCCAGATCGCCTGCCGTGCCAAGGTCCGGCTGCGGAGGTGACAGCTTTCATTTGGTCGCTGGAATTCGGCATTTGTAACGAGTCGTTCAATTCGTGGCTGGCAGGTTTTTTGGAGGGATTCGCAAGTCCAACAAAAACTCATAATGCGGAGAGACTCCGAGCAAACAGCAACTAATAGCACTAAAGTACATTTGATCGGCCCATTATAATGTCATTAAATAAATCAAGGGCTTATAGACATGATTTGAATTCAGTTTTTATTATCAAGCAGGAGATTAATTGGGCTTTCGGTAGGTATTAGGTTCTGTTACTTACTTTCTCTCCCTCTGAGTGTGTCATGCCTTCCCTCGTACAGTAGCGTGCAGTACATGTACAGCCACCCAAAACAAATATGAAGGCATGAATAGACAGGATAATGACTTGTGTCATTTTGTTCACCCACCAAATGCACTTTTATATCAGTATTTCTTTTCTGTTGGCAGGCCTGCCATATGAGCTTTGGTACGTGTCGGGCAGAGGGGAGCTGGGCCCTGCGCTGTACTCGTGCATGAGAGAGCGGCATTATCAGCCAGTAATGAGATTGTTATTAAACACTCATACCCTTGGAGACGGGGCTGTCGTCGAGTACAGTAGCGATATACTGCTCTGCATGCAATGCGACGCCTGCTCTCTGAAAACATGCAGCACAGACGCACACTGAATGCATATCTGTCCTTGCAGTTGCGTCAGGGCTGTAACAAAGCATTTAGTGTGATCATGGCGTTATGTACCCAAAGGTGTAATTGTTATCACTCTGAGAGGGGCAACCAACTCCAGATATATATTTATTTTAAAAATTCAATTTGAGTCAACATTTCAACAGTTAGCCCTCTTTCCAGCCCCATGATGAAAGTGCTGCAGAAATCAGCACTTTTCTCATCTGAATATTTTTATGTCACCATGAATCTAAATCTATCTTAAAAGAGTTGCTCCAAGTGCCATCAATGTATATATTTCAGTGTATATGACACATTCCTCATTAAAATTTCAAGAAAAAATAATTTTCCTGGAAAATGAATGAATGACTTGTCTTTGACTCCCAGCGATGTCCGTTGGCATATCTCATCCCAGTGCCGACAACCAGCCAAGTCCATGACCTTGGCGCCGTCATACGACAGGAAGTCATACCCTGTTCGGCATCAGGACATCGCACTGCACCTTGTCCGAATGTCATATCCTCTTTTCGGGTGGCACATGCTGCACTCTCGTGATGATGTCATTGTCATTCACTAGAAACCTAGAGTCACGCTCTTTTTTAAAGAATATGTGCTGCCTCAGAAATGCATGTGGTGCAGCATTAGGAAGCGCTGTCCTGTTCAATGGTACTACATCTAGTAAACTTTTAATATAACTTTTCAGTTACTTTTTCTTTTTGAGTCTTTTTACAGTCCTGGCCAACCTATTAGGCAGTATAGACAGCCGCCTAGAGCGCCATCTTCTGACAGGGCGCCGACTTGGCAGGCCGACTTCACATTGTCTTGGATGGGGGGCGAAGATGGTGGAATTTCTAGTTCTGAGCTTGTGCTGTGTCTGCACTGAAATGTGGTGTTCGCAAGCCTGCAGGGCATCATTCCTCTGTAAGCCTCAGCTTCTCACTCCCATTTGGAAAAGACAATCAGAAAATACCTCACTTTCTTTCATAATTATGTAACAGTTTTCATTAAAACCTTGAAACCATGACAGATTTGCTAGTGTGCCCTGTCAGTTCATCGATCGGTCATTCACAGCATTCTTTGTTCAAGCATGCGGCTGAAAGACCTTCGATGGGTTTGATGTTCTTCCTCGCTTACCACGTCAGGCGATGTTTGTGTCTAATGCAAAGTCCTTTTAAGGCACCTCAGCTCACCATTGTTACTGGGATTAACTGTGGACCTCTGCACCTCTGTAAAGATCAAACACTATAGAAGATGAATTAATGAATGTATAATTTCTATTCATGTGGCCGGCATTTTACTGAGTGCTTTTCTGGTTTGTGTGGTTTATGATTTACATGACATAAGTATATCCCACTGGATAAGACTGGGTTGCTTGGCCAAAGTCTGGTAACAAGGTAATTAACTAGGATAATCAGTGCTGAGATAAAATGCAGTTTTCTAAGAAAATTACCCGGAGTTGTTCTCTTCAAAAATGTCCTTCTTTGGAAGAGTTAAATGCAGAGACTGATTTCACTTTCCCCATTAATCTGAAGCAGGTGTGCAGAGTGTTTATGGGATTTTTTTTTCCCCCCGAAAGAGTCCCAGGTGACACCTGTAACAAACCAACATAAATCCCAATAAAACACCTGACATCATCGAAACCACTAAAGTCTGTTTGGAAGATGAAGCGGGTCTGTCAGGCGCCAGCAAGCCAGCCGTTATTAGGTGTCAGAAAATATGAGCGTGATGTGGACGGGTGTTCAGCAGCTAAGCCGAGGGAGACGCTGTGTGGAGGTGATGCATCTCCGCGTGGCCCACGTACGGTTGAGGTCGCTGCTGCTGTTTCTCGCCGTCTCTTCGTTTATTGGCTAACTCGTTTCCTTGCAGGAGATACTTCGTGCCACACAGCACTGAGCACGGTCTATCTAAGCATCAGTCCCACCCAGCGCCATGCAGGTTTCCTCCCGACAGTCCTGCAGCCTAAAGACATGCAGACGAGCTGAACACAACAGTATTATGTGTATGAATTTGTGTTTTCTGAAATTCAGCTGTAATCCTTTTTAATAATTTAGAGGAATGAATGTAGAGCCTGTTCCATAATGAAACAGAATGTTAACGAGAGGCAAGACCAGATATAGTTCCGAGTTCTCCATGTGAAGCCTCTTTTAAAGAGCACTGCTTTGTAAAGATACTCTTTCTGTGTCCACTTTTAATTGAACAGTTCTATGGTTCATAGCCCAGTGCAAGACCTCATCAACTTTCACTGCAGCCATGTGCCATGGCTGCATGGTCGGAAATGTGCCTTGTTAATGTGCATGTTAGACGAATTCTGTATACTTGCGCGTTTCGGATGAAATTTGCATATGAAATGTCATGTGAAATGTCAAAATCTGAAATGATAAAGTGTGGTCCAGTTATCATGGTAGGTCGTAATATTACTACAGACCATAGCGTAAAGAGCAGGCAGACATATCAGTGCACCCTATTGCCGGGTGTGTGAACGTTTCAGTGCATCATTTTGGGCTGCTGGACAGGTCACCTTGGTTAACGGGCTTACCACTTCTGCATCTGGACCAGCTATTTATAATACCAGCTGCTAGGGCTTCTGGGAGTTTTCAAATGACCTCACAGTAGTGTTTATAACGTTGAGGCCTCCAGTTGCTCCCTTGATGATAAGGAGCATTTTGTGTCAGACCAGCTTTGAGCAGGATGACCCCCTAACTCCTGTCCCCATACATTGGAGTGTAGCATTGCTCACCCCAGACTGAAGTGCCACTTGCTGGTGGTCTCCACCAGCTGATCTAAAATGTGCAAAAGGCATTTTATTTGAAACCTCAGTATGGAGGATAAAACTCCAAACTGAGCACCAACGCTCACAGGCTGAAAAGGCTTCTAATGACTTCAAAGGCAAAACCGAATTTGTTCTAACATTTTAATGCGCTGTTTATCTGCCGACTGCCAATTTACGTAAGGGGGTTATCGATTTGCCCTGTAAATAAATGTGCCTAAGCTTAGCACTCCGTTATGTATTAGCGTTCTCTCCTCCTCACACAGCAATTCCCAGCATTAGCAGTGTGTTTGTGGACTCACTGCATGTGATGAGTGTTTATACAGTTACTGCCCTTCCTTGTGAAATGGCACCATACCCGGTACAGCCGTCGATCGCACCCTGACCTAATTGAGACATCGCGGCAGCAGCTGGCTTATTACTGAGGCTCCACGCGACACCTTTTGCTCGGTGGGGCATTCCGAGGGAGGCTTTTGCTGGGCGGGCCGCATGCGGATCATTAGCATTCCGGGTGCTTGTCCGCGCCGGCACTGTCTGCTGACAGGAGGCGCTGTGGAGAGCTCTGACAGGCAGTAGCAGTGCAGTACAGGCCGTCCGGGGGGCCCTAGAGGCCCGATGCTGCCTCTGGAGAGTCGAGTGTCTCTCAGTCTGTGCTTCTAAAAAGGATCAAAGAGCCTAAACGCTATGCCAATGCAGGCAGATCTGGTGTCAGGACCGTGATGTCATGGAGGACGTTTCCGCCGATGGCGGGATTCTGCTGTCAGCAAAATCACGCCGCCGCTCTCGGGATGTATGGATTGCTTTTCCAGTCTGGCCGACCGCAGTGACAGAGCCGGACCAATCTCAGGTGCCGCCCCAAACCCGGCACCGCTCCCGGAATTGCGTCCTTCTGGATGTCACCGGCATCGATCAGCGGAGCTCGGGTTTTCGCCCTCGACCCGCTCCACCTGGCACGCGTCACTGAAGCCACAGGCACGTGCATCACCTCAAGATGCTTCATTTATTTTCTTTCCTTTATTTACTGCTCAAAACCTAAATGTTCTGAGGTTATGAAGGCAGATTAGTGTCCGTGGTGGGGGTGCTCTAAGCAAAAATTACAACAGTTGAGTTGTCGCCTCTCAGATTAAGGGGAACACGTCTCTCCACATTTAGCCGGATCACTGTAAAGCCTTTGGCCCATTTGATGGGTTCTACTGTCTGTGTGAACAAGGCTGTCCAGCATCCCGACGCAGCGCTAATATGTGAGCCTGGTTCTGGCTTCACTGCCCGGCGGGCTTTGGCGTTTGAGATGAATGCTGTGCACGCATTTCAACTCTCATGCCGCATGCTCGATCGATGCTTTAAAGTAGTCTGCATGTGTTTTGCTTGCATTCATTATTAATCTGGTACTGAACAAAATAAGCAAATAGAGGTTGTGGTAGTGCTGTAAATAGCCTCGACATACCCGGAGTGTAAGGGGCCCTGAAAACCCGGAACCAGACTCCTCTTCATCATTGCTTTGGCTTGACTGGATCTGACCCCTGAAATGCTGATTTTTACATGCCAGATTCAGTCCCACCTGTCAGAAACTGATGGCAGTTTCAGCTTCGTGTGGCTTCAGAAAAGATGTGCTTTGTGATCTATATAGGGCACTTGAGTTCTTTTTATGCTTTACTCTAACTACGCTTAAACTATTACCCTGTCCATTTTTTTTATAGCTGTTTAACAATTCCAGGCACTTTATTATTAATATGACTCATTTTGATTTTGTAATCATATCTGCCTTTCTTCCGTAAACGCCTATCCGGTAACGGATAGTGGTGACCGTGTCACTTGGAAACACCAGGCAACGTAAGAGGATGGCAGCCTGTCGCTGGGCACACGCTCACACACGACAGGGCCAGTGTAAAGAGAAGGATTCGGTTAAGCAGGCGTGACTGCACGCACCTCTTTGTCCTATTCAGGGTTGCGGGGGACTTACTCCAGAAACAAAGAGCGCAAGGCATGATATCAGTGTAGTACCATAACAAAAATTATATGTGTAGTTAATTTAGCAGGTACATTTATGCAGAACAGAGGTACTACTGAGAAACCCAGGACAGCCAGTCCCTGGATCAGTCAGGGGCCTTGTTTAAGGGCCCAATAGTGGCATCATTCTGCCAACTGCAGCAACCCTCCAATCACAGACAGGCTGAGCCACACACTCCCCCTAACGTGGATGCCATGTTTTCATTCATCACTTGTTTCTTGTATGTGTGAGCGGGCTTGCTGTGTGCTGAAAAGTGGCATGACGAAAGTCGTGTCCTTGAACCTAGTTGAGTGCTTTGTATTTGATCTGAAATATTCTCTTAAGTTTCATTTAATCGTTTCACGTTTCCAAAAACGCCAAGTACTTCTGTTTGAATCCCCTTTCTTTTATTACCTGCAGGTAAATGTCGAGATTGAAGTCACCCCTCCGCATGAGCCGAAGCCCTTTTTTAATATGAATGCTCACAGCTCTGCATTTGGCTCTTGTAAATGTGCAACACACAAATGACACCTCTGCGAGTTGTTAACACAGTATGTCAGAGACAGATTATTTAATGGGGACTTTAGGTTCACTTGGCTTTGCGTCGGAAAAATTAGAACCTGGAAGTTCTTAAGAGTGAGATTTCATCAGTCCATGTGATTAAATTTTAAGGCTTTTCTGTTCACACCCTAAGTACCCGAATGCAAATTAAGTCATCATTTAGTAGTAGCTACATACATCACAGGAGCGTGTGCTGTAATTGCAGAACTCCTGCCTTTCCTCCCAACATGGTAATCATTCTCTTACTCCGGTTTACAGAGGCACTGGTTCTGTTCTTCCAAGCACACAGATGCCGTGCTAACCAGTCTCCATAAGCTGTTATTGCAAACTATTAAATCTTTCATACAGATAACATACAGGTGTTATTCTCTGCTTTAACTATTATAAAAATACTGTTTTTTATAAAACCTCAGTGTGAGTAATAGATCATTTTTTGCAAATGACCCTTACCTATACATAAATCTGCTCTGTGTGTGAATAGTTTTGACCCTGATTTAGCTCTATACTTATTATTTGATATATGCCCACAGGATTTACAGCTTATCTATGGTAGTGCCAGAAGGGCTTGTTATCAATAACTCGCATAACATATTGCTGCTTTTGGGCACAGTTTTAATTTTATCTGTTTAATCCTGTACAGTGGTTGCATTTAATGCCCCTCTACTGCACCTATTCAGAAAACTGATCCGTAATTTTAGGCTGCTCACCTTTTTGTCCTCTTTCCATGTGTGGACTGACAGAAATTTCTACTTGTGGTTTTTTGAAATGCAAACTTCATGTTGCAATGCTACATTCTGTCTGCTTTGAGGTCTCCAGGAAGTCAGGTCTTACAAAGTTTAAAGTAGCAGCTTGAGTTCAATTTAGCCTGATATACAGTATATAATAGTGTTTTAAAAAGCAGATGCAGAGAACATTTGCTGTGTCACCTTGTGACTTGTGGATTCAATCCAAGCTCACAATGGCAGAAAAGCCTACCAACTCCAGTTGAATGTGATTTTAAAGTGGAGTTATATTTATGTCAGTAGTTATTGTTGAGGATTCTGCTGTAGCAGGAAGTAATCTTTCCAAGTATCTAACAGGAAGTTACATAGTAGACAGCTTGTCATGTTTGTCAATCTATCAGCTTCTGGATCCAGAATCCAGTCCACAGATTCCAAAGAACCCGTTAAATCATCACACCTGATGACGTCCTTATATCGTAAATACCGTTCAGTGTCATACTGAGAGGAATAAGGAGAGGAGAGCACGTTTCTCCACCCTGAACATTCTCCTTGTGCACAAACTGCTTGTGATCTTCCAACTTTTTATTTTGTCCAAACTGATCTGGATTCGGTCCTCTCTCTGCTCCTGTTACAAGCAGGTTCCCGTGATTACCGAGGATTCTGCGGGTACATGGACAAAAATAATGGGAAAATTAATGTTCAGAAATAACGGGAAAATTTGAGAATAATCATGATGTGTTGTGACTAAATATGAATTGGATTGAAGCCAGTTGCTTACAAGTCAATTTAAAACTAACACAGTTGGTGAGCCCAAGGAGTTATATGTACTGCAGTCATTTGTTGTAATATTATTTTTAGGAAACATAGATGAATCCCAGGAGGTCTGACAACTCAATATTTAGTAATTGTAACAATGAAGAAGTGAGCAGTCAGCGTTTCAGACAGGGAACCTGAGCAGAACATCACCTTGAGAGGCGCGGTGTGGTTGTAGCTGCTCATCACGTGTAGATTCCTCACTGCGTCGCTCGTATGCCTGCACGCCTCGAAGGCAGACTAAAGGAATACCGGTACACCGGAGAAACATGTGGAGAACTGACACTGAAATTTCACTGGATTTCCAGATCCTGTGTTTACCTCCTGCTTTTAAGGTGAAATCTGAATGGCAAAGTCAGCAGATCGGTTTCCCTGCCAGCAGAGGGAGCTTTGTTTAGTAAGCGTTATTGATAAATATGCATGTTATTGTGTATTCAGACAGGGGAATCTGGTTTCAATAGCAAAAAAGAAACAGAGTACAGACAGATCAGTAGCGGATGTGACACATATCCATCCAGCTTCCTTAACCATTTCTCCAGTAGGGGGCAGGAGTGAGCTGGAGCCCATTCCAGAAAGTGCAGAGCACAAGGCAGGGGATGTCGGTCTATCAACAGGCACACACCCTACATGCCAATTAAAGACAGCAGGTCATCTAATGGCACATTTATGGACTGCAGGAGAAAGCCAGAGCACCTTGAGGAAACTACACTACACTAGTTGGTGTGTTTAGATGGCGGGAGAGAGAGGCAACGATGATCCGGTGTCACGGTGGGGCTGTTTGCTCCTTTAACTTGGAGCCAAAGTGGTGGTGTCCAGTGGCGCTCAGTTCGCCTTCCTGGTGTGTCCCGTTTTTCATAGTCTGTGACTTTGACCTAAATGACACAGAAAGCCGGTGTGCTGAAGTCATCTTTTTCGCCGTAATGCACCAGGCTATCTCTCCTAATTGCTCTGAAAGCTGTAAATAGTCCTATAAATCATATCCTTTTTCATAGAATGAAGGCACCTTTGAGAAGTCTTACCATGTCACCTCTATTGACTGTAATTTGCTTAGAAGTAACTAGAGGTATAATTGTCATGTTCTGCTTTATGCTTTTGTCACTAAATTATTTTTTGCTTGTCATTTTCCAGTGCATTCCTCATTCAGGTACATATGCAAGTTAATTTCTGTCCTGTTTATCCAGAAGTTTCCGTTCCGGATGTAATCTAGTTAGAGGAACTCGGGTAACCACACTTCTCATGGTTCGATCAAGCCGGGATACTGTCATTATAATGATGTCGCTATTCTGTTTGAGGAACATTATTTGTGGATGGGCTTTATGCAAATACAATTTCAGGAGCAGTCCATTCCAAATTATTTAATGCAGTATTAACAGTTCTATAAGCATCAGTCATTAGGAAGGAGATTGTGATGAAACTATTCATTAATTCTGCTTTTCCATTCAAAATGCAGACTGGAGTAGCTTCTGGAGTAGTTTATCAGATGGGTGGCATCTTCTGTGAAACCCCACCGCCCCCCTTCAGCCCCATACAGGGTGAAATTGGGGGGTGAAGTTTTAAGGGAGGTGGGAGGTGATGGGCTTTGACATTACCCATGATCCTCCTAGGTATTGTGGTCCCAGTTCCCTGTTCTATATGTGAGCGCCATGTTTTTTTTACTGCCAGGTTATTTCTTAGTGATCTCGAGATGCTTTATTGAGACATTTCTGTCTATTCATTGTAGCCTCAGCTGGCAGTTTTATAGATAACGTGAGCTCAGCTGTTGGGAGAGCTGCTTCTCTGCGGTAATAAACTTTCACCCCTGACCTCTCACAGGTCCATCACAGTGCACATTAACTGCACTAGCTGTGAATCCTGTAGCATCTTGATAGAAGTTTATCTGATTCCAGATGTGCTGGTAGGTTAACGTCTGCACAAAAAGGCATTGATCACCACTGTCTAGGCACTGAAAACCTACATTCAAGCTGTAGCATTCATAATGGCGCATATTATCAGAGCAATAATTAGAGAGAAGAAGTCAATCTTGTGTTCAGAAGTTTCAGCTGTTTCGAGTTGTTTTTAACATGCTGCAATTATCTTAAAAGCACTTTATGTTGCCTTGGTAGGCAGAAGTACATTCTGATATGATGACACCTGGCTGTCATTCTTATTACCGCCGAAGGCACTGCTGCCAGATGTTCTTTATAAAATAGTGAGCTCTATTATTTACACATGAAAGTATTTCAGTATAAACAAAAAGGACAACCAAAGGCACGGACAGAATTCACGTATCGTTTTTAATGGTGAATTTCACGTTTATCTTGATGGTCCTGCAAGAATCACAAGGGATCTTCCATCAGATCTTCCAAGAGTTTTCACCTCGGCAACAAGGGCAGGTCACTCAGCTATCATCCTATTAGTTATCTATGAATAACTATCACCATTCTTGGAGGTGATCATTATCTGAGCTTATAAGACAAGTCAGTTATCAGTGACTGTCATGCATAAGAACATTGCATAAGAAGATTCCCTTGAACTTACTGAGAAATGCCACCCTGCCATGAATGTGTCACTTTGTGAATTATCCCTAACTGAAATTAATATGGATGAAACCCAATATGGACATGGGATAAATAATTGTGCTGGAACCTATTGTAAAGTTCCATTTTAGCCATCCTGTTCTG
>JAODKN010000001.1:35003805-35013842 GCA_026774425.1 Petrocephalus zakoni
TGAAACCCAATATGGACATGGGATAAATAATTGTGCTGGAACCTATTGTAAAGTTCCATTTTAGCCATCCTGTTCTGGATGTCCCCTGATGCCTGTGATACGTTCTAGACTCGCTACAACCCTGGGTAAGTGGTTAAGCAAGATTGATGGATATTTCAGGCTAAAAGTATGGCCATTGACAAATCACATAGAATAGAAAAGAAAACAGCTGTATGGTTGGAAGATCTATATGTTCTTATATGACCTAGATGACAACAACAATGTATTCCCCAGATGGCCCTGTCACTCCTCCCCCATCTAATCCCTACTCCTCCCACACCCCCCAACCTCTAGCCACTGTACACACTTCCCCCACCTCTCCAAAAAATCTTTATTAAAAGCCCAACTTTGTGTGATGTCTTCACACCCCAGATCTCCATCTATGGCTGTCATGTGCCACCCCTATGTGACACTGCTTGAATCTTGGTGTAATTTGTCTCAAAATGAAACAGATCCCAGATCATCATCCATACAATGTCCCTGGGATGTAGTGGTGGCCACTAAGACAATAATTTATCATAACCAATTGCGATTAAATCCATGATAAGCGTTTATCACAAGAATCATGATACAGCACCACTTAACACTGTTATTATAACGACAAACCAAACTGGCTAGCGCCTATCACAAGATGACTGTGTGTTTGGAGGCTGTAACAGTATTACAACAAAAACAAACAGATTTTTCATTCACTTGCATACCATCCTCACCGCTGTCCGTAAATATTATTTCTTTGTCAATTATTTGTCTTAGTCAATCTCAACTTGGTGGTTAGATCTTGAATTAAAATTTAATAAATCTTAACCAGTTACATAAACTGGCAGGGTAAATTGGTAAACTGTAAACTACATACCAACGGCCTGCTAAAAGTAAACACTACATGGCCTATAAATGGGTAATGCTCTATGGCTACGGGCACAAGGCAGGTAACAACCCAGGATGGGGGACTAGCCCATCGCCGGGCATACTCACACATGCACACTACTGGGCAGAGACATGAACCCTGGTCCCAGATGTGTGAGGCAGTAGTGCTGACTACTGCCCCCTTTCATTCCTTTGCTGACACAGCACTGCTGCTTTTGATTTTGATGGGATTTATCTTAGAATGTAAGCAAGCATAGATCTTCATTCATGTAATGTTTTTGTGAAGTGGTAATACTTTCGTGAGTTATTACTTTCACAGTCTGTCACAATCTTTTACAGTCACCATTCCCATTGCAGCCACTAAGCGGCATGCTATAATTTTGGTGCGACTTGTGTTTTTGATCAGCTCTAGATTTCACCCATATGATGTGTCTGCAGAGTTTGAAAAAAATCCATGGAAATACCTTTTGAGTGGCAGTCTGGTCTCAAAACCATATGTATTCCCTATCTGAGAAATACAGCATATTAGTAATTTGCATTACTAATTTTAATCTCAAGGGCCATAGGTCAAGCTATTTTCATATAATCACATCATGTGATAGACGGTCATTTTAACGAATAGCGGTATAGCCACCTGTAACATCATTTTCTATTGGCCTCTCTGAACCAATGATGAAAGGTTTATGTCAAAGCATAAACCATGGCTTATTGTTTTGTTACCAGCTCCATGCTCTCTTTCTATTGCCCTATGTCTCACTAAATAGAAACCAAATGGGATAATTGTTTGAAGATAGAGTCCAAACCGAGCGGAAATAGGAGTCCCCGAATGATATCCATCAAAGTAGCCATGCGAACACGCGCTGAATTTCAATTACCTTTCGTTTCTTAGTGATAGATGACACTGCACCATTTTAAGTCTGAGTGGATTTCCTTCCAGTTATAAAACTGACTAGTTATTTTATACATTCTGCCCATTAACTCTGCACTGTAATTCTCCAGTTTCCTTTTCTGTCCGTTACTCAGGGCCCTTTTATCCTCCATTGTCCAATAAAATGGTTGTAATTGACTGTATTACACCGTAAAGATTTAGAGTATCTGGGAAGCGACAAAGTATAGTATCATTTCTGAAATGTCAGGGAAGGGGCCAGACAGTTAAGTGTAGCATTTAAGAATGTTATTATTGATAATTCCAGAATATCCGCTGACAAAGAGCAATGAGGTCTGACAAAATGAGAATGAGCAATCTCAAGAAATGGGAGTCATATAGACCACAGAGCGACGTTTCTGAAGTGTCGCAACAGAAAGTCTTGGAATGCTTGCTTAATTCAGGGAAAATATCACAAATGTATTGGTTTTATAACAAAAATCATCACTGTATTCATATTCATATATGTATACATTAGAAACAAGCAATACTTGTAAAACATTAATTTTAAGCAGTAATAAATGGAAAAGGAAACTTTAATTCTAAAAGAGCGTTTCTGAGTTAAAAGGTTCATTGACAAGCAGTCTCATTGGATGCTTTTTAATTAGTAACACCTTTGCAATTACATAAAACACCAAACAATTGTGTTTAGTATCCATTTGGGAGCCAATGACTACAATTGCAATTAATGACAAAATGCTGAACAGGACTAAATGAGTCAGTCAAAAAACGTACGGCACTTAATAAAAATAAATTGTCTGTGTGGAAGATAATGCAGATATTTTTTTACATTGCTTGTCAATAGACTTTTGCTTTGAAACCAGTCATTTTGCAACATTTTTACACAATTAAACAAGCATCCCAAGACGTTTTGTGGTCACTGTATAGACGGTGGTCCCATAAGATTATAATGAAGCTTAAAAATTCCTCATCTAGTGACATTGTTGCCTTTATAACGTCATAGCATAACATATAAAATTATAGCACATTCTGCACAGTACATGCCTGGTATTACTAATAAACAGCTGTTAGTGGTTTGTGTATTTCATATACTGTACTGTGTATTGTTATGTTTATTTAGCCTAGGTTTGTAGTAGGCTGTACCCTCTAGGTTTGTGTAAGTACATGCTATGACATTCACACAAAGATAAAATTGCCTAATGGTGCATTTCTCAGAACATATCCATGTTGTTAAGCAATGTGTGACTGTACAAAGCAGGTGTTTTGCAGAGGGGGTTGCATAGTCTGCTAGCTGAGTTTGAGGTAATGCTTACCAGACTGATCTGGGGTGTAAGCAAGGAGAGGATGCTGTCTTCACACAGAGCTGCTGAAGTTAGTCAAGTTTCTTTAACTGTTGAGCCAAAACAGACTTCTACAGTCATCTACAGTTAACTACTTCATTTTCTGAAATCTTTAATTCCCTTGATCTTCACTGGTAAGGTGCATTGCATTCCATTGAGCAGAGATGTCCTTCTTGACAAATCATATCAGTGAGGAGTTGAACATGTGTTGGTTTATTCTTCATCTTAATGGACAAGTAGTAGAGCCATGAGTAGTGTGGTAGTAAAGTCTGCAGCACAGAGCTATCTGTGCCAAGCTGAGGTGAAATCCAGGCACACAGTAAATGCATATCCATTTGCAGCCACTGATTTGAGAAATCTGGCCATCCTGTTATCCTACTTTAACAAAAACAGAACTATCTTCTTTACTAAACCACCACAGTGCAGGCCTTTGGTGGGTCCCGAGCACGGAGACTTTGTACAAAATGCTTCAGTAAATGACTGCATGCCTGCTTCATTTGCATGTTCGAATATCTGGTATGATATCATCACACCTTCTTCTGTGTTGAAAAATGAAAGAAGAAGTGGTGAACAGTGAGCAGTTGCAGGCTGTCGGAAACTGTCAGCTGGCTTTGTGCTCGTTAGCTATTGGCTGTTTTTTTAATTTGCACCTTGTAAGAGAAGTGTGCGTGTTACTGAAAGTGGTGTTATTTATTCTCAGAAATAGAGGGTTAAATAAACGCTCTCAGTCTATAAATGCCTAACAGCACGTGTGGATATTTCAAATTTTAATTTTTAGTATTTTTGTCTATGCAATAAATCCCCCAACAATAGAAATCCAGACAACAAAAGCCTAATCGAATCGAGGCCAGCTGGCCAGCACAGAATAGAATGTTGAAGAGTGTTCGGTACAGTACTGTAGCTCAATACATTCCTGCAAGGACATGCTGACTTCTAAAATGAATACCCTTTTCATATAAACAGTGTTATCAATTATTGATCTTCAGTATTATGATAATGTTGTGTCACAATGCACTGTGTACAGGCTCTGCATGTACTGTGACTAGCCATGCAGCATGTGACTGGCTGTGCAGCATGTGACTGCCGTACAGCATTTGATTGGCTGTGTAGCATGTGATTGGCTGTGCAGCATGTGATTGCCGTGCAGCATGTGATTGGCTGTGCAGCATGTGACTGCTCATAGGGTGTGGCCACCGTTCTTCTGCAGGTTTACAGATGTTCTTCAGTGGCCCTGGACGAAAACATGAATTTCTTTTTAAAATACAGCTATTGACAGTTATTTACATCTGTTTAAGGTTATTTAGTTTCCACTTATGGCTAATTACATCTCCATTTCTATAAAGGTGTAGAATAGTCAGAATTATCTGTCTGTTTGTACTTATTTGGAAGGTAGTTGCTATGAAAATATTTTTTTCCAACAAAGACAGATGAAGATTTGCTATTTAAAAAAAAAAAAAAAAAAAAAAAAACCTTGGTTTATGTGCTTTTTCTCAGGATTTGTTCTAGGGGTAAATTTAGAGGTGCCCGTTTTAGGGAATTTTGATGACTAAGCACTTTATGGCCAAGACTGCAAGCTGTGCAGTTGATTCCCATCTGACTGAAGTCATTATTATGTGGTGATGAGAAATACAGCGTTACTGTTTATACATGATCACCATGCATAATGTAGAGAAAATGCTGGCGTTTCCCTCATTGCGCCCGTCGTTGTTTTGTCGTATGTTTGCACATTTAATAATCACCAGTGTGTGAGTTTCATCACTTTGGTTTCTCTGTATTTGTATCTTTCGGTTCCACCATGACAATGAGTTTTAAAACGTCATTTACTTTCAGGCCCCATTGTTTTAAACACCCTTCTGAGTGCCTCCATGTAAGTTGAAATAGGCTTCTGTTTTAGTAATCATGTCAAAATGTGATTTCATCTTTAATAGATGTGCTTTGTTGTTTGTGAATAGCATCATTTGAATGTAACACGGTGCTCATTAATTATCTTAATTAGCATCTTGGTTGCTATCGTCACTGGTCATTTAATGTTATGTCTGCGTGTGACTTCTGCGAATCGTATCCATATGCCGCCCTGCTTAGCACTAACGTGGGCTCAGCATTCCACTTGGGTTCCAGGCCTGAGCAGTTGAGTTATGTGCTACCGATCGCGCCTGATAGGCACACTGAGTTTGACAGTCAGGGCACTGGCAGCCCACACAGGCTAATCTGCTGACAGGGGCCTGCGAGTACCCCATCTCTAATCCGTATGCTAAAGCTTAATAAGTCCCTGCTTTCATGTGCCCCCATTTGCACAAAAAGGCCCGTCCGTGGCTTGTGCAAGCAAAGTTTTATGAATTCTATCTGATTCGTTGCCGTAGAATAGAAAATCCCAGTCGCCTTGGTTTCAGCCACACCTGACACCTCAGGAAAATCTCAGTGAAACACCCAAACCACTGAATCACCGAATCACTTTTTCATTCATTATATTGAAATAAATAAATAGGATCATCATAAGGAAGCTAATGACACATCTTTTATGCAAATCAGCACATTGCATAAATGAGTGTTACTTCATTTTTTAAATTACATCTATTTTCCTTCTGGTAAGTTCATCAACATGAGTCTGTGTTGTGGATCCATCCTACTAATAGGACCGCTGAACATGCAGGATAATTACTTGATCAGTAGGAAATGCTCATAAGTTCAATATTTTTTTGTAACATATTTTATATGTTACAAAAGACCCTGAATATCTTGCCGATAAGTGTGACATTTAGTGTTTGTGTATTCATGCATATGATGTAACTGAAAGCATTATTTAAAATCTGGAAAAGAAGCAATGGCTATATCAGTATAATAGTAAATTAAATCCATTAAAGTGCTTTTCTTTTTATAATTCCCCATTCTAGATATGCAAAGTTTCTTATTTTGATTTATTGACACGCTGTTTGTTTTTACCAAACATCCTAAAATAACAGTCACAGATTGGCTTTACATCTATTTTAAGACAAACGTGGCAGTTTATGCTTGTGTTCATTCAGCTACATGGATGTCCCAAGATCATTTTCATTTTTATCACTGTTATCCAATGGGATTTTTGAAAGAAAGCCAGGTCAGACAATCCGTGAAGCAATTGGGGGTTAAAGACCTTGCTCAGCAGCCCAACAGCATTCTGCTTAATCTGGGATTCGAGCTGATAACCTTCCGATCACAGACACAGTATCCTAACCTAGAGAGTCACATAGTGCCCTAAGTGGCAGAATTTCTGAACTACAAGACAGATAAGATTATCAAGTCTAATATTGGGAAATGCTGAATGCCAAGTACTATACTATGTGTGGGGGGATTATCTCTTGTTTTGAATGGCAGATATATTCACTGACAGTAAGTCACCACTGCTGCCTTTGGCCCTAATGAAAAACACAATATTATGTACAATATTTTCATCAGGGGAGCAAGATAACCTTTTTGTTTGGCCTGAAACTGAAAGGTGGGTAATTTAACTGTATTGGCAGATGAAATCCCTTTGAGGTATTGCTTGCATGCATCCTGTCCAAGATCCTTTGCTTTCAAACAGTTCTGCAACATTTGTCTGTGTGACTGCAGAAAAGGCTGGAGAACTGTGCTAGTGTTAAAACCTTTGGTTTTGGATGGCACTGTGCAGAGATTTCAGCCGAGGAACCTTTGGTCTATTGTGGTGCTGTACCGATATCTCAGCCTAGGAACTGGAGGTCTATGTGTCACTGTGCAGAGAACTCTCCCCAGGAACTGTTGGTCTTTGGTGGTACTGTGTATAGATCTCAGCCCAGGGACTGTTGATCTATGGTGGTGCTGTGCAGGGATCTCTGCCCAGGAACTGAGAAGGACAATTTGGAGACAAACTGCTGGTAAAATTCCCACTCCGCTGGTCAGGTCGCTTGTGGCACAGCAGCGAACTCTGTCCAAGGTTCTGAAAGGCCAGCATGAGGCACTGTATCTCCAGGCTGTCGTTTTGGGTGTCTTCCAAAGCTAATTAACCTTGGGATGCTCGCACAGGAATTAGCTGAGCCCTCCAGGTTGACGCATTATCCTCCTCCAGTTTGAGTTCTGCCTCCCGTGACTCTGGAGTGATTCCCTGCCAGTTATTGAGTGTGGTCTATGTTCCAGTTGCTTCAGCTGGTCCACTGCCAGATCTCTCCTGCCAGAGGTCCATTGCTGCTGTGGGTTCTGTCTTGAAGCCAGAAGTGATGATAAAATTGTGTTTTTCATTAAACTGTGCATGGCAAAGCAACAATGGCCAATGATATAGCATTAGGCTAAACATACTCTCACTGTACAGTATATGGCTATAAAAACACTTTAC
Source organism: Petrocephalus zakoni (assembly GCA_026774425.1). NCBI lineage: Eukaryota > Metazoa > Chordata > Actinopteri > Osteoglossiformes > Mormyridae > Petrocephalus > Petrocephalus zakoni. The sequence continues at coordinate 35,011,259 of JAODKN010000001.1, forward strand.
ACTTTACTTTTCTTAGTTAAGAAAAATAGGCAATGCCAGGACATGCAGGCAATTCATCTGCTGTTGTTACTGATATGCTGGATATTACCATGTATTATGGTAATGTATCAGTTATTTATAATCATCCATCAAGGGGTGACTGCTTGTTTTGTTCTGTAACAAGGTAGTTAGTGTTTAGAAAGTTTTACTGACTTTTTCTTGAGTAATTCCTCAGCTTTTTATTGGCCTCAGTTATCTACCCGGGTGGATTTATTGATCATTAGTGATTTTAGAGCCTGAGCCCATGAAACCTATTCCTAGCTGAGTCCCAGCTGGCCCTAATTTACACAGAGGACTAAAATGGAGCCGGAAGGGAGACCTAGGATCACTTTTGGGCTTAGAGATTTAGTGAGAAAGCATGTCGGATCTGAGTTCACATTTCTGTTCCTAAATTAATTTTCAATGTTTATTCTGCAGTTTTCTGCTCATTCTTTCACATTCTTTCATTACATGATTTTGCTCCAGTACCGTGGTACATCAGATATACATATTATGCTCAAGGAATATTGTTTAAACATTAAAGTATACTTTAATGTACTCTGCATGATTACAATGAAGCTGAATGTGAATTTGAAGTATATTGTCTATATGAAGGTCACTCGCTGAATAATATACCTCAGTAATCATTTCAATAACTTACTAGGGCTGAATCTGGAAGAACAAAGTATGTGGCTGTTTGGACCTGAAGGACACCAAAGCATTATTAGGTGAAAGGCATCTAGCCACCTGCAGAAGTGATGTACCCTGTGGTTTGGTTTTCATGATGGCTTCATCCAGTCCTCAGTATTCGGTGAGGCACATTTCAGGAACGCCTCACCTTTGCGTGAGCCCGTTTGGTTATCTTGAGGACTAATGTGAAATACAGAGGTATGCGCTGTTTTGGGGTGGCAGCAATCCAACTGCTTGCTGAGAATCGCAATGTCAAGATTCAAGATTTTTATTTGTCACATGTAGTTATAGCCACTACAACATACAGTGAAATGCTTTTTCTGGCAAAAACTACCCCTGGCTGTGCTACACATACGAAAGAGAAAATAAATAAGATGTTTATAAAATATATAGAAGTACACATAAGTAAGTAAGTGTAAACATTGCACTGTAAAAGTATAGATTGCACTATTAAGATATGAGTCTCTCTGTAAGTGTACCATAAAGTGCAGATATGCAAATATTTTAGAAGTAATGGGAGTGTGTCTGTGTCGTCCATTATGTGCCATGGTTGAGGAGTCTCACTGCTTGTGGGTAAAATGTCCTCTCTGTCCTCCTGGTCAGGAGCCTTTGTCTTGGCCTTGTTGCTAGCGAGGTGGAGGTGTCTGAGAAACACTCGGGTTCCAGGACACGTCCACTTCCCACACGGGCTGGGAGGTTGCATCTGATCCGGCAACATTTATTTCAATTTACAAATGTTAAGGGGGGGCAGGGAAACAATGTAAAAAGGAGGCAGAGTGCAGTTACTCTGGCTGGCTTCCTGCACCATGTGACAGGCCTCGGCTGTCTTTCTCCCAGAGTAGATGCCATTGATAAAACAGCATGCTTACATTTTGTTCTTCTTCTGTCTCTCTGTCTTTCTCTTTGTCACTGTCTGTCTCTCTGCTTGTCTGTGCCTCATTGCCTGTTTCTCTGTCTATGTCTGTCTCTGTGTCTCTTTGCCTGTGTCTGTCTGTCTGTCTGTCTGCCCGTCTGTCTCTGCTTCCCTCAGCTTGCAGGCCCGGTTTCTACAAGGCTTTCACGGGGAATCTCCGGTGTGCCAAGTGCCCCCCACATAGCTTCAGTCCTGACGAGGGCGCCACTCTCTGCATCTGTGAGAAGGGCTTCTTCCGGGCAGAAAAGGACCCTCCCACCATGGCGTGTACCCGTGAGTTCCCATGCAGGCCACCATTCTGTGTCTGTTTCTAAAATATCATATATAAACACACATTTACAATGTAACTTACAATGTAAGGTTTTAGTACAGAGTAGTTAGAGACCCATTTCTCAAAAGTAAGTTGCTCACAGTTAAACTACTGTATAGTTTTTACTGAAGAAAACCAGTTTGTGCTTTCTGTCTACGGGCAAAGTCTGAACTGTTAAACTGGCTAATGGTCTCAAATCAAGCTACAGGTTTTAAGACCAAGGTTATTGTTAATTGTTAATTATCTGAGTAGATACACTTACTTGTCCATTCTTGTATCTGTCCAACCTTTTGCCCAGGACATGATTGCAGTTTGCCTGCAGCCTCTGGTAGCATTATACACCAAAACAGGGACACCCTGGACACGATGCTAGTCCATCACAGGTCACCAGGCTGGGGACATCCTGGACAGGATGCCAGTCTATCACAGGTCACCAATCAGGGGACATCCTGGACAGGATGCTAGTCTATCACAGGACACCAGGCAGGGGGCACCCTGGACGAGATGCTAGTCCATCACAAGTCACCAGGCTGGGGACATCCTGGACAGGATGCTAGTCTATCACAGGACACCAGGCAGGGGACATCCTGGACAGGATGCTAGTCTATCACAGGACACCAGGCAGGGGGCACCCTGGACGAGATGCTAGTCCA
>JAODKN010000001.1:35014038-35027361 GCA_026774425.1 Petrocephalus zakoni
AGGCAGGGGACACCCTGGACAGGCTGTCAGTCTATCACAGGACATCAGGCAGGGGACACCCTGGACAGGCTGTCAGTCTATCACAGGACATCAGGCAGGGGACACCCTGGACAGGCTGTCAGTCTATCACAGGACATCAGGCAGGGGACACCCTGGACAGGCTGTCAGTCTATCACAGGACATCAGGCAGGGGACACCCTGGACAGGCTGTCAGTCTATCACAGGACATCAGGCAGGGGACACCCTGGACAGGCTGTCAGTATATCACAGGACATCAGGCAGGGGACACCCGGGCCGGGGCAGGATGACAGTCATAGGGGTATTTGGTTCAAAGCCATTTAAACAGTTTGCTGTATTCTACACGTTCTTGTTACTGTAGAAAAGTATCTTTCTTCCTTGTTTTATCATGCAGGCTTTTATTAGAAGATTTTACGTTCTGAAAGTGATGCTTTTCAGATGAAACTTCTCAGGATAAGGTAAAAGCCAGTGTAGTCGAACTGGTAAAATCCTGCTCTCTTGTATTTGTAATTTTGTATTATTTTGTATTAGCTAAGCAAATGCAGCCAGCGGAAAAATAATTGCTCTTGCGTTATTGATGAAACTTCACACTCTCACCAAGTGTGCTTTAAGTGTTGTCGAAATGATCTCCAAAAAAATGGTGTTACAGACAACTGTTGTTTTTTTCTGTCTGCCTGAATACGATGGCTCGACAGTGCAATACCTTGTTTATTACTAAAAGAAATTGGAGAAAACTACTAGGTATTTTACTTATATACTTTGGGTGCAGCTTTTCTGTTGACTTTTGTCTGTCCTTAATAATTGGCTTAAAACGGTGCAATCAGTGTCCCCGCAGCCGGAAACCGCCGCGTTGTGTGAAAGGCTTGGCTGATAAGCATCTGTGGCCCGGCGTCAAATCCGAGCTGATGGATGGTATTCTGTGGCGGCTCGCCGGCTGTCGATGGAAAGAATAGGAGCAGATAGCGGAGTGGGTGGCTCGCCGGAGGAGAAGGAGGCGGTGTCCCCTTGGCCCGTCCGGGGAGCACCTCACAAAGAGCCATTGTGTGTGGGCTTTATTTACAGGCTTCATGTCCAGCTCGTGTCACTGAGGCCATCGGCCACGCCCACCCTACGGGTCCCCGCACAGATCCTTTGCCTCAGCCGGACGCCGACCCTCCACCGCTGTGCTGCTTGAGAAATCCCTGGAGGCGGCCCAGATGCTGGAGATAATCAGCTTTTTGGTTCGATTTGTCTCGGGGTTAAGGAATAAGGCCCGGCGTTCGGTCTTAGCAGTCAGCCGGGGTGACGTGACGTGATGTGATGGTGGAACCTGCAAAGGCGATGCTTCTCAGCCTGTGCTGAGGACGGGCCGCCACGCTGCTCGGTCTTAACCGCGACCCTCTTAAGAGCTTCTCTTCCATCTGCTCGATGTTATCTATCCTCGTTAAAAGCCCGATCATAGACAGGCAGGTGTGAGTGTTGCACAGTCCAGCTGGAAGGTCATCTGTGCCACACATGCACCCATGCTGCCAAAAAGTAAACGATGCGTTTTAAGCGAGTGCATCGCCCGGCTGAGTGGTGTTATCAGTGTTTCATTTCCGGCACTACAGGTAGACGACAAGCGGCCATGTCTCCTGTGGCTCGCAAGTCTGCATTTCTGGTTGCGTCCCTCTGAAGCCAGACGATTCACTCTTAATGAAGCGTCAGTTTCACCCATCATCCATCAGCCAGTCTATCATTTCGATTTTTTACATTTATTTTTATGTTATTTTCATTTGTAATTTGAAATCCAGTTTAGTTTTTGTCAGTTTTCGATGTGGTTTTTATTAGGTCTTATTAGTTTTTATTTTAAACATATCTATTCAGGTTTTATATATTTCAGTTTAACTTTTTGTAATTTTATTTCTAGGCATAAATTGAAATTTGTAGAGCTATTTAATGTATTTGAGAATCTTACATGAATATACAGAGCACATTAGTACTAATGTCCTCAAAATGGGAAAAACATATTCCAGGTATTATTAATGGTCATTAAAGATAAACAAACAGCTTAAGCAAAATTGCATCAAAAACAGGTTATGAAAAGTACTTGACATTTGATTTCCATTATATTACAGCTAGTTTCTAAGGTAACGTTTAGGCTATAGTTTCGGTTTAGCTGTAGTTTTTTGTTTTGTTTTCGTATCTTATATCAGTTTACAGAAATGTTTTCTCACACTTTTTGTTACCAATAGTAACCCTGCGGGCCGCAGTGTAACGCTCTGCCTTGGCTCCCTCGCGCAGGGCCGCCATCACCTCCCCGCAACGTGGTCTTCAGCCTTAACGAGACGTCGCTCTTCCTGGAGTGGAGCCCCCCCAGCGACACGGGGGGCCGGCGGGACGTCACCTACAGCGTGCTGTGTAAGCGCTGTGACACGGACTCCCCTCGCTGCCAGCCGTGCGGCGGCGACCTGCGCTTCCTGCCACGCTCCCACGGCCTCGCCAACGCCTCAGTCACCGTCACCGACTTCTCGGCCCACGCCAACTACACCTTCGAGATCGAGTCCCACAACGGCGTGTCCGGCCAGAGCTCGTCCCCCCGGGCCGCTGTGGCCATCACCATCAACACCGACCAGGGCGGTAAGTCTCCCAGGCGTCAGCAGCCTGCTGTGGCCTGCTCTGCTCTCAGCCCCCTTCTATGGCAGTTTATATCTTGCAGCTCTTATATCAGTGTCCGGAGGTCTTTCTAGACAGGTCTTGCTGGTCATTTAGACCTCGAGGTCCTGCATCATGCCGGGTTTCCGGTGAGCGTTGGTCGCCGTCCCTGACCTCTGACAGCAGACGAGCTCCCGCTTCTCTGCCGCGGGCCGCCATGACGTTCACGCCATTCGTTTCCTAACACCGGGGTCGTGTTTCATAACGACATGGCCTCATGCCATGTTTGCGGAGCCCCCCCCCCCGTCCCCGTGTTTGTTCAGAGAGCATCTAAAGCTGCTCGCTCCCATTACTCTGGGCTGCTTGAGAAGTCATTACTGCCCAGCATGATGAAATACCAAGAAGCCACCTCGCGGTGTCCGGCCGTTTATTAATGGCCTGTTTATTGGGGGAAAAAGTGCCAGTAAAAAAAACAGAAATGACCTGGAATGCCTTGATCCACATGTCATTTATCAGGCAAACCTGCATGGTCAATATTCAAGGCGAGAAAATCCCTAAGAATTTACATTACTGTCATTGGAATGTTCTGATGAGTGTATTTTAAATGGAGACTAATATGTATGTCTGTGCATGACTGAGGGTATTTCCCAATGTGTGTGTGTGTGTGTGTGTGTGTGTGTGTGTGGGGGGGGGGGGTTATGTATATGTGATAAAAATCTGTTATTTTTACATTATGTGATTCATTTTTTGTAAGTACAAATAACTAAAAATGCTGAAAAAAGTATTTTGCCTAGTTACCGATGGTTAAGGTTAAGGCTGGGTAGTAGGTAAGGGTATTGTGATGGGTATTAGGGGTTTTCCCTTAGAAATGAATGGACGGTCTGTGTGTGTGTGTGTGTGTGTGTGTGTGTGTGTGTGTCTTCCATCAGCCTCAGTGACCCCCCCCCCCCCCACACACACACACACCTGCCCCAACTGCCCGTCACCTTTACTGCTATCAGATCGAGCTCAATTAAAGGCAGTTTATCACTGTGACAGCAGCCTCTCTGTATATAAACACAACGTGGGGATGGATCAGTGGCTTGATTTGCAGGCCAGACGTATCAAATAATAGACAACAAAGCCGAGAGAGGAAAACAAGGCGGTGCGGCCTCGCTTGAAATGTCAGCGATGTGCCGGGAATGTCCATGCGAGCTCTCCCGTCTCTGCCGAATCCAGATGGTTACAAGTGGTAGCTGTGTTCCCCGACCGGGCCGTGCCACAGCTGCCGGGCTCCCCGAATGACGGAAAGACCTGCTGCTTAAGAGATAGATGAGCGAGAACAACCAACAATCGGATATAAGGACCGAAATACTATTTACTTGATGCCCGTGTTCAGTGAAACCTATTAGCGGGTCATTAGGGGAAGCACTGGAAACACTGCAGTTTTCCTTCACTTTCGGAGTCGAGCTCCGCGGCTTGCTACCATGCCCTGGGAGTATGATGAATTAGGTTGATGCTTTCTCTCCCATGGGAGGAAAGGGCATCAGCTTACTAAATGATTTCCTCTCCCACAAGCTATTTTCCAAAGTGAAGGTGTAAACATCACTTATTGCTGCCATATATCTATTGCGATGTTGACAGTTCTGTTATGCGTATGTCAATACGGCAATAATTAGCATGTTAGGATTTTCTTGAGTTTATATTTCCATGCGTGACTCCTACACTCCATCCTTTGCTCCACTGCACAGCTGATCTTTTATATTCATGGTCCTCCAGATCTGCACAAAGAATATCCCATAAAAACTGTATATCAAATCTGACCTTTCTTTACTGTACCCTTCACAGTGCTGGAGCTCTTCCTGGACTGGCTGTAATTCCAGTGTAAACTACATGCACATTCATCTTCTCAGCATGTCCGCACATTCCAGCGGGACTTTTATATGGCGGGGCTTTATCAGCAGGCCGCTCTGGCCTGGTGTAAATCCTGTCCGCGGAATCACTTATTTAAGCATCGTGAGAAATTGTAACTGGATTTATGACGCCGCCGTTTTGCGGGGATAGAGCCGTAACCTTATCTTACCGCTTAAAATAATAAAATGGTATTTTTTGAGACAAAGAGGAGTGACTCGTTCTACGGATGACTGAAGCCAGCCCTAATGAATGATGGCGCAGTGCATGATAGATCTGCAGCAGCCGGTGAGAAGTGAGCAGGCCTTTCTTTCTAGCTCTGTGACTCAGACCCACAGTTGCACTTGTTTCTAGCGAAGGCCTCTTCCCGTTTCAGCACAGATGCTGTCCAAGAGATAGAGGATGGCACAAGCGCTGGTGTAATCATACTCACAATCCCTATGAACAGGAATAATTGGACAGATCTGTAGTTTGTAGGCCTTTCTGCGATTCCTGACCCATTCACAAATACATGCTTCTGCATTACGTGCCAGTCTGAGAATCCCACTGGTCAGTTGGTTGTAAACACATGTTGCAGGGGCTGGACAGAGAAGCACAGCATGGTAAGGCATGGGGTTTTGTTTTGGGAAGGGGGGGCGTATTCAGCTCACCACAGAGGGCACAGGAGAAGCAGCAGAGAGGTGACAAACAGTTATGCAGGAGGAGGGTGAGGGAGAGTGATTAGGCCTGAGGTGGGTGGGGGCAATGATGGGGAAGCCTGGGGTCCAATGGGGCTGGAGGTGTTTCTTTCCTTATTGCAAACAGCCCTGTTATTCTGCAGTAATGCAAAAGCTGGTCAGAGCTCTCAGCTTCCTAGTGTTAGGGTGCCGGAAACATCTGGATGCTGCGTCCAGCTCCTTCCCTGTCTTAGTGCTGCCCCCTGGCTGGTAATTAACCCCGTGCTCACGCTGGTCTGAATAGATTAATCTCGTTCTGCTCATATGCCTGATCTGTGACTTGCGGTCACCCCGGCCCTGTTCAGCAGACACCGATAATTGGTGTGTTGTAATTAGCACGTCTGCAGGGGAACGGAACTGGAACAGGGAACATCTCCAGCCATCAGGTCCCTCACGAGGAGTGACTGGACCCAGAGCTGGAGGACACTGGAAAATGAGCCTCTTATTTTAGCCTGACTGCTCTCAGCATGTGGAGTGTTGACACTCACTGTGTGTCTAAGTGCAAAACCCATCGAAGCCGAAGCATTAGCAAACGACTGCCAAGCAGCACGTGATATATTCCCCGTGCTAATAACACGCCCGCCATCTCACCATTGCCACCCTGCCACTGTCCGCTTGACTGATGCATTGTGGGATGCGACGGGCCAATACACGTGCCAGTATCTGCTGCGAGACGGTGGCGTGGCGAGGGACAGCCTCTCTGATAAGTGTGACCATTCCAACCTGTCGTAGACTGAATCCACTCCCCAGAAAGTCAGAGGTCATTGCAGGAGGGATGTGGTAGCCTGTGTGCAGATTTACTACCTACAGGATGTTCTAAGCGGCACCTAACTCTGCCCCTCTGGCTGGGTGGCAGCCTTCAGCGCTGATACATGTTTAGTTATATATTCACAAAAATGTGTACCAGTGATGAAAAGGGCTATTACTTTTTCATTGCTCATTACTCTGCACTGTATCCCCTCTAAACTTAAACACCAGCCACGTAGTAACCATACGTAAAGAGCTAAGTAAGCCTTAAAGGGCCAGCAAGCACACTTTTAATCGTGCGCCCCCTAGAGGATACAGCGAAGCGTGACACCTGATGTCATTGAAGTGTCCATATGATGTCGGAATGCTAGCAGAGTGTTCTGCCACGTCCGCTACACCCGCTCTCATAGATGAGATCGGACATCTTTATGCAGCGGCGGCTTCCTATGCCACGATTGGGAAGCGCTTTGTAATAATCGCTCCTCAGATGGGGCTTTATCTTCATTTCTGTCCGAGAAGCCAATTTGATTGAGATAACCTGCACTTTGCCTCCAGGCAGCTTGGGTAATTATCGAGCTGCACCGTGGAGTCTGCACCAGCTGCTCGCAGCCACAGAGATGGAAGGAGAGGGAGGCAGTGCATGGGACCCGTCAGGCACAGCGAGGGCCCAGGAAAAGGTCCCCGGCCTCCTCGTCAGCACTCCTTTCCAGTGAGAAGTTAATTTGTTTTAATTGCAAGGCCACGTGGGTATCGGCGAGGTCTGCAGGGAAACACACGTGACGAATAGCGGGGATCAGATGAGCGCTTCCTGTGTTTCTGTGGCACGGCTGCAATACGCATCCATTCCTATAGGGGGCATTTGACTCGGTTACATTCAGGGAGGTAACTAAGGCAGATGCTGAGCTAGGCTACGAAGTGCACACCTGCCCCATCGTCTTGGTGTTCGGTCATGTCCTGTGGTTAGCAGACTGAAATGAACTGCCAGTTCCCACACACCTTCCTTCAGCTGCACAGCCCACTCTGGCTTGAGGGATGATGCGCTTTCTCACACAGTTACACTCACTCATAGTCCCTGCGGAAATTCTGAAGCTGAACAGCGGAGAGTGTGTGACCTCGGTGTCGCGTCAGACCCCGAGCACTCTAACCGTTATTCGGATGGGATGTCCTTTGCCTGTGATCTGCATTGTCGCTTTTTGGTGAGAATGTTAGGCTGCACTAAATCATGGTTGCACCCCTTGACGGTAACAGTGTTACACTCTCTCTTATGGCCAAACGAGCCCATTATCAGCAGAGGGAAGCTTCGTTATGGCTGCAGATGCCCCTGACATGTGCTGTCCGGATACTTATTGCCCCATTACAGACATTTCAAACCTGCTCAGAGAGATTACGCTTTGCAACACAAATTTTGTTCCTGGATAGTATGTGTTACTTCTTAATTGCTTATGTTATAAAAGTATAGGAAATGACTTTGCCTTTGGGACCTGGATAATGAAATTTATAAATTAACCTATTGTCTAACCTATGTAAAAACTGGAAGAATTTGCACATTTTCATTTACATATGGTCTGTATAAAAGTATATAAATCAAGATTTACATGTATTTATACTAAAGTTATGCACAAATTAACAAAAATGTTTACTAGTGAGTAGTTTTTCTAGATTTGTAACTGCAATGTGAATCACTCATGTAGTCTCCCACCTTGTTCTCGTTACACGCTGCTTGGAAGCGGCGTTCACAGTCCAGAATCTCAGTGGAAGTGCTCGCCTGGCCCCTCTGGGTATGCTCCCATGTTCCCCTTGAATTGATCAAGGTGAGCACTGAGGATATGGACTTTCAGGGACATCCTGCAGCCCATTTTACCGCAGTTCTTCACCGGAACCTCATCCGGTTCCACATCATTTTCAGCCTTCTGAAGGAATCCCAGGAATCCCCAGAGCACCGCACCAAAGCTGTGCTAAGCTGCTTTCGCCATCCTCCTGAGGCTCTTGGGGAATTCTGTGCACTCCAGGATCTTCTACATTTGTGGTCCAGCGAAGGCACCAACTTTGACCTTTGCTTCAGACAGCTTGGGGTAGAAGCCTAGAAGGAATCTGAAGCAGAATGAGCTTTCCGAATGCTTGCAGTTACTTGATGCCGTCGCTGATAAATTCAAACACATCTATGGGTTCACTTAGGCAGTGGTGAGCCTCTGTAAGTATTACTATGGAATATTCTAAAAGGTTCTGAAAAATTCTCATAAGTTCTACAACATTCTAGAGAGTTCTTTAAATATCTTCCATAAAATTCTCTATCAGCTACTCTGCACTGTACAGAGCCCCTAAAGCAGGGGTGGGCAGAAAGGGCCGTTGTGTGTGAAGCTTTTCGGTGCAGCTCCCTAATTAGGTTACTAATTAGAGGCTGAAGAGTCCTCACACCTGGGTTTGATCAGCTGATCTAAAGATTATGCTGAAAACCTGCCTTTACACTGGCCCTTTGCATATAAGATTGCCCCCCTGTCCCCCCTGCCCTAAAGAGACATGGCCAAGCAAAAATATCCTTTGAAACTTTCTGGTGCTCACATGACAAAGTAAAGGATTTTTTTGGTTGCTTATGTCCCTTTAAGGCAGGGGTGTCAAACTCCAGTCCTGGAGGGCCGGATCCCTGCACATTTTTGGGGTTACCCTCGTTTAACACACCTGATTCAACGCCCCGCAGCTCCTTGTGCTAATTACCACACAGCTGTTCAGCTCAATCATTTATAGTGAAACCGGGAAAGAACTTAACTACACAGGGCCCCGGCCCCCCAGGACTGGGGTTTGACACCCCTGCTTTAGGGGCTTCGTAGCACGGAATCTACCTGGAATATTCTGAAAAGTGGATAAATTTGAAAATTTCATCAACCAGGTCAAAAGCAAAGAAAAATGGATATTTTACATTTAGTCATAAGCAATTGGGAAATAATACTTTCTGCCCAGGAACAAGAAAAGGTAAAAATGTTGTTACATAGTGTTATTTGTCCACCATTCTGTCAGTGGATTGTTCACATGCTGCCGGTGTCACAATGAAACTTCCTCAGCGTCAATCCCTAATTATTTACACCACAGAACTGACTCGGGTCAGTTAAATTGAATTTTTTGTAGTGCCCTTCCCGACATACACTGCTGGCCAGTGATTTAATAACACCACGTGACAGCCCTTCCATGATCTCATCTTCCACTGCTGGACTGGCCATCTCGCTTGGCAAAGTTCACTGTGGCCTGCACCCCCGCACATTTGGAGGCGATTACTGTGAAGGACCTCAAAGTCCATGGCTGATTTTAAATCCCAGCCCTGCCCTGTCCATAGTACTGATCCAGTCACGGTGAGACTGCGCTTATCCCAGGGTGCACTGGGAAATATGAAAATACGCAGCAAATGCGCCAACTTCGGACACCTGAGGCCGATATGGCCCGGCAGAGCAGTGGCAGTCCCTCTTTCCTCACTCAGAAGGCCCAAGCCCTAGAAGCCTCATGTTTTTAGATGTCAGCTTGTAGCGGCTATTCTGATGAAGAAGAAGCGCGAGCCTCCCTAATCGCCCTGCTACCCCAGCAGCTGCATGTTTATTCGTTGTGCTGTCACACAGTGGCGTTTCCAGAATGCACGTTATTGATGGCACAGCCATTAAAGCATTATTACAGCAGCCCCACTGAGACCTGCCTGCTCTGCATGGAGACTGCGGTCTTAAATAGATCCTATACTAGTGAGCGTGTGGATGCACGCTCCCGGTAGACCGGCATGTGTTCACTGCCTGGTGGTGCCAAACACGGATGTGGACGGGGGCCCCGTGAGGGGACATGCTGGGGGCCCATGAGAGGACACGCTGGGGGGCCCATGAGAGGACACGCTGGGAGCCCTGTGAGGGGACATGCTGGGAGCCCCGTGAGAGGACATGCCGGGGGCCCCGCGAGGGGACATGCTGGAGGCCCCGGGTCTCACTTTGGGTTCTGCTACAGCTGCTGTATGCCTGCTGAGGCATGTTTGCCCATGTGATGTGCTGTTCCGGGGGTCAGAGAACAGCGCCCCCATCTGGTCTTCGCCTGCTAGATGGCCAGCATCACCACCACTATCCTTCCTCCATGTGAATACTACGTGAAGCCTTTCCAAAAGTTACCCTTCTCTTCCTCGGGCCCAATTACACTGATTTTGTATTTAATTCCTTCACGTCCGTGGTGTCATCAGCTAATTGACTTCCTTTAATCTGTTTTGCGATTATTATTGTTAATGGCATGAGGCCCCTGCCATTCGAAGAGATGTATCTGTAAAATCTTCTCTCACTGCTGGCTGGTTATTGCATTAGAGTTTCATAAGGTGTAACTCTTTAATTAACCCGGTTTAATGAAACAGTGTCCTCCTCCTGCGGCCATGCGGCAGTTGTCATCATCATCTTCATCATCATCTTCATCACCATGTGCTCACTGCCGGCTGATCCTCTGAGGTGTGAGCCAGCACTAAGGCCACCCAGGCTGTCCCTCCTGTCCGGTAGTGGTGCAGGGGGGCATCTCTGCTGCCAGGCGCTTAAGCAGGGTGCCAGTGACAGACAGAAACACACCGGGCCAGCCTCAGGCAGAAGGGGTGCTGGGGGGACGTCTGGGACAGAGAGACGGACGACCCGAGAGAGAGAGTGCTGGGGCGGGGGGGGGCGGTGGGGGGGGCTCAGACATGACAGCCGTGGCTGCCACCCGCTTAGGCTTCCTGCTTGACAGCAGGAATTCTACTCTGCCATTTTTTATTTTTTTCGTCCTTTTCTCCGTGTTTCAGTCCATCAGCGGCGGAGGCTGCCCTGACGGGCCAGACTGCCCCGAGGAACTGGCACCGGCGCTCAGCGGAGCACGGAGCTCAGGGCATCCCTGAACATTCACATGTAGGACACGAGCGCAGAGAACAGAACCTGAATGGGCCGACGCCAGAAGCTCCATCTGCTTTTCCGGCTGCCTTCCACCTGCCAGCCTTTGATTGGGTCTGGCTGGAGATGCCCTGGAGAAGGGCTGTACTGCTTCAGGGGTAGTGGCTTTGTGCCTGTGCTCCCCTGTCCTGGGAGGTGGGCAAGGGGGCTCCGCGAAAAGGCAGGCAGCAGGAGACCAGTACAGTGTGGCTGCCCTGAGTGTGCAATGGGGGGAATGCTGTCTGCGTGCCTGTGTCTGACTGTGTCTGTGTGCGCAGGAGGGGGAATGCTGTTTGTGTGCCTGTGTTTGACTGTGTCTGTCTCTGTGTGTGCAGCGGGGGGAATGCTGTCTGTGTGCCTGTGTCTGTCTCTGTGTGTGCAGGGGGGGAATGCTGTCTGTGTGCCTCTATCTGTCTGTGTCTCTGATTGTGTTTGTCTGTGTCTTCGTGTGTGTCTGTGTCTGTGTGTCTCTTCCTGTGTCTCTGAATGTGTTTGTCTGTGTCTTTGTGAGTGTGTGTATGTATGTGTGTGTGTCGGTCTGACTAAATTGGACAGAACAGCTGTGAAATCAAATAAACTGTACCTTGAAATGCCAGCTATTAAATGATTAAATTATAAGGTACGTGTGCACAGACGATGCTTTCATGCAAGACATGGTGAATAGTGTTGGTAGGTTTTCCTGGCATAATGTTCTTTTTAAATCTAGTTTTTTAGTCTCCTTGGTAGCCACTTCGCATGGCTGAATATTTTCATGTCTTTGTTCTGAGTGCTCTGTGATTTGGGATGTGTACAGCTGGGGATTACAAAATTTAACCACTTGGGTGGAAGCGTGTCATGTTGGCCCTGTTGGAATTGCGATGGTTCTATGTGTAAATTGATCTGGCCTGAAGCTGCAGGGAAAGTATCAGAGCATTTAGGGAGAGAAGTGTCTCCCTAATGCTGACATTTCTTAGGACACTCTGGAAGGGATGACCCCTCTGCAAGGAAGATCTTGGGGTGCCTCAGCCAATCAATTGGGGTTTACCTGGGCCCCACCCAATGAGAAGGCTTCTTTTGAGAAGACCACAACTCATGTGAAGTGGAGCCTTCCTCTCTGAAGCCTGCTTCTATCTCTGTATTTTAAGCAGCTTCTTTTGTTGCCACATTTACAGTTAAATAAAACTCAGAGCTTCTGTTCCACCTTTTTGGACCCTTGTCTCTAGTCATAGGGCATCCAGTGTTCACTAGACATCAAAATAAGTCGGCTCTCAGCATGTCAGCAACCCGAGATTACAGCCTCTTTTAACCATGGCATCCTGCAGCCTGGGTTCGCCGCTGTTAAGGACAGCTTTTAATGAGCTGGCCTTATGCATAGATCAGTGAGCGGGATTAATTTTAAAGGTCACGATGCGCTTAAATACAGCTGGCCATGATGTGTGATCCTGCGCCATAGGGGCTCCTGCAGCCTGTCTCACTGAGCTACTGTCTGTGAAGTAAAGGTGGGGCAATGGTGGTGTAATGGTTAGGGAAGCGACTGTGTAACCGAACAGTTGCTGGTTCGAGCCCCTGATCCGCAGGTACACTGTGCAAGGTACCGCTCCCGAACACTGCTCCGATGGTGCTGAATTATTTGCCCACTGCTGTGTCACATATGGGTTACAGGTGGGGTAGGATGTCCTGGTTATATGGCTGGTAGGGGGTAAGAGGCAGCTGGCCTGGTGCCAAGGGTGGGACCCCCTTTTGTGACTGACTGGGGGCTGCCAGTCGGCGAGAGCTAAGACTGCTGCAGACTCACAGTGGCCCAGCAGAATCCCCCAAACACCTGTGGTGTGTGGAAATCAGCAGGGGCATTTCGGGGGTAGGGGTGATGTGAAAGCTGCCCCCTGGTTTAATAGCACAGTGGAAAACAAGCCTCAGCAACCTGCTCTATCTATCGATTACATACACAGATAGCTGGACCATATCCTTTTTATGGCTGCAGTCTAATTAAATTCTTCAATATACCTGATTACTACTTTGAAAGACATACGCTTGAAAGAAGTGTAATGTAAGACATAATGGAGCTCAAATCCAATGACAGCGTTTAATGAAATTAGCTAAATATGGTCACCTGATGAGTATATTAGTGTAACTTTGTGCACGCATGCAGCGGTCTGTACACCTGCGATATAAGCCTGTTTTAAAAGTCACAGCTGGGTAAAGTCAAAAGTGAGATTTCTTACATGAACAAACTAAGCTACACCTATATGTATAGTTTTTAAAAATAACATTAATTTTACATTAATGTTTTACCCAAATCATACAAGCTCTTTGACACTCAAAATAAATATACAATGCATATTAACTTAATGTGTCATTAGACATATGTCCTATATTCATGTGAAATACCGTATTGGCCCGAATATAAGACGCAGTTTTTGTTCTAAAAATACCTCTTAAAAAGGGGGGGTCGTCTTATA